>JAWNNQ010001640.1:0-680754 GCA_035044765.1 Leucophenga montana | reverse complement strand
AGTCACTCGTTCGCTTGTAAATTTAACAGTTCCGCTCAACATTACAGAGGACCAGCGAATTCATTAGCCACCGGTAATGCAACAGGTAGTCATTTTAAAAATAAAAACGAAAACATTTAAGAATGCAGATGTCGTACATTGACGGCTTCAAAATACGCTGCTACCTTCTTAGAACGACGTTACAAAAAAAAGAAAGAAAAAATGATAGCCCAGCAGTCACTAGTGAAATAACAACCAGTCCAAGACTGGCAATTCACCAGTGCCTTGGTAACTAGCACTAGTTCCAATTGCATCTCTTTTGCATGGGTTAATTGCCACCCATTGCGTTTTTCTTCTTCTTCTTCTGCGCACTTACTACATGCTGCTCTTCCAATCCTACGCGTTCATAGTGATTAGTCTGAGTCAGCACTCACTACGCTACTTTTTTATTGGTCAAGATCAACCTGATGCTTTTCAATTTACTGCATTATATTTGTGCTCTCTCCCAAGAATCAACTCGAAAGAGCTTTGCTTGAATAAGTTAATGACACTCACACACAGCTCGCTAAACTCTTCTCCAATTTCAATGCACTGCACCTTCTCAATTCAGTTCAGTTCAATTCAATTCCAAACCCAAACATCAAAAAACGCAGCACCACAAAATCAACTTTTTAATTGAAAATAATTTAATTATTTCGATTTTGCGTAAATTGCTATTTTGTACGTGTAAAGAGCCAGTAAGCCATATAGTCATACAATCATACAGTCAGTCAATCAGTTAGTTAGTTAGTCACTCAGCCAAATTAAACCGCATGAGAGGCACTTGTAGCTTAAGTTGACCGTATTTAATGGTTTTACTCAACGCCAGTAGTCAAAATTTTATAAAAACCACTTGAAAAACTCACAGCTACACAACGACAAATACAAAAGCTATATATTGTACTTATACAAACAAAAATATATAGGATATACATACATATGTGTAAGTTTGAAGAGATTACATAGAAATACATGCCAGGCATAATATTTTCGATAGCTTAAAATAATAATTTCATCCTACGACAAGTTCTAATTAAACAAACATTTTGTTATAATACGGATATGCCAAAGTAAAACGCGTGCGAGTCCTTTGAGTGTGCCAAGAAAGTGGGTTGCATGTGTTCATAGGTTAAAAAGTGTACATAAGACTGCATGTATGTGTGTGTGTGTATGTGTGTGTGTGTATGTGTGTGTGCATCCAAGTCGAGAGGGCACAAAAACCACTTAAGTGCCAAAGCAATTTAATACGTTAAAGAACCGCAAAACGAATTTGTATAGGTTGAGCGAACTCTTGCTCCTGCAACGATTCCCAAGCGCGCGAAAGGACAACCTAATCATACATATATACATATATACGGGCATATGTATATATCACAGTATGTGTGCATATATCCTATATGTAAGGACTTGTATAGATCTCTCTTTCTCTCTATTTCGGTATATATATGCGTAACATATTTTGCAAAAATAAACACAGCCGCAGGCGCTCCAAATTTGTTGTTTAAAATGTAAATATTGCCTTAAAATTTTTGCTCTACGATTTTTTCTTTATTTTGGTATTTTTCAACCACCACCATGTTTCAAATAAATTTTGGAAGTACAGACTCCACGGCACACGTTACCTATGCGCATATGTATTTTTAATTTATTTGTTTATTTATTAGCTGCAATATTTATTTCTTCATTTAGCCATTGGCTATAGGTTGTTTTGGGTTTCTACCTACTGTCGATTGTTGATTTAGAGCTGCTAAGGGTTAATGTCAATTTTACTGCAGGGTTGAATCTTAAACTGCAATTACAAACGAGTTCAAAGGCATAAACTCTAGCCAAGAATTGTGTCTTAGTTGTTTGAAAGTTATTGACAGAGATAAACTGAAGATTTTTGGAATAAATGAGATGTAAATTTGGATTATGGGAGACTGTTAGGCTGAATATGCTGACTATGACGCACTAGCTCATTTAATACTTCAAGAAATCGAAGATATCACAGCTATTTGGCTTGGTGCACGAGTACAAATAGTGTGCAAGGTGTTAAATTATTGTAGAGCGCATTTAACTGAAAAGCACAGGGTGTTTCACGGCAAAGTCGGTTTAGGGATGGGCAGTTGTAGTGAAGCTGTGCGAGATCCTGCTGTTGCAGTTTTTCTTTATTGCTGCCGCAGTAGTGACAGTAGATGGTTAAAGAAGGCGGTGAAACTGAAGATATTTCACATTCATTACTTGAGGACCTCTGTGCACTTGGATGGTTAACAACTAGAGAGTTTATCTGTCAATTTTTATTGGCAGTAACATTGAATGCAATTTATTATAACACGACCACATAGCTACGAATTCACTGAATCCGAAACAGGGATCTATTTATCTCCATTCCATCAGGATTTTAACATAACCTCAAAAAGTCAACACAGTCTCACAAAAATAGAGAACAATGCTCGCCTGGGGCTCAGGCCTGACGTGATGGTACAAAATGCACTTCGAATTCACCGTTCGGCAAAATATATTACATTGTCGAATCCGCCCGTTTTCTGTAAGTTCAGTGTAGAGGGATATGTCGTGTCCATTTTTGCAGTATTGTCGGATCTGAAACAGTATTTCGATTAATATAGAGTTTGAAGTGGATCTAATTCATGTTTATTTTGTACAGATTATCTGTACAAAAGTGTCCTATGAGGTAGCACATAGTTTCCTCGATTCAAAATAAACTTTAGGGTGCTACCGTTTTTGTATAATTATCGATTGAATTAGTGTTGAGTAAGGCATTTAAGTCAATGTAGAAGAGCAGCTCATTGCTTCAAAACCCCAGTGCAGACTGCTGGTTTTATTGTTTATTCAGTTTTTAAGTTTTCAATTTTATTTGTATTTCATATTTAAGTATTTTCGCTGTAATTAAATCATTTCGAACATATTTGGTTTGTTGTTTTCTGTAATTACTTTATGCAATCGGTAAATTTTGCATAGTTAAATATTTACAATTTTAAATGGTAAAATAAAATACAAATTTATAAATAGAAAAAAAAAATTAAAAACGTAAAAGAGTCGCAAAAGTTTTGCGCATTCACAATAAAAAAAAAGTAAAATTGTATACGTCTGTGCTGCATTGCATCTGAGTAGTGCTGGAAAAGTCAAAACGTGTGCACACATTCAGGCATACAGTCATGCATAGATTCATGCATACTACCTAGCTATTTGCAAACTCAACTTTTTGTTTCGATTTTTTCCCAACTTTTACTATAAAGTTTTTTACTTTTCTTGTTTTCCTGTAGTTGTTGTTGTTGTTGTTGTTGTGCTTTTGCAGAAAAAGTTTGGCTTGCGCAAAGCGGAAATGCTGCACGTTACACGCTGCTCTGCACTTCACTACACACCACTCAGCTGCACACTCCACGCTATACTAGCCCCTTAAGCACACTGTGGCAACACCCTGTGCTTATTTTTGCTTTGGGTGTTATGAGTGACGTCTGAAATGGCCGCAGACGGATGCCAACACTGCAACATGGCAAATGCCGCTTACAGTCGCAAATATGTACAACACAATGCAATAAGTATGGCAACAACTATGACGTCGAAGCGCCACCGTTGCCATCATCAGTTGCAGCATTTACCGGAAATCAGAAAGTCAGTTTTACGACGCCATATTGGCAGCAGACCGTCTGCCTCTATGTCCGTCTGTCTGTATGTCCTTTAGTGTGTCTGGCAGGCAGTCAGCCATGAGCAATCTGTGTGAAATTGTTGTTAGTTTTATTTGTTTAAAAAATCTCATTATGAGGCAGTTTAATGTTTGAAGTATGTACTCGTATAGCGAAATATATTTTTCTTTAAATATAGGCAGCTGAAATTGTATTAATGTCGACAAAGTAGTTTGTGAAAGTCGTTTTTACATATGTAATATGTACATACTCTGCAATTCTCATACATTGCAGGGTGTTTTAACTTTATGAGACTACAACTCATTTGTCCAATGTTAGCCTTCGTTTGTTCAAGCAAAAACTTCGTTTACGCGCCCAATTTAATAGCCAGAATCTCCAAAGGAAATATGAGTGCGGAATAGCTTAATTCCAAATATTTAAAACAAGTCTTCCAAAAGAACTACTACTTCATTACGATTAGCTGCACAGCTGACCGTACAATTACTTCAGCCAACTTCAGCGCTGATCAAATAACTTCCGCTTGTAGAAAACTTCATGAAAATTATTATTTATAAATAAAACAATTTCAGTAGAAAATGTGTACCAAACTTCTTTCGAGTATTTACTGTGGGAAGTTGCAGCTTCTTTGACTTTTTCATCTTCTTCTTCTGGAACATAATTTGCCGTTATTTAAAACCATTCATTTCCGCTCATTTTACTGCAACTTCCTGTTACTCCTGTTTTATTTTTTGTTGTTTTTGTTGTTCCTGTTCATGTTGTACAACATAATTCCGAAAATGATGACGACGGCGGCGACGATTTTGGAGTAATGTTAAACTACAACTTCAAACTGCCACTACAACTTCAATGAGTACTTTACAACACTTTTTCGTACGCTCGAATTCCATTAAAACTTTGCACGAAAAATACTACTACAGAACTATAAAATTGCGAATTCACTCAAAGTTGTACTGAAAACTATAACTACAGCAACAGCGACATCGATGATGATGAGGATAATAATAATAATGATGGTAATTATGCTGAGGACAACTGTGTAATAAACTATAATAGTATCCCTTATTAATAATTTTTAATTTCCTTGATGAGAGTTGAGAAACTTATTAACAGAAAACAAAAAAAAGAAAACTTGAAATGCAGGAAATGATTATGAACATTGTAATAATGCTTCTATTTTCATGGTGGTAATTGCTTTGAAAAATTAATGGAACAAGTAAATAAATTTTACTTAAGCATTTATGCAATGAATCAAAAACCACAAATCCAGATGCTTACAGCTCAACAAAACAAAGAGAGCAACAAAAAAGTGAGCATGTAACGGTGTGCGGTTTACATATTTTAGAATAATGTATGGCCGCTCTTTTACACTTTTTTATATTTTTGATACTTTACTACTTCTCAGCTCATGTCTGTATCACTGCATGTTGAACTTGAGAGATGAGTGCGCTCTTGATGGTCAAGCATAAGTTTGTTGCTACTGCTGTGTCTTACTATCCCTCCTCCTCCTTCTTCTTTCTCACCTGACCATTGCGCTGATTGTCGCTGATCTGACAATTTGATAACGATTTTCTTCACGTCTGACGCTAGCCATAAATAGCTTCGCTATTAAAAAGTAAATAGTTTTAAACTAAAACTATTTTTGAAAGTCTCAAAACATAATGAGTTACTCTCGCAGATGCAATACAACTACAGTTTCTGGTAAAACTGTATAGACCATTTACCATTATAAAGACTTCATTGTTATTGCCGATATGCTTAACACCATAAAAAGTATTGTAGTTTTCCCATATATATAATATTTTATATAATCTTTTTATATAGTCGTATTATATTTATTATTCCTGATTTTTCAATTGTTGGCATAAATTATAAACTTATTTGTTTTTTTTTTCTGCGAATTTTTCGCCATTTTTCAGTGCAAATTTTTTAATTGTTCTTTGTTTGTTTGTTTTGTCGGCTTGTTTATTTGTTATTGTTTTGCATTATATGCTTCAGCGACGCCAAAAGCGCACCTGCCGGCAGGTCCTGCCGCAAGGACGCCTATCGAACACAGTTATGCTTTTTTATGTCCCCTTACTGGCACCATTCATAGCACCCGCATTCACCACCATTTTCCACGTTTTTCTTCTTTTTCCTTTTTTTTTTTTTAATGACAGCTGTCAACATTTGTGCTTCAAATTACCGCGTTCACAATAATTGCTCTGGCCATTTTATTTATTGATTGACAATCTATAAGATTGTTGATTGGTAATTATTATTTTAATTGACATCAAATAAATAAACAATGAATGCAATGTTTCGTCACGATAGTAGCCTTCGTATTGCTATTAAATTCTTTGGAAAAACTGAAAAATGATTATGGAAAAGTGTTGCGTAAATGTAAACTGAAACATTTGTTACAATATAAGGGTGTTTTTTTAGCGGGTATGTTTTTTAATGTGTCAATCGCATGATTGAACAGAAACTAGGTAAGCAATGTCAAATAGAATGAATCATCAAAACAAAATGCAATATTGAAAATAGACTTGAAACTTGCGACTGGACTGGAGAAACATGAGAAAATAACTCTTTCGATTGAAATATTATTCACTTAGCAGATGATCTACGAGCTGGTTGAGCTCATTAGCTATTTTTCTATAATATACAGACGATTTATTATGTGCCGCTTCTTTAAAGAAAAAAATACAACTTCAAATTCTACGACATCATTCAACATACGTACAGCTACTTATACTTCCGCTCCGACTCCAAGCGGCCTCCACAGCACTGAGGCATGCAGCATTCACATCATTTCATGGGCAGAATAGCAGGAACTGCTTCAGCAAATAAATTTCACTTATGACGCAAAATTGTTGTAATCGCTGCCATTTAATGGGAAGCACGTGTGAAAACAGCAATTTCTCAACGGAGAATTTCAGAACAGCAAGAAAGAAAAAAAAAAAAAGGAAACATTTGAAATACGCTTTTGCAGCTCATTAATGTAGCATTTTGTTTTCTCGCAAACTTAAAAAAAAAGTGTCTTTGGAGTGTGCAAAGTGCAACATTTACTTGCTACTGACAGCGAATATGTTGCACTGTCATAATTCAAATGCTGCAGAGGCAACGACTCCACCAACGAATGCCGCTTGGATTTGTATCTGCTAAGAAACGCTCTGTGCCATTTAGGCACTATGAAGTTTTCGACTTCGGTCGGATTAGCTATTTTTATGGTGCAACTGTTTCATAAAATTCAAATAGACAGACACTCATTGCGTTGGTTGTGTCTGTAGTTGCAACAGATTTATCCAATGATTTAGATGCATTCAGGCGTCGCGTTAATCATAAATGGCAACTTTTGCATGGAACTTCATTCTGCCTTCTTGCCTGCCTTCCTGCCTGCCTTCATGCCTTTGATCCATATACTGTGCAACATATGCAACTGTCTCGTTAGCTAATGAGTCGTATGTCTTTGTGTGACTGGCGATTTATGTGTGCGCTTAAATGTCAAATCGTGTAGACTGCATGCAATTATTTATATGCTTTGAGTACTTGTTAATATTTTAAATATTATGGCGAGTATGGCGTCAGGCTGAATACTGCTTAAATTGAAGGGGTTTTATAATTTTCTTCAGATTTTTTCTAGGCAAAGCATAACACCTCACAATCAACAAAGTTCTGCAGCTATATATAAGAATATAAAACTTAGCAAAACATTTAACATTTTCTGTTTAATTTGAAAATTATAAATGACGCTGTATTACGAGTACACTGCCAATACAGTTTAAGTACCTAGAATAAATACTGCAAAAATCAATTACTGGACTTTAAACTTAAGCGAGTTTTAATGAATTTAGAGCCAATACCTTTTTTGTTACAAAAAAATGTTTTAGCCGCAAAGACACAAGTTTCGAATACAGTCACGAGTTCACATAAGTTCGGTGGCCGCAGCTTGCAAACTTACTTATACTGACGTAAATGGTAACTGCATTTCCCCTCCAAACTTCTTAATGAATTAAAATACCAAATTAAAATGACTGTATCAAACATGCCAACTAAATACGCGAACTGAACTATAAAAACGAGCTAAATGAACTAAGTGATAGATTTAGAGTAGTAAATAACTAAATGGTCGGAAAATCAAAACACTAAATGAAAACAGTGAACAATTTTAGACTATTGAACTATAGTCTGAACTAGAAGAACTAATACGGCTAGTGAACTAAATGAACTATATAACTTATTAGTTCATTTTCGCAAATTGAACTATTTAATTTGAACTTTAAATTGAACTAGAATGCACAACTTTTTTGCTGATGTGTGAGTTTTCTGATGCATGAGCAATATGAATTACAGCAATTTGCGATTAATGCGCAAATCAATGCGTTCCTTACATACTCCGAACTAGATACTTAATTCGACTAATCCTCGACCAAACGCTTGCCACGCACACGCTAATCACTTGCATTATGCAGCCATACGCCTTCAACCTTTGAATGCCAAATTGTATCTTACGCATCAAAAGGCTAACAAGCGCATAGACTCGTAAGTCGGCTTGGTGTTAAACTGACCCAACGGCTGTTCTGCCCCAGAGCGTAACGGCACGCCCGAAGGTGGTGTGTCGCATGGTCAAGGCAGGGCGTGTGTTGTTCATTAAAACGAAAGAAATCCAATTCACATACGTACCAGTATATAGTACAACCAAATGCGTTCATTCACACATGCACAAGCTCAACTAATCGAATGCAATGTGTAGCGATTTATTGTATCTGAAGGCAGCTGGGTCCAAGCTAAATCGGCATTCAATTGTGCGAAATTTCATTCTGTTGCACTGATTCAGCGCGTAATTTTCAGAAGCAGTGAAAGAAAACTAATTTCAACGAAAATTAGTTTCGCACCTCATATACACGCGCAGGACACGCACACACAGGGACGGGTTATATAGAGGATATACACATAGGTATACGTAATAATATCGCAATAGAAGAGTTTGACTTTGAAGCCGGTCAAATGCGAAGGTCCTGCTGAATGAAACTGTGTTCGTGTGTGCTTATGTGTTTATGTGTCTGTGTGCACTTAATAACCTGATCGAATCGTATACAAAACTCAATTGAATCGCTTCAAAATTGTACAGAAATAGAAGAAGAAGAGTAACAGCAATACACAATAATGCCTCAATTTCCGTTTTTACTCGAAAATTTGTTGACCAGAAGTTGCTACGAGTATAGTGAGTAGCCCTGTATGATTGTCTGCGTGTGTGTGGTAACTCTGCCCATAATGAAATCGCATTCAATTAAACATTACAAGCACACTCACACTTGTGCTACGAACATACGTTGCGCTGCCTGGCAACCACAAAAGGATGCAAGGACGACACGAACAAATTTTGCCACAATATTGGCAAACTAATCGAGAGCTACGCAAAACATTTTGCGAGAGTTTTTATAATGTGGTTCAGAGATGGAGTGCGAGTGCAATTCAAGACGATATATTAGTGAGTGTCGCAACCAAAGTCGGGGTCACCAGTAATAGACGTCAAAACTTTAAATGCTTATGTCAATGAAAGATTGTTTTTAAGCTTTTTATCAGGCCTGTTTCAGTTCACATCTTCGAAAAGATTTTGCGAAGGTGAATTCGAAAAAATGCTTAGTTTTCCCATTTGGCATGATTTTGGGATTTGAGTTTATATGACATTGATGAAGTACAAATCGTCAAAAGAATTCAAATCAAAACTTTACCATTTTATGTAATTCTGTTTCTCCAAATTTTTCTGAAAGTGAGGACCGGAATAAACCAGTTTTAAAGTTAAAGATCAAAATAATCCAATGCACTCCGATTGTCTAAAGACTTGGCAGATAAGACTTGAATATAAAATAATTGTGCATACACCATTACAATCTTGTGAACATTATTTAAAATGCTTATCAGATTGCTACGCTTTTCAGATGTATATTAAGTATATAAACACTTAAAACATTTGTTAGTCCTCGCAATACTCCTTACTTATATGCCAAACAATGGAACTATTTGCCTATACTACTCACATATAATTTTTATAGCAACAAAACGGAAATTAAGTAAACTTGAAAGGACACTCTCCTATGTGAGCGCTATATTAACATTCACCATTCAACTCAATGCGCTGTCCAACACCATTAATGAAGACATTTTTGGCAAGTGATACGAGTACGTCAGCTTCTTCACTTCCCAGTAACCCAAAGGAAGAATTATACTTAAGTGAAGCGCGTAATGCGAGCTACAAATGCTACGAAATGCAATACAAGCGCACAAGAATATATATATACAACAAGGATATACGCAAACACAAAAAGCGAAACAATAAGAAAAGCAAGGATGCTTCAAAGAAAACAGACAATCGGAAAAAGGGAAAATAGGACAAGGAAAAAATGTTAAGCATAAAGGATCAGCAGCAGCTTTACACTTTTGGCAAGCTTTCGCATACAATATGGGGTGAAGCATCCTGGAGGATAAACTGTGTTCGCGTTTAGTTTGAGTTGCAGCAGAAATAAATGTGGGCGTGCATATATACCGTGGCCTAGGGGATATCGGTCTTCGAATGTGCAAGACAAGGCGCACGCTCGGACACTGGCATGTGACATCGTTAAACCGAAAATCATTGCACGGTCACGTGTCAATCCTTAATGTTGCCGCACGTCTTTCATCTGTTAGATACTGCTTTGTCTTGCTTCGTGCGCTACAAAGTCCTATAGCCAGCACTGGAGTGTTACATAAATAGGAAGTTTAGTTTGGTGGTGTTGTGTTTGACCATTGGCAGTGGGCATTTGTGACTCAGTTTTAGTTTCAGTTTTTTGCTGGCATTTAAGCAAAACTGTCAAAATACTTTTACTAAAATACTTCTGCAGTTTTCTTTAATGGTTGCAGATGCTTCAAAACAAGTAAGCAGCAAATTGGTTGTATGAAATGTGATACGAGGTTTGAGATTTTATTGCAAGATTTTCTTTTAAGAGAACTCATCGGAAGTGAACTATTTGAGAAAATAGAGAGCAATACATTTTTAAAGAATTTATCACTTGTAGCTTAAAGATGAACTTAATTTCCATTACTAAACTGATGGGTTTATATATGTTACAGAAACATACGCAGCCACACACAGACAGACAGACAAGTCTAAATCGATTATAATCGTTTAGCTGATCGAGCAAAATAGACTATGTCTGATGTACACTCTCTTTCCTTTCACTTCTTATCATTGTTTTTATTAACAGTGTTTATTTAGCTTAACTTCGTATATTTATTTTTTTCAAATACTATAAAAATTCATTTAAAACTTAATAGCACTTATAATACACAAATAGTTTTAACATATTCTTTCACTAATTAATTACTGATATTTCATTTGATAACGTTTATCTTTGTTTTCTGCGCAAGCCACACATAAATAGCTAAACTATAAAAAAAATTTAACGGTATATCAGCTAATGTGCATAACGGCATTTCTGAAATATTTCTGAGGAAATTGTTAGTTTATGCTATACTAGTCTAATTATTTCCCAATATTTAACTTTAAACATTCTAAAATCACAGCCAGTACAACATATTTTCAAAATAATAACGACTGCTGTTTCTGTTTTGTATATGTTTACCACAAAACATGCAAAACCACAAACATTTTAAATTTAGGCATTGTTCAAATGCATTTGCTCTATAATACTGCGTACGTATGTCGTACATAGTTTCGTTGTTCGTAATGTTGGTGCACTGATACCGATTGTTGTTGTATTTAATTAATGCGACAAGTGAAATTTATAAATGATGCCTGGGAATGGGCTAATTAACAAGCAACTCGAGTATTAAACATACAGACTCGAAATGATGCATGAGCAAATGAATGGTTGGGTTCTATAGATAGTTGGAGATGGTTCGAGCAGCGAACTTGCTGAGTCATAAATATACACACATATACACACAGTGACAATTCGAAGTGAAAATCGAATTGCAGTCAAATGGAGAGTATTCCATATATAATAGTATATACTATAAGTAGATTTGAGTAAGGAGGGAAGAAGTATCTACAATTACATGTAGAAGCATCAAAAACAACAACAACAAATTAATTATGCATTTATGTCGTTGCAATATGTTGCATCAGCATAAACACACACACACACACGCTTACAAGAAGACATTACAATGGTCGGCAACCGCAAACAATAAATGCAACTAAATGCACTTTAGGGGGCATTGTATCTAACTTACAAACTTGTCATTGCTTTACTTAAGCACGATTTGACTTAAATTGAATTGAGCTTGAGTTGAGCTGTATTGAATGTTGCCAGAGTGTAGACTAAGACAAATTTAGCAGCACTGACAGACAGCTAGGCAGACAGATAGGCAGACATGTTGAGGCATTTCGGAGGCATGCTTGAAGGAAAGCCTGCATTAGGTATGAAACGTGAGTAAAAAAAGTAGCTGAACACAATTAGAATCTCACAGCAGTTCATATAAACATAAATCTTTCAAATGGAGTTAAATGAGTTTGTGTACGCGAAACATGTGCTCAGCATAGAAAGAGAGAGAGAGACAGGAAGACAGTGAAGAATTTGGGAGCCAGTATTTCGAATACCAGTACACCAGTCCAGTATGTCAGGTAAAAACATTGTGATCGATGTTTTTGTAATCCTGCCAGATAATTATCCGAACATATTTTAAGACAGCTGGCACTACGCCGACATAGCATGTATTCATACAAACCTAAATGAACAAACGAATTTATTAATTTCTACAGAAACATCACAATATTAATATAGAAGTCATCACTGGACAATTAACTACTGAAGTAAGGAAATAATGGAAGTTCAAGAGAAGCCTGGATCTCTGGCTCTGCGAGTCTTCAAATGGAATCAGTATTTTTTGTGATGTCTCAAAACTAAAAAAACAGATCGAGGGGGAAACGGTCTTCCATTTGCTCAGTTACCATTTCCCAACCCTCAGTAAAAGAATACTGAAATTCTTAGGTGGTTTTTTCTTCACAGATAATTCTGATTTAACCAAACTAATCGGAGATGTCTATCCAAGTTCAGAGAAGCCATGGGTGGGTTCAGCGTCTCTCTTTAAAGGGCGGAACAGGGGATCTAGATCCTATGCGGATGCGGTTTTTAGCTTCGATAGTCGTTGTAAACTAACAAAAGGCTTTTCGAGTTCTCTGGCGAACTACTCAGTTACTTTGAAGTCTAGATTCACATAATGAAAACACCAGCTACCCAGACGAAGAACACAAGAATGATTTTAAAATTAATTTAAAATTTCGTTCAACTAATTTATTAACAGACTTTACACAAAAATGCTGAGAGGTGGAATAAGCATGGGACTGTGGCACTTACAATCAAGTCGTTGCTGCTGCTGCTGATGATCCTGATGCTGATGATGACGATGACATAAACCAAACGTGTCATGAGTGATGTTGTTTCAATTGCTGATTTAATGCGCCAGCAATGTAACGCAACGTGAGTTTAGCGAAGTACGTATGCCCTTAAATTTAAGGCAAAGGGACAAGGACAACTGCATTGCGTAAAAGACAAGCAACATGCAATTGCTTGACAATAAGACAAACGAGTGCATTGACAACGAAGGAGATGAGGCAAACCTGTGTCGGCTTGGTTTAGTGCGTTTAAGTTTTGCTGCGTTCTAGATTCGTGCAACAAGCAGCAGACAGTGTGAGACAACGAAACGAGTTGAATAAACAACATATATCATTGCCCAACCTCCCCCCCCCCCTAAATGACCTACAACTTACGTATATATGGCAATGGCGAACAATCTCATACATCAGTTCATTTGCTCGTCTGTCATTCTTGACTGCACATACCCCTGTGGCGTTTTGCTTACTTGAGTGTATATCCTGCGGCTACTTTTGTGCTCGCTTTTCGGTTTCGGTGCAATGAAATTCAAGTTTAACAAAATAGCATAGAATAGCATGATAAGGGGTTAACCTGATGTTTGTGTTTTAGTTAGTTGTATGTCAGCCATTGTTTAAAGATGATTAATAGCCAATGTAGCGCTATTTCACAACGCATTATCATCATCATCACCATCAGCATTATCATTATTAAGTACATCATTGCCAACATATAAAATGTTATCCTTGTACTTTGCTGTTGCTGCTGCAATGTTTACTTGCCAAATTGCTGCAGTTTTCTTTTTCTGCTGTTTCTGCTGCTACATATTTTCTTCTTCTTCTTCTTCTAAAAGTCAAAGTCGTTTGCTATTCATTAATACTGAGTTTGTTGCACTGTTTGCTCGCTCTTCTTGTTGTTTTTGCTTGCTCTGCTGGTTTTTGTCCTTTGACGCAAAGGATAATTAGTCGAAATTGTCTTTGCTGCATTAGTTGCTTCATTTGTTTGGTTTGCCTGCCTCGGTTGCCTCATTTCCGTTTAGATTTTCTTTGTTGGTTCTGCTGTTTGAAGTTGAAATTTTACTTCGTTTGACATATGACATTTGCAGTGTTTTTAGATAATATATTGCTGCATGTTTGAGTTTGACATAAACAAAGTTTATGCATTAACCAGTCAAGGAAATTGAATTATTGTTTGGAATATTTTCTAGCTACTAGGGAGTTTAATACTTGTCGTAGTGTGCTTTGCGGCATTCACCACAGTTTCCACATTATTCGCCATGGTATCCACCTAATATAGTTTCCACAATATGATCTGTCAAATTCACTCCATTCAAGCCAATAGTTTACGTCGCGATATTACACCAAAATAGCTCCTAATGAGTTCAACGCAGTTTCCATAGTATGCACCAAGGTAGATTTATCTATAAGGTGACGTATTCCTGGTGACATTCTTAAATGCTTTGAACGGGAAACAAAAAACGAAATGCCCAATCCGCAACATATGAAAAAGAGTACGAAAAAGATAAAAAGATATGAAAAAGCGCGCAGCTGTGGGGAATACGTCACCTTTAGTATAAATTCACCATGGTATGCACCATGAGAGTCACGCAGCTCAACACAGTTCCCACAGTATTCATCGCTCGGACAACAGCTGATATTTTTAAAGTGCTTTCTAATTACCCTTGCCTTGGCTCTGAAATTACTTTTTTTCAATCGGTCCGTTTATTTTTTCCTGATATTTCTTCTTATTATCAAAGCGCGCGTGCATTCTTATTAAATAATTTAGCATTTAAATTAGCAAAGCTTAAAAAATCAACTACATTAAACTTAAACTGAGACCCTGCTCATATAACTAATTAACCAGGTCACACATTAAGTAGGAATGGAAGGGGACACAGTGAATGTCTAAAACGTCTCATCTACATGAGTACACACATGAAGCCCCAAGCGGAAGTAAAACGAAAAATGTACATACGTAACTGATGTCCTATGTTACAAGCTTTTTTTTTACATGTTTTCATCACTGTGGATGGTAGTTCTCGCAAGTGACGATATTCCAACTCAGTGTTGCTGTACAGCGACCACTACATTATATTCAAGATATTCATTATATTCAAGATAAATGTTCTTGAAATAATAAATATGGTTCGATGGACTCATTCCACTTATAGGTGACTGTCGGAGTCCTATCGCCCTAATCTTATTTTATTTATTAGGTACCTAGATAAGTCCAATGAGCCCAAATTCAAATTAGGAAACCGGACCACTAATTCAAAAGCTGAGAGTTTTTTAAATTTTTGATGATTTAAGGAAAAACCACCATTTTATTGATAAAGTATTAATAAGCTACTATGGTCAAACGACTAAATATTTTGAAACATGTAATAGGTAGTTGGAAATATATTTTGAACTTATTGGCGTTGCAGAATTACTTCTTGAAAAGTTATAGTTCAAAATAAATTTTGTGAAGTACTTTTTGGCGATTCTCGAAAAACTGAGACTAAAATTTCGTGTTCATATTTTATGTTTATGTTACACTCGTAATTCGTTTTAAAATGGAAAATTTTTTGATATATAATAGATTTCTGAGAAAATTCTGTGAGCAGAGATTGTTAGTATCGGTTATATACACTATGTGTCTGTCTGTTATATAATATATATATATATATATATATATATATATATATATATATATATATATATATATATATATATATATATATATATATATATATATATATATATATATATATATATATATATATATATATATATATATATATATATATATATATATATATATATATATATATATATATATATATATATATATATATCTCTTCTCTCTCTCTATATATATATATATATATATATATATATATATATATATATATATATATATATATATATATATATATATATATATATATATATATATATATATATATATATATATATATATATATATATATATATATATATATATATTCATATATGTATAAGAAAATTTTGATATCAATTTCACGACGAAACATGACGAATGCTCAATTACATATGCCAAGCAATCCCAACAATACAAATATAAAATACAAATCTTTCATAACAAATTTGATATCAGAAATTTTTGTGAGTTGCAGGTTAGTTTTTGTCACTTGGTCTTTACTACTTCAATAGGGTTTTTTTCTTTTTGTATTTAATTTCTATATTACTTTCTGCAACCCGTATTTAATATATCGAGAGCTGCCAAATTGAACCTGGGGAAAAAAGAGTTAAGGTCAAAAGTAGCTACAGACGTCTCGACAGTCGCATTGAATTTAGACGACACACCTAGTTAACGTAAATGCTGTGAGACAGCTACACTCCAACCACAACTGCCCGGCACTGTCTGCTTGAGTTTCGAGAAGGAAGTGCAACCGAGTGTCGTTGAATCATTCAACCCTTAAATTGCTGAGCAATGTCCTCAACGATGAATTATTTTTAAACTGGCGTGTGTTTTTTTTTTCCCCCGTTTCCAGCTGAAGTACTGAAAACTGTGCGACATTTACATAGACGTCCACTGCTACTTTGTCAAATGTAGACAGTGTCGTGCACAGACTTTAAATCATTATAAATCATGCCGATGCTCAGCATTTTAAAAGCATGAAACCTTTGAGACAGTTTACGACAAACAAACCGACACATTTATCAGACATCAATCTGACCACATCAAAACAGTGTTGTAAAGTTCAATGAACTCTTTAGCATCAGCTGTTACTTTAAGAAGAACTATGAACTCTTTTTTTTTGTTGTTGTTGTGTTTTTGTCTAAAATAGTTGAAAAACTTTTAAAGCCTTATGCCGAAAAGTGACACGCGCGACTAGCTTTATACGGAACTCTCATTCCAGCTAAGCGGAAAGAGGAATTCCGATTTTTATACTTGACATTAAACTTTTTCATCAGCTGTGCATGAATGAGTGTGTTGTATATGTGGGGGAGTGTAAATACTGTGGGGCACACCAAAAATCAACTCAAGTGTAAAATTAAAACTCGAGCAATGAAAAATCATCAACGTCAGCAATTGAAGAGGAGCAGTGACTGGCATGGGCACGATTTCGGTCTAGGCTAGTACACAGTATACTGTAATATGTGGCTATATAAGAAAATCCACCCCACAGAAGCTTAAAATAAGAAAAAAATTTTAGCTAAAAACGCTTAATTTTTTTTCTTTTCGCAATGCTGCAGAAAGCGAAATCAGCAGTCGTGGCATAAAAGTGAAAAATAGCAAAAAATTATATACTGTGTATCAAACGTTGAGACTGATTGCAGGGCGTAGTTGTATGTCGAACGTTGTCGATGATGCTCCTCCTGATGACGATAATGATGATGATGCTGATGACGAGCATGATGACAAGGAGGAAGTTACTGCCATTGGCATTCTTGATGAAGCTGAATCTGTCGCGCGTCTATCTATGCAGGCAGCCAGCCAGCAAGCAAACTTTAACCTCTATAGACAAAAGCACGCAAAGATTGAAATATAGAAGAAAAATTTGAAGTGTAAACGCCCAACGATCAGGGCCAGACATTAGTGTGAAGCCAAACCAAATGCTGGTAAAGCAGCAGTACAAATTACATAGAGTCCTGTAGAAGTGGTAGTCCTGTCAGACAGACAGACAGACAGACACTCATGCTGCGTACATTGACAATGACAATGTCAATGCTGACATTGAAACCGGAAAATTGCTGCGGGTATTTTCAATTTATTTGTGGTGCTACGTATAATTCACACTACTTTTTTTTAGATATTTACACTTTGGCAGATTTGGACACACATTTGTTTTATTTGTTTAATACTTCAAACTTTTATTATCGTACTTTAAAGCTATTGTATATTCTTAAAAGAAAATGTAATCGTATTTGTTAACATGTGAGTGGTAAAATGACGTTCGCTTTATTTAACTATCAGGAGTTTCTGGTGATGATAATAAATATGATATGATATCGATAATAAATCGTTCATTTCATCGAAAAATTTGTAATTTGTTCGGAGTGAATGGCAATATTCCATAGAATGTTCACTCTTTTGTGAAAAATGTGGAGACAACATCGAACATTTTGAGCAGCAACTCATAAAACACTATTTTCCAATTCTTGCGTAAAGTAGTATTAACGCACATCCAGCAAGAATATACAAATATGAAATATTTTTTAATAATGTACACAAAATCCGTGAAAATTAAAACATAAAACCTACTCCAGCTCTTTGCAAAGTTCCACTTCAGCTGTTTTTGAGTGTCGAAAATCTGGCGAATTAATTTACACAGCAGCTAAGCTGTGTTTATTATTTCTAAACTATAGTTTATTAACATGCAACTCTTTCAGAGTGCTTCGGTTTTTTTTTTTTTTTCATATTTTGTTGATGACTTTGAGCAGCAAAGTGCTGAACGTCATTATTGATGCTTATACGGATATGTATGTACATAATAAGCGCTCAAAATTGCTATTTAGCAGCTAAACAACTGCTACGTACTATGCAGATGGAAGCAGTAACAGCAGAAAATATGCTGATATTGTTGCACAAGGATTAACAAACACAGCAGCAGCAGCAATAAGCACACCGACGAGTCCTGTACAACTCAATAAAGAAGCATTTAATCAGAAAACTCTGCTACCCGCTTTGCTAGAATTCATACTTGCGACTTTATTAACTCGTACTACATTATAGACTTCCTCTGCCAACTATATAAATACATCGCTTTTTACCTTTTTTTTTTTTTTTGTTGGCCCGCATCGCTTAGGCATATCGTTTTAGTCAACTTAACTCGTTGCCGCTTGAGATCTACAAAGCAAGTTCTGGCATGAAAGTTTTAGCACTCAGTTTGAGTTGTCGCGACTGCTTTCAAATGCAAAACCATGGTTTGTATTTCTTCTTCTTGGCAGTTATGCTATATATAGTTTCCATCTGGCAGTTTAATTTGTTGTTTTGTCAACAAAAACCACAGCAGTTACTTTAAATACGCTAAACGAAAATGAGTTCTATTTAAGCTTATTTATTTTTAGTGGATCTGACGGTTCTTAATAATATATACGTTTTACTTTGAGTTTATTTAACTTTGTTCAACATTTGATGTCAGAAAATAGAATTCTAATGACAGTTCTTTTTCGGAGTACGCTTCTAGATTAAAACTAATTAGATGCTTCCGAACTTAGATTATTTGTTGAAAGTGTAATGCTTAATATTCCAAAAATTAATTAAATAGTTACACTATCTCTCACAAATGAAATATTTAAAAACACACATACATTTTGTTCCTTTCTCTTTATCGCACTCTCTATCATACAAGAGTTTGTGATACTACCCGCAATTCAATTCTTATTCTTTCACACTTTTTCACAACGAAGTGAGTTCGTTAGAAATATATGCAAAATTTTTGTTGTTGCATTCAGAAGACTTATTTGTATTGGCGCGTGTTTTTTTTTTAAGCAATCTTTCATTTATACACTCTTCCCTATTAATGTAACAACGTTAAAATAAAAAAAGGAACTACCCTTTCAACTGTGATTATCATTATTTACGCTCGCTATACTGTGCTACTACCAAAACAGTCGTGATTTGCGCTCTCTTTCTCTCTCTCTCTCTCTCTCTGCTATTCTTATAGCTTTAAATTGGCGCCCGAACAGGGACCTTACCCAATTAGAGCACTTATTGAACGACATATAAATCTTTATTTTAAAGGCTAATCGAAATCATGCAGAAAGTCGGAATGAATTGAATTTATGGTCCCCGACAAGAAGAGTTACAAGAAAACGCAAAAAAAAATTTAATTCAACACAGCTGCAATAGTGTCAGAACTGCGGAAAAGATTCACAGAGTTAATTCCTCTCACATATTAATATCGTCCTGCAGATCAATCACGGATTTGGACGGCCTAATCGAAACGAAAGTGAGGGAACAATACTTGTTTGTAACTCTGATAGTCCTTCAGAACCGCTGCATTGATCCAGGGAACAGGGTTGCTGACGTTAACAATCAGCTCAGAAAATGTGTGAATTAATTTGACGGGAGTTTTTTCAAAGATTCAAAGAACTGGCCAAGGCATACGGTCTAGTAATAGACAAACTAGAAAAAAGAAGAAGAAACCACTGTCAACACTGAAGCCACGGGAAGCTTTATAGGAAAACATTATGCGCAGAACTTTCGCAGAAGGCAAGACTTCTTAGAGACGAATATGTCCTCACGCCATTACATTATTTGAATATCATACTTTGAATTCGGAATGTTCAGAAACTTCTATAGGTATATCACTACACTTGATAATATTTTATTGTAAACCATTAATTTCATTTGTTACAGTTAACAAAGTTAAGCAAAATGAAGCAAAAAAGGACTTTTTAGTATTATTTCCATGCGTTCTTACAAAAGTTTTCTGTTTTTTTTTTTTGTCCATCATATGCGTCTTGAATGTCAAACAATTTGTTTAAGAAAATGAAACACGTGCGCGTGCTGTCCATTGAGTGTCCTTTCGGGAGCAGAGCAGCTCGTGGCAGTAACACCGGCAGCTGCTATTTACGCAAAGATGAACTGCTTTTGGACCTGTTACGGAACTGAACTGAGTTGAACTGTCGTTTGTTGGTTTGCTCGTTTGTTGGTTGGTTTGTTTGTTTGTTGGTTTGTTTGTTGTGCGGCGACATTGCCTGCAAGTTGATTTTGCGTGCAGCGTATTTATATGAGACTGTATCTAAGAGAAAGAGACTGAAAGAATGATAGCCGTGCCTGCTGCAGTTTATGTGTCAGAAGGAACATTCAAAGGACCTACAGACAGACAGACAGACAGATGGACTGAAGTCCATTAAAATGCGAAAGTTGTACGAAACATGAAGTTGCTTTGCTTTCTCTACAAAGTTTTGTCATTTTGGACTTTGCTGCAGCTTCGACACGTGGCGTTTGCTGAATTTAAATGCTTTAATTGCGCACAAATCAAACGCGACAGTGATATTTCATTAGATACGCTCTACCGTATAGTATATTAATAGTTTCGAGCTACAAATTTGTCAACATTCCCACTCGATTTGCACACAACACTTAATTAAATCAATTGAAAAATGCATAAATAAATTATGCGACAAAATACGACGACGAGTTACGAACGACAGCAGCGCTGCCAACCTGTTCGGTTTTGTGTAGTTTGAGGTCTAAAATTTGAGCTAAACATGGCATTTCAATTCGAATGCATTTTTCTTATTGAATAATTTATTTGTATAAAATGCCATTTTGTGGCACGCGACATCAAATGCAAATTGAATTTACATTATTTTTTGGGAAGGGGAGTTTATCTAGCAATTGCACAATTGCATTTCTATGGCAATGTTCGCAAATAAAAAAGCAAAAAAAAAAAAAGTTAACAAATAGTTTTGTAGTTAGAAAAGTTGTTTGTTGGATTTGTTTGGGGTTGCAGTGAATGGTTTAAATGGGCATTTTAATTGTGTGGCCACAACTTCTAATTAGCGCTAAATAATAGTTAGACAAAAAATTGAACTGTGGACTATTAATTTGACAAACTTGAAAATTATATATAAAATATGCAGTAAGCATTTTATTCTAGAACTATGTTTGTCGAAAAATGAACTTCGAAGAAACATTAAACATTAAGTTTATGGTGATGATTGTTTGTTCCATACTAGTATAGTATATGACGGGTTTAAGCGGTTCAAAGAAGGTCGAGTGCTGATAGAGAACAACAAATATACGTTGCATAACCATGGTTACTGAAATTAATATTGAAAAGGTGAATTCATTCAAAAATGATGTGCTTTTCGATAGATGGAAATAGAATCAAATATGTCCAGAAGTTCAATTCATTGCATTTTGACTTACAGTTTTAATTTACGGAAGCTGTGTGATGTGTTCTAAACTGAGCATAACTTTTTCATCTCATCGATCTACATTTATTACTGAATCAAATATTAACCATTAACCAGTTTCCATATTTGCTTGATTTGGCATACCTTATTAACATTTGCTTTACAAAAGAGTGCACTTGCACAGCACAGCAAATGTTAATGAGGTATTGATATAATTTCTATGAATTTAAATGTAGCTCTTTGATAAAGTTAAGTTTGAAATAGGTGTAGTGAACAAGGAATAGTAAAGATGCAACAACTTTCTTCAGAAGTAAGATATGTATACTATAAAAGCTTACCTACTTCTGTATCAAAATAACTTTCTTCTCACAACACCACCATTCACAGCAAAATGTTACTCATTATCCGCATTATTTTTTTGCAATACAGCAAACTAAATTGTGCAAAAAATTATGTACGCAACATAGCAAGTATCATCAGAAGCTGTCCAGAACAGCAAGTCGCATAAAAGTGGACAGGAACGACAAGAAAACAATCTAAAATTTTATTAGCGCAATTTTTCTTATGGCGCGTACATCATCCGCTACACCCTCATCCAACAGTCCAATACTATTTTTGACACTTTTCATCGAAGACAACAGTCACTACAACAGCAGCAACAACAACAACAACAACAACAACAGCAACAACGCCAATAAGGACATTTCAAAGGACAAAGTTCGACATTTTGTGTTGAAAAGCGGATATAAAACTGCTAGCAGCAGTTCACTTCAAGATGGCGTCTGTCTATGTTGTTATTGTTGTTGCCATCGTCAATGAACAGTTAATATTTTTTGATGACGACAAATATGTCATCGACAGGGCTCACTACTCAGGACTAGAAGTAATTGAAGGCTGCAGACAATATCATTTGGTTTATAAATTGCTTTAAAGCAACTTTTCGTACACTGAAAAATGAATTATTGACTTTATGCGAAATGTAATGAAAACTTTGAAACACTAAGCTACATAATCTAAGTAATATGACAATGCAGAAACTTCCATAGGCGTTTCCTTCGGCTTATTCTGTAGTTCTCCAGTAGAAATGAAAATATTTTTCCGCTGCTGTTTCAAGAAAAAGAGGTCAACATGCGCATATAAAACAAAGAAAAACGATTTCAAAGTCTCTACAATCTATATACAAAAAGAGTATAGCAACAATTAAACATAGATTCAAGGATAAAAATCACAAAATGAATGGCAAACGAAAAACCATTGTCGCAGCAATAAATTTATGGTTGTCGTGTGCAAGAAAAACAAAAAACAAAAAAAAAACAAAAATACTTCATTATTTTCACTTGCAGCACTGTTCAAGAAGATGATGAAGAAAAGTTGCCAGCAAGGACGAAGCACAAATACATACAATACTTTCAATACAAAGCAGGCAGGAGTGTAGTTTATTAAAACAATGAAGCACAGCTCAAGGCACCGAAAAGAAGAAAACCAAATGCGACACACAATTGAAAATCTTTTTAAGTAATTTCAACACGTAATCCACGCCATTATTGCCAAAAGCATGAAGGAAGGATAAATGAAAAAAACCTAAAAGAAAATGCAACGCCATGCAACACCGTGAAAAACAAATTGCAGATGGAACATGTTTTTAATTCATTTCGCGCAGTTCGACTTCGATTTGCTTTCGAAAATAAATTGAAAAGCATTTTGGAATGGCGTATAAAAGCTATGGGTGTGAGAAAATAAATACTATAAAATAAAAACCAAAAAAAAAAATTCAAGAAAAACATCATATAAATTTCAGTCGAACAAAAGTTGATAAATATTTGTTTTGGCACTTTGCTTGGTGGCAAGCACGAGTAAGAAAAAAATGCTTTAATACGACCTGGAATATAAACTATTCAGACGAGATTTAATAATTTCATATTTAATAGAGATCTCATAAAAAAATTGAAGAAGAAGATGTGCATCATCAGCACCAAAAGTAGTGTCATTAGAACTACATCCGTCTGTTGGCTTTCGTTACCAATTGAAATCTTCAAGTTGGTATTTGTTATATGCGCACAGTACTTGATTTGATTTGTTTGATCAAACGAAAACATACGAAAACGACGCCGCAAAACTGTAAATGCCTTGTTTGCCTTTTTGAGTGCATTTTTGCAAAGGTTTAATGTATATATAAGAATGCTAGATGACGGATTCATTCATTAATGATAAATTTTGTGGGAAATCTTGCCTTAAAGTGGAAAATGGGGCTGACAAATCAAACATGATTTCTATACTGTAAAAAAGAACAACTTTTGGCCGTAACTTTGCATAGATCACTTGCCTTCAGTTAAACCTCTCTGTTAAATTATTTTATTCAATTTAAAATCTTCTTTGTAGACATATAGGGTACTAGTAGCTAGAAAACTTCTCATCCAACGCACGGTACGCTGCTATTACAATTTCAAACTAAATGCTTGTATGTACATTCTTAATTGCATTTTAAACACTTGAAACATTAACAAAAACATACAAAATTCGATTTACAAAAGTGAAATTACTATTTAATGCATTCATTCATTTCGGCGCTCATTCATTCATTCATAGTCTCATTTAAAGAAACTCATACTCCTTGGCAGGACGCCTGGGTAATTACGACGCTTAACTATCTCATTGTCAGTTCGAGGACGACGCTGCTGCTGCTGAGAAGATGAATTGTATACACCAAGCGCGAACGTGGTCTAGAATGTCGATGGCTTCAAAGCTGATACGCTAGAAGAAAGGACAATGATACGCCTAGCAAATTACAACTACACATGCAGCAAAGAGCAGCATACATTTAACTATGGGTATACGAATGAACGGAAGTCGAGCAACGACAAGCAAAAGGACGTTTCTGAATTGAAGCTGAAGTGCTGCAAATGATACTCACACCTTGACAGCAAACTCCGGACTTGAAGTGCGAACGGAGAGACATACATAGATTTAGACGGAGACTCCCAAATGACACTTAATTTTTCAAAATGCAATGCAACAGAGTGAGCAAAAGCTAGTCACGTCGAAATGTGACTACGAATGTGCGACAAGACATACATAGCACCTGTAGTACATACAGAGACATTGTCGTCGTCGTTCAACATCTATTACGACAGTACCGTGTTCTGTGTGTTCTGTGTGTGTGAAGGTCCTGGCAAATGTGTCTGTGCGCGTATTTTGTAATTTGTCTCCAAAGTAATTAGTAAGATTTAAATTGGTTGCCTTTTTTTTTTCCTACTCTCAGCTCAGTATTCAACATGGTTGACGCTGTCAGCTGGCGTTATCCTGAAGCTGTCGCGCATATCCTTATTCATCTTACATATACAAACACACACTTAGACTTCTATTAAATGCATTAAGTGCTTGTGTCTCCAACTTTTGTCTAAGCGTTTCAATTAATTTTCATAGTCTACGCTTTTAGTAGCAAGGCCGAACATTTTTACAACTCCCGTTAGTTTCGCTATACCCACCATATACGCTATATCCGCTAGACACGACTACAGCTCGCATTTGTGTCTATGTAATTAGTTGCAGTTATTAAGTCTTAAGTCGTCAACAATTTGCTATTTCAACGCGTAAAGTTGTTGAGAAAGGACAACGAAAATAAAGAAAAGAAAATGGTTTTTATTTTCCTTCGGCTGATTTTCATTTTCATTTCAGTAAAATATATAATGTTAAATTTTTTGTACTGCATCATTTGTTCGGAATTACTTAGCCTGAGTAAGGGAAGTGTCGGAACAAACGTCTTAAATTAGTACAAATTGGATTTTAATTATAAGAAAATTGCGCAAATTGTGTAAAATACCTTTTTTTTGTGCAGTTCTTCTGACTTTTTGTAAAACAAGTTGTAACAATTGAATTTTAATTGTCACTTACCTGGAATGAAAAGGACAAAAATAGAATATTACAATAATTTGCATTTTAAAATTGAGAAAATTGCGTATTTAAAAGTAATTACTACATCGGTTTAGCTTAAGTTTGTCTTATTTATAAAAAAATACCAACTCAACAATCGAACATTTGTTATTCATATGTTTATGCATATTTAAAAGTTTAAAAATTTTCTCATGGCTCCCTAAGGTACCTTCTTTCTAATTATTATCGAAATCAGTTCATATAAGATTTCCATTCCTCATACACTATTACGAGAGTAAAATTAAGTTGAAAGAACAGAAAAGAGCAGAAAACATTTTTAAAGATCAAAAAAGATTCAATAAGTAAAACTATTAAGGTGCTGTACATGATTTCATTAAAGTGCTCACTTACTGTTGCGGAAGAAAAATTGACCCAAAGAACAAAAAAGAGCAGACAATTTTTTTCTACTTCGAATTTTTTAACTCACAGCAGAAGGAACAAAAAAATTTAAATATTTTTGTAGTGAACTCAATTCCATTTGTGAGATGAGAGATATTTAGCAAAAAGAACAAAAAAAGCAAGAGAAAAAAAGAGCAAAAAATTGTTTGCTCTTCGAATTTTTTTGCTCACAGCAGAAAGAGCAAAAATAAGCGATTTATAGTTTCAAAGTGAAATATTTCTGCAATGAACTCAACTTCGTTTGTGAGATGAGAGATATTTAGACAAAAGAACGAAAAAGAGCAAAAAAAAAAAACAAAAACTTGTTGACAAGAGAATGTTTTTTTTTTTTATTATATATACTATTTGTTTATTATAATTATTATAATAATTGTGCTTTTAAAATTAATTAATGGGCCATGTAAAGTCTCGCACATTCTTTTTTTTTTGTACATTAGTTAAGACACACAACGTCTTTCAAATTTACATAGAATACTCATATTATACATAGGTAACAAAATATATTAAACTGTCACAGAAGAGTCCCAGAAGTGTTCTTGGAATTTTGACACATATGTACGATTTCATTCGCCTTTGCAGATTGATCTTGCCAAATCTAGTGCTTAATATAATTGAGCAGTGTGACAAAGTGTCCATCACCAATTTGTGTTTGCTCTGCGCGATGAATTACATTGATTAATTGCATTACTCTATAGTAAATTTCTTCAATTGTTATCGGTCCATTCACTTCCTCCAAAACGATTCTTAATACTTGTCTAATCATGTGCTGGGTAATGATTGGCATTTTACAGCGGTTTTTAGTATACTTTTTAAATAAATTTTTTTTTTATATATTTCACAGAATAAATTTTACTTAAACATTTTTAGTTGTTTAACAGTCCAAATTGGAATTTGTTATGAAATAATTAAATATATGTGACAACTTGTACAAAAAGTATGAATAAAATGTTAATTCATAGGTAGTTATCAAAGAGCTTTTAAATATTTCTACTTTTTGTGCAGTGATGTGCGCAGGTGAACCATTTAAAAACTTTTAATCATAAAAATAATTCATATAACAGCTGTTTATTGAAACAAGAGTGCAACAATGCCATTCAGCACGAACAACTGTTCTAAATCTTAGCTGTATGAAATGTCATTCACAGTTAAACATTCAAATCAATAGAGTTGTCATAAAACTGCAACAAATTAGCGTTTTTGAATTGATTTCTACTGAATAAATAAATGCAAAAACACAAATTCCACAACACGTTTGAATACTTTAAGTCAATTGGTTAGCGTGTTTGAAGCTATATCTATTAGATCGAATTAAATTTCTTTAAATTCAGATACCTTTATATATATATCATACTATTCATACGATTATTTAAAATATATTTTCAAGACAACTTCAAGTTATCAAATATATCTGCGCTGTAATAAGCTGTAATGACTTTCTTTTCTGTTTTTGTCACGCATGTCCTTGGACAGAAGCTTTGGTTTCGTAGCATATATTTTCACTTGGCAGTTTGTGTTTGTGCGTCTGCTTAAGTATTATGCACTCTAAGCGCTATATAATAAATTGTCAACACGTACGAATGCTTTCACTCAAATATAAACGGGGTAATAATCATTTTTCGTAATAATTTCTACTTGCGTTGAAATCTAGGTTATGACATATGTTTAAGTTGCTTTAACGGTAAAGTAAACGAAAAGAGAGTTGTTAAGTGGTTCAAACTACACTTTGAAATATATATACAATATGAGTTTAGTACCGTTACATACAAAAATATCATCGATTTAAGTTTGTAACTTTGTTTATGAGTCAAGAAACTCACCAAATATAAAACAGATTATTGCGAAATCTTCCTTCTGAACTGCGAACGCAGCTGACGTATGCCATAACAGAGTTGTCGAACTTTTTTATGGTCAAAAATGTTTGTCTGCTTTAAAAGTGAACAGCATTTTTAGCTTTGTCTAATATTTTTAATGCTGAGAGTGTTACGAGTATTAGTTAAATTTTTTTAACAAACACACGACAACCCTTGCATAGCACCATTAAAACTCTTACAAAACACGTTATATATACCCATGACATTATAGTATTTCGCAACAAAATGTTGACAACAATGAGCCACCAGCAATCAGTTTGTGCCAGGACAACGGCATCGACGATAGCAACTTAAACAGGAACCTCATTTCTGTTGTGGGACAAGAAAACGTAGCATCACGATGCACATTATGGCGTAACTTGAGAAATAAACTAAAGTTGTCACGTAAGCAAAGTTTATGACCAACAAAAACGAAAACAAACAGGGAAAAAGCGTTATTTTCGGTTAGAGCGAACTTCTAATACACTTCAAATCAAATTTAAATTTGTAGAGAAGAACATTGTCTTTGTAAATCGAATGGTCTGGTATAAAAACACTATATGTTGCCCTTACTAGATACCGTATCTGGACCATGGAATCTCTACAGGGACTCACAGAAAATATAAGCACGAAGTCTTATGTAGTCTTATATACGCAAATTATTCAGGGATGTGTTGCATGCAACTTCAAAAGTTCACGAAGAAGTTTATTAGGAAAATAAGGTAATGTATCTCAAAACTAAGTAATTAACACAAATAAATAGATAGACGAACACAGATAAATTGACATGTGATATCTGAAGCAATACATTACAAACTTTCATAAAAATTGATAATACCCATTTACCACTATATGTGAAGTGTACACAAAAAATCCGAAAAAAAATGAAACCAGATACGCTACACAATTGAGCATAACTACTACTTGTGGAAATGTAGAAGTGAAATCAACTTTAAAACAAAACTGAGAACCTGGACACAAGTCTTTAATGCAAACGTATGCACAAAGAGAGCAACCAAACTCTAAGCTTATATGGTGTTCTGCATGTACTCGTGTATTGCTAAAATAAAAAGACGTAAGCTGTGGGTGTTGGGGTGTAGCCTTCTCTAATTTTATAACAACGAATATCTAAAAAACTGTTTGTGAATTATAAGTCACACATTAAGTTTTATGTGAAAGGTAATTTTTTTGTAAATCGCCAGACTATCTTCGTAAACTCTTCCAAAGTATCGCGAAACATGCTTTCTAGCGATACATATATGGAACACTTCAAAGTACCCGAACAGTTTCTTTTGCCACATTGTGCCCGCGCCCATCTCTGCTTTAATTCAGCAAATACTCTGCACACTTCAGCGCAACAATTTATTCTTGCGTATACTTTCATGAACTGCAATTGAGCTGTTCCAGCAAAAGCGTTATAAATAAAATATAATTTCTGTTGAGTGCTTTGCAAAGCATTTCGACAATATTCCAACGATTTTTCTTGACTTCCGAAATAGTTTATAATGTCTGTCATTCAAGTTGGCGCTGCCAAATTTTGTTGCTGTCAACTCAACGCGCAAAACCCTCAAGTGAACTGCTTCAGCTGTTTTGCAAAACTATGACAATAAGGCGCATAAGTTGCTTATTGTATTGAATTGTATCTTATTGGGTGGTTATGCATATTGCAGCAGTTTAGAATTGCAGCTGCAAAACGCTTTCTACATAATAATAGATTTTAATGTATTTCGGCATGAAAGTAGGTCAAATTGAGTATATTTGCATAATGGCTTGGTTTAGATTTGTGTAAATTTAGGTTTTAACTATATGTTAAATGCTTTCAGAATACAAATCGAAGCATTGAATATAGTAAATTGCATTTATAATAAAAAAAATAAAATTTATATAAATTTAGTTTAGCGACGGATTTTACGAAATGTGTACTGATGAGTACTCGTAGCTGAGTACGAAACACATGTCTCCGTAGCTAAACATGCTTTGTGTAACAAAAAAAGTTACCGTTATTCTCTCTTCACAAATACCAAATTGTTATTTTATTTGAATTTTTTTTTTTTTTTTTTTGTATCTCAGACTTATTTTTGAACGCTCAGCAGTTAGCATCAATGACACCTTTTGCGCGTAAACGATCCAATACTGAACGCACATCTTGAAAATGATTCATTGCATAAAAATGAAATCCATAAATGCCAACATTGGCTGCCAATATTTCACTTATGGTGCACACAGCGCGTTCTAACATATATGTGTGGAAGGTTTGCTGTTCCAGTGTCTGTAGAAAATCCATTTCTTCAGACGATGGACGCACATGTGCAATTTTACTGACTCTGTTCAGTACAGCCAACGATCTCGGCATGATAAGGCCCACCATAATAGGTATAGTAATGCCAGCTGCACGACAACGGCTTACAAACTCAACGATCAGCCTCGTATTATAGCAAATTTCGGTAATAATATAATCACCACCAGCATTAACCTGCATAGAAGATTTTTTTAAATTTTTAGAAGTTCTTTGCGAGATTTTATTGAACACTCACTTTATCGACTAAAATTGCCATATCCTGCTCTATAGTTTCTATTACATGATGTTTGCATGGATAACCAGCAATGGCAATTGATATATCTATAAAAAAAACAATTGATATATCTTTAGATAGATTTCGAGCTTAGACTTACCGCGTTTTATGCAACGCAATGCTGTAGCCAATTCAGCAGCACTTTTATAAGGCTGTTCCGGATGTGGTACTTCATTGCCAAGCAGAGCCAGCACATTCAACCAATTGAGTGCTGCAAATTCTTCCAAACGCTTCTGTGATGCACGATAGGCGCTGAAATGGGGTACACAGAGCATATGGCTACGCACCTTGCGTGCCAGTATAATTGTTTCGGTGGATTCCATGGCTTCGTCCCAATTACGTGTTGCTATCCAAACCACGGACGTAAAAGTCGGCATAAAATCCGCCAGCATATTAAAATCAAGCACTGCTGGGGTACCATTTATCTGCCGTCCTATTAACTCAATACTATAAAAGAACTTTTTCTCAACGCATTTTTGAGCAATCACATTTCCTACAAGCTGATCTTCTATTTCTTGCTGTTGGGCCGAGAATTTGACGCCGAGCACTTTCCGTGGAGGCAATGATGCTGATGACGTTTGCAAGCGTTTAACATATTTCAAAAGTAATCTATTGCCTGAGAATTCGAACCATTTTTGAAAATTTGTGTTGCAATTTTGACTGAACGATCTTAACATATTTTATTTATTAATTTTTTATGAATTTTTTTGTTTTATATTTCTAATTTATAAGTTGAATTTAAAGTGATAAACAAAAACTGATATGGTAGCTTATAAAAACCTTTATATAGGCCAAAAACTAACATAAATTTGTGAAGCAATATAAAATTTTTTTTATGGTGCCTCATTTCGGGCGCCAAATGTGAACAGAGCTTCAAACCAAAATTTTTAGCACTTTCTTAAATATTTCAATATGTACTAACTGCTTTTTATAATCTGTCATTTTAATTTTGGTTGTTGACCGTTTCGGTTCTTGTAAAAAAATTTTCAAAATCATAAAAATTAAAAATTATTGCAAAAGTATAATTAAACCGCACTAAAAATGTCAACCATTACTCAGAACATGATTACACAGGTAATATGGATCGTTTTGGATAATCTGGATCAAGCAACACCCAATGAAGTGATACTTGTTCGAGTTATTGAATTACTTCGCAGAATTCGGCGAGCGGAGCTTGAAGAAATTGGTGATGGATACTTTGTAACTTTCCTCAACTATATTAAACGATAGAATAGAGCAACAATAAAAATCTTTCGGCTATCTAAAAATTCTATTGAATTTATATAGCCATATACGTTTAGAAACCGTAGGAAGATGAGCACATTTAATGCAAATGTTAATGAGGTAGCAAAATTTAATTTGGTTACACTCTTTGAGATTTAGATACAAAGCATATAATTAATAATTAAAAATATAGTTTTTCAATGTAGAATATGCATCGACTGGGAACTGACGAAATGATTAGCCACCAGTGAACGACGAATTCACCAGTTCGTAGCAGCTCACTGGTAAATAGCTGAACTAACAAATCTCTTTGACTTAAGAGTTGTACTTATATACTCAAATTATGCATTCAAAGCTGTGCAAAATAAAATAGCTTTCTATATATTCCAACACAACCAGCATCAAGAGATTTTCACATATTTTCGCCTTCGTAAATTATTGATAATTTAAATAAAATATTTTCAAGCACAACAAATCCAGAAGTTTAAAGCTTATTTTCATTCATTAATATTTTCCACAGTCAAATAAATGAACTCGGTGGGAGATTTTGCAGCAGCCAAAGACAGCTGTTGTCTGTCTGTCTGTCTGCGTGTGTGGGTAGTATACGTTTTACTCATTTTTCCAGTGTTGTATTTGCCAATTTGTGTGTCAATTCGAGCATTCGTTTGTCAAAAACTGAGTGGTTATTGTAGCAGACCAAAATAGAAACAAAACGAAGCAATACGACACCGAATGCTACATTCATAACACAGCTTCTGTGTGGGTGTGGGTGTTGGTTTTTTTTTTTTTATTGTGAAATCTGGTTGCAAATATATTTATAATTGAATATTCGCTCGTTATATTTTTAAGCAATCATGTTTAGAAGAATAAGGAGATAGGTGAGCATGAGTTAAAAAGTAATCCTTATAATACACTACAGCTTAAAATACACCTGTACTTCATATCGCACTCGTACACCGACATTTTACAAACTCACATATTCAAATAACATTCAGCTCACGCTCTCTGCAACAATATCCTTAGGGCAATGAATTAATGTCAAATTAGACTTCAAAATGCGTATAAATTTCACGCGTCGTTTTTTTTTTTTTTTTTTTTTATACAAACACACACTCGCTACAAGGCTAAAGGACACGTGTAGTAGGGTAGTTAGAGGTGACAGCAATACACAATTCTTGAGTTGTGGCAGCACAAATTATAAATCCGCAGGGATAACAATGTCATATGCATGCTTGTATGAATTAACCATATGCATTCTACGCAGCTGTATCTTTTTTTGTTGCTGTCTCAACCTGCAGGCATAATTCTGTAAAAACGTTGCAAAAACTCCGTTAACACGTTTGATTTTCCCGAAGCCATTTGAGCTTTGAGAGCATACTGAGTTGAGTGTCATAGCAGCTACAAATTATTCATAGTTGCTGGCAACATCCTCATCATCGGGGCGCGCAGACAGCATTAGCAGCCACCAAAATGAAGCAACACATCATTATCCTTGCGCATATGGAAAGCGTTCTTGTTGGCTGTTAACCGAAAATGCTTTGAGGCTATGTGTTCTAGTAGCGACTGCCTGCATGTGTCGCAATTTGTGACTAATTTTCTGCGTTAAATTTTTTTTTTTGTTCAAGCCGCAATTCAACATACACCATGTTTTCAATGCCTGATTAACCTTGAGGCATATTTGCTGATATCAGCTACAAAAATGCTGTGGCACAAAATTAGTTTTACAAATTGCTTTCTAGTATTGTATTATTATTTTTTTTTTTAAGTGCTCTACAAATAATGTTTTTTTGGCATGGGCTGTGTTTGTAGATATGTAGAATTGAAATTTAAATTTATTTAGCTGCAAATTGTATTTAAATTAAAAGTTTGAGGGTGATTTGCTCAATGTTATAATCAGCTTTTAGGAAATTGTATATAATATTAAGAGTATTCAGCATACGGCAGTGCTATCAAAACTCACATATGTCAATATTGCTTTTCAGAGCACAAATAACTTCAGAGAGAGCGTTAGAGAGACCGTTAGAGAGAGAGAGAGAGAGAGAGAGAGAGAGAGAGCGATCTGGAGTACACATATTAAAATAGTTATTTACTCGCTTGTTTCACCGTAGCTGCCAACCTTTTTAAAACTAAACGAGTCGAAGTTGATTCAGTCTACTTAAGAATTCAATTATATAAAAAATAATTCACGACATATATACATCTTTTTTCAATCATTATTGCTCTTTTGCGCTGTTTTCTGAATTTATGTCTATGAACTATAGAATACAAAGACTGGCAGCTAACGCTCAGAAGCGCGAAACTTTTTTATTGTATCTACGAAACGTCTTTAGATTTGGCACGCCCAATGATTGGCATACAAAATATAATTTAAAAGACTTGGAATTCTGTATACATGAGAAACAACTGTATAGCTTTTAACTGTTCTATGTTTCACTTTTCCATTGAACGTCTCACATCTACTAATAGTATTAAAATTTTTGCTATTATTATACTTAACCTACACAAGTTGCAGAATTCTGATTGATATTTGTGCAAATAATTTTAACAAAATACAAAAACAATAAGAAAATATTTACACTTATCACGTGCTGTGTTATGTAGAAGCAGTATATGCCACATGGTTTAAAAGTTTTTACTTTTGTCTGATTATATTTGCTTTGTGCATATTAGCTAAGAGTTGACACGTGCGCAACATCGAAAGGAAACTCTGAGCAGAGTAGTATATAAAGTTAAGTATAAAAGTGGTTGAAAGCTGACTTTATTTTCTTTTATTTTATATTTCAGTTTTCAAGTGTTTGTTTAGCGCAGAAGATGTAGAGATTTATACAAATATTTATTCATATATGATAAAAAGTAGAATATGTAAACCGATTCCAAGCAAACTAAGAGTCTTTATAGATAGCGCATCGAATTAAAAGAACAACTTGTTAAAATATATAGTACATATGTAAAAAAAAAATTCTTAAAATATTGATTGTGAAATTCATTCATTGTGAAATATTGATTCAATTAGAGCTTTCTCATCTTACTCGCTTGGTTGCTCATCTTACTCGTTCGTCCATTGGTGTATTTTCTCGTTCGTTTCGTGTTTATTGTCATTTTGTCTTACGCGTTGCTTTGAATTACTATGTATACTTCTTCTTTAATCCCTCATTCGTTACTTTCGCCAACGCTGTTTATATTTACTCGGTGCTTTCTATGTCACCACTTTACTCGTTATATTAGTTTTGTCTTACTGGTTACTTTATTTTATATTGTTTCGTGTTACTCGTTGGCTGTGTTCTATAATTTTGCTTCACTCGTTATATTAGTTCTAACTTACTAACTAATATATTACTAACTGAGTATTTAGTTATGTAGTAGTTTCTTTTGTATTGTCATTTAATCATTCTTTTTAGTTCCGTAATACTCGTTTTTTTTCGATTGTGTCCTTTTATTTTGTCTTACTATTTACAATAGTTTAGTTTTTTCGTAGTTTTTTGTTACGTATTGATTTCATGTTACCATTTTGCCTTACTCGTTAGTGTAGTGTTTCACAAACTTGCCACTTGTATGACTATACGTTACTCGTTTCTCACTATTCCCACTAATTAATTCCGTTTCTCGTCCTAGCAGCTCTCTTGTGCTTAGGTACTTCAAGTTAGTTTTGATTTGTGACTTATTTGTCTTACTCGTTAGGCTCCTTTTTCACAGTTTCGTATTACTCGTTGGTTAACATTATTCACCTATTTTACGAATAGCCTAATTTTGTTTACTTATTTTTCAAACTTTTAGCTTTAAGCAATCTATAGATCACTTATACTAACAGAACAGCTTCTATACCAAATCAATAACACAATATGTGCATTTCTCAACACAACTAACTGAGTATTTCCCAAAGGCACTCATGTCTTAGCGACGCGCTTAAACCACGAAAATGTCTCACCGCACTTACACGCAGACACATCCACAGAACCGCCAAATCAACGACAGCGGAACGCAGTGTTGCAGTGTTGCAGTGCTGCAATGGCGGCAAGGCAACGCAAGGCATTCCACTACGGTGTATGCCACTTCCGTATCCGGTTGCGCGCATCCTTGCGTCAAGGTGCATGCAATGCAATGCAAAAAGCTGTTTCAATGACTGACTGACTGACTGACTGACTGACTGACTGACAAAGTTGACTTGACTGGCACTGAGAAGTCGTAAGCAACCGTGAGCAGCTCAGTAGCATTGCAAGTGCTCAGCTTACTCGTAAGCAAGGACGAACGCTGAAGCAGCAGCAGCAGCAGCAGCAGCAGTTTTTCTTATTATTGCGCACTACTTATTCTTATTGCCTTCTTCTGCGTTCAAACAATAACTTATACATTGGCAAAAAGGGTAGCACTGACTGACTGACTGGTTGCTGTTGCTGATGATGGTGTTGGTTTTCTGTAAGGGGAATATGTAGAAGTCGTTTGCTAGATTGGCACGTTGCCTTAATGCTGTTGCTGCTTCTTACTATACTACACTATACTACTCCTTGCTATGGCTGAGGCTGTGGCTGTGGCTGTCGTTGTTGTATTTGTCTTGGGATTAGAGATTTTTGTCAATGAAGGTAATTTGCGGAAGATTTTGTCTAGAATTTCAATTAGATTGACATTTTCTTTTGCTGAGATGACTTTTTCTTCGCTTTTATTTTGGATTTGCAAGAGCTAACGAACTTTTGCCGCAATTTGTAAGCTTGCATGGATTGTTTTTATTTTTTTTTTTTTTTCGGTTGGAAATTCGAAAAATAGAAAAAAATTGCTGCTTACTAAAGAAAATTCGTAGCACGAATCAATGAAAATGATTGCATTGTAGCATATTGAAATTGAATATAATACATTTATGGTCAAAATAAGTACACCACCTTAATATTTAAATATTTTAAGCATCATCATATAGTTTTGTGGATTCCTTTCGGCATACTAAGACACTAAGTTTCTGCAAATTTCTACACTTATTTCGTTGCTAAGTTTATGTATTCAGTTTTTCGGACAAAATTCTATAACTGGTTCTGATTATTGAAAAATTCCTTTACAATTCTTCGTTTCAACTTATCCCAAGGATTTTGTATAGATTTTAAGTCGGATGATTGACTTGGACAGTCCAGCAGGGTCACATTGTTGTTTTGAAACCATTACTTTTCGAATTTGGTAGTATCGTTCTCCTGCTTCAAAGTTAGACATTTAGACTCTCCGTGACCACACGTAGATGTCAGATGTCAGGGTTTTAATATTGGGTTTTAATAAGTGTATTATACATTTTCGCTAACCCCTTGTGCCGTGTCAGTATTTAAGAAAGGTTTCTAAAATTTAACCCTTTAGCGACAGCTCCCAAACCGCTAGAGAACTCGCGAATCCGACATCGGGTTCGTGCCCAGCGACTTAAAATTACAATAACAAATATACTTCATTATTTTGTGAAAAATTAAAAATCGAATGGGACCTCCTATATGTCCTAATGCTCGTCAAAGGTAAAAATGAATACGACTATTTTCGCACCAGAAAAACATCGAATGTGTCACCCGTGTACAGCTTACTTTTAAGCACTCCAGCAGTTTTGAGTGCCTACTATAGCTTCCATTTTCAGTTTTAAATAAAAGTTACCTTACGAAAAAATAAATATTATATGTATTTATTATAAAATTGTTTCCATCGTTCAGCTAATAATATATAATGACTTTCATTATGGCTGTTTAACTCGTTATAATATTAAACAAGCTTAGTAGCTATGTATATGCGTATATACATACATATGCGTCAAATGTATAAACATGCTATTATGTACACAGATACACACACACACACATACACGTAGAATGATGTATGCAAAGCATAGATAAACATTTAAAAATGATTGCAAAATTTCTGAATTTACTTGGACATTATTTTATGTTTATTATGTATGCAGCATGTTAATCTTGCAAATGGCAGCACCAACAACACAAGGACAACAAGAATATTGATGTTGACAACAACAACAGCAGCAACAACAGCAACAGCAACAACAATAACAACAACGCATTGCATAAATAAACAAATACTAAAACTAACAATAAGAACAACAACAACTACAACAATCGCTGTAGTTTGCAGCGAATTTGACAATCAGCAAAAACAACAAAACAAAATATACGAAAATGCATAAATAAATACGACACATACTTATGTACTCGCATATGCATCTATCTAAATCTAATAAACACACAAATACAAACATATACATATACATAAGTACAAAACAATGTACACACATGTATAGGATGTTTTTTTTTTTTTTTTTTTTTGGAGTTACCATATTTTGACAGGCATTATTAAATTGACATAAATTAGTCAGTGCTGGCAGCGCTACTGTCATTTTTTGCCATTTTTTTTTTCATGAAAGCCAGAAAAACGTTTGTAAATTGTGCAAATTAATTTCGAAAATCGTGGTTCAGTTCGGGAACTAATAGTTCCGAGCCCCTAATTCGGTTAATCATGGATCGATTTCGCATTACTCTAAATAAAAAGTCGAAAATTGGATTTCAATTTCACATTCCCGAAATCATATTGAAACACTAATGATATAAAATTATATAAAAATTCTAATAAAGCCACTTTTCAGTTATTTTAATTTAGTTCAAAGTTCTACACCTCTAAAAAGACACTCTATACATGAAGCCAGCACATACAGACAGGTGCATATGTGCATTTATTTTAACTATAATGATTTACTACTTGAATAGCATATTTGTAGTTTAGTGTATTTGTAGTTTAGTGTATCTGTTTATACATGTTATTTCAGATACATTAAAATATATAGTTATATAATGATTGTTGATTAGCTTTGGAACAGTTAATAAGCTGTAAGGGATAAATGGCTGCAAATATAGAATATATTGGGAAGTTATTTGGCACTAGGTCATAGTCGGACCATTACAGAAGTATCAGGATGAACTAGATTTCTAGTAAGGAAACCATAACTTCACCATAGCTTTGACATTTAACAGCTTAAATTTTTGCTGAAAATGGAGTAAAAACTTACTGAGAATTGCATCAGAGAAAAGATACTGCTTCGAAACCGCTACAACAGAATCAAATAATGCATGCAAGGTGGAAAGATTGATTGACATCGTCTTACTTAATGTTTTGAAAGGATTTATTGTTCTACTTAAAATCTAACAATTGGCTTATGTGCCTGCCAATGTAAAGTAACATAAAGCGTTGGGCATTGTACAGAATCACTACTTAGGATAAGAACTGCCAAATTAGACTTAAATGGAAAGATCAATAGAATAATAAGCACCTTTCAACCGAAACGATTCGAAATCGGAGAGTCTGTAGTGTGTAGTGCAAAAGAGTCCGGTTTGCTGCTACTCTAGTGACAACCACAGCATGAATTTTGTATTGTGCAGTCTTGTTGGGACACCCTGTATAGCTAAACTACAACTTGCGGCAGACAACAATACTCTTATAAACATCTACAATTGCATTGCAATAAAAAGCTAGCATCAATTACACTCTACACACACCACAAAAATTTCACCAAACTTCAAACCAACCTATGTAGCATTTAAATTTTTATGCTGGAAACTGCCAACTAAAAACCTGGGACTTTTAGGTTGCTAAAGGTTTTATTTTCTCTACAGTCTAGCAACTTTTTTTTTTTTTTTGGTACAACTTTAACTTAATTTAATCAACTGAAACCGCATTTTAAGCTTTTCTTACCACATACAAGACAGTATACCAACCACACACAGTCACACTCAGACGCACACACAGATCAGTATTATCATCTTATAGCTGCTTGGTTTTCAGTTTTCGCAGCATTTTTTCAAGCCAGTACATGCGCCATACAACAGACTGACATGTCCTTGTACTACATTGCACTGCAGTACAGTGCATCCTTGTAGTTTTACTCATGGTTGTAATTCTATTAATTTTTTGTTCCTTTTTTTTTTTTTGCCGCGGTAGCTCTTCTCATATCTGTTTCTGTAGCTTTCGTTACAGCTCCATCGTTTTAAGAAATTGATTTGCATTTTCACTGTTGCTGTTGATCCTTATGAGTTTTTTGTTGCGTTTTTTTTTTATGCTATAAACTTAGCTGCAGCTCTCTTATCAACATCATCAGCAAGTTTTCATTTTATTTCTAATAATTGCATTGCTACAATATGTATCTATATACCATTTTTAAATTTTGTTTACCCATTTTTTTACTTCTTTATTTCCATTGTTGCCAGCTGAAGTTCAGCAAATTGTCATTTAATTTTGGTTTCAAATTTCTTTACCAGCAATTAATAAATGGTTGTAGTCGTCTACAGACTTGTAACTTACCTGCAATTAGATGAAAAAGTAAATGAAATGCATTAGTATTTTATGAAGTTTATTATGTGGATGTGTATAATTTTATAGAGAAACCATCTTAAAACAAATCTGCAAATTTGCGGAATAAAGACATTTAGTAGTTCATGTCGTCTGACATTTCTAGCAGAAGTTAATATAGTATGGAAAAATGGAAACAGAAACAGTGGAGACAGAAACAGACACACTGATGGCTATAAACTCCGGTGCTGTGGAACTAAAAAGGTTAGAATGAAACTAGTTTTCTTTGCTGGTGGATTGAGTAGTCTCGTAACTGAGTAACCGAAGAAACATGGTTCAACTTTCCATCCCCTGCTGAGATACTCAATCAAAGTCAAACAATCGGCTAAGTCCGAGAAACAAAGTACTGACTTTGCTTGCCGGGATTTCCTGAAGTAAAGATAAGGAGACTATTTTTGCCACCTAATAGAGCTATTGGGCGATATGTTTTACATTATGCTGCTTCTGTCTGGACCCCTTACCTCATTAAGACTCAATGACAATGCATGGCATGGCACACTCACAAGAGTTCTTTCAACTCGTAACCATGAGGGCATGAGGAGATGTTATAAAACGATTATATTTCGATTTGCCCTTCAGGACCAAATAGAGGAGCGCATTTATATATAAAGAGTTCTAAATTGCATAAAAATGTAGATAAACGGTCAATACCCTCTTCTAGGGTCTTGGTGGTAGAGTGCAACCTACTGATGGGAGTACAAAATATATCCCTCGTAGCACCAGCACTAAATAAGCACATCCGGAGGGAGCAACATGTTTGAGAGTTACAGGGAACTATTTTCGTTCAACAACAACGAATACTGTCCTTAGTGTGAACAATTGACGTATACTACGACTCACCTCTTTAACTGTCCGTCCCGTCCGAAGCAATGGAGCGGATGTATCTATGGGCGGACATGGGACTTCACACCTAGGTTCACATTTCGGTTTATACCTATTACCATGCACTATGTTTTGCATCATGATAATAATGACCCAATTACATTAAAACACATGCCATCCATTGCCTTCAGCTAATTACAAATGCAATGTAGTTATTTTACCATGCCGAATTATTCTGTTCTTGAAAGTATATTTCTCCGAGCCTTCTCACTATACAAATGGCAACTCTATCGCTATGACTATTTGCTGTACAGAACCTGAGCACTTAATGCCAAGATGCAAATGACTTTATTAACTTTGCGCTCATAATGCAATCAACAACTCTGCCACTTGTACGAGTACAGTGACTACAAAATACTGCCTGCTGTTGATGCATAATGGCAAACGATAAGAGTCAAAGCAGGACAGGATTAACAGGCAAGGACAACTACAAATGCATACTGGATTATGCACTGACAATGTGTATGTATACCTACAGTACACTTAGCTGCATAATGTAAGCAAATGGCGCAATGCGTTGTTACGGAACACGAAATACAATACGAAACGTAATACCAAGCCAACGCCACGCAATGTAAATCCAACCGAGTGGCAGCCATAAGCTACTGGATTATCAGTTGGCAAAATTAATGCTAATTACTTGAAAAATATATGGCCGCAGCATGGTACGGGTCATATACCCGTGGACAGAGTTGCTAGTGTAAATTATTTTTCCAAGTGTTTTGTTGCATTTCCTGCCACTGTTGATCCTGCTACTCCTACTACTTTGGCTGCTACAGTTGGGAGTCATAAAATTTGCAGAAATTATGAAAAAAAACAGCAGAAATATATAAGAAACATTGCATGCTCATAATGAATAATAATAAAAATTACATAAATTATGACGCTTGACTCTGTAAAGTCTGTAGCTGGAACCAATAGTCCGATAGTCTAGACTCAGAACTCAGACTGACTGTAGTAGATTCAGAACGACAAAAATAAAAAATTTAAAAAAAAAAAAATGGATAAAAATGGCACAAATGAAATGCAGAAATGTAAATCTAAAATAATTTACGCGTCTTTTATGTCTGCGCTGTGGAATGCTTTTTCAGCTGTACACACTCACTATACACACTGTGCACTCTCTGTCGCTTTCTCTCTTACACAGCCGCCATTTTGTAACTGTTGCATGGCGTTCCCAATGTACTGCAGCCATTTTGCATATAACGAAACATGGCGTTGGCGTTGGTGTTGGTGTTGGTTGTCGGCAAATGGTAGCGCAGTTAATGCAGCAACTTGACTACAAACTTTCACACGGCTACTATTTTCATTTACATTTATGGCATAATCCATTATCAGGCATTTGCAGCAGGTTACCTAGGCAAATTGTATGACTTCGTCCTCGTACTCATCGTCGTCCTTGTTGCCGTTTTACACTTTGCAGTTTGTTGTACGCTGTTGAAGCAGCAAACGAACGAGCGGTTAGTAAATATATATATAAGCTGCGAGTTAAAAGCTACTTGATTGCTTTGTTAAGCCGCCGCATTAAACAAGTTCTTAGAAGGTGTGTGTAATTGAAGCTTATACTAAATGCCAGAAGAAAAGAAGTAAGTTGCTTTTAATATGCCGTGTCCAAGTAGATTTAAGCTAATTCTTATAGAAATTCGTCTTAAGTGCAATTTTATAAATTTTGTAAAGAAATTTCTTTGGAAGGTATTCACACCTAGCCGCTTAACAGCCTAATTGATGAGAAAATTATGTTACAACTAATTTACAACGACAAAATGTACTGTGAAAAAGTAAGCAAACACAACGAGCTCTGTCTTTGTTGACAAATTTTTATAAGAAAATTACTTTTGAACAATTTGAACTAAAATTGACAATCACTTTTGTATTTATTCGGACGGAACAATGGAAATGGAACTAAAGCCGATATTTTTAAAACTTACTTCAATAGTTAACAGATTTCCACTGAACGTGAACCATTTGAACACAATAGCCAAAGCGAATTGTCACCATTTTTCTAAGCTATTCCCTCTCTCAACATTCAGACCTGAATTTTTTAGAAAATTTTTCCGTTTTTCTTGTGTACTATAATATTAAAGTCATAAAAGCGTCATTCACAAAAAAAAAAATCAGACAAAGATTCGTATAAGCAACAACAACATCAACGACACAGCGATGCATGCCGCCGCTGCCAAACGTGTTTCTACTTCTTAGCGGCTAACTGTATCTAGGCTTATTAAAAGACGCATAGTATCAGAGAGAGAGAGAGAGAGAGAGAGAGAGAGAGAGATAGAGAGAGATAATTATTTGTTGTTATTGTTTGCTTCTACGTCTGATCTGACGTCTTTTCCTTTCTCGCTTTATCATCATTTTTGATAATCTGTCAATCTCCTGTCTTCTTTCTGTACGACATCAAAAATCACAGTCTTCTGTTCTCATGTACGAATACCTATGCATTTCTCTCTTTTTTTGCGTTGTGTGAGTGAAGATTGTTTAATTGTTTTACGCCCAAAAACACAGAATGAAATATTTAGTAACGTGTGAAAAGTTTAATAGCTTTGATTCTGCCAAAGTTACGGCTTTCATTTGTTTGTTTCTCTTCTTGATTGAAACTACTATTCGTTTGAACACATTTTTCTCGGCATCCGGCATCCTGTGCAGTTTCTACTCTTCAAGCATAATTGATTCATTTTTGCAAAACTGTTGACAAATTATTCTGCCACACCAAACTGCAACTTAAATATACTAGCAAGCACGCGCAGGCACACTCACAGATACACACACACACATACACAAATATCTATACGTACTAATAAAACTTAACTCAATTAGTTGACATGTTGCTAACGAGGGTAAAACTGAAAATTTCCAGAAATTGCACTTAGATTTCTTTACAAAACATTAGCTCAGTGCATAACTTGCATTTCTGCTATACAAAAAAACATTCAGTATTAGCCTCGTTTATTGCCTCCTCTTCGCGCTCTTCTGCTGCAAATTTTGAGCAGCTGCAATGGACGTTGACGACATTTTAGACATTGGCCAACGATGAAAGATGCAGGACAAACGGCTAACCAAGCCAAACTAACCAACTGCGTTTGACGTTCTACATTTTGTTGTTCTTGTTGCTGTTGTTGTTGCTATTGTTTACTTGATTGTTGTTGAAATTACCACAAAGTTTTCTGTTTGCTGCATAATTAAAAAGTTTGAAAAGCTTTACATAGCTACAAAAACAACTACAACAAAACTGCACGAATGCGCTGAATGCAACAGGAAGTTGCAACAGGACAACGCATGCGGTTGGTGGCATGTAGGAGCAAGAGAAACATGATTGACATGCAATGAAGCATAAAAATATATATGCAAATTTTAAATGAATGCAAGAAACACAAAATTAAATTCGTTTCAAGGACAATTCGCATGCATATTACTGCAATGTAATGGGTGCTGCAATAGTAGTTAAAGCTTTATTTTTGTATTGTAATTAAATAAGTAGCAAATACCCCCGATACACAAAATACGGCGAGTTCGAATTTACCCTCAGTTTCTTTCGAGCAGCTCCAGTTTTTGAGATACAGCTACTACCTGCATATAGACTCTTTTTGCGGAAAATGCAAACTCAAATTAACCACCAAAAAAAAAAACAAAATATTTTTTTGTAATATCTATGCTGTATACATTTTTTTTTTTTAAATTCGTTCGAGTGTCTCAGATTTCGTAGAATAAGCAAATTTGGAGTGTTTTGGTTTTCCATTGGAGCCAAAAAACAAATACTGGGTGCCTAATGTAATGGTAGCAAAATCTGTGAGGAATCACGTTTATATGAAGAGAACCTCTTTCAAGTTCCGGTCTCCAATAATCTGACGTGAACCTTTAAATCAACACGATAACAGCTAATTTGTCTGGTGAATATATCCGGAATCAACAAGAATAACCACTGTAAATGAATTTACCTCACATTAACATCAGCTGTTAGACATGTAAAAAGTTCGAATGTTCCATTTTTAAGCACTGCTATCTACATCTAAAGAAAGCAGAAAGAAAGTCAAAAACAAAAACTCAGAATCATGTAAAATATTCCATGATAGTTCCATTTATAACTTTAAGCTCAAAAAAATTCTACTAAAACCTCAAATAGAATGTAAAAAGTTATATTATTTTAACAGTTTCTATAATAGCTTGAGTATTTTACATTCTCATATGCACGCAAAATTAGCAGTGACATTCACATGAAGTCGCAATAACATAATTCGAATGTGACCGTTTTTCAAAACAACTGTGAATGGCAAATTTGTATAACTGTGAAGGAAGGTTATATTTAAAAGAGTGAATTCATTTTGAAGCACAACTTATGTAGGTTATGTGTTAATTTAAAATATATAAAACAAAACTTGAAATTAAATGTTGATTAAAATCTCTGCTTACACTTCACTTACAGTTTAATCATTCTCCATTTGTATGAAAAGTTCAAAACTTCGATTGCAAAATTTATGCATGCAAGGTCGTCAAAGTTTCACATTAATTGTTCTATGAAAATTTGGAATATTTTAGAATTTAATGCAAAATAGTTTTAATGAATAAAAAGTACATTTATGTACATATATATATTTTTTTTTTAACAAATAGCAACACATTCAATGAACTAGAATGCATTTGTATATTTGGATAGCAAGTGAAGCAGCAGCGAATGGCTGACCACAAATTTATTGCATATTTGTATAAGGGTTGAGTTTCCAATTGATGCTTAAGTAGAAAATTTATTTAAAATTATTTAAAAACAATAAATTAGTGAAACAAGTACAGATTAAGTGAATATATGTCGTGTGGAACACCATTTTACAGAAGTATCTTTGCTTGTCTCAACAAGTTTGTCAACTCTGTAGCTTTTCAGACACATCTAATTTGCTAAATTCTTTGAAAACTAACTAAATTGCATACTTTATTACAAAACTAAAATACTTTAGTACATACTACTAAAAAATAAATGCAAAAAATTCATTAGCAACTAAAATAGCGACAAGATAGCAATTCGCTTAAGGGGCTATTAAATCAGCTTGGAATGTGAAAATGTGCCAAAGCGTTGCAAATTATGTGGCGCAGTATACAGTGGCATAAAACGGCATACTTTCGCACATATGCACTGTACACCAGCATAAAATTTCATTTTGCAACATTCAGTTTAACTTTTGCCCCACTGTAACTCTCTACGCAAAATGCCGAAGAATTATAAGGAAAATTTTACGAATTTACGCGTAATTGAAGTTCTTTGCTCGGTTTGTTGGTTAGTTGCTTGCTTGCTGTGCACTCATTCACTTACACCAGTCAGTCACACAGTCAGTCATTCAGTCAGTAATTCATCTGTGTGTCGTTTGCTTGTTTCCTAGATTGACGCACTTCATCACTTAATTGAGTTCTTAAGCAATGACAACGGCTGCACTTTTGCCTTGAATGTGCTACACTGAACTCTAACCAAGTGTCTTCGTATCTTCGACTGCAGCTAAAATATCTCAATTATATGCTGCAGCTGCATTGCTGCACATGTCGCCTTTGCCACAATGCTATGTTGCGCCTTCAATTCAAGGATGTCATGCCTCACTGACTACAACCGCTGATGCTGTTGCTGGTGCTCTTGCCAGCGGCTGTCTACTTCTCCAAGTTAGTCGCAGCACAGTCAGACAGACATCGTTTTGCAATCAAACGTATTTCCGTTTTTCTGCGCAAATAAGTTTGCCGGAGTCTTCTTTTGCCCTTGTATCCCTTTTTAGTTTGCTCATAAGATTCACTGCCACTTTCTTGCGCATTTAAGCGTTAAAATGTTGCATTTAGTTTGAGTTTCTTTTGCTACCATAAATAAAGCTTATCACTATAGAAATATCAAATCATATATATGAAATATAGTCTTTGAGAATTTATATATAGAAAACGTACATAGTATACAACTCGTCCCATATACATACTTATTTGGTCAGTTTGTCTACCATTTTATTTTTTCTATACTTTCTTTCATGCATATTGATAATCTTAAACGCTTGAATGCTCATTTAGTCAAGTTGAAACGTATCCAAGGGTTTAACTTTTTAATCATGCGTGAGTGCCTTTTTTGTCTCATACTGACCGAATGTCCTTGTGCGAATGTAGGCCATTTCATTATAATTTTTTTTTTCGTACACTCTTCACATATAATGCGAAATTGGTTAGTATAACAATTTTGGAAGGATTGACCTTATAAAACATATGAAAGGCTGAGCGCAAAAGTAAATACTGAAAAAGCAACGCAGTTATTTCACTTTTGCGTTCAGAGTGTCATATTTGAGAATGCTTAAATTCTAGAGTTAATATTAAAACCAACGAGTATGTTAAGAAGAGAGAGGTTTAAGCAACGAATAGATTTTACGAACGAATAGACAGAGGAATGAGAAAAATCTAAGCAACGACTAGATAAAACGTAGAGAAAATAAAAAAAAAATAAACCAATGAACAGAGAAAGTAGAGAGAAAAAGTTAATCAACGAATAAAATTGTAGACTTCGATTTAACCAACGAATAAACACAGCGGAGAGCAAAATAAAATCAACGAATAGTCAAAGAGAAGAGAATACTCATGCAAATAATTTCCATACTGTTTTGATTAAAAACAGAACACTCAACGGCAGAAATCTACGGAACGAATGGAGTTTTTTGACACTTAAAAATCAAACTTCATAAAATTTATAAAACACTGGAAAAGTAGATTTTTTTTTAGAATCTAATTCTCTTTCAAATGAAGAAAATCAAAATAGACAAAGCGTCAAATGTGATCAAAGAAAAAAACCAACGATTGGACAAATTCACGAGAACTGCGAATCTACAAATTAACTAGAGATACTTAACTAACGAGTAAGACGAAACGACGAAACGAAATACAAAACCAACGAGTAAAACCAAATTGAGAGAAGGCGAAACAAACGAATTGCAAAGCGGTTGAAATTAGACAACGAAACGAATAACGCAAGGAAGACTATTTTGGTAGTACTGCAAATTTAATGTCAAATAAATAAAGTGCGTCAGAGCTTCTGTTTAAGCCAAGTTAGAATATTCCACTTATCCCATTCTACGTGCACATGATGTTTGTACATTACATTGTAACTATTGCCTTTATGTGTGTAGCTGCTAGTCCAACATCTTTTGCGACCTTTGTCGTTTATATTGTAGAAGAAAAAAACATCGAAATAGCCCCAACAGCAGCAGGAGTAAAAGCAGCAATGTGTGCCAATCAACTTCCGCCCACAAACTTACAAACTCACACACAGACACTCAAACACAATCCCATTTTGCAGTGAAGATCTCATATTTTCTACTGAAAATGCATACCCTCGTAATATTTAAGGCTTTTCTTAAATCGGCTTTATATTTAATAACATATACTTTGCTGGGGTTTCCAATTCGCATGTGTGTGTGTGTGTGTGTGTGACTATAAGCCTTTTCTTTCTTTTGATTTGATGAAATACTTTCATTGGTTTTACTTGCAATTTTGCCTGTTTAATAAGATTTATTTTGTTGCAAAGCTTTTCGTTCTTTTTATTCTGTTTTTTTGTATGTGGTTTAAGGTAAACCCAATCCATTTATTTTATGGCTTGATTGGCATAAACAGTTTGAGCAGTTGACGTTATATATTTATTTTTCTGGCGAAATTTTAAAATTAATGATGTATTTTGGTTTGAAATTGAAGACTTTGATTAAACGCTGTAAATAGCCACTGAATTTATTTATTAGAGCACTACTAATCTATGCGAAGTATGTTAATAAACTGCTAACATGGTTTATAAAATCGTCATTTCCATGCATGATATCAAAAATGAAAGTCAGCATGCGGAGCAGTACACAATTTTAATACAAAATATTTTTTAAATAAACGAATTGACACGTACAATTCTTTCTGTACCAATAATTTTAGCTATTTAACAGAGTGATATTTTCATTTTCAATTTAAGCTACATTTTGTAAAGGTTTAACAAAACGCTCCGCTTATCCATGACATATCAGCTACAGTTTAATGCAATGCTTCAAGCAGTCTATCGAGCCATTCTTCCAAAATTATAAGTTCTGACGTCCATTCAACATAATTGCGATATAAATTTAATGTTTGCTGACCTTCAGTTATTGCTGATATGAAAATACTCTTCAGTGATTTAACACTATCACGGATCATCTGCTTCAAGAGAGTATGTTCGGCATCTGTAACACCTTGCATATAAAAAATGCTAATCTTCGTTTGGAGCGCCTTTTTCCACAGCGAAGAAAATTCATCAATGAGTTCTGTAATAAGTATTACACGATTGGCTAATACTTCTTCGTACGTTTCCATGTTTTCTTTTTGTGAAATATAAAATATGTTTCTTTTATTATGTTTTCCGTACTGTTTATCGTAGCAGCAAATATGAAATGTTTTGTAGTTTTTTGTGAGAAGTAAATTAAACTACTACTTTGTTTAATATTTTTTGTTGGGAAGATTGTGAAGAAGAGAATGTAATGTTTTTCTAAAGTATTGCATCTAAGATCGGTAAAAATCTGACATCGTCCTCGGCCAAACACAAAGACTCTCTCTCTTTCTCTCTCGCAGCGCACTCAATTTTGTTAATATTATCTCTGCCTGCTCTAAAGAGCGATTCACATTGTAGCGTATGTCGATCGAGCAGCTCGAAATTGTTGTGGACGCACTTGCAAACATGTTGGCGAACATCAGTTGAGTGTGTTTTTGATAGTGTTTTTATTGTAAAACTTTAATAAAATAATTCTTGTAAAATTCCGGCACATTGCCGTGTACTACAAAAGATTTAAAATAAATGAATAAAAATTAAATTTCACATCATTTCATTTCTTTTCTTTTGACTACCTGTAAAAAAAAAAAAATAATCACAGAAGACGAAAATTAATGTGCTCCTCTTCACAAAAGCAATAAAAGTTTGCAACAACATAAACCTCCCGCAATGGCTTCTATCCCATATTACAGTGCAGCGTTGAAGGCTCTAACACTCTACTAACTGCTATTTGTATAAATGTAAAAACTTTCAGTTCATTCGTTCGTTCAATGAACGTTAAATGAGGCAACTACCTTACTTAGTATGTTCCATGTAGGCCTCATGCCGCGAAGTTTTGCTAGGATAATTTAAACTTTAAAATGACCCAGCGTTTGCCAAAGCATTTCTATGTAGCTATGTCTATATATGCGCGAAGTGCTGCTGGGAGTTACTCACTGGCACACTTATGGCTACAGTCAGGTATCTACTCTACATTGCTCTATGCCACTCTACTCTCAAAGCTAGCTCAAACTGCCTACCTGGCTAAAGTTGTAAAAATGCAAAAGTTTCACCAATAAACATTAGAATATCTTAGGGGAGACAGCTAGCGCTATGGCAAAAGTTCTTTACTTACTTTTACTTGGTAAAAAAATAAGGTTTCTTTTTTTGTTTTCGTTTCTATTTTACGACTATTTTTCTCTTCACATTGAATAAGAAGAAACATACACTGGAAAATTTTTGGAGAGTTTTTATCCGTGAAGATTTTTATATGGGAGATTAGGTATTTAAAATATTTTATCCATGAAGATTTGCTTATGGGAGATTACGACTTTTATGCATGAAGATTTGGTTAGAGAAGTATACCGCAAATGCTTTTACTATTTAAGAGTTTCCATTTTATGACTATTTTCTTCTAAAAAAAAAAAAATTATCCATGAAGATTTGTATATGGAAGAATACTGCAAATGCTTTTACTTTCATTTCGTTTCTATTAAAAGACTATAGTATTCTATAGATTGAAGAAGAAAATACGCGAATATTAATTCTAAGAAATTTAACCATGATGATTTTTTAATGGAAGAATACATCAAAATTGAAACTGACAGCTTTTCAGCGCGAAAACTGTGAATGCTTTAGTAAAAGCTTTGTGTGCATTAATTGCCAAAATTGTCATCTGTAATGTTATACTTCGAAGTTCATAAGCTTGTGGAGAGTCATCCAAAGAGTTTCTTTCAATATTTTGTTTAGTGTATGCCAACCTGAAGGTAACTTTATCACTTATATGAATGTATCTGCTCACTTTTCTCCATTTTTTCTATCTTAGCAGTCTCTCTATACAAATAAAGTTCAATTTGAATGAAAGCCTACTTGAGCGTATAGCGCTGCAAACAAAAAAGACAACTTCACAAAAGCAGTGAAAACTTTTTACAAAGAATTTTGATTGTTGCCATGAAACATGCAGTTCTTGAGATACTTTTTTTTCTGTTACCTTTTGCTATAGAGCGCGTGGCACTATAGAGAAATCAATGCTTGTAGCCGTTTGGGGCCACTTCAAGTTGCTACAGAACCATTCAGTCACTCAATTCAAATTCGCTGTTTCACATTTTGTACTTACATCTTCCTTTTTTTCGCTTTCTGTATAACGTCTGCCAATTTGATTTGCGCTTTTAGTTATTTTCAGAAAGCGGCAACCCATCCAACAGATCCATTCACGCACTGATTGAAGGCACTTCAAGTTCCATTTGCAAGCTTTGAAGATTCATTTGCAAATAAAGACAAAACCAAGCTAACGATGTCGTTTTTGGTTTGAGATTTGTATGCCACAGAAACTTATTTAATTAATTGAAATTTTCAATTTATTAAACGAAAAAAAAGAATCAAATAGAAGAAAAATTAAACGTTTTCAGGCATATGGAAAATTTTCTAAGCATTTCATTAAACAAAAGAAATATTTCTGAGGCTAAATTATGCAAAACTGTTAATTAAATTTGCGCCTAATTAGGCCAAAATCTTTTTTGTGAACCCCTTTGTACTTTCACTTGGTCCACAGTTCACAGAAGAAGGTGTCAGAATTAGCTCCAAGCGAATGGTTTTCTCTCAAAATATGTTTCCAGGCATTCAGATTGCATAATTAACGCTGTAATGAGGCCCGAAAATGAGTTAATTGTAGCAAAAGTTTTAAATTAGCCAAAAGGCAACAAAGCATGTGTCAGAAATTATTATTGCATAATTTTGGGCGTTATAAATATTTAAATTCTGATATATGTATTTCAAATTTGGTTTCTACGAACAAACCGAAAGATAGTTGAAATATTTTAACTGAAACATTGAGCACGGCAAATTGTTTAATGAGTTTTTGAAATCTGTTTAAAGATTTCAATCAAAATTGTAATAAAAAAACGTTTTTTTCAGCATTTAAAAGTTATTTCAATTTATTTAAATTCTTTGCTTTGCACTGCAAAACCACTTTGCAAATTAAAATTATGATACAAAGCCAAAACTTCTCTATACAAAACATGTATTTATATTATTTATCTTGTTACCGCAGCATGGAGCAAAACTGATGCATCGAAATCAATATTTATGTTATTAGAAATATGCTTTAGAAATGTTGAGTGCATAAATTGAGCGACAGGATGGCGGGGCGTTTTAAAATGCCACAGAAAAGTTTTCATTAAATGATTTAATTTGTTTTAGCATTTGATGGATAAAGATTTAAATGTGTATACAAATTCCATAGCATATTTTTATTTATTTCTTTTTAGTGTATGGTATCGTTTTGCAGAAGTATACAGTAGTGCGAAAAGTTATTGATTGCCATTCACATGAAAATAACCAAAAAAGAATTGTTTTGCAAACGGCCCAAGCTGCGCACTAACGTATTTTAGGGTACGTAACCTCTGGGTAGCCGCTGAACAGACGTTCCGAGTTGAGTATATTCTAGGACGGTCTTAATTAAGGGTTGAAAAACGCTGGGTTTCGTTCCTGCCACCGCAAAATTTTACCAGTAAAGAGACAGAGGAAGCCTCGGATATGATCCCGGACATATCCGGCTATGCGTATCAAAATATCTATAGCTTATATTAATATCCGGCTCAAAGGACCAAAATATTTATAACTTATAATAATATCCGGCTCGACGGATTAAATTATCATTAACTAATATTTATAAACCGGCTCGAAAAAAACAAAGTAATGTTATCTTGTATTAATATTCCTCACGAACTACCAATATATTAATAACTTGTAATAATATATGGCTCGAAGGACCAATATTTCAATATCATACTATAAAAAAATAGAGTGTGGAGACATCCTATGTTCCTATGCTGAAAATATATAACAACTACTATGCCAAGCCCACTTTTAACGGTAAACCCCACATACAAATCCAGCTCCCTTTTTTCGAATTTCATATGAAAAACTTTCTCGTTACATTTTATTCAACACACAATTGTTTTCTTCTTCTGAAAATCAATGTAAATGAAATTATTTTGATAAAGTGAATGCTAAGTATATGCGGCAGACAACTTTTCAACGCTTGGCCTTCGAAGAAGAACAAAATCGTGGTGGAATTATAACTTTTTCAAGTTTTAAACAATTCTACAACGCGTTCTCTTGCATGATTGCATGTCTATATATATTAGCTAGTCTATTTTCTTCCCGCAAAACATTGTCAATTATACATTTTTAAAAGCAATAATTCGTGGTGGAATAAGTTTTTTATGTGGTGAATATAATTTCATTTATGTTTTGTTTCCATTTTTATCGTTTTTTCAACACGTTTTTAAAATTTTTTGATATTCTAAATGAAAATATTTGTTAAGTTCTATTATATCTCTAGCATTTCCGATGTTTTATATTTTGTCGACTTTTAAAGTCACCTCAAACTTTCAAATATGCAAACAAATTGTTAAACTTATCTATTTCGAAGTAGCAAATACATTCAATCTAATTTTTCGAGCTCTCTCTTTTTTTTTTGGAGAAAATACCACAAAAACATATAAAACCATTTAAATATTTTACACAAATGCAAAATCATGTTCACACACAACAAGTTTGCACACCTGTACTAAGAGACAAGATACGGTTTTTAGACTGCATATTGAGTTCTAATATTATTATTTGTTACATGTAAAACCTTTTCAGTTTAAGCATAAAAACTTTCTCCTCAACATACAAAGTACTTACAACATAAAAAAAATAACATATGCAAAATTTCACACTGAAAGATACTTTAATATAGTTAAAGTACAACAAATAAAATTCATTTTAAGACGACACACTTCAGTTGACTTATTCATATCATCATGCAACAAATATGCTTAACTTTAAGTTATGCCAGCAAGTTCATACGTAACAATTAATTATATGAAAATAATATGCAAATTATTATGCAATAATTTACACTCAAAAAGATACATCTTCATAGTATGCAATTCATTATGCTTCATATACATACGAGTATCTTTGAGCACTACTACATATTATTCAAACGTAACAAATTCAAGTGTTGGTCGAAAGCAACGAAAATGTAATTAAACACAATGTCCTTAAGCTTAAGTTGATTTGATTCAAGTTGACAGTAATTTGTAGCAGATACTCGTATCTGTATATAAATTAGTGATGTGCGAATTGACATTTTTGTAGATCTGGTTCAAATCGGTACGAATCCAAATTCGAAAAGGAATATAAAAAAGCTGTTCTAGCTGTTCTCTTCTTTGTTACTTTCGTTTCTTTTGTTTTCAGTTGGCTAAATAGAGAAAACATGTTCCCTGTCGCGCTCTAACGTTCTAAGCATTGAAGAAGCATAGAAGAGAGCGCATAGACTCGCTTATATTATTCCACAATAATAAGGTAGCGTATTGAGAGCGAATTTTTTCTTTGCAGTGCGTAGTCATGGATTCGAGTTAAAATTTAAATTCGGATCTGGATTCGAGTCTAGATTCGAATCCATGGATTCGTAGATTCGGATTCGTGTATTTGTTTTCTTATTTTGGATTCGTCAATAATGAATCTGTAAAGTATCCGGATGCACGAATCTATCTCCACAAATCTATGCATCACTAATAATGTATATAAACGATAATAATTTCTGATATAAATAGTAGCTTGCAAATATGAAATTTGATGACAGCACTAAATTTGACTTGTATGCTTTTTATTATTGTGTGGCATGGCCTGACCAATGTCCTGTGCAGGCGTTGTAGTTCACACTGTTATGTCTGTCTAATGCTGCACAATATGGTGGCGTAAGGCTTAGTATACAAGTATACTCGACTACAACACTTTAAATAGCATTTTCTGTTTGTTTCGTTGCGAAAAATTTGGTTTTAATTGTGGTTTGGTAGTTTGGCTTGAATGCATAACTGCAAAATATGCTTTCTCGTATGTATTTTATTTGATCCAACTACTTTGCCAATAAACACTTTGGTCTTGTTGTTGCTGTTGCTGTTCATTTTGTGGCATATCCTTACCATATCCTTTGCCACCATACTTGTACAACGCTCCATTTGTACGTCTGTCTGTTCGTCTGTCCATGTGTCTGTGTGTGTGTGGTTATTGAGGCCTTTTCGTTTCGTTTTAATGAAGGTTAAATGAAATTTATGTAATTAGTTAAATGTTTGACTGCAATTAAAAGCATTTACCAGAAATATTTCTCATTTATAACCGAACGAACGAGCGAGCAAACGAACGAACGAGTATACAAAACTTTTGATAATTTGTACCCCCATAGTTTGTATGCTGTTTCGATTTATCTAGAACATATATGAATAAGTATCTATGGCATATGTATATATATATATATATATATATATATATATATATATATATATATATATATATATATATATATATATATATATATATATATATATATATATCTGTCTGTTTGTTCGTTTTCATATGCTTGACTAGCCCTGCGTAGGCGTTGTCATAGAACAACGAAATTTCGTGCTCTGTCATCTATTGGTATTTTTATGACATTCTATTCTGTAAATCGGTTTATGAATAGCTTCTGCCAGTTTGACGCTATTAAAAGCATTTGCAGATTTTTATGGCTTTGCTTGTTTTGGGTTTTAGGAGCACAAAAGTAATCAGTTTGCTCTAAACAGAATCTTAGAAGTGTATTTATTATTGAATATAAAAGCAATTGACGAGTTAGTCACGAAAACACATGTTTCGAACTTAGCTACGAGTTCTCATCAGTTGGCCGGCACAGTTTACTAACTGTTAAGCCACATTGAAGCGGAAGGTCATCAAATTCTCCCTGGATCAGACTGCCGATCACCTTATCGTATACCAAACTGAAGTTCTGAACAACAACAGCTCGAAATCTGCTCTAACTCACTTTCATATACCAAACTGAAGTTCTGAACAACAACAGCTCGAAATCTGCTCTAACTCACTTTCATATTTTTAACATTAATATTATTTTACTGGTAATCGTAGGTATATAATTTTAATAAATTAAATTATGGCGCTTAAAAGCATTAACCTTTTATAACTATGCTTCATTTGAGCACCAACAGCAACAACAACTGTCATAATGCTGTCAACCAAAATGAATTCATAATTGTTTAATTAATTTTAAATAAATAAATTGACATCAATCAGAAATTGCATAGACAGGTTGGCGTACGTACACATAAACTCACATATACGAGTGTTGCCTTGTATATTGTGCGCCTTGGCGACCTTAAATGATGTTACGTGATAGCCAACATTTCCATTGGAAAGATTGACACTTTTGAGTATAAACGGATGCAGAGTTTTTTGAACTACGAACAATTTACGAATTATTTTTTCAACTCAGAAGTATGTACCTCCAAAAGGAGCAGTTTAAAGGCTTCAACAGCTTCTTTAGGCATCGAAAAATGTTGAACTCACAATTTGAAAAAACGGTTGAACAGCTCAGATTGATTGAAAATTTAAACAATGATTCATAGATAAAAGGAGTCATAGATTATTTGATTAGTTCATGACTTTCCAATGGAAGTGGTAGTTCACATCTAGGCTTGCCAAGGCGCACCATATATAAGTCAACCCATGTTCACATACTAAAAATGAAAAAAAAAAACGAATTTATGAGCGCTAATAATAAACGCCCGAAATGGTGATTTGAACTGCCATTGATGGGGCAAAGAGGCGTCAAACAAATGGTGTGTCAATTAAAAGTTTAATTAATTTGAAACAAAGCAACGACCAGACATATTGGACAATAAGAGCAACATACAGACAATTAGATAAACATATATGTATAAAATGAGACAAATGAGACATGCGAATGAATTGCGCTGAATAGGGATGACCATAGTGTGAACGGCATCGCTTGAATAGCAAAGTGAGCCAGTCAAATCCTATGAGAGATTTGTGTAATTATTTTAATTGTTTAATGTCATGTGGTCAGTTGTGTATGTGTGTGTGTGTGTGTGTGTGTGTGAATGTATCTGCACGTGTCTCAATATGTCTAAACAGATTTTGTTACATCCCAAAGGTGCAGGACATTGATGTGAGCGAAAAGAATATCCTTAGACAACAAATGACGCTATAACAAATTGCGCATATTTTAAATGATTAATTGTTGTTGTCTAGTTTCGGCATCAGCAGCAGAGCAGCAAAGCATTAAACTCTGTGCCTACAGTAGCAACTTTGAACCAAAAGCCTCCTAATGAGTTCTCATTAAGCCAAGCAAATGGGTTAGAAGTCGCCTAAGCCGTCTTGTACCTACTTACACTTTCTATCTTTGAAGCTTGTCTTGAACATATGTCTAATCATATTAATTAATTACGCACCTCGCACTTTCAATTTTCGGTCGTAATACTTTTCGATTAAACAACTTAATTAGCTTCTTCTTCTTTCTTTTTGTCTTTTATCGTCGCAAATTCTATTTAATTCGAAGTTATTTCATTCAAACACATTCAATCGATGCCATAATTAGTTGCATAATATAATATCTAACTAATTGATGACAATTTATACAATTGTATCTTTGTTCTTGTATTGTTCCCTATACGAGTATAGAATACTTGTACAATATTTTCAAAATTCATTTCAATGCCGACGATATGAGTTAATTAGTTTTGTGAAAATTTGTTGCTGCTCAGTAAGAGTTATCACAAAAATTTGTCTTAGTAGTTATAATTGTTTGCATTTATTTTGGTTTAGCAAAGACAAGTTGTTTGTTTAATTGATTCAATAAGTAGTTGATTGTTTGATTGATTGATTTATTGCTCAGATCATTGTACAGCATATTCCTATTCGTTGTAGTTGTTGTGACTTATTGATTTGATAATTGGTCAGATTGCCTACGTTTTGATTAAATAATTAATTGCATTAGTTTGTCTTGAACAAAACAATAAGAGTTATTAGTTGAGATACATTAGTTATACTTGTTTAACTACGTACTTTATGAATGGTTTAGCTTTGTAAACCTTAAAATAATTTGTGTTCGCTCTGTATTAAATAAATAATTATATATTCGCTAAATAAAAGTAATTCGAAACGGTCCATTAACTTCAGTCACTCAATGTTTTAAGAGTTATAGAAAAGAAAATAACCTTTTATACACTAAATTCGGCATTCATTCTTGTGACATGTGTGTAAAAGCACGTGAAAGAGTATGAAACCCGAATTCACAAAATTAAATAGAGAAAACCAAGATGGATTTATCTATAAGGTGAAGTATTACGCTAAGTGGTGACTTTCTTAAATGCTTTGAACGTAAAACAAAAAACGAAAGCAAAAGAACGAAGACAAAAGATAACTAAGAAATGGAAAAGAGCACAGCTGAGCGGAATACGTCACCTTTAGCATAAATTCACAATGCGGCAAATGATACTAGTTATAATTCACCACATTTTGATAAGTTCGCCGAAAAGTTCTTTTAAAATCTAAGAGATGGCGTTTGTAGTTTTCAAACAATTTTGTTTCTGGCAGGTATCATCTAGATTATTAGACTTCTGCCAAATTTTAAGCAATCTGTGACATTAAGTTTGTATTCGACAGCTCACTATACAAACTATATTTTTTTCCATTGTTTAAATTTTTTTTAAAATTAAAACTAGATGGCGCTGACAAGCACTTAATTGTCTTGCTTGCGCACTCTAACGGCAGTAGCATACCAATAGATGCCGCATAATATCGACAATAGATAATGTAGCCTTATGTCGAAAGACTGCGCCATCTATTGGCAAAATATCGGACGTATGCATTAATTTCCACCGTTTTTTTTCGAATTGAACCTCGTCTGTTTCAGACTTTCCCAATTAATGGTCCAACGGTTTAATTATAGGTCCTTCAGTTTCATAAAGATATACTTACGAATACCTTTGAGATAGAGGGTACATAAATATATCAATTTTGTGATTACATACCTGAAAATATATGAAGAAAAATATTTCAATTAGTAAGTCATGCATTCAATGAATAATTTAAAATAGATTTGTAAAATATAGTAAGCGGTAAAACAATCAGATACATTTTTGTCAACATGATTTTCGTGCAACATTTATTCAATCTAATAATCTACAATTTTTTCATAACTTGCTTAATGTGGTATACCAAGGCAGTAATCTTCGGCCGTAAGTAGAAAATAATTATGAAGAAATACATATTAATTTGCGGTACTACAAACCAGAATGGTTATTTTTAAAAAGCGCAATTGCTCGTTGTTCACTCCTGAACAGCTAGGAAATTCGCGAAACCGAGACCGGGTTCCTGTTTAGCGACTCCAAATTAATAAAGAAAAGCATTAATTACGATGACTTACTACCGTTGACGACCATTAGGACATAGTCAGATTGGGTGGTCGTGTAGATGCTCGAAATTGGCTATCCTTTTTTTTTTTTTTGAGCGAGAATGATTGTCCTCAAGTTCTGGAAAACTTTGTAGCTCCACCCACCTCCAAAATATAGTAGTAAAAAGCAGAGTGTGAAAAAGGTAAATTCTCTTTGCGATGATGCAATAGGCAAGAGGAGGAATCTGTCCATGAAAGAATCGAGGGTAAAAGGGTCACCGATTTATTAGTGGTGTATTCATTATGCCGGATTGTTTATCCATCTCGCATACTAGTCGGATAGTGTAAAAATCATGGAGTGGATTCAGAATGGTCTCTCTGGGGACTGGCGTGAAAACCAGACGATACCTTGAATACCAATTTTGGTGGGGGAAGTTCACCAGTTCCTCCCTGGATCCGCCAATTGCTTAAATGACTATATTGGTATAACCCATCTTTCATTCATTGGTCGGATAGTAGAAGCACAAATCAAACTTCATAATCAGCTGCCATAAGAACCTGACGTCCTATTTTTGGACTCATCTGCATGCAAAAAGTGTACTCTAGTTTTTGGCCCTGTAAAATTCCTAAAATGTGTAGGCCTGTATTTTAGTTAATTAATGTGTATACTTCAAGCAATACAAGAATCCTTTTTATTTATTTTTTTTTTCAGCTGCTAAATACGTCGACAGCTGTCCAAAATCTGTAACCTTGTCAATGAGCTGGCAGCAAAAACAATCCATTTGCAATGATTGGTTTCAATACACCAATTTCATGATACATTTAAGTATTTATATGAATGCATTGGCTTTCTTGCCGACCTTTTTAGAGGTAAGTTATCAATAAATAAGGCTACAAGAAAGCAATTCATAAGTATATTTTAATTTCAGTACAGTCTCTTTGCTATCTATAAGGCGGTATATGAAATCTATAATGTTTTTTTGCTGCAAATGAATTTAATGGGTTTCGTATTGCTGCTCTATGGTTTGTGGTACTCGACTATAAGCACAACTGGATGGATTGGGTTATTTGGCATAAGCATGTGTCTGACAATTGTGTATGGCATATTGATAATGGTATCTGCAACACTCAATACTGCTGACTTATACATTAAAGGCTTGCCACTACAATTGTAAGACTTAATCAATTAAAAGCTTAGTTGCTACAAAAAGACTGTGACACTTCTAGGTCGTCGCCAGAGTATACATCTAATAAATTTAACAGAAATAACAACAACAACAAAATGTATCTATAAGGCAAATAAAACCATTAAATATTTGCGGTTAAACGCACAAGCAAAAAAAAAAAGCCACAAACCGCAAAAGTAAATCATACAAAGATTGTCTACTTTTTCTTCAAGAGCATTTAGCTCGAAGACTAATATTTCTCTCAAGTATTTTTTGTGTTCCTAAGCAGCAGTAAACACACAAAATATTAGATTAGAAATTAGGATAAGCATGCGGCGGCAGACCAGAACGCAATTTGCCTAGACGACCAAATCAAATGAGCAATGGAAGAAAAAACCAAAAAAAGGACGACACAGGCAAGCAGTCTGTATAACATTTCATAGTGTTGGGTAAAACATAAATCATTGAAACTGACATTTCAACATTTTTTAGATTTGCGTAAAGGTTCAGAGAAGTTTCGGGCAGAGACGCTGCATAAATGACTGAACTAAACTGAATGAATGAATGAATGAAGGTCATATGTATTCTATATATATATATATATATATATATATATATATATATATATATATATATATATATATATATATATATATATATATATATATATATATATATATATATATATATATATATATATATAAACTAAAACAGATGTATATGCATTATAGAAATAGCAGCGGCAAAAACCAGAAGGAAAAAATTGTATCTGAAATATATGAAATTGCTTATACGCCTCCCATATGCCCAACGATTAGACTCGAACGTAGTCAGTCACTTAGTCGATATTTCATGCGTTACATGGCCACCAAAAAAACGAAACAAAAAAAAAAAACAAAAAACTAAACCGAAAAATAAAGGAATCTTTATACCGAAAAATTCCCAACTGACCCACATAAATCATTTTGCAATTGTTTGAGACGCTGCGCCATGTTTGAGTGGTTAGGTATATATGGTGTTTTCTATTTCTGGGTGACTGTGTATGATTTCTTGGTTTATTTCTGTAGCCATTGCCATTGAGCATGACAGTGCAACACTTTCGCTCTGAAATTACTCGGACACATATTCCGGTTCAGAGTACAGGTTTTGTGCAGTCCACCATGAATTGTGGCAGCATTTTGTGGCTTTTGTGCGCTTGAAGCTTTGCTAATACAACGAATTGGGTCACTTGGCATAATGGAGTAAGATTTGAGTTTGTATTTTACCTAGCCAGTGAAATTAAATAGGTCGGTTCAAGTAAATTGATGAAAATTGCCAGGTCATTGCTGTGATGCTGTGTTGTGAAAGAGTGAAAGTTTCTGATTTTTTTTTTCTATTTGTTATTTCTTGTGTGGCATTAAATGCGATTGAGGTTTGATTTATGAGCTTAAAGTGTAAACTTATGTTGGCAAAATGAAAATAATTTCTTTGTTTAATTTTGTTTAATATTTAAGCTGAATTTGTGAAATTCTCCAAATGATTTTAAATTGTATTTGGCTTAAAAGCCTAAAGCTGCAGCATCAGTGCATAAATTTAGTATATTTACATTGCCTCTATGTATGCAACCCATTGTGAATGTAAAAATATGTCAATTAAAATGATAACAGTACCGATTTAATTAAAATAGTTTGCTTGTATCATGACATTAAGCTAGTTGATAAAACCGACCAATTAAGATGAATTACAGAGCCCAATGAGTTGATATTACATTGTATGACTACATCAATATTTTTATTCCCTGCACCCGTAGGGCTCAAAGCCAGGAATACCTACTTTTGACTGCTGCAAGGTATAAAATTATCGATTTGATAAGTTAAATAATATAGACCGATTAGAATGGATTAAGTTAATACATGACACAGAGCGATTGAACCACTTATAAAAATTTTAATTGAATCAAACTGATAGCCTTTATAAGACCGATAAATAGTTGAACACCTTAAAACAAGCAAATATGAACGATAAATCTCCTAAATGGGTGCAAGACAAGCAATAGCATAAATCAGTATAGGCAGAATAGAGTCCCTCAAACTGACCAGACATACAAACAAACCAAAAAACAGCGAAAAGTCGTCCCAATGGCAAGAACCGAACCGATAACGCAGACCGATTAATATTTTTCGTATGGTTACTTTTGCTTTCATACAAGTGATTCGATATACTTAATTGTTTATCGTTATTTTGATATTCTTTGTTATGATGTCATTCCCTTTGTGATTATGACAACACAAGGAAGGATACCATAACAAAGAATATTAAACAATAGCAGAATAACAATACACAGTTGTAATAGTTATCGGCGCTTTGTTATCGTTTATCATTTCAACTGTTATCGTTTCAGATATCGTTTATTATTGCACGTGTACCCGTATACGAACATCCACAACTGCAAAAAACTTCTGAATATTTTAATTTTGCTGCTTTCTTAGCTACTCAGATAGCTGCAATCATTATATGCCTGAGATGTACTAAGCTACATATTACAAATAATTAAATTACATAGTTAAATCATTCAAAACTAAAGCTTGTATTCTAGACAACATGTAAGCTAAAAATATATGCCAAAACAGTCACAAAATTTAACTGCAGCATGAAGCGGGCGTAGGATCTTGACCCGAACGCTTTGTAATCGATAGACGTGTAAATTCCTCAGCCGTTGTCGGATGTATGGCCACAGTATTAATCAGCGTTTTAATAGTCAAACCAGATTTCAAAGCTGCAGCGAAACCCTGTATGACCTCACCAGCTACAGGACCCATATAATGCAAACCCAGCACTTTCTGATCACCATTCAGTTCAACCACTGCCTTCAGATAACAATGACGTACGCTCTTCTGCGGTATAAAGAACTCTGTTGGCTTGTAGTAACCATGAAATACTTCAATATTTTCGCCACCAAACGTTTGCATGGCATCCTCCTCCGACATTCCAACGCAGGCATACTCGAGCGGCGTGAATACCGTTGTGGCAACATCACAATAATCCATCAGCTGTTCAGCACCAGCAAAAATACGACGCGCCAGCAAACGCCCGGAGAGTATAGCAACCGGCGTCAACTCAGGACGTCCGTGCACAATATCACCCACAGCATAGATATGTGGCACGTTGGTAGACTCCTTCTTGTCAACAGGTATCTTATCATTTGTTACCTTAATGCCCGCTGCCGGCAAATTCAGATCTTCAATCAGTCCTTTCCGTCCAATAGCCCAGAGTACCGTATCATAAGTATCGTTGCCACATTCCAAATTAGTCGTGTTCATATATTTTACCAGCAAACGTCCGTCGGGCTGTTTCTGCACAGAATTGGGTATTGTAGAGCATAAGAATTTTACACCACGTTCAAGCATCATAGCAGCCAACAGCTCCGACATTTGACGATCAAAACCGCGCAGCACTATGGAGCGGACCATGACAGTAGTATCAAAGCCGAGTTCCTTGAGAAAACAAGCGCACTCCAGTCCCACATAACCGGCGCCAACAACAAGCGTCTTACCCGGCTCACGTGTCATGCTAAAAATATCATCACTCGTTATGCCATATTCCAGCGCACCCTGTATATTTGGATAGCGTGGACGTCCACCCACAGCAATCACAATATGCTCTGCGGTCAGCTGCTGCATGGTACCCAGCTTCGTCTTGTACGTAATGGTGTGCGGATCCACAAATGAGCCCAGCGCATTAACATAATTGACTTTCTTATCGCGCAAATCGACGCGCGTAACCCAGTTTATAGACTTGATATGATTCTGCACCGATTGGACCAATTTCGTCCAGTTGGGTTTCATATTTCGATCATTGACGTTCCAGCCGTAGGCAACCGCTTCATGCACTGCCTCACCGAGTAGCGAAGCTTGATGCATTAGTTTCTTGGGTATGCAGCCCACATTGACGCAGGTGCCGCCAACGCCCCATTTGGTGCCAGCGGGTGATGGAGTCACATAGTCCAAGCAGATCACACGTGCACCATGTTCCACCGCCTCTTTTGCGCAGGCTAAGCCACCAGAGCCACCACCAAGTACCAACAGATCATAGTCGTATTTGGATGCTGTTGCCACTGTTTCATTGTTGGTATTAGCAATATCAATCGATTTGGCAGTAACGCTGCTGTAGCTTTTGCATCGGACACAAATTTTGTTTATAATAAAGCTGGTTGGTAATTTTGCTTTACACAATCTTAGAGAGAGCTGCATAGTTTCTTTTTTTTTAATATAAATAGAAGCGTAGTTACTATACAAATAATTTGTTCTTTGAATATAATTTGACACAAAAGTCATTTGTTGTTGTTGTTATTAGCAAATTTAATATTAACAAGCTGCCAACTCGTTCTAAAAATGTTTGCTATTTCAGCTACAGCTGAATATGGTGAATTTGTACTATGTGTATGTGGTGAATTTTTACCATTGTGAATTTATACTTTACTATAGATAAATCCAACTTATTTGTTACAAACTGTTGTCAATGCTCTCCAGTACTCAACGTTCTATTAAGAAAAAATTTTCAGAAATTTAAGAGCATAGCCCCAGCAGACTTATTGCACGGTACGACGCAACAAAATGTTTCTTTGATCCAGATTTAGGTTTCATCACTAGCTCAGCGCACATCTATTCTAAGGGCAAGTGAACGATTTTTGGAAGATATTACAAATTATCGTTAGAAACTGTCTGCATTTCAACAGTAACGCTTTAACTATTTCACTTTCGCTTCACAATGCCACAGACCACATTTTTCAATTTATTATTTTGCAAAGAAACATTCTATAAAAAGTGTTCGAAACCGAACATTTTTTAGAACCTAAAACTAATTGTTCGGCATTTGATAAACTCTACTACTTTTTTACTTCACTCATAACTTAAACTGGAGTGCAACCACTTGAAGTATATAGAATGTATTTCCGTTCCATCTCTGACATTGGGCGAAACACGTTTTGCTGATTTGACATTTGTGAAATAAATGACATTGGCAAAATGGCAAATGTCAATAGAAAAAAAAAAAACAAATCTTGTCAAAGACAAAAAAACTAGTATAGAATAGATAAACGATCATCAAAAAACTAGTCCGCTGAGGCTCGACGGAGTATCAGACAAAAAATCACAATTTGACATATGATGTTTTAATTTATGAAGTTTGAAAGTGTAGCCCTAACAAAAAAAAAAACAAAATAAAAAACACCAACGAAGCAAAGCTTCACACGGCCTTGTCGCCATCGTGGTCTGTCTTAGCGTGGCACATTTCCGATTCCGCTATTTCCAACATGGCCGACATGGACGACGCCACAAAGTATGCTATACAAATATGATGCGTATGAGTGATGCAAGTGAAGAAAAAAGGAGCAGAAAACATTTGATTAATGTTTACTTCCGATTTGCATAAATCTTGCTTTAACGTTGAGTTTTTTTCATGTTATAAATTATTTTTTTATTAGTTGCCTGTAAGCGCAGCAGTTTAGTCTCACGGGTTAAATATGGCGGCGTATCCAGTTCGCAAGCTGTTTTTGCCGCCTGTGCTTGTATACAATTTCGTCCTTTGAATTTTGTTTGCTTATTTGGTGCGCTTGCATAAGCTGCTTTAATATTATTCATGCTTCTTGTTATATATTTGGATTTAGTTGCTTTTTTCCTGCACTAGTTTCGTCATATTGTTATATTTGTTTGCTGAAGCGGCAGTAATAAGCCAAAGCGAAGCAAAGCAGTTGCTTGGAAAATGTCGGTTTATGGAAAAAGTTTTTACGCCGCTGGGCCATAAGCCTGACTGCGTTTTCAAAATTGAGGTCAAGGATGCTGCGTAATTATTAATTTTTTGCAAGATTAATGCTTTTTCAAAATTATTAGCTTACCAAATGCATTTTATGCGGAGATAAATCAACTTTTTATAATAAAGTTTCATGTCTATATAAAGGGCATTTCATAACTTTAAATTGAATAGAAGCAGTTGTTTTGGGATATGACGATGGTTCTTTTAGACTAAAATACATGATTACTGTAGCACACTGTATCATAGGCCAGCATGCCATCACCTTCTATGTCACCGCCCGAACTGTCTAAGAGTCGATTCAACCATCGGGGGCACTACTTCCTGAATGACATATTGGAAACTTTTAACCTAGATGTCAAAAATTTAGTGAATGGTTGTAAAAGGATAGGGTGAGAGTCTCAAATGAGATTCATGTGGTATCACAACGGACCGCGTGCGGCCTAAGTACTGGGTGGGCGTTGTAACTCAGCCTACCATTCGTTCAATTCGTTCGATTTTCAATTAATTCATAACTGAAGATGTTTTTATCACCAAAATTTGAATTTGCTTGCGAAATTTCCATCTGCTCCAGAACTCAATTAGCGAATTTACTGGTAAAATGTTTTCAGTGAATTTATTTTTAGCATACATAGCTAATTAATTCAATATATCTTAACTGTTTCTAATATTAAATATAACCTTTACGTACTATTGTCAGTTAAAGTTTCGACTAATTATTCAAAATTCTCAGATAGAATCTGTTTTTCCTTGCTCGGGCGCCACTTTTACAAAGTATACTTTTGTACAAAGTAATAAAAAAGGCCTTTGCTGTCGCCTCTTCTAGAATAGTTGCATGGAGGTAGAGAATCTCATGCCGCATTTAAACTTTTATTTATTTTAAATGAAAATGCCTTATTGTAATATTTCGAAGCAGAACAATGTATATTTCAGAGTTGAAGGCAGAATTCTCATTCTATCAAGGTGGTGACTTTCCAGGTAGAATATATTGAAATATATGAAATGATCTAATGAAATGAATGCAATAGAATACTCTTTCCATTACCTTTGTAACTGACTGTATTCTACAGACATTTGTACGCCTTTATTGAATAAAAAACGTTTACGTTGTAAACTATAAAGCAACATTTTCAGTTGAAAACTAAACATGATGCTTCTAAAACAAAAACCATCTTAAGTGATAATAAATAACTACCTCTTCCTTCACATGCCGCATTCCATCAAATCACTTCAATTGCGATAAAACATATAAAAACGGTTTTAAGTTGCTAACAAAGACTTGAACTATAAAATTTTACTTAAAATCGTAATTCAAGACGTTTCATTTCAAAAAAAAAAAGTGCAGTCCCTAACAAACGCTCTACTATAACCGATACTGTACAATACTTTTATTCGCATCATCATCATCATCCTCATCATCATCATCATCTTACTCCAAATCAACATTCTCCACCAAATCATTCTAGTCGTCTCTACTTTGAGGTTAAGTGTTGCATTTGTGCATCGATGAACCATCTTTTTGTTTTACAAAAGCGAAAGAAAAGTACTTCTGCAGCAGAACAAAATAGTTTAAGTGCAAAATTTTACGCTTTATCGAATTACCCGCGGGTACTTTACTTCAAGTTTTGCAGCAAGTCGGAAAAGTTTTTCAACGCCGTCGCCATTGGGTGGCATTAGTGCACTCTGACCTCGGCTTGGTTGCATTCCGCTATCAGCAGTCACAGTGCAACCATCTTTTGTATTATTATGCGCAAGGTGAATTGCAAAGGGTTTTCGAAATTTATGGCTGTGCGCTGGAAACTCTGTTGCAATGTGAAACTAATTTTTGGTAAAATTTGTTATTTTTACTTCGACGCTTTTGTTCGCACTGAAGACCATTTGTTAAATGAATCGCTAAGAAAATCGAAAATATATTGTATATTGAAGAGTTATTACCTCTCGCTGTGTAGTGTAGGAGTAGTACAATAAAAATTAGGTAGAAGAGTAGGAAGCAGAAGCTGTGCATTGAGTACACTAAATTATTTGTTAAATGCAGTTTGGGTTTTTAGTGTTGAGAGCACTTTTGAATTGGTAATGGCTTAAGAAAATGCGAAAATTAAGTTTGAATAAATTGAAATTTTTATAGATAATTTAATGGCATACATTTTTTTAACGAATGACGTTTCATGAAAGCTCATTTTAATTCAATGCTGCATAGTTTATAGAAAAGGGCTTATGAAATACATTGTAGTTGGAAAACACACAAACAGTCACCAAAATAATGACGCAGCCAAATATGGAATGTTCTCTTTTTCGCGCTCGCAGAATCTTGTCCACTTGTAACTGGCTGCTCGTTCAACAAAGCACATATATAATCTTGATCAGCATCGGATGCTAAATCGAATTGACCATTGATGTCCATCCGTCCGTCCGTCCGTCCGTCCAATAATTACTTTATGTAATGCTGAATTAATTTTTTATCATAGCAAAAATCTTGTACCAATCTTTTTATATCAAATTGTCTACACATGAAGCAAAAGCAAATACTTATAAAAATCACTTCCTAAGTGCTGCAAAAATAAACAATTTAACAATATTTTGTGTAATTAGAAACAGCTGCAATAAACTGAGATACATATGCCAGCATACAGAAAACATATTGAAGCAAAGAGATTTTTCGTTAGATTTCATATCAAAAACAAATAAATTGAAAAAAACTCAGTGTGAGATAACTAGCAAAGTAAACAATTGGAAAATAATTTTCAAAATGTCTATAGATATTTAATAATTAAACTAAACATAAACGATGCAGTTCGAAAAGTTATTGACTTAGATAGATACGACAGCTACACAGCTACACAAAAATAACAAAATAAGTCACTTTAGAATTGTAGAATAAAATGAAATTAAACTATTGTAACAAAAATTTATTGATGACACTGACTTAGTCAATAATAAATGGACAAAAGCTTTGCAAATTGAATATTGAAAGAGATACTTTCAGCAGTAGAACGTCCAATGCAAATAAATAAATCGGTGATTGAAAACTTAATAGGATCGGAAAATTCTAAATTGGTAAACAAGACTTAATCTGTGTGACAACAATGAATGAACGAACGAATGAATGTTTTCGTGAACGGAACGAAAGGTGCTATGGTGCTTAAAATTGCTGACAGCTGACTTCAACGTCGACAGCCAGAATCAAGTGCTGTCCGTTGAGGTGTCATTGAGGTGGTGTCGTTGAGGTGGGGCTCAAAACCAAATGAAACCTTAGCTACATATACCATTCAGTTTAGTTTTGCTGGCTGCTTAAAACACGCAATGAAAGTTACTAAATACTTTTGTGCATTGGGATTGTGTACGGGTAGATAAAATCACTTCCAAGTTAAAGCACCTCAGCGGGTGACAGAGTACCGAGGAACTGTGGAACTGTGGAACTGTTTACAAAGCCAAAGCCCTTACAATGACGCTGTTAACCACAAAATCTTTTGCGGCTGCATATTTAAAGTGGAATTGTTTGTAATACGATGGAGACATGCTCACCAAACGACCGACGAGTTGAAGACCGGGCAGGCTGCTAACTGATTTTAAGTGAATAAATGACTGACTGAGTGACAGCATGATTTGCTGTGGCATTAAATCAAGCACTTGCATTTTGGATTATTTTACAAGTAGATACGAATTTGTTTTCTTTTTTCTTTTTGTTTCTGTGCTTTTTAAGCTTGTTTGTTGCATACTTGATAACGCAACTGAATTCATTTCATTCAAAATAAATGTAAGCACTTGTTATAATAAGTATATAGCACAATACAATAATCAATTGTGCAGCAATTAGATAACTTAAATCGATTAATCGACTAATCGAGCTGCAGAAGATAATATGTAACTTCTATTTAGGGAGCCCCTAAAAGCAACAGATTTAAATCGATTAATTAATCATCTTAAGTATAATTTTATTGAACCACAGAAGAGACAATTTTACACCTATTTAGTGAACTACTCAACAAGAATGTATATTTTTATAACCCCAATAATCGGTAGTGGAATGGTTAATTCATTTAAATCGATGAATTAACAATATTACAAAAATTGTGAAAACCAGCTATGAAACAATCAAAAATAATCAATTATGCCATGAGTAAAATAATCTATTTAATCGAGATGATAATAGATTTAATCGATAATACAATGAATCAAATAATGCTTACTCGATTAACTGATCAAGCATAAATAAAACACTCATATGGAGTACTTATTTGTTTAGTCTCCGTTGACATTAATATATTGACTCGATGTTTGATATTAATTTTTAATAGATACCATATCGATATAATCGGTTTTAAGCATTGCGGCAAGACCCTAAACTTATATGCATTGAATCGCAAAGGCTCCGGTTTCGGTTTTATTTGTATTCTTTTACCGGTTTTGAAAACGACTTATATACACAGGCAACCTCTAACCTATCTATCTGTCTCGCAGGCTTCAATTTTATATGCTTAGCTGCCATAAATTGTAATTATTTAATTACTTTTGCAAGTTGATAAGTTTATTTGGCTGTTTTATGGTTTCATAAGTCTCCTGCTCACTGCATTTCTTTTTTAACAAGCAACCTATTTCAGCATTTATTAAAAAAGTTTACTCTTTCTCTATATATAACCAAATTATATAAAATTTTGTGCAACTTTAAATAGAATTTCAACCATTAAAGCCGCATTTTTGATATTTATGAAGTCACTTGCAGCATGCGCTACACTCGCATGTACGAGTATGCATTAAACCAATGCGGTTTTGGGCTCCATTCAGTATTTCTTTTTCCACATTTTTTTATTTGAGCAAAAGTGTAGACATAAACTGCTTGCATTATCATCATTATTGTTGCTGTTACTGTTGCCGCCTGCAACGTGTGCTGTAATTTAATTTCATAAAAGCAATTGTGCCATGCAACATGCGGCGCAGCGCGGCAACAACGACTTCAAGCACAATACACAATAAAATGTTTCATGTCCTGCCGGGCTACATACTCGTAGCATATACCTATATGTAAGTGTATTTATTTTTTAATGCCAACATACGACAAGTATTTTTATTGTCTTGTTTGTACATTGTTTGCAGTTCGTTTGAAATAGGACTTTTTTTTTTCTTAACTATGCAACAAAAAGACGCGCAGCTGACATTGAATCTCAACGCAATTCAACTTAATACAAAATGCGCTGCAGACTGAAAATAATTGTAAGTGTACCTTTTATTTTATATATTTTTTTTTTATTTCTTAGAGTATCTTTTTTGTTGTTGTTGTTTTTTTTTTGTATACAATAGTCAAGTGTGCTGTGTAAATTTTCATGCGACAAATGGATTTGATTGCAAGATACAATGCAACATGACGTATGAGTAACGCAGCAAAAACTCAACACATTTGTATACAACAAATGCAGTCAAGAAATGAACAAACATAAATGTGACTTAAGCATTTGCTTTGTATACCGCTCTAAGGTACGTTTTTATACATAAAATTTTTTTTTTCTTATATTTTCAAGCACAAAGAATTTCTCTCCGAAAAGCTAGTCAAAGTTTAAGCATTTAAGGCAACCACAAGCAGCAAGGAGCTGCACAGACAGACCGACAGACAGACATGCATAGTTTATGCAGCGCCTAAAAGCATGCTGCACAAACAAGCGGGTAGCCAAAAAACGCAAAAAAATATCTGCACAAATAAAATTTGCAAATAAAAAGTTACAAAAGAAGAAGCGAGAAGGATGCGTGGCAAGCGTAGCTTAAGTATTTTTAAATTAAATTAAAATTGCAGCCGCAAACTCCGTATCAGCCAACGGGGGAAACCAGCAGTAACAGCAGCAAGGACTGCAAACGCAGAGATAGCAGTCAACAACAAAGCCAGAAAGAAAGCATATCCTTACACACACATAGAAACACAGTTACAAAAAAAAAAAAAAAAACACATTTACACCATACAACTATGTATATCTACTTCTCTATGTACATTTATACGTATGCTAAGTGCGTTGCGTTTTGTAAACCGAGCCGTTGTCTTTGAAGTTAGCTGGAATATGTTGCCAACCTACTGATAAGGACTACAAAACGCAAGAAAAATTGTATGGTATGTATTTGTGTGTTTTTGTAGTTGTGCAGCAGACAGATGAGACAGGCAGCTATACAAAACTCGAACAACTATACTGAACCTCTGTATAATCGCATATACATTTTAGTTAACTATTTTTGTCTGTCTAAGTAGCTACGTAACTCTTTGCAGTTTTAAGGTTTCTTTTTTTCGTATTTCATAGCAGCTGCATTAAAATGAAAGTGGATTGTATTAAGAAAATAAAAAAAATTGTATATGTATCTAGATACAATACCATACTCTGCTGCAATGCGATTGTTACAACAAAATTATATTTTAATCTTTAATGAAAGGAAACTTTTCATGAACATATAAAGAAATACAGCGCTGATGTGCATGAAAAAATAGAGGGGAAGTGGTAGTGAGAGGATGCAGAATAGAGAGAGAGATAGAGAGAGATAGATAGAGAGAGATAGAGGGAGAGAGAAAAAGAGAAAGTAAGGGCAGCTGTGTTCTCATTAAAATTCAACCAATGAGTTTTTTATATAGAAGGAATTTATTTCTTTGGTATGAATTTCAATTAATTTTTTAAATTTAATAGAGTTTAGCAAAAGCAAAAGATAGAGAGACAGAGAGATAGTTTTATGTACGGTGAATTTATACCAAAAGTGACGTATTCCCCTAAGCTGCGCTCTTTTTTCTTTCGTATTTATCTTTTGTCTTTTGTCTTACTCAAAGCATTTAAGAAAGTTACCACAGCGGAATACTTCACCTCATAGATAAATTCACCTTGGATTTCTGCATTGCAGCGGAATCATACTGAAGTACAGGAAGTCGAATTATGGCCATGCAATGCAAAATATTCGCACCTACTAAAGATTTGAAAAATATATCGACATGTCGAAGGTGGTGCTATTTCAAAGAGTACCGATACATTTTCGCTGGCGATACATGGAAAATGTATCGTTATATTTCGAATGCAACTCCACTTTCTCCATCAAAATTTTTACCAAAGGAAAGCGTGCACCGTTCCTGTCAAATTCATACTGTCAAATTCATACAACGCATCGTACTCCGCCATAAAATCTAGTATTTTTCGGACATTCCTCTTTAGCACAAATATCAAGCAAATGCATTATAAATTTGTTTAAATCTGTGCTTGCTTCTCTTTTTTTATAGCGTATCATTCTAGCCTATTGTTTCTTATTCCTATCGTATTCTCTCAAAGTAATTATTTCAGCAGAATTGGTGGAGTGAGTGATTTTTTTCTTTAAACACATTTCCTAGCGAATACATTTATAATGCAATCTAGCAAATTTTAAGTCTCTTAATAAATAAAAGTTTATGTTTATATGCGTAATGCTAACGATTGTCTATAAATATTTTTGTAATAGAAATTCAATAGGACTTCGAATTTAAATTTGGCTGAATGGGAGAATATTTTGGAATATTTTGGGTTTGTGCATTTATGCATGTGCAACTATTCATTTTCATTCATGTGAAAATATTTTATTACCAGCAAAACAAAAATAAACACACACACACACACACACACAACCCATAAATACACAGATAGACAGACAGACAGACAGCCATATTCATTTATAAATGTACACAAATACAGAGCACACAAAATTAATTAATAACGTAACCAACAATGACAATTTTCCGCATGAAAAACCTTTAAAACGTTGGCTTTTCATAGACAAAATTATTGTAGCTGAAGCAGGAGTTTAAAAATACTCAAACCAAGATTGTGCTATATTAAGGAAGTCATATATATACTCGTATATATATATATATATATATATATATATATATATATATATATATATATATATATATATATATATATATATATATATATATATATATATATATATATATATATATATATATATATATATATATATATATATATATATAGCTATGATGTGCAACATAATTGAAATGATGCCTCGAATGTTGCTTCTGATGATGTTGTTGCTGATGTGTATAAGGATAATGCTGTTGTTAATGTAGAGAGCAGCAGCAGTTGTAGACAATGTTTTATGTTTGAAAAATACACATTGATAAGCATAATTATAATATTTAGCGCCAAATGTGAAAACAACAATGAAGACAATAACAATAAAAATACACATAATAATAATAGCTATAAAAAAATTAAAGCTATATTCGATTTGTTCGACTACAATATACCCTGTATACGTCGTATTTGTATAACAATAAAGTTAGCAGACCAAGGTGAGAAAACCAAACTTTTTGTGCTAAATTTTTGCTCCCTATTTGTGCTCAACTCTATATCACTGAAACAGCTTAGTCCGATAACTTTAAAACAAGTTAGCAGACCACTATTGCAGTATGACGAAAACATAGATTTTCAATTGCAATTTTGTAAATCTAGCTTTGTGCTTAGTTTGTGCTCTAATTAAATATATTGTGGTCGTATTTGAATAAAAAAAAACGGTTTTTAGGTCGACAGACATACAGACGGGCATGGTTACACCAACTCAACGTGTTGCGGAGATCAGCAAAATATATACTTTACGGTATCTCTGCTGTATGCTTCACTATGTTACATACATTTAGGCAGTTCACCAAACCCTGCATAAATAATTTGTTGTACAGGGTATAAAAATATGATATGAAAATCAAAAAACAGACACATTACAGCCACTGACAGACAGACAGACAGACAGACAGACAGACATACTGACAGTGAGACAATCAACATGTCTGTGTAGACAATCAGAAAAACGCGCATAGACAATCAGACAGACTGCAAAGAATCAAAGCAAGGCATCAACTTGATGTTGATGACAATGCAGCAAACATGTCAACGGCATACGTCATACGTGTATATATATTCTTATGTCTGTCTGTCGGTCTGACTGACTGTCACACATTCTGAACAATAGCAAATTCATGCGTTTCGTATCTGGTAATATAACTCTTATAAAACGCGCGGCTGATTGCTAACATGATGTACAGCTGCTGCTGCTGCTGCTGATGATGATTTTACGCCAAAAATGTTCCAAAATTTTGACTGGCTGTTGAAATTTGATTTGATGTTTTGTTGTTTTATGTTTTTTTTTTTTATGTTTGCGCAAATTGAAATGGCATAAAATGTATAGAGCACGTGCTACAAATCTATTTTATTGTTGTCAAACAATGTCCTCGCTTTGGTTATTGTTGCATACACTAAGGGGCATCCGCATTAATACGAGCATCGTATCCGTATAGATCTTAAATTTAAAATATGAGAGGCGCAGGAGTAGCATAATCATTTTTACTTTCTCTTTTTTCTCTCCGTTTTTTTACTTCCTCTGACTTTCATTTCATACGTCTTTACAGAGAGCTGCATAAAAAGCGAAAGAAGGGAGCAGCAGATGACATATCTTATTAGACTTTGTATTTAATGACCACATTGAGAAGCAGATTGCTTAATAGTGTTAAACAAAATCAATGCGTTGTGTTTAACTCCTAACAAAAATTTTAATCCAAAATATAATTACATATATTTTTCTTACATGCAATTAGACAGCAGCGGATATACACGAAATTAACCAAAAATCTCGTGCACAGAAATTTTTATTTTTTAATTGAACTCAGTATTCGCATTATTTGAAGTTTAGAAAAACAAACAATTTTGGCATTTTTCTGTGTAAAACGAAATTTGCTCACATTGCCAAATAAATGTCACGCATTTTGTTCGCCATTGTTGTACAAACTTGCAGACCTTCGTATTGCATTTGCAGACTACCTTGCTGGAAGATCTGCTCCAATTGTTCAATTATTAGCTTACGACGATCCATATTAATGCTCTTTCCATTTTGCTCGATCCAATTTGTACATATAGATATCCATTACGTTGCGAATCATGAATCGGTAGTTTACTAAGTACTCTCGATATTCCAATTCTTCAGTTGTCATGATTTGATTTGATGATTTTTGGTACACAAAGAAGTTTTGGTAAAGGTGAACGTTTTTTTTTTTTTTTTTTATATTGTTCATATATCAGTTCAAGCAAAGCGTATGTCTTTGATGAACTGAAGTGTTTGAATAATATATTTGAACGAATAGAACTGGAAAGACTTGCTTGGATTGTAGAGTATTTGAAATTTTTTTCGGAATAAATGTGATTTTTACTGTTTAAACAGAATATGTATGTTCTCTGCGTGTACTTTCTTATGTGATCGCTCAAAAGGTGTTAGACTGCAATGATAAAAAAAAACACACGTATATGCTCACGTACAAGAATTCACACTTGCACACTTTTGTTTTTCTCGCAAACAAGTGGTATGGCGCCACCATAGAAGTAAATGTGCACAGTGGCAACAAGGGAGAAAAAGAAAATAACATCCAACAAGGAAACAAACGACAAGCTCTAATTAAAGTATATTATACAGGAGCCAATCGTCAACAAAATTTTTTTCAGTATTGCGATATAGGAGCCGGATGTCAGATCCGAGACCACTTCAAGATCTTCTTCCTATTGATTGCTTGTTGCAAAAAGTATGAGCTCTGTTTTATTTAAATTTACTCTTAGACCCGATGATTTTGCTTAACTAGAGTATTCTTTGAGTGCTGCTTTCATGAGATAACAGAGAGTCTGGGGGAGCAGTATCATGCTTCCCCAGACTTTATGTTAGCTCTCAGGTCGAAGAGTAAATTTAAGCAAAACAGATCTCATACAATGAAAACAACATAGGCATAAGCTATTACTTGAAAACCCTCCTTGTGGAGTGCCTCTTTTGAGATATCTGCACAGTACTCTGCTCATTCACAGTACTGCATTTAAGCAAATGACTGTTTAGAGTTACAATTGGTTCCTAGATCTCTCAAAATTTCCGTCATATCCTTCGGGTAGGAGTTGTTGAAGGCGCTTCCATAGCCAGGAAACCTACTAACTTGTATTTTTTTCATATTAAGTGAACCATCTATTTTAAATAGTAGCGTGTGAAGGGCCGTTATCGTGGATGTATTTTTGGGAATATGTTTTTTCCGATATAAATATAAGACTCTGCAGTGTTTTTAGCAGTATAGGAATATATTGAAGACATGTTTTTCTTTTGATAGTCTTTAATTTAATACTTTGCACTTCATAGAGCCACATGCTTTCAATCAAAAGCATTTACATTTCGATAAATTCGCCACAAAATTGAATACTTGCTGCTTTGTAAAACTAAAATAGCCACAAAAAATGTAATTACAATTTGCTAAAGTAATTCTACGTTAAAGAGAAACTGTAGCAGAATAGCAAACTATATAGCTAAAGTTAGATATTCAATAGACCAAAAAAAGCAAGAAAAAAAAGGAAACTTTTCAGAGAGCAACACCTAAATGCATAAAGCAGGACATACACATATACTATGTGTACATATGTAATATATTTGAAGCTTTTCAAATAAATTTAATTCAATGTCTTTGCACGCATTCAGGCTTTCTATAAAGTTTTCAGGACTTTAGTACTGGCAATACCCAATTTATACAAAACTATGCGTACACACTCATATGCAAAAGTGAGTTTCAACTATTTTTCAAAAATAGTTTTGACCAGTGCAATATTCTACTCATCATCAGCAGCAACGAACATATATACAAAAAGAGCAGCTCATCGAAGTGCAGAAATTTTCCTGAAAGTTATTTCTCCATTGCAGCTTTGCTGTTTTGTCAATGCATGCAAATTTTTCCTTGTATGAAAACAAAATATAAAAAAAAAAAATTGAGGAAAAACTCCGAACACAAATGACCAAAAGCAAAACTTTTTGACACTTAATGAATCGTACATATGTATGTCCAATGTACGGTCACTGAGGCAATTTCATGCTTGCCCGTACTCTCCGCACTCGTATTTGATTTTACTGAAAATTTTCTCTGTGAATTTGATGCAATTGTCGTTCATCTGTTCCATAGCTATAAGAAATGACTAACTGACTGCATGACTATTGGTAGTGGTTGCAGCAATGTTTTCTTTGACACACTTCTAATTGGTGCTAGCAACAAGTTTGAATTGTACTTCTGGAGTAGAGCCTTCGAAGAAACTGAAAGTTTGCTGAAAAATATGCATAAAATTAAACAGAATTTTTAATTGACTATCTTTGCATGAAGTGTCTGCATGAAGTATTTGTCAAAAGTGAAATTGTGTACTGTGCAAGAAAATTGCAAAAAGTGAAACTTATAAGAAATAAGTCATAAAAAAAAAACTTTAAATAGACATTTTATTTAATTAAAGCTTTCTAATTAGTGGCAACAACTAAAATGCTGATTAACTTACTGCAAATTATCAACACAAATTCCACAAAACAAACCGCAACGGTTGGGCTGGGGCAAACATTTAAAAACATAATCGCTTTGTTAAGTTATGCAAAAGCAATGCAGCAAATTGCTCTAAAAAAACAGAAAGAAAATGGCGTACAGCAAGTTAAAAAAAAGCAACCCGCGAACACATAATCAACATATACACATAGAGAGAGTGAGAAAGAGAGAGGGCCAAGCAGAAAACAAAACAGAAAAAGAAAATGGCGTGGACGACTGCATAACATGACAGCAAAATGCATATTATGCATAATTAACTGTTTATGCGAATGAGTGACAAGCAAAAGGACGTAAGGACGACATGCCAACATTGTTGTTGTGTATGTTAAAGCGGTAACTAGAAGTATCGCTACAACAACGAAGCAGCTGTGCATATATCCTTTTTTTGCAACTCCATTTTGTTTTTTTTTGTGTTTAGGTGTTCGTATGTGAGTAAAGAGAAGTTGCTTGTACGGAAAGTCATTGATAATGATAATAATAATAATGATAATGACGATGTCTTTGTTTTTGTTGTTGTTGTTGATTGCATTGATAATGATTACGTTTGATGAAAGTGAAAGAATTCAGAGGACACACATACAGAAATCGCATTGTTAGCTACTAATTTAGACATACGCTGTTGTTTTTCCATTTTCATATTTCTCACTGCTTTGGTTTTGATACGCTGCACACATTTTGGTGTAGTAGGATGCTATCATTTTAATTTATACTTTGTAACAAATATCAATAAATTTAAATGAGGTGCTACAGTTTAGCTAAATATGCTAGAACTGCCAAAGTAGCAGAGGAATATTAGAAAAAATCTCGTTTCAGTACTAAAAACGACAGTTCAGGACAATTTAGTGAAAGAATATGTAAAAACTAGTTATGAATTATAAGTACTATTGGATTTTAAGTAAAAGCTAATATATCAAAACATTTGAAACAATTAAATACACGAGGCGAAAGCGTTTAATAAAATTGAAAATAAGAGAGTGCACATCAGGTATTGTAGCAAAGAACAACAGCAAATACAGTAGAGTTACGTTTGCGCGCCGACTCTTTCGTTATATGCAGTCCAATCAACTTGCATGTGCAAAGCAGTGGAAGAGACAGACATAGAGAATTTCATATGCCGTAGTTAGCTTAGTGCATGGCATAAACAAAGATTAGGTGAAGAGAGAAAGCGAATGAGAGGACAATGCTGCTTGCAACTCTCCATATTCCGCTAGATACACATTTTCGCAATTTGCAGTTCTCATGTAGTGTATTAAAATTTCACTTAGACTACACACTATATTTTCTTTGGAAACATTTTTTTTTTTTTTTTTGCAGTGATTTTCACATTTGTTTGCCCCCCTTTAGTGCTATGTGAGCTGTCGACTGCGGCTTTTAATAATTCACACTCAAAAGACAAAAGCATAGCAAAAAGCGTACAAGTATGTCCTGTCCTGTGTATGTCCTGTAGACTGTCACGCTGTCACACTTTTGTTATACTCAACGTTGACTGACTGCAACTCCTACTCTGACTGTCGCCCACTTTGACTCTGGTACACACACTGACTTTGTCTAGCCGGGTTGGTATGTGCTGCTCGATTTGATGTGTTTACCATGTGTCTGTTGCAACAAAGGCAGTTAATTTATATATTTGTATGTGTGTGTGTGTGTGTCTCTTTGAAAAAGGACACTAGACCAGTTATGTTTATTTTTTCTTCCTTTTTTTGCTTTAACTTTTCGTTTGCCTATTGTTTAACATTTTAGACGGCGGCGCTTTTTCTATGTAAATTCTATAAAAAAATGTGTAGGTACTTTTCTCGTTTAAATTGAAACATGTTTCAGGTACTTGTCGATTAATCTTTTTGATTTGACTTGAATAGCTGTCTATCTCATATATTATATTTAAAAGGTTGTTAATTTTCAATAGTAATGTGACACGGGTCTTTTGAATTCAGCTGTTGCGAACGTATTATAGAAAGTATCGTAGTATATACTGAAATACGATGAAATCTTTGAAGAAATATCAGATACTACTGAAGAGATAATATACGAAATGAAGATGTTTAGGAGAATTTCAGTGGATTCCAGCAAACCGTCGGTCTCCTCTTTTGGAAGATTAGAGAGGAGTGTCAGAATTGTTTGGCCTAGTTTGCTTCTCCAGGCGCTCACTGGGGCTATGACAAATTTTGGGGGTGAATCATTCCCTTGTAGAGTTTACTAAACACATGTTTATATGCACGTTAGTATGCACTGATTTATGATCTATGGAGACTCTTCCAGAGAAGATCTTCATCGGGATAATACTGGCCATATGCAATGCATTGGGACGGTTTGGACACCTGCACTATATATAATATCAAGAATGCTTCACTATGATCGGAATCGTAACTAGCCAGTATCTGATAGGTAAGCATGCTGTCAAACTTGGTGGCAGATATATATAGACATATATAGAAGTTGTCGTAATGAAGAAGTCAATCACTTCATGGGCACTTGTCCAGCCTTAAGTAGAAGTGCACTTGTCTGTCTGGGGAGTTACTCTCTAAGCGACACAGTGGAGTTCTCAAAAATCGATAGGAGAGCCATTCTGAATTTTGTCAAATTTTCAACATGATTAATTCCACGAGATGGCTAGAAGCGTGATGATATCAAATGGGCCCATCAATCCTAAATGAGGAAGTCACTTGCCATACAAACCTAATCCAAACTAAGGAGAATGGCATAAGATGTTGTGCTATAATGATGAACCTATTTTGGCCAAAGTGAGCAGATCTGCTTGCTGTCATTTTAAACGTAGCTAGAAGTTCAAAGTCAGCTTGCCTAAAATTCCAAGAAGATGAAAAATGACTTTACAAAACTTCATTGCTATTACATTAATAAGTTGTCATTTATATGCAACTCATACAAACAAACAATTTAAACTTTACCAAGCAAGCTCGCCCAAAACTATGCATCGAAAAATTATTAGGCAATCAAAATTCAATAAAAAGCGTCATATTCACACGTTCTTGCACACACACATACACACGTAAACACTTAAATAAAGTGAAAAAGCATAAAATCCCACTACGCTATTTCCTGGAATTTACAGCCAAACCTTTTAACTTTGCATATAACAACAAATTGCTGCCGTTTTGACTCAACTGCTGCTGACAATTATTACATCCGCAGGATATGTGAGACATACATACATATAACAAACAGAGACACACATACATATTCAACTGCAAATGCATATAGTAAGAAATAGTAAGAGGCAGATGGACCGACAGACAGACAGATAGACAGACGGTCATACAGTCAACTGGAAGTCAACTAGTGCCCACACTAAAATAGTTTACATATATGAGCAACAAAATGGCATAGTGGGGGCAGGACATTGACAAGAGAAATAGCTAAATTAAAAAGCGAAAAGGATGCTGTATAACAAAATAAAATCGACGATTGAATTTAAATGGCAACACTTGTCAGCGCTGCCAAAACGGAAGTAGCCAGTCAAAAGGCGAGCATTTCAATTTCATATAGAATCCTTCGAGCTTTTAGCAGTTAGCAACGCCCAAATGTAGACACTTAAGTAAGTCATGAGACAGTTCGGCAGCAGCAGCAGCGCTAGAGAAAGATTCAACTTCAAGTCGGAAACACTTAAGAAGCTTGGAAATGTTTGTGAAGAAGCACATTTAAAATTTGTTGTCGTTATGGTCAGTTTGCATTTTCGACAGTATTGAAGTTCGTTTTGAGTTCATAGATACAGCAAAGGACTAAAGGGGGCTAGCAAGCCTGATACGGGGTGCATATTTATATGTAACGCATGGAATCGGATTGAAGGCTCTCTCCCCCTGTGATTCTCTGTGTGTGTGTGTGTGTGTGTGTGTGTGTGTGTGCGGGTGTTTGTTGTTGGCTCATTGAATATAGCCACTTTGAACTTAGCAACACACACAATCCCCCGAAGAACATTTGCTTCCCATTAAAAATAGGTTGTTAATATGCATGGCCATATGCCAGTTGGCCAATTTATACGAGATAAATGTATGCTAAGTTCTGAATAGTATATATTTACGTATAGACTGGGCAGTAGTCACTGTATGCTATATAGACAAGATAGACAGACAGACAGACAGACAGACATACGGACGGACAATATGATTTAACCAATTTTGTTAGTTTTATATTACAAGACTGCAATGGCGGCTTTTGTTTGGGTAGTTTTGGCTACGGTGCGACTTGGCTTGCCATGGTTTTGTTGATTTGGCTGGCTGACTTTGCGATTATTATTGATGCTACTTGGCTTGAATATCATGCGCTTTGCATACTGCTACTATAATGTCTCACTCACCCTCTGGCCTCAAGTTTGTGGTAATTTGTGTTAGTTCTATTCATGAACATCTTCGACTTGAAATCATATTTCAGCTTGTCGATTTTATTACATAAATGTCGGCAACAGCAACGTAATTTATGATTTGCATTGAAAGTGGCTTAAATTCCATAAATTGAGCCAATTTTAGTATAGAATTACTTCAAGCTTAGGACGTTTGACGCAGAGTGAAGTTTGGAGTTTTTATAGTTTAAAGCTTAATTGTATTAGTTTGAGGTATGTTCGATTAAACCATTAATAACGTTTGTTTGCAATAATTGTTTTTTTTTTTTATTTTAATATTTATATGCTGAAGTGAAAATGTTTTCTTAAACACCTCGCCTCTCCCACTAAACTCTTTTTAATTGAACATAGGTAATTTATTGAAAATAATCGATAATTTCGCGTTAAAAATTATCGGTTGTACCACATAAATTCGAGTGGAAGTGAAACGGATCGAATCGAATTAAATTAATTGCAAAAATTGTTCAATTTTACCACTTATAAATAATCAATTTTGCAATGCACAGTTGTATATAAACTTATTTTAAAAAAATAATCGATTTTTTTTGTTTCAAACAATCGATTATTTGAATTTGGTTTTAAAAAATTAATTAGCCACAGAATAGATATTGCAGCCAATAAGACCGAATATACAAATAAATTCATAGAATTTATAATAAAACACTATTTTTCCATTTCTATTTATCCAATTAATAAGGATGTGGTGCGATTCTTTTTAATTGAATAGAATTTTGCCGATAATTAATGATTAATGTTGACATATAAGTTTAATTTTACTAAATTAAAAATGTTTTTAAATTTTGTTCTCCACCATTTATTAAGCAAAATCGATTAATTGATTATTCCTGTGCGTTATTTACAGAAAATTAAAAGTATCCTGTCCCATTTCCCATTGTTTGATTGAACATAAACAATCAATTGTGCAATTATATAAATATAATAAATTTTATATTAAAATAATTGATTAATTGAAATTAGTCTTAGAAAACTGCGTTGCTAATAAAATAAAGTATACAATCGAATTCCCTGAAATTCTAATTAGGCCCTATTTTTTCCAATTTCCCACAAAATAGCCACTCAAAATGATAAGACCCATATACATATACATACAAATGTTCAAACCGCTGGAAATACTTATGCGTATCGTATATAAATGTGAAAACGCGTAATAATTTCATTATATTTTCACAATTTAAGCAATGCCACAGTATAAAAATAATAAAAAGAAGCAGTTTATGTTGCTCCAACTCGCATTTAATAAGCAATAAATAAGTTAAAATGAAAGAATGAAAATAGAATAAAAAGTTTGAGTAGGAAACCTGGAACGAGTGAGGAAAATAAATAATACATTGCATAATTTTAAGCTTTGTTCCGACTTAGTACCTTTCCATATAAACACATATATATACACACACACACACACACACACATGTGAGTATGTAAGGACACACACACACACACACACACATATATATCGCATACAGCTGTGCAAATGCACGCAGATCCTTTTGCGTCAACTTAACAATGTAGAAAAATATCCAAGGCAACAATAAGAACAATAGTTCCCCTGGGAGCTGCAAAAAGCAAAAAGGATATTAGAATGGGAATGCAGCGTATGGTAAAGAGGAAGTAAGAGCACGCGAAGGAACGCGTGAGAGAGAGAGAGTGAGAGAGAGAGTGAGAGAGACGCACATGCAAATCCTTTACTGACTTGTTAAGCGGCGTAAAGTCTGAGGCGTCTTTGCAGCTGCCGCGTTTCTGCTTATTATTTATACCCTACGTATACTCATACACGTAGTTAAATTTTATAGAGTATTTTATGCTTATTAAACTATTTTTGAGAAGTACTATATAGTGTAGGGTAGATCGGAGCGACCTTTGTATTGTTTACATGTAGTTTTAGAAGGCTCAATGTTCGCACATGGTATCATTTTGAACCAAACTGGAAATTTGTAAATCTACTTGTATTTCTATTGCTAACTCCGAACAAAAATATCTGCATTGCTCGACTCAGAGATGCACATAAACCGTGTTGTAGAGCCTTTTTTTGGAACTTATCTTCTGGGTTACCAGGCTACTAATATGTAGGTATCATCATAGTAAACCACTCATAGTAGGCCAAGTCCAAATGCACTTAATACGCTTACTTTAAAGATGGCTTAATAGTCGGAAAGCTGCTGAAAAAATAATTTATAGTTACATTTTAAATGTAGCGTAGTATATAGTCTAACAAATCCAACTGCACAATGCCAACTTATTCCTGCTTTGTATTTCAATTTTATTTTATTTGATTTGTTTCTTTTCTTAGCGCTCATTTTATTTTTATTTTTATATCGTTTTCTTTCACAACAGGCAAAACAATGTGCGAAGGAATAAATTTTTACATATTTTGAGCTACCTTTAAAAATAATTTTCATTTCTTTTTGCAGTTCGTATTGAAGTTGCTGCATCAGGCTGCTGTTGCTCCTAAGCAGAATTCGAATCTATAGAAAGGAAGAACATTTGCGCTAAACGTGTATGTGTGTATGTGTGTGTGTGTGTGTGTGTGTACGAATTAAGTCTTTGAAAAGGGGCCAAGTAGCAGATAAGATATTGTATATACATATATATACATATGGCATATGGGTGGCATATGAGCCAAGCCAAGCAAAGCCAAACAGTCACAGACAACATCTCATTTGACTACTTTAGGGTTTTCGCTGCTGTTCTATGCAAATCTTATGCAGCTGTGGAAGCATCTATACACATAGTGTAGCTAGATGCCTATAGCTTCAAATAGATATCTACAGTTTTGCTGCATAAATGAAATAAATGTAGCTCAGAAGGACTACTACTACTACCACTACATGTGCAACTCACATAGATACAACTGAAAAGAATTGAAATATGAAAAAATAAAAATGCCTTACTACTTATTCGACGCATCGGAAAAAGTAATGTGCGGCATGAGACTTTTTAAAACAATAGAAAATATGCAAATTGCATTTGAGCGCATGAAGCCTTACATTACAATTTCAACATATTTCAGATACATATATTTCTTTTAAATATATCTAGGAGACCAGACCAAACCAGACCACAGCAAAGCTCATATGGCAAAAGCCACAGATATTCACTTAGGCTTATCGTGCGTATGCGTAATATATGCAGCAAGGAGTATTCTTATCATATACTAAAGGTGAGTTTCTATTACGGATACTTTTGCTGTGGCTTTTTGTTTTTTTGTCTTTTTTATATATCCTTTTGACGTTTTGTATTGGATAAATATTTTATTTAAATATTTTTCAGTTTTCTTTGCTATTTATTTAATCTTGAATAGCTTGCATTTTTTTTTTTTTTTTTGTGTGGCTTTGCATTGTGCTGCATGTGTTATCTATAGTTCTCGGCTGCTTTGTTGCAGGACTTCTTAGGTATGTAAATTATATGAATTTAAGTTGTGCACTGAAATTTAATGCTACAAGTTTCGTTTTATTGCTTTGAGTTTTATTTAAGTTGTTGTAAATTTATGTTGCAATGGGTTTCATAAATAGAATTCAAACTTACAAATATTTTCGAATAGTTACCATTTCAATAAATGAAATAAAAACTTGTTTATAATCCGAGTATAAGCAGATCTTAGCTCAAATCTGGCGTGCCAGGAGGTTTGACGGCAGCAGCCTAATAAATTTAAATCATATTTTGGAAGTAAACATTGGCAAAGATATATCATCCCCTATTGGCAAAATTTCGGAAAAGAAAGTGTCGGAAAATATACAGTCGAATGGAAGTATGGACAAACGGTATATATATATATATATACATATGTATACGTTTACGGTCTCTCACGCCTTCTTCTGCCTGTTACATACATTTGCACAGACTTCACATACCCTTTTCCCCTATGGGTACAAGTTATAATGACAAATAACTAATCATACGTACTAACCACTATCACTGATCTTAAGTGACCTGAAGACCTTTTATGTTAGTACACTCCATCAATACTAAGCATATTTTCCAGCCTTTCAAAGTCGGAGTTCAACCAAACTTAATCTACAGTCAGCATAAATATGAATTCAACTTTGCATAAATCGTTGTAAACATGATGTAAATCTTCATGCTCCAACAAACCCATACTACCAACTCAACACACTGTGCTACAAGAAACAATAAAAGAAACTTTGTCTACACTTCGACTGCACTTCTATACTCATAATTATACAAAACAATTCAATCCGTTTGTAATGCAATAAAATCTTAACAAATCCTTAACGATTTACACTACAATCATCGGTACTCACCTTTTGGACTATCAATTTCATTGTACATTTATATATAGCATGAACGAGCATATAATTTTCTAAAACTTTATAGCAAATCTTTGAAGTCAAGATGAGTAGAGTAGAGTAGAGTAGAGAAGAGTAAGGTTGCCGTTTGCAAAAGTTACTTTCACGCACACATAAAAATATTATACTATTATGAAGTACTAGAGTATCTACTAAGTTGCACAAATACACGGATACGGATACTATAGTAACCGGAAAACTGCATACAAAGCTATAGAAAAATTTTCCGCATAAATATACAAATACACAGCATTCAAGTACAAGTTTTTCACAAGTGCAGTTGTAGTTGATGTTCAAGTTGAGGTATTTGTCTGTCTATCTGTCTGTCTGTGTATCTGTCTATAAAGTAGCGACTGCACAATAGTAATAACAATAACTTGCAGATAGATTGTGTACAGTCAATGCTATATATATTTGTGTATAAATCGTTCGAGAGTTAAAAACTTTATCGTTTACAATTGCATCGACGCGTTGAAATGTTACGCCTGATGATGATGACGAGGATGATGATGAAGCTGTAGACAGCTACTGAATGTATCTAAACTTTACTGCTAAATGCAAATTTCGTTTGCAGTTTTTACTGTTTTTTTTTTTGTACTCATTACAATTCGCGTAATTTAAGGCTTTGCTTATGCTTTATTAGTTTTAGTCGGTTGCACTCAGCACAAATACACTGCAAAACTCTGTCGATTTAGCGCGGTTTTTGTGTGCAACCCGTAAGTGTATCTAATGTAGTTGTATCTTGTTGATATTTGAAACAAACATACAGACGTCGTCGAGCTCGTGCTTGTTGCAAGTGTTGAATTTTATTGGATTTTGGCGTTTTTATTGCACTTACATGCCGCAAATTATGCTACACAATACATTTTGTTTTTTATACGCATACATAAATATGTATCTAGATACTTTTATGATGTTCTAACTATGCGAGTATCTGTATCTGTAGATCACTGTGCGTGTGTGTTGACTTAATTTAAATTGGTATTTTCGCGCCACGCTTATATGTATATACACGCACACACACACACACACACGCATACTCTGCTATAGTGTATGTAGATAATTTTAGTTTTATACAAAACGCTTTCGGCTATTTTGAAAGTGTTTGAAGTTCTCTATTGTTAAATTTGCAGTTGTTGTTCCGAAAGTGTTTTGTTTAACTCGAATATTATCTGTTGAGCAATTTATCGCTGCTGGTGCTGCTGCTGCTTCTGGTGTTTATACGCATTTATTTATTATCTTTCTATTGTCTTCACACATCAAGTTTGTTATTTATTAGTTTGTTTTTTATCCTTTTTTTAAATGATTATTTTAAAAAGTTTTTATTAGTCGTAGCTGAATTTGATATGTTTTAGAAATGAAGGCTTTTGTGTTGTAGTTTAGTATTTAATTTTAAATTACTTATGCAGAGTTTATTGAATTTTATTAGAAAAGTTTTCATATGCTTTATTAGAAAATGAAATGTCATTATTATTTGGCCTATATTTCATAAGTATACGCCACGTAGCAAAATATTTTCAAGTGAACCTACCAAGTCTTAATCAGTAAAACTTTAGACAAAGCATATGTTTAAACTTTTGGTGTATTATAAGTTCTATTAAGTTTTAACAGCAAGTCTACAGTTCATAGTATTTCAAACAAATGTGAAGAGAAAGCAAATATAGGGGTAGATCAGACATAACAGTAAACAACAACAGCAAACACATGCGAGTGACGTTTGCACAATTTTCTTTGTCTTTCTCTTTACCTCTCCTTGCATTGCATATGCATATTCAGTGGGCTGCATATAAAAGAAGAGACGACGAACAGCGAGTAGCATGTGCCGTTGTCAGATTGTGCGTAGCAAGATCGATGGTGACGCGAGAAAGGGAATGAGAGGACTACAGCACAAAATGGAATATCTCGTTAAAGGAAATAGACGAATTTCAACCACTGAGGAATACTAGTAATGATATAATTGCACATACCAATTTAATAGTTCAATAGAAAATGTTGCATTTGGATCATTGTAATTTGAACTGCTTTAAGTGGAAACAAGAATTTCATATAACCAATTAAACAGCTGCTAAAATACTGAACCAAATTTTTATCCTTATTGATGATCCACGTATTTTTACTAGCAATATTTTGTATCTGAAACCATTCGAATGGTTAACAAAGACTAAAAAGTGGTGCCGAATGTTTATCGAAGAGGATGACTTGGTTCACCATGAAGTAGAATGTTGGTATACTGACAGTTCTCAAATTCTCGTACTAGATGGAGTGGTTTGGCTCACGATGCCAACTGTACATATCACTATGTAATGCAGATCTTTTTGCTCTTAATGCTGAATAGTCTACTCTGTTTAACAGTGCGGTTGCTGGCACCAGAATAAACATCTTCTATTTTCAGAAGCCCAATATGCAAGTTAAGAGGACGCATTTGCGTCTGGTGCAACAGGCAATCGAATGGTGTTTTGTAGCATGCGGTAACATATCAAACTCAAGGAAGCAATTATTCTGGGAACAATCGATAGTTATGCTAACAGCATTATTTTGACTTGTTTGTAGACATTGCGCTTGAGACTTACTATGGTAAGAATTTAAAACACAAGAGCAGTATAAAGCTTGCAATCATATTTAGTATTAACATATATTATATATATGGAGACTTACTCCACAACAAAGTCGATTGCTTTTAAAACACTTTTTCAAACTATCTTGTGTAAAGTGTACTTTTCACGAGAGCTATGACGTAAATCAATTCAAGCGGTTTTGACTAGATTCAAGAAGTTTCGACCAGTTTAGACCAGTTTCGACTAGTTTCGACTAGTTTCGACCAGTTTGTGAAATTAAAGAATCGGTTGAGATAAGTTGAATCTGAACACTTTTCTAATATAATCGGCATTATTAGCTCTAATCGAACAGATTATTGTAGGTGATTGTTCAATGTGTTCAAGTTGCTAGCTGACTATTGAAGTTATAATTAAATCATTGCACAAATTTAACTCATCTCAATCTCTAATCCAAGCAATTAAAGACAGATATTACTTATTTCAATCGGACTTTTATAGAATATTTACTGTACTCAACTCGTTGAAACTATTTAATTTACTTCGACCAGCAGAAAGTTCTATGCTAGACTTTCGAGAAAAAAAATGATTTAAGTCAGAAAATTTTTGAAAAATATAACGATTTTCGAAATTCTTGAAAAATAAATTATCAATATATTTCGAAATCTTTTGAAATTCTTTGCAATGAATATGCATAGTGAAGTCCACCGCTGTTTCACATCATAATAATAGTCACTACTATTAAAAATGCCAAAACTAATGCATGCAAATGCTAATGCATGCAAATTTCTTTAAATATGTATCTAAAACTGCACCAAAAACTGACTTTAAAAAACTCATTAACATTAAACATACGCAAGACTTTTCATACGAAAACCGCAAAACTATGAGACAAAAGTTTTTCCCCCAAATATGCTTGCAGCAAAAGTATTATGCTAGAAAACTTGAAAATCAAAAGAATTTTGCACAGGAAAAACAAAACAAAAAGCAAGCAAAAAAGACACGCGCACACTTCAATGTCAAAAATGCCGCATGAATGTGAAAAGTTTCTATAAAAAGACAGACAGAAATGTTGTTTGGGAAAATGAAAAAGCTACGCACACACAAACAGCAGCGACATTCATAGAAGCACACACATAAAAAAAAAAAAAAAAAAATAATAACAGAATGAAAAATAAAAATAAAAAAGTAAAAAACAAATTGGAACGCGCTGTGAAATTGTCGCAGTGGGGTACACTTTCCAAAAAATGGCATTTGTAGAAAATTAAGTTTTCCCTAGGAGCCATGTTTGGCAACTTGTTACAGCGACAAAAACAAGCAGCGGCATATGGCGGCACAAGCTGAAACTGTGTGCTGCCTGTTTTTATTTTGTTTTTTTTTTCTGTTTTTGCGGCTGACTGTTGCATTTTTCAAAGGACTCATAGAAATGCAAGTCTTGAGCTAAGCTGTCACTTAGGCACTTTAAAGTGTAATTTAAAAAAAAAAGAAACAGAAACAGACGAAGTTCATTTCGCGGTAAGTTTGTTTTTCAGGCTTGATTTCTTATATTATCAGCTGTTTGCGTACGTGGCGTATGCGTTATACGGCGTAAAGTAAATAAAAATCACGCATACGCAGCGTTCTCAAACAAAACAGAATATTTCATTTTTTATTGCATACTTTACGGCTTAAATTTAATTTTTCGTGGATTTTTATTTACGTAAATATTTAATAAATTAATTTTTCACACACGTACTTTACGTTACTTTACATTCGAGCACATTGCACACTACGGCAGACGAATACGTCGGAATTTTTGTGTAGCACGGCAAAAAAGCAGCAAAGCTCATTGTTGCGCTTTCCACATTGAATGCGTTATTGCGGCGTTATCCTAACTACCGGCCGCAATTCGTACGTTCGTTTGCTGCCTCGTTTTGTACAAAGTATAAAATAACACACACACATACACACACACACACACACATATATATATATACGCACAGATACTAACGAGCAGGTCAAAAAGACATATATACATACATATATAAATATATAAATACATGGCACAAACGCGCTCAAACTCAGTACCCACACACTCACACATATATATATATATATATACGGAGCATAAAAGTCGTATGAGATTTTACTTCCGTATTCTCACTGACAAAAGTACAGACTCACAACAACAACAATATCAGCAACAACAAGAGGGAAAATCATTTCGTGCAATATTTCTGTGTGTGAAAATTTTGCTGCTGCTGCTGCTGTCGCTGCTGCGGCAGTTTTTCCTTTGCAAAATATTTGTATGAAATGGAAATACTCTAAAATACAATGGCTTCGTTTGATTTCGTATGTTCAGCAAAAACCGTTCGGTATCCTTTCGTTTTTGTGCTATGTGCTCGCGTGCTGCATACGCTCTCATTTGGCGCTAAAAGAAACAATGAAAGTAAGCGATGCCACCTCTAAGTATGCAACATTATTTTTCGCACAAAATATACATTCGCTGCTTTTAGGCGCTCACTGCTGCTTATGTTGACTGCAATAAACATATAAAATTTTTTTGTTGTATTTTGTTGCAATATTTTGAAGTTGCTGAGCTGAGAGCATACGCTTTAGTAACGGTTTATTTATGCTCTGTATGCTGCTCTGTATTGCATACCGTTACTATTTTAAGTTTCTATCTCACTCGTTATGTTAGGCACTTTAACCGTTATGAGCAAAGCTTTTCTGTCTTAACATAAAATTGAATTTCTCCTACATTTTTTATGGCAGTAGCCTAACAGTTTATAGAAAAAGTTTATTTTGAGCTTTTAAGCTATCGTGGAAAAGCACACTATTGTGAATGTGCGCTGCTATAAAAAAAAAAGTTTACTGTTAAATTTGAAAGTGTTACAAAGTTGCAAAAAGGCTGCTGATGAGATACAATGGCTGTATCCGAAACAGTACTGAGCTTGTTTTTGTAAAATCTCAAAACACAGTCTAAAAAACACGTGTTTATAAATTTTCAAAAAAAAATTAAGTAGCTTGGTTTTATTCAAAACATCTCTATACCCACTATCTTCACTACTGTCCGAACCAGGGAAAGGGATATTCATTAAGACGCTTCGATCAATGCAGCGTCTACCAAACAGTAGTTTTAGGTGATACGACTATTTACAGGTCATTGGCTTATAAGAAGAGCTAAGTATGCAAGACAATGTACCGAACTTCCTGGTACAATCATATTAATTCACGCAAGTTTTGTAATGGAGATCATAATGGGCCAACACTGGCCTAAGTGACGATGCCATTACAACCTAAACTAACATAGACTCTTCTGCAATTCAGAGCTTTGCCTATTGAAATGTTTACTATAATGCTCCTTCAGTGGTAATTGCTTTAGTCTCAGCTGAATCATTCCTACTTATCGATCGTCTACACTGTTGCATTGATATATTAGTTTCTCATCTTAAATCTCTACTAGCTCTGAATCGACGAACAAAGTATTTTTTTTATTTTTGCGTGATTCATTGTTTCTTGCTATTCGAATTCTAATTCTAATTGAGTGATATCGAATACTATTCGGTTTATTATGATATTGAGTTCACATTACTTTCCTATTTTACTATCTTCTGCAATGAAAAAATAACAGAATTCAGTTTATAAAATTAATGCCACAAGATCGAGTTTGATAGAAAGACTAGAGATAGTTTGATTCTTTCGGCCAAATGTGTAGTGAGATGATAAACTCACTAAAAAAGGGATGTGTTTCTTTTTTACTACGTTGAGTATTTAGCTTGAATACGCATTCGTAAATAGATATGTGATGCACAGTAAGTATCGTGCATGCCAGTGTAGATTCTACCTATTATATGACTTTAAAATCGAACTTCGTCTCTTCAACGAAGAGTACAGGCAAAGTGCTTATAACAAAGTTACAGCTCTAATATTACGTAAGAATTTTGGTCATTAGTAGCATGACCGAGAAAAATCTAAAATAACATAATATATTTCAGAAAAAACTCATGTAACGGAGCTTTTAATGTTATAATATAAACTGTAAACAGTAAAACCAAACAGCTGTACATAACATAGCATAGCTGTTAGGCTAACAGAATTGTAGTTGTAAAGGTATTATTAACAGTGTGGCTAACATAATATGTTAACATACTACAGTTATATAGTTAACATACTGTTGGGTTAACATTTAGACAAATCTATGGAGGGGAATGCAATGACAGGGGTTGCAAAATTTAGCTGAGCGCAAAACTTTTTCAGGGGAAATTTAACGAAACAGTCTGCAAAGTATGTAAACTGCAATGTAAGGGATGTAACAGCGCTTGAGAGCAGTGCAGGATGAGTATGTTTATGAGCGCGAGAGCAAATCTTCGAACGGCTGAAGTTCAAAAACGCACCGCATTTGCTAAAAACAATTTTTAAACAGATTTACTGCGCTGGAATTTGGTTATGAATGTTTTGAGAAATTTTAGCGAAGTTTTTTAAAAGTACTAAGAAAAACTGTAGCTTTTATGCAAATATTGCATTCAATTTGATGTCGAAACTATAGATTTTAAATGAAACTATGCCTCAAAAATTAAAACACGCTCAGTTTAAGTTATTTTTAAATATTAAAATGCCATAAACCTGCACTAGATTTCGCTGCTGCTACTTGCAAACACAATAACTGTAGTCTACTTTCAGGCACTACAACATGCTGCAACTGCAACATTTTATAGTTTCACAGCTTTTCAACAACATGAAAAGCTTTTCGCATTTATAGTTAGTAATGCCGCAATAAAAAAATGCAAGAACTTTGCAGTTTGATTCAAAATTTTATGCTTGCATAAATGCCTAAAGGCTGTAATGCTTTTGGGAACATTAACTGCCGCTAAGCACACAGCTATATACACATAGTCCACTCATAAAACCCAAAAAAAAAAAGTAGAAAATAGAAACAAATTCCGGAAATATCTCAATTAGGCTGCATTACTTTCCACCTTTTTAACTTTTGTGCTACAAAACAAGTCTGATTATATTTTATTTTTATTTATTTGATGGCAAATTCGCATTGCATACTTTTTTGCATGCTTAGCACTTTGTCAAGGATTTTTTCTTTCGAAAATTGGTTACGCTTTTTGCTTTTGCGTTCACTTTGCTTTGCTACATCACGTATAAATATTTTACGACGTCCTTCAGTCATTTATTTTTATTGCAATATTTGCTCACTCAACGTTTATGATGATCATTTTAAGCCATTTTTATGTTGCGCCGACATCGAGTTGAAGGAGTATATAGTATATATAAATATATATATATATATATAGAAAGGCACACACTTCTAGCATGAATCAGTCTCGTCGACAAGATACCTGTGTGGTGTGGTAGTGTGTTGGTGTAATAGTCCTTGTCTGTCGGACGGTCTGTCTAGCGTGGCTTGCTTCCTTACAGCTTACGTTTTATTTCCGCCCCTTTCTATTTTGTTTTTTTTTTTTTTTTTATAAATGGCACCTCATTAAATTGCTCGGCACTACCCTCTATTTGGCTACACCAAAATTAGTCAGGTGTGTGTGTGTTTTCGGCTACATTGCTTTATGTGTTTTTGTAATTGGCGTAAAATATCGCAATGGGATTGCATAAATGAGTTGGAAAGTTAGCACAAAGAAAAAAAGGTAAATGGAACTATGCCAAATAGCTTTCAAGCATTGAAAGATACTTCTAGTTCGAAAAAAAACCGGTTGTCATTTGAACTTAAATGACAGTTTAATGTACACCCACATAGCTTGAAGTACAAAATTAGCAAAATAAGAAGTTCTAGTCGCCTTTTAGGCGCTTGCTGGCAAAAGAAAATCCACTCAAAATCAAATGTTGCATGCCTAAAAGCATGCTTTAAATTCGTTATGCTTAAATTGCCTACGACAATAAGTAATTTTAATTTCAAGTGTTTCCTTTGTCAAGAAAAATTCGTTCGAAACTGCAACTAGTCAAGTGCTGCTTTTTGGGTATACATATATATTCGTATACTAAGATACTTTCAAACTGTGCCAAAAATGCATCTCAAGTAGTTGACACTCATGCCACGCCCTAAACACCCACAGAGCCACTTGAAATTCATGTGACAAAATTTTGCTTTTATACTCGATTTGATTATGTCCACTTGAGCATGTCTTTTGACCGATAGACAACAACTTCAGCAGGAGCAGCAACAGCAGCAGCAGCAGGACATGCTGTACATCAACATTTTGTGGTCAAACCATTATAACTTATAAACTTTAGCCACAACTACAACAGCATAAAAGATGTTTTTCAAGTACTATTTTGTACTTATTATTCCACTTTAGCTAAAGTACATCGAAAGTATAGTAAGTGTGCATAACTATATACAAGCATAGAATTAGTAGTTGTCATTGATTTTGCTTGTAAAATTTTAGTTGCTAGTTATGCAAAACATTTTTGTGTCTAGAAATTTAATTTTGCATGACATAAAATCAATTCAAGTCAAATGAAGTGCCTTTTTATTACATTATACTACTCGTAGTATAGCATGTTGTAGTAAGATACACAAACACAGCTCTAAGTGCACTTTAAAAATGCTTATGAATTGAATTAAAATATGATTTATTTAATTGTTAAAGTATAGCATTACGTTTGGAGAAACTTTTATACTAAAACTCATGTCAAATTTAAATGGAAACAAGTATTCGGAAGGGGAGTCATGTCAAAAGTTGCAGGCTAAACAAGCTTGCATACCGTCAGTTGGAGCGCTGCACACTATCACATGCCTAGTTGTGTTGTGTGATATTTAAATGCTTGTCATTTTTCACAGTGACTGAAAAATCACTGGTAACAATTGCTACTTTGTATTGTAAATATCAGTGATTCAGTGATTGAGAAACAGCTGTTTCTATCTACTACAACTGGCATACACTGTGTATATGAAAACATATTCAATGTTACCAGAGAGAAAGTTGTAGGTAGAAGTGATTTATGAAGTATTTGTAATAGTCGCCAGTAGAAGTAGCAATTGAATTGTTCTAGTCATATATCAAAATGAATTTAGTGAAATCTTGATGAAACTATTTATATTTAGATGACTATGAAGAAAAGTATTCCGTCAGTAATAAATAGATATCCTTTTTCATTTTAAAAGTTGGATATTTGTTTTTTAAGGCAATGATCGCAGTAGCAGTTAAAAATCGCTGTGATTTCAAAGTAGCAGTCTCGATAATCGCGCTTAGTCAAAAATCACTGACTATCTCATCTTTAATGCAGAGTATGTTGATACTACTACTACTACCGTTTTATACCCTTAGGGGTTCTTTGCTGGCCCCGATCGGCCAGAACTTTAAAAGCAAAACAATTATCAATGAAACAACAGACAGAATAGAAAATGAACCCGTCCTTGTAGCTGTCGAGCAAGAGGACAAGAATTGAACATGGAATACCACACGGCTAGTATAAGTGTACTGAAAAATGAAACGATACCGACTCGATACATCGCGATGGCGTGTATAATGATACTCGATACTCGATTATAGTAGACACAGACAAAATCAGGTCGATGGTCATTTGGAAATCAGGTCCCTGGTGACACTCGCTATAACAACGGCCAACGTTCGACTGATTACTGCAAAAAAATTTGCGAAGTAGTATCAATTTTATTCGCTTATTTATGTCTTTTTCAGCAAATTTAACTTTTTAGAAATGAAAATATTTGTTGGAATTGTTTTCTTTAATTACTTTGTTATTTTGCTTTAACAACTCTTCAAAAGCGGACTACTTGAAGTCTGTTTTGAGCACAATAAATCCAATTATTCTTTTGTTTTGTTTTTCACTGACTATTCACGCTCCAATTCAATTGTAGTTAGTCGAGTTAATTGCTACGTGCTTTAAATTTTAAATCCATTGACATGCTTTAATTCATATTTAAGTTGAAAACAGCATGTAGCTCACTTCAAGCAACAAAGAAGATTATTTTATATTAGTTTCGACATAACGTAAATATTTGCAAAACTATAGATTAAGGATGACTATGTCAAGCAAATGATCCTAAACGCACAATCTTCTCCAGAAAATGAAAATAGAAACACAATTCAGTGACTACACAGCAATCAGATGTTAAGACTAAATAAAACATCACTTGAAAACACATATGAATATACGCTTTATAAAACCATTTTTTGTTTTTGGAGAGGATTGGCTTAAACTGATACAAGAACAATTAGAGAGAATCATCGATAGGCGAAATCATTGTGCTCCCCTAAACATCCTTACAGAAGTCTTGGAGCAAACTTGAATACTGCCTAGCAGTGTTTAAGTATTTTGTACCCACCTAAACTCGTGAGGACTAACTCAATTTAAAATTAAATCAAGTCATAAACTCCTTGCGAACTATAAGAGTTATCAAACCTTATAATTCATATTTTATTATATTCTTATTAGCGTTGGACAACTGGAAACATAATGATCTTTTTCTATATACATATTATAAAAGTTGTTAAAACCTAGAAGTCTTGAAATATAATTTCCCTATTTACACTAAATTAAATCAATAAAATCAACTTTATATTAATATTTATATAGTATCTATCTGTATATATTAGTGGTGCAATGAAGCAAGAAACTTGTATTCAATTGAACATTTGCCCAAAAATTAAATACAACAGCAACAAAATCAATGTCCTCAACGCACAATATTTGCAAAGGACAATTGCTAGACTGGACAATGCAGCTGTTTGAAAAGCAAGAGCAGCAAAAGATTCCCTCCTGCTCCCAAATTATTTACAAGCATAAAATCAGAGAATTTATTTTTATGTGCTTATAATAAAGGCAAAAAGCCGCTTCCGACTGCATTGCATTGGTCTTCTGGAGAGATATGCACAACATATCGTAGTACATTCATAGGTCAGCTTGCCCCTTGAGGCGCATTTCACTTGAAATCGAAAATTTCATGTCAAATTCGAATTTGCAATGCCTGTGTGCAAATAAATAGCAATAACAACAAACAACAAACAACCCCACCAAAAATTACAACTACTATTTACTAGTATATGCAATTGTACTAGCATGGCTCGTTGTTGTTGTTGTTGTTGTTTAGGGAGAGTTTTGGTACAGATATCCAATGAAGCGCATGAAAGGAGGGTGCATGTCCAAATGGCCGCAACGAATTTTCGAATTTTGCCAATATTTGCGTAGTCATTTAAGATTATCCTAATTGAGAATCTCAACAAAAATCTCGGCGACAGAAATATTTCGCAGTGCGTTGGGTACGATGGGATGTTTGAAATCTTCCGCCGAGGCGTATAAGTGTAAAGTACCGAGAAATTGTAGATATGCAGGACGTTGGGGTCTGGATGCTTAGATAAATGATGCGTCTATATTTGAACAAGTGCATGAAATTGTAATCAAGTTGAAGTGCACTGAAAATTATTTCAAGTTTTTCTAGTTTTGCTTCGCGTTAATAGTTAAAGAAATTATTCTGATAAGTGGTTTGAAAACGCTCTCTTGTGCAGGACTTTCATATGGAGATTTCATATATAAAAACTTTGTATGTTGGCGTCGTATTGATGCTTCTTATGATGATATCGTAAAAAGATTTCGTATGTAGACAGGTTCCGTACGGGAACTTCGTGTAGGGTGTTTATAGCGAATTTGATAAGATTGTTTCATATAAATGTTTCTTACGCAAGCTTCATATGGACAGATACTTCATATTTGTCAATACGCTTATTGTTGTCCACTGCTTCTGTAGAGACATGACTTATAAGAGATAGTTTGAGCAATTCAGACCTTACGTAGCGCTTGTTTAGCTCCGACTTTTTTTTAACTTTCATTACAATTTCTCCAAGTGTAGCTCCAATTTTACACTTCTTCGAACAATTTTGTAATCCCTCATAAAATATATACATACACATAAACTGCTGACCCTTTCATACAATCTCATTCGCTAGCAATGACAAAAATCCTTAAAGAAAATATTTCTTTTATTTTATATTTCATGGCAAATGTACGAAAATTGGAGAAGAAAAAAAAAATTATCACAAAAACAAAATATTGACACAGGCCAACTGCAAAATGAGTGAAACAATGTCAAAGTAAAAGGATTACTTATCGCATATTTTGACATAAGTTAAGTTCATCAGTGAAATACGAGTCAATTGTCGTATAAAACAAAAGGGGAAAGGCCATAAACCTCATAGACAGACGTACAAACAGTCAGACAGACGGGCGGGCAGGCAGGAAGTCTGATATAAGGATAAACTGAAAAGCAGACTGCTATGTTGGATCACTCGATGGACATTGGCCGCCCTCGTAGCCTGGTGATGGGTCAATTGTGATAAGCGAATGTTTATTTGCATTTGTTTGTTTGTATGTTCGACTGTGTTTCTATTTGATTTTGTATTGAACTGAAAAGGACATATGTATACATACAAGTATGTAGGGGACTACTTTCTCTAAAATTGCCAAATGTACAATTGACATTTAGCGCAGACAGAGTACACACAAACATATACGTTAGATGAAATCATACTTTCGTTGTAACAAATCTTGTACTATGTGTATTGACAGTGTTCAATTGGTTTTTGGATACGTTTTTCGCAAATAAAACATAAAAACTGCACAGATGCATGTTGATTTGCAGTTTAATTTTATTTTAATGTAAATTCAACCTAAGATTATAGTTAGGGAATGCCAAAATAATAATGGAACGAATACAATAAAGCCTGTAAGTGTTAAGCAAGAGTCTAAAATAGGATTTACAAGCGGATTGCTTTAAGTAAAAAATTGACAACTTTGATTGAGGCAACTGAAAGGGTAAAGGGTTTATATCTCGTACAATCCTTCTGTAAGCACTTAAGCCTTAAAAAAAAGAACATAGAACAAAAAGAAAATTACAACTGGCTTTAAAATTAAGTTAAAGCGCTTGAAATGAAGCAAAACCTTTTGAACTTTAAACAAAAAACTGTTTAATACAGCCTTTCCATTACGCTCAACATTATCAACATTTATTCTTACCACTGGCAAATCTTCGTTGTCGTTAACATGTGAGTGGCAAAATGACATTCGCTTTATTTAAATATATCAGCTGATTGTAGTAATGCTAATAAATATGATACTAAATCGATATGGCGAATGCCAAAATTCTTTGGAAATGTTGAAAATGTGAGGATTAAAAGATATTTTCAACAGATTTAAACAAGTACAATGTTGTGCTACTTAAAATTTATACTTTAAGTGTATCACAAAGTCGAGTATACTCCACTGCAGTGCTCTTACTTGTTATTAATAATTCAATTAAAAAATGCTATGAAATACTATTTTGAATATACTATATACACTGTACTATATAGCTTTAACGATTATCCTGTCTTGTACAAACGCTGATAGCAGTTATCCTTGGGCAAACACAAGTTAAGCAAAACATGAACAGCAACATGTACTGAAATCTGTAGCTAGTATCTTTATAAAGTGCAGATTATAATACAGAACTGCACAAGCGCTGATTGCAATGCAACAAGCTACAACAACAACTGCAACAACTACAATAAATGTGAGAAGCAGGATCAACAGCACGACTAACAGCAGCATGTCAGCTGCAATAGCAACGATTTGTAGCGCCACAAGGATAATCACACTTTTAATCGTGATTTAAGTTTATGGCTTGCTCGTTGCTCGTTAGTAGCTGCTATCCTTATTTTCTTCAATGTCTAAAAAGGATATAAGCACTATATGTATGCCTTGCCACTTATTACAGCCTGCAGCCAAAGAGGCGTTCATTTGAGCAGACTGCACTGCTAACAATTCCTGTGTCTATATTGTCTTCTATATAGTCTTGATTTTTTTTTACATTCTTTTATATATTTTTTTAATGATTTTTATTACAACTGTCTGCAATATCCTGCTGGGCTATAGTGCTTGCTTTGTTGCAAGTCAAGCCGGCAATTGCACTTTGACTGTACTGCCGCTCCCAGGCGTATGATTTGTGGTTTAATGTCGACGTTGCTTGATGCTTAGAGTAGGTCCTTTGTAGTTATTTTTTCTATGGAACATCAAGTTATTTTAAAGTTTAAAACAAAAGCAACTTTATTGCCAAAGAAATTAACTATGAAACTTTTTATTAATTCAAAGCACAAATCAGCATAAGTTGATTATTAATCAAAAAGGGTTGCTCGCTGTGTGACTTACAGCGCAGTAAATGTTTTAAAAATCAAAACTTAAGCACATAATTTGCAAACAATTTACGTTCGAAATAGTTGGTAAAACACTTCAAGTCGAGCAGTATCATGCCGTGTAATTTTGCGCCTTTAATTACTTTGCTCAATGCTACGAGTCAAGGATGTTCGAAGTGAAAAACTTCTAATAAAAGCGCAGTCAAGTAGAGTAGTTGGACTACTTGGCTCCTTAGTTGGCTTAGTTAGTACCATGTCTGCTGGTCTATACTCGAGTAGACCTGGTAAGTGAAATTTATAACATACGTTTTATTTTCTGCCTCTTGAAGCTAAATTGGATAGGAAATGAAAGGCGCAAGGAAAAAAATAACGAAGAAAATATAGTTTTTCATATAAACAGGAGCGTATGTAGGATATTCTGTTCATGGGCATCTCAGCCGGCATTTTTGTGATTGAAAATTCTTAGAATTAAGCATTTAACATAGAGATCCCGTTATGTACCAAAGTGCCGTCATATTATCTCCAAGTGCATTGCATATAAGCGATTAATATGAAAATCCCGTTATAAAATCTTAAAATGCATGAGCAACTTGTACCGAAATACCGTTATAATACCTTTAAGTGCATTGCCCTTAACATAATAGACCCGTTATGATGTCTTTAAATACAAAATAAAAAAGCAATTTATGCCAAAATACCATTATTAAGTTCACTGCTTACATGCGCTTAATATAAAAATCCCGTTATAAAGGATTTAAGTGCACAATGCATAAGCATAATATCGTTATGAGAAACATCTATCGAAACACCGTTATAATATGTTGCGTATATGCACTGAATATAAAAATCCCGTTATAAAGTATTTAAATGCATAATGTGTTAGCAACTTACTTCGAAATACCGTTATATTTTTTAAGTGTATTGAATGCATTGAGTAAATGCGCCTAATATAAAAATACCGAACCAGCCTAAATACCACACTGCATACAAGTGTCCGGCGCTTATTTTCCCAACTGCTCTATACACGTTCAAGATTTATGCATGAGGCAGGTGTTTGCTATTATTACAACGCAGCATCAAGTGGACTTCTTTAATTCCATTTGTGAGCATATAGTACACTACGTTTACGTACGACCAACACTTAACAATTGCCCCATACCCCCACCTGGTCTTTTTGAAATCTGCATATAAATAGCTAGTCAGAGACCAGAACAGAGCTGTACATATTATACATATGGTACATATAATCGTATAAGGACATTTCTTACTCACCGTTATTATGAGTTAAAAAAGCATTTTCTGCTTCTGAAGAGGATCCTTGTTGTTCGTTATTGGCATTCGATGATGATGATGATGTTGAGAAATCGTATTGATGGCTTAAATTATTTGCAGCAGCTAAGGATTTATATAGACGTTGTTGTTGTTGGTGTTGCTGTTGTGTTAGCTGTTGTTGTTGTGTTAGCTGTTGTTGTGTTTGTTGTTGTTGTTGTTGTGGTGGTGTATAAGGATTATTGTAAATATTACGTGTATCAACGGTCTGTGCTTGTTGTTGTTGTTGTTGCTGTTGCTGTTGCTGTAGGGTATATTGCTGCTGTTGCTGCTGAAGCGTGTTATTGCCACTGCTCAAACCATTTACCGTGAAATGGCGAGATTTAGCTGCAAGAGAAAGAAAAAAAGTTGTAGAATAAACGTTGGGAAAAAATGTAGGAAAAGTGTTCATAGACTGTGCTGGAAATTAAACTCTAAAATTTTTGCAAAATCAGCAATTCTCAAGCGAAACTAAAAGCCACACACGCTCAAAACTGAATGCACAGTGGTTTGAAGGCGTATAAAGAGCGAGCTTTTGGTAAAAAGTTTAACTTCGAAAAAAAAAATAGTTGTATTATCCGACATATTTTAAATATCAGCATATTATAATGCTGCAGAATCAGGCTTACATTTCGTAGCGTTGCATTTAGTTATAATTTTTTCATAAAATCATGGACTATGATTTCCTGAAGCTTCAAAAGTGTTGACCATAGCATATTGTATCCTAATATTAGATAGTAGAAATTCATATTTTACATTTTGTAGAAAACTCAGCGACGTGTTTCGGTATTCCATCGTTTTTTTATGACAAACGTATCTTTATTCAAAGATAACGGTACAATGCATAATATTCAAAGTATTTCATATCGGTAGCACTTTCTTTTTACCATCTTTCTGATAGCATATTGATTCCGGATCGAAAAAAACTGTTCGTGCTTTGAGGCCATCTAATTTTTGGTTTTCTCGAAATTCAGCTAGGCTAAAATTCAGAAAATTAGTAATCGGAAGGAGTAAACTAGTGAATTTTATATAAATTTTTAAATAATTGTACCGCTTTTGATCGAATTTGAACCACTGTGCAATAGCTCCCTAAAAGTATGCTTAATTGCAAGCATTGAAATATGTAAATTTTTCGCTTCAATTAAAGCATTTTCATTTTCACTGTCATTCAGCACCCACACACTCTCTCGCGCACACACACTTGCACACCCAAACTTATCCTTTATGCTTGCCCCATGTTGCATGCTGCCTCGTTACTGCCACCTATTGTTACATTTCACATATGAATTATGCATAAAAAGATGCCGAAGAAGCAGAAGACGATTTCGAAATTGGCTCCTGGCTTGCCTCATGCTCCATATTCGTATATACGGGCATATTCTGGTAGACCTTTCGGGGCCGCCGGAAATGATGTTGACGCGGAAGCTGTGATAATGAAGCTGCTGAAGCTATAGAGAAAGAACCCTTTTGCCGCACTGAAAGTGAGTATGTGTGTGTGTGTGTGTTTGTTTGTGTGTGTTGAAAGTTTTTGTTGCTTTTGCATATTAATTATGCATGTTTTGGTGTGAAATCATAAACACATCCACAGCCAACAAAAAGTTTGCCACTTTTTGGCAATTGTTGTTTCAATTTTAAGCAACAAGCTAAACACATTTCACTTTATTCCTGAACGAGTATATTCGGGTGTAGAATGTGTTGAAAGTTTGCGTTTAATTTTTGGCGGCAACAGATTTTGTATGGTGTTTCTTTTTATTGGTTTGGGTTATAATTGTACATGTGGCCGGCTTTAAGCGCAACAACTGCACAAATATTGAGTTTCAGATACAACAATGAGTTAAATTATATTGTTATAGACTTGTAGAACATTTGCATAAACCTGCTTAGAATAATGATACATTAAAATTCAATACTTTTGTGGATAATGAAAACAATAATACAATTAAATGTCTAGTATTAAATGTGTGCAGAAAACGCAGTGTCTAAGTTCATAAATACAAAATTACAGTCACAACAAGTCATCTATTAATCGATTAACCGATATTAATTAATTAACCGATATTAATCGATTTTTTTAGTGCATTTTTGGAGCTTATGATGGTGGGGGCGAATGCTTTTAACTCCTTAACCTGTGCCCAGCTCCCTATTTTCGTCAAGGCAAAATACAAATTACATCTAGTGAGGGTACACTAATTGATTAATCGATTGATTTTTACATTTATATTATCGTGGAGTACAATTACGAGAACTTCTTTTTAATACTCAACCAGTGCGTAGCTATGTTCATAAATTCAATTTAAAAATCCCAACTAACAATGATTCAAAAATCGATTAATGGATTGATTTTTATATTTGCATTATTGTGGCTTACAATAGAGACTAAATTTTTTAAATACAAAATATGACACACAACTTGTATTCATTTACCAATAAATCGATTAAATCGATTATTTTGTTTAAAAGTGTAATTTGTTTATCTTTTGTTCGATTGTACAAAAGAGTTTAATTTTATGAATTGAGTTGTCAAAATGGTTAGACTTAATTATTTAATTGCAAATAATCGAAATTTTTGCTGTTATTGTAAATAAAAAAAAAAATGCAACGAATAACTGAAATAAAATATAATAATAAATTGCTCCATCCATAAGTCCATAAGGCTCAACTCCAAAGCTTCAATAGCAACGTTTGAACAATGTACAGTTTAAGGAAAAACAATTATTTTTTATCAACAATCTTGTACTAAGTCTTACACAATTACGTTTAAAATCCGCAATTAATAACTAAACTCACCGCTCATTGACAGCAACATCAACATCAACAATGATCCTTGAGCTGCAGCAATAAAATATTATTGTAGAATCAGAATGACAAGTGTAGATACTGCGAGTATAATACCAGCAAAGGCAAAGCCAATAAATCAGATTTATTGGTTTTCAAAACAGATTTTCTGCACTCAACACCGAGCAGCGCCATATAGGAACAAAACTTCATTTTGATTTCATGATTCAAAACCACTTTAGAACATATGGCCAAATTGAACTGTTAGAACGAACGAAAAAGTTCAATAAAAGTGAAAATCCATCACAAGTGCAACGTGAATGAAGCGACTGACACTGAAGCAAGGATTAAGTCAGGCTGTCTGGCTGTGCGGCCAGGACACTTGTACGTTCTGAGCATTGAATAAGCCACGCGGGACAATAAAAGTTCATCATCGGTCGGATTCATAACAATTTGTCGCTCGTTTAGTTGAGTTGTGCTGGTGAAAAAAAAAAAGATATACATAGAATAAATTGCAAGCATAATGGAAAAAAAGGACGTATATGTATAGGGTAAACCAAAGCTGCTGCTGCTGCTGCTGCTGCATGCATGACCACGTTTTGACACTCGCAGCGTTTTGGTTGCAAGGGACAGACGGCTTTAATCTGGCGATTAATTAAAAATGTTGTCATTGGAAAGTATGGCTTAAACAAAGCAAAAAAAAGAAAAAAAAATGGAAAAAGCAAGTGGAGAACGTCAAAATTGATGGCATTGCATGTGTTTAAAGCAAAGTTTTGACTGTTTTTAAAGTATATCTATAGCAAACTGCCCCAAAACATATCATTAAACTTGAACAAACAAATATAATTTGCCTTTGCTGCGAAACAATCAAACTTATTAATGAAATATACACCAGGGAGCCAAGTCATCATCAACAACGCAAACACCTGTCTTACTACGTATAAACGCTTATTACAAGCGTTCGCTTGCTTCTTAAAGTCCCCGGAGGCATTTGCCAAAAAGTGAAAATCATGAAAATCATTTAGGTAGCACGGAAATGCCAGGGCTCAGTCAAAGCCTACTTGCTAAGACAATTACCATGAAATGCTAACAAAATTTAAATTCCATTTTTTTTTCTTTCTTTTCTTTTCTTTTCATTTTTTTTTTTCGTTTTCAACAAATTTTCGTTTGCTCGCCTAATGAACTTTTATTCGTGTACATTTTCGCGCTTTGTAAATTTTTCCAATTTGTTTTTACATTTGGTGGAAATTTTTCGGAAATCTTCTATTTCCTTTGTTGTTGCTGTGGAGAGGGTTTGTCGAGAAGTTAATGAACGTCTTGTGAAAAGTTTAGGCCATATCTCGAGTTGGAAACGTCCGAGTAGGACACCGAAAACATCGTATTAAAGATAATAAAATATATTACGGTCATTTCTAACATTATTTTCCTATCGGTTCAGTAGTTTTAGTGTTATGAGCCAAAATGTCGATTTTTTGGGTGATTTTCAGTGATTTCAGGCTCAGTAATAGTGTAGCTAGACCTTTTAGCACCGGGGTGGACTTTTTCTCTATCTCTTCAATTCTTATATTAACGAACAACAAAAAGAATAATTTACAATTTTGAAGAAAAGAAGCACACAGTTCTAAAGGCCGCTAAGGCCAAAGTAGGGAGCAAAAAAAAAGAAAACAGCAATTTCATGGGTTTAGGGGCTCCAGAAGGATAACGTGGGGAACAAAAAAAAAACCCACAGACGTCTAAGCAGTACATATTCAGAAACCCAAATTTCGGTCCACCTCTAAGCCGGACCGAACTAAAGTCATCACCCGCCCTTGTTACGCCACTGAAACACAGTTTGATATACCCTGCCCTGGTGAGCCAAGTATATACTAAGAAGTGCAAATGTATGCAACAGGCAAAATGAGGCGTGGCAAACCACATAGAGTATATATATTCTAGATCAAAAGTCGAGTCGATATAGATATCTCCATCTGTCCGTCTGTCCGTCCATCTGTCCATCTCTCCGTAGTAAAACAATTTTACTACTACTTACTATTTATTCCATTTACTATTTACTATTTATATTTACTATTTATTCTATAAAATTTTAAAGACTGAAAAAGTTGCAGAGTCTGCATGACTGTCACGACTGCAGCTTTCTTATTTGTTTTCAATATTTTTTTGGTCAACTCTTGCGTACGACTCCAGACGTCAACGAATCCAGAGACTTCACGCTTCGTTTCGACGAGAGTAACACCTAGTGAAGACCATTCAATCAGTAGATAAATTATAGTCCAAAATATGCTCAATTTACGAATGCAACTTATCAAGCAGCCCTCATATTTAGCAGACTGTGTATTTGTTTAACTGAAATACGTATTGTTAACTTGCTTCGTTACTGCAATACAACACAAACACCGTTCTGGAACAACCAAAGTCACCCCCTTTGATCCTGCCAACACTTTTCTTTCACTGTTGTTGTTATTGTTATTATTGGTTTTCATTGCTATTTGATTTGATTGGATTTCGGTTTTGTACCATTTCGTATTACTTTGATAATTTAACTTTTCCATCTCTGAGGTAATTTTTTCTGTCCGACGGCGAAATCTCATTAAAAATAACAAATGTGTTAATTTTTCGATTTGCGTTGCGTTTGTCCAGCGACAGAAAAGTTTATTATTTCTGTTAATTAGTTGTGCAAATATTTTCATTAGGCTTTGGGGTTGTTGATGTTGATGTTGATGAAGATGAGTTCTATCAATTTTAGCTGCAGATATATTTGTTTAATGCTATGGCACAGCGAATGATTTTGAAGTTGAAGTCATTCTTCAGCAGCATTGCATTCTGTATGAGCTGAGTTTATTGAACTTGTGGAATTACTGTTGGATCGTTAAAATTTAACGATCAAAAGTAATTGATAACTATTTTATCTATGTACACAATAAAAAGTATTAGAAAGTTTAATTATTTTACCGCAACTTATCGTTTAATTATTTGTTTATGAAGTACGCTCCAATACAAACAGATTTATTGTACACAAACTAAAAAAAATTGTATGTTGCTGCTACGGATCTCTCTCAGTGCTCAATAAACGCGTTTCTTCATACCGAAAGAGAAAAGAAAAAGAAGCAGAGCCCAAGAATTGAATTTGTGGTTTAGAGAGCGAGAGAGACGGAATGGGAGAAGGAGAAGGAGAAGGAGAAGGAGAAGGAGAAGGAGAAGGAGAAGGAGAGAGGCAAACGTGTGTGTGTGGGTGTTTGTTATCGCCTGTTTATCTACCTGCCGAAATTATACTTTAAACAAGGATTCCAAAACGGTGAACAAAATCCTATATTTTCACCTACACTCAAATCAAAAAGAATCTCAAATTATTCTTCAACATATTTCCTCATTCTGCCCATGCACATTATCAAAAACTACTCACGCATGAAAATACTTAACTACAATAATGGAAACCACTCGACATATGTTCGAGTGTCACCAGTTAGAATAAAAAGTATGTCACTCGCAAGGACAATGCACGCCAATAAGACTGAAAGGCAAGTAGTCGAAAATAAAACGACATGTTGCGCTAATCTAGCACGCGCAAGCAAATCCTGTCTCTCGAAAAGTCGTAGTACCAAATAAGATACTTATCACCATTTTGAAGTAGCATTAAAGCGTAACGCCTTTTTCAATCTGCGCTGCTGCGGTTTTGCAAATGCATTTTTATGCTCTAGATACTATTGAAGTTATCAGATTGCTGGCATCTTCGGTTCAACAAAACCAAATTTAACATGTGCACTGAAACCCGCGAACTGAAATCCAATCGAACTACCCTGAAGCGTATACGTACTTATAGATACAAATATTTTTCCTATTCAATGTGAAGGAATAAAATTGAGTTGATGATAAATTAACGCGACCAAATGTCATTCGCAATTGGGTTGACATGTTTGACAACAATGCACTGAATGAAAGATTGAAAGGATGTATGTCCTTCGAGTGGTTAGCGCCGCAGCCGCCGTGCTGCAGGCTGCGTGTATACAGAGCGATTTAAGCCGCTGACAAATGCGATTTTTTTGCTTTTCTATAGCGTATTTGAGCATAGTACAACCCTTCGGCATTTGCATTGATTTCAATTAATTTATTTGTTGTTGAAGATTTTGTAATTGTAATCGATATGCTAAAGTGCTGGCATATAATTGAAAAGGTTTGTTTTGTAGTCGCAACATATTTAGACAGAAAGTAGCTACAAATCTAGTACATACTTAGAATATGTCTTAAAATTTTTGTAGATACTTCATAGATATTAAGTAGTAGTTTTAAGATCTTCTTTTCATCACCCATTCTCCTGTTGACTGCAAAAATTATTCAGCCATCTAATAGCATTCAGCTGTGCAGATTTTTGCAACTAAGGGTGCCCTACTCTGTTAGCACTTTGCCCATACGACTGCTTGTCATTTACACTACCGCGCTTAAGGTGAGTGAGTACACTTATCTATGCTCAACCCCATGCTATGCTGTCTGCTTAGCTTTCAATTCGTATATATTTAGGATTTAGCGCGTTCTCGTTCTCAACAGTGTCTGTCGGTGTCGTATTTGAATCGTAGCGTATTGTATTCGTACTTTGCTTTTAGTTTTGTGAATTTCAAATGCAAGGACATCTGTTCAAGTAGCATGCTAATGCGAAATCTCTTTCGCTTCTTGCTGCTTAAAATGTTTTTTTTTCGAATATCTCCCCGTTTTTGTATTTTAATCCATTACTTGCATGTTTAAGCACCTTTTGGACAGCGTGTGTCTTGAATTAAATTTGGTGTTCATGATTTTTCTTTTAACTTCCGATAAAGTGGCTACTGCTCAAATTGAACATTGAAAACTGCTATTTTTAATCAGTAAAAATTTCTGTTAAAATAACTGTGTCAAATTAACAGCATTAATAGAGGTCTCCAGATTGCAGTCGAGTGAGCTAGCCACACACACTAGTATAGTTTTTTGGTCTACAACATCTCCTTCAATGTGTTACAAACATTCCGACAAACTATAACTATTAATACAATTTCAAAGTATGTGTGAATGGTATAAGAAGAACGACCAACAAGGAAACAAATGACACTCTCTAATCAGAATACTAAACCAACAAAATGAAGTGTAGGACAATGATTTGAATAATGTTTTTTATTAAAACAGCTTTCTTCTAAACCTAGAAATCTGTTGATTTTATTGACCGCAGGTGTTACAAGCTGTATATCGAATGGCTTATTCCGCTCATTTTTAGCGATAACTTCATACAAACTTAATGTTTTTTTTTTTTGTTTATTAAAATAATTCTTTCTTTGAACCGGCCAAAAATTTGTGCGTGAGAATATTCCGTGTATTTTCACAATTATGTACATTTTTTACCAAATCATTGTTGCAGGAAATAAATTATCCAAAATAAATGTACACGCCCAGCTTATGTTAACCCCATAAAAACGGAGCACTTCAAATTTAAAGCATATTATTAACTCAATTTGCTTCATTAAATATTTATAAATTGCGTGTGAAAAATTAAACGTTTTAACACTTTATTTAAGCATTTAATAGACAGAAAGTTTAAATGCCAATAAAATAAAAAACATCGTTGGAAAACTCCAACGCCATTTAGTTAATAATAAATCAATGAAATTCATTGCAATGCATTGTAATTTATTATTATTGGACGAGTATATCGATTGCAAATGCTTAAATATCAGTGGTGATTATATATTTTAATGAATTTTTAATAATGATTTGCACCTTATCATATACGGTACATAGACTGTTGTGCTATAAGAACAACAATGAAGTCCTTGCTAGCTTTTACTCCACACTTCGTTGTTAATTATGCAATGCTAAAAGTTTTCAACTTTATTTCCACCTTTTCAATTTGTTAATTGGCTTGATTTTTAACTATTGTTGTTGTTTGTATTATTATAGCAGAAATCCTGTATCCGAAGAATGCCATGAGCATTTTCATAAAGGCAAACTTTTCAAGCACTTTCGTCTGCTACAAAAGTTTTGCATAATAAACGCTTCTAATTTTGTAAAATTCAATGATTTCATTGATTTATATACAGCGAATCTGCTGATTTGAATATTTCCGCAAAAGTTGGCATAAAATTTTGGGAAATATTAAAGTAAAAGTTATTTTTTAAAGCAAAAAAAAAAGAATAGGACATTAGAAGAAAAGGATATTCAAACACACACGCAACGCGTTTTATAAAGCCATGTCAATAAATTTTCACTAGAATGCATTTATTAGGAAATCCCTAGCTAAACAGCTTTATGATAGACAGATACAGTAGCATGCTTCGAAGGTTACAAACCAAACAAGTAAAACTCCTGCCACGCCTTAACATGTGTGCTGTGTTGCCAAAGGGGCTACACAGTGTCAAAGCTGTATCTAAATGTCAATAAAAACGTATATTTCGATGGCAACTTTGACGCCAACTTTGCACGCATCGGAAGCGGAAAATCAGGACAATTGCTTATTGAGGCGAGAGTCGTTTAGCGACAAAATAATGGCGCGAAATCACATAATTTGTATACAATGCTAGCAGTCATTTTAAGTCAAATGTTAAAAAAAAGGCACGAAAAGGGTTAAATTTTATTTATAAAAAAAAAAAGAAATTCTAAACTTTCAGACAGTCGAACAAATCTCCAGAGCACATCACAGTTAAAGAAGTCAAAGTGTATGGCACAGAAAAAAAAAAATAAAAACAAATCCCAGAGCGGAAACAAACACACACGAAAAAAAAGAAAAGGAAAGCTCCAAAAGTAGAAAACTAGCTAAACATAAAGCATACATTTAGGCGTTAAACCATGGCTAAATCTACAAAGAAGAAAAGAAAATGTTGCAAATTTCTTGGTAATAAAATTTGCGTAAATAGCCCAATTTGCATTGAATGTTGCCTTATTTATGTTTATACATTATGCAGTGTGGCATTGTATGCCCCTATGAATTCTAGTCAGTCAAGTGCATAAAAAACCAATGGGAATTATGTACGATATATGTATATATCTATATATATCTAGGAATATACTCACTCACATACAACAATTGCCATTGTTGTTTGGTGTTAGTAAAGTATAAATTTGCCAAATTTAGTTAAAAGTCAAATAAATAAAATTGATTGTGGTGGCAAGTGTGAAGTTATGGTTTTTGGCTCTAGGGCAAATGGTTCGTATTTTATGTTGTTATTGAGTTTAGTTTTAGAGCGGTGGAATTTGAATTTTATGTTATGTTTTGATAGTTTCTATATTGTATATTATAGCTTTAAATGTTTAAAAGTTATAGAAGAACGTAAATTTACGAATTTATTTATAAAATTATTATGATCGTATGCAGTTAGCTGGCTCTAGGTCGTTGTTTATTACAAATAATACTTTAATATTAGCAATTTATGTAAATAAAGTGTGTTATAAATACGAACAATAGCATGTCACAGCTCAAAAACTGTGAACCAGTGAAGAACTCTGTGATTTGCACTTTGATGGCCGAGCGGTCTACAGTTGAAGTCATTTTGCAAAGAACGGAACAAATGGCAATGTGATGGGACAAGATCCGGTGAGTAAGGAGCATGGCGAAAATCTTGCCATTCAAGCTACAGCAACTTCTGACGAGTCACCAGAAGTGGCTGCCCGCTTTTCAGAAAGAGATGTATTTCAGTTGACGACAGTACACATCAAAATGAATCGTCTGGCTCAGTGGTAGAAATTCGAAAACATCAGTTATTTGTATTGCAATTAAAATGACTAATGGCGATATTGACTCGGTTGGTGAGATGGTTCGAAATGCAGTCATATATCGAGTATGCTGTTGAATCGCAGTCTCCGGAGATGGTCGTAGACTGTCGAGTGATCAGTATTTGCATTTATTTGGTCATCATAAGCTACAACGGGCATTCCGGAGGGGATAGCATCGTTGCCATCAAAATCACCTGCAAAATCTCCCCGTAAACTTTTACGTAATTTTTCGTCCGCTTGTGGAAGTCAAATAGCAAAAATTTCCAAAAACGAACAGTTTAAACTTCTATTTTCAACTTAATGTTGAGTTTAATGTAAGCAACATGAAAAGAAGTTTACGCCATTTACTTTATGGTGACCCTTTTCAGTTTAAAATGAAACAAGTAGAAACACCACAACTGAAATATACAAAATTGCCTATTTTGCAATTAGGTACACATCAATAAATCCATGCAAAATCCAAAATCAACCACATAAAATAATTACAATAAAATATTTAGTCAAATTTACATGCTAATAATTGCAACTGTCGAATCCTTGACATTATATGAATATATTATATATATAGACATAGACAGAAGTGTGCAAATGTCAGCTAAAGAAATTGTGAAATAATAAACTACAAAAAAAAAAAAAATAAAGCGAAATACACGCAAGGACAATTGACATATTCCACTCATTAAATCTTCAGAAGTAATATGAATGAAAATGGAACAAAGCCAACGCACACAGATACAAACGCTGCATATGTTTGTGTATATTTTTGTAAGGAATCAGGCTAATAATCAACACACAATAACAAAAAAAAAAAAAAAAGGACGAAACAGGACCAACGTAGCAACAGCACCAGCAGCACAAATCAAACGCAAATGATGAATGTGCGTATAGAAAATATGTTGATGATGTGGAAGCAAAAAAGAAAAAAAAAACCGGAAATCTGTGTGAGAACAATAGATGAAAAAAAAATCTAACGAGCAAATGGCAAAACAGAAGTCACAGCTATGCAAAAAAGGATCCTTTTGACGCTGATGAAAAGGCACAAAATTGAAACTGGTGCATGATGAACGTGGACCAGATGAGGGTTCATTAAAACGCAGCCAAACGCAGACGCAGACGGCGACTGCGACGACACACGCCAAACAAAACTAAGGGTGAATGAACATGCAATGCTACAATATACTAAAACACACACATACACACACGCAACCTTCACCCCGCTGCATGCGAACTACCTTTTCGTACTTTAGCTATGCGTCAGATCAAAGACTGCCTTTTTTCTCGCTATTATAGTGTGTTCTATATTTTATTTCTTGCGTTTTTTTTTTTTTTTTGTCAGTATTCTTTTTCAGTATTCACTGCAGCGCAGAAACTTATTACACACAAAAAATTGACATTGTATCAAAAACGTTGAAATAACGAGCGGCGCATGTTCAATGTGCACCCCTCACACTGCCAATCACACTAGTGCTTGTCGTCCTTTCGTCCTCATAATTATTGCGTTTGAATTGTCGTAATTTTGTCAACACCCCATTGAGCGTTTGAAGCGTCTATGTGGTCAACTGCAAGGATTTGGCTTGCGGTGCACAGCACGCAGTCAGTCAGTCAACCTAGCCAGGACTACAGTACAAATCAACTTTCGCACACATTACACTTCTTCCCTACATAATGTTACTTCATTCAACTGCGAGTTTAGCTCAGACTGCGTGTTGACATATGCCGCCTAGGGCTATTTTTTGTATTTCACACACCCCAACCGACCGACCGACCGACGAACCAACTGAACGATCAAGTATCTATAAACTGTATATACGAGCGATTATGGCAGCTACTCCTCATGCATTTAGCGCATAGGGTGTTGATTGTATAAAAAGGAAAAAAAACGCCCAGTAACATATTTCTTGCTTTGATAATAATGTTGTACAGGGCTGGAGCGTGCGTGTAGGAGACGCCCTTTATAGACATTCGACTGACATAAATTTGTATATGTGCCGCATAAATGAGTTGGGTCGCGGCAAAATGTATCATTATTTATTTTTATGTATATATTCTATGGGATATAAAAGTGTTTTCTATTTACTTATAAAAATTTCTGTAAGTATACGAAAGATGTTTCTTGCTTTGAGGAGCCCTCTATATCTATATAGAGTTGCACACATTATGGAATTTGAAGCTGGTAGCTACATTTTACTATTACTGTCCCCAGCCACGCACCAGTGCTAAAAGACTAGCCACTTCACCAGCCATCGGTAGTGAATCAGAGAACCAGTTTAAAAATAGAAAGCAAAAAAAAAAACACTTATTTCTCTTTACAGCGACATTCAATGAAAAAGCAACTCATTATGATTCGACAGGTATATGTGTTGGATGTCTGCTAGCCGAAGTAGCTAAGATGGTGAGTTTGGAGTTTCGGCGTACTCGTCCCTTCGTACTACATTTTCCCTAGTAAAGTGGCACGACTTCTGAGTTAGCTGAGTGTCCGGGCAAAGCCACTACAAAGTTGAACAAAATCTGAAAGTACGTTTTCCATGTGATTTTTATATTAACTCACGATTATTACCAGAAGGTTTCTGTGTAAATAGATGGGCAGTGCTATGCACCCTATAAAAGAGAAACTCCGAATACGGCATAGATCAGCAATAATTGAACGGATCATTGTGAATTTCACAACATGTGAGATCAGCGAGGCGTCGCGGTCCCTTCAAAATCAAATTTGCCATATGTCAGAAACTATTTTACCGATCGTTATGAGTTTCATGAGTGTGTTCCTATCAGTCAGCGAAAGGCTCCTGACTTTATATGACTTTTCGAAAAATTGACGGTGCTATTCTTACACCTCCCTCTCTCTCACCGCCCCCCCCCCTTACAAGAGAAAAAGTAAGTGCATCATATTTCAGCAACAAGTATCACTGACAAAAGTGGTCAATGTCACGCCTCTTAAGTGAAAATGTCATGTATCTGAAACTATTTGACGCAAATTCGGTATATATGTAAAAGTACCAGGAAAAAATAATAGAAAAATAGGTGGGTGCTACGCCCCATTTAAGAGAAAACAAAAGCTAGCGTAGCAGTGCACGCCTTGCACGCCAGTGCAAAACAAAACTTACTTTGGCAAAATGTATCAAAAAAAATTGTAAATATTTCTTATTGCTGATTTCAAATCCGTACTTAATAAAACAATTTTGAACAAAATACTTCCGTGCTACCTCCAGAAACCACAGACACCTTCATAACATACACACATTGCTTCAAGAAGCTCTATCCTTATCTCTGCTACAACTTTCGCTCACTTAAATTCATTGTCGACAATTCATTATCCCTTTTATCCCTACGGCTTACAAATATCGCAGATCTTCCAGTGCATAAAGCAACCCACAAAGTACGCCAATTCTATATTCGTTGCATTTAATAAAGTGTTTATTTTGCTTCGATATCGATTCCTACTCGTAATGCAACAAAACAATAAGAAAAGATACGAAAAGTAGTAATAAAAACTCTGCACAGAAAAAAAATTCTCAAATGATATTACTTCTCCAAAAAATAGAAAAACCTGTGCTCGACACAAAGGAAAATTGCTTTTCCGGCATCGCACAAACGCGCACGACAAATTCTGCTGAAAACTATACACGTGTGTAAAGCAAAAACGAAACGCACTGCGAAAATCGCTCACGATTTGCGAAATGGCGGAACGTAAATATGTGACCACGAAGTTTTCCTTCTTTTTTGTTCACAATACGACTACTGGAACATGATATGCCAGCAAGTAAGACAACAACAAGTACTGGAGATGCAGCCAAGCAAGCCAGAAATAATGCCAGGATGCCTCAAAATCGAAGAAGCATTATAGATACATCTACTATTTGCGCATTCTTTAGCAATTTTCTATTATTTTGAGTCAGTTTCTTTTCTATTTTCGCTCGCATTCGGAAAAACTTTTGCAACTAGCATACTTCATTTTCAAGTTGGTTTGGTTTCTTTATTTCTATTTGTCTTTTTGCTGCAGTAGCTCATGCGGGCGCCGTCATTGTCTGTGAACTGGAAGTGGATTGGAATGGGATGGAATGTGTTGGAATGGGTTTGAGGTTACCAGTTTGAGTGGCACATTATTTGATGATGCTTTTCGCGATTTTTTCGCACTTGAGTGCTTGATTTTTATTAGTTGAATTCTTTACGGTTTTTACTTTTGCTCGCTGTAGAGTTGTTGGAAGTTGGAAAACTTTTTATTTAGCTATTTTTTTCCTTAAGTTTTTCTTTGTGCGCTTTCTCTATTTTGTGTAGTTTTTCTTAAGATTTTATGAAGTTTTCTATTTTGTTAGGCAGCACAAACAATGAATTTGAAATGTTGCTTTTGCTGAGTTGTAAAAATAAAACAAACAAAAAAAAAGAAGTAAAAAAATTTATTAGCATAATCAAATCTTTTAAATAGTATTTTAACTTATAAAAACATAAGTACAAAAGAGTGCAAAACTTCTTATGTTTTTCTTATGGGGGAAAATTTTCCAAAACCGGCGAATCATGTATGTCAGTAAGTTTTATGCAGATTATACAAAGGCAATCGAAGACGATCGGTTCACTTTGAAATTTTCCAAATACAACGAAACACGATTGGAAGAATATAAATTTTCCTCATATAACATTTGACTCTCCTTCATTCGCAACATTCTCGGTGAGTGTCGACAATATAAAGAATGTTGCATGTATATTTTTCCATAAGAGTCAAAATTACAATTGTACATTCTCAACACACACAAAAATGTTTGCCATTCACCACGAACGAATTATCTGTTTTTCGCTGAAATGACTTATTATCAATTTGATATCATATTCATTGTCATCAGCACAAAAAGCTGATATTTAATTAAAGCGAACCTCATTTTGCCATTCACATGTTAACGACAACGAACATTTGCCAGTGCAAAGAGGAAATGTTGAGAATGTTGGGCCCCATGGAGCTCACATCTTACATGCGCAACACAAAATCATCTAAATTGATTTACTTTCGCTTGTGAAAGTATTTTATGTTTCACAGTTTGATTCCAATACTGATTTCAATACTGATGTGTACACATCGTTGCTTGCTTATTTGTCTTTTCTATTAAATAGTATTTAAATGAATATCTAAATACAGGGTAGTCAGGAAACTGTCTCACACAAATCAAGCATGTAATTCCATTTCAATCGACTTTTTCGTTTAGACACAGCTGCATTAGACCAAAAGTAAACAATTGTGGAAAAAATGTTGACAAAGGCAGCAAATCGCGAAAGCAAATACAAGCAGACTAAATCAAGAAATCGATGAGAATTGCATAACCTCAGGCTCAGGGTTACCCAGGGCAACCGTGAGCTGTATTCCATGTAACTACTACAATTAATAGCAACCAGAATGCGCGAATATTCATAAAGGGTAACTGTAAGGGTAGCGGTTGAGGGTTGATAGCAGTCAATACAAGCTATAATTTCATGAATCAAATGCGCACCCAAATTGAAATTGAAATCAAGGTGAACAATGCAGCAAGTACAAATACCAAACGTACAAATATCATACAAAGGTCCTTTGGATTTTCACTAGAAGTATAACAAGGCGCATATGTAAGCGTATAGCAAATCACCATCATCATCATCGCAATCGATTGTCTTGACAACATCACTCAAGCAGCGACAATCCCATTTTGAAGTGAATGAATCTACAATAGTAGTATCTCTATATGTCATATACTGCTTTGCTTTTTAAAGGCTTTTGTAGTCCAATTAGTGTGGCATGGCTCTAGGTGCAGCAGCAACAGCAAAAGGACTCAGAGCGGAAGCAGGCTGCGCAAAAGTGAAATGCTAGACAATCGTTAGCACAAATCGTAAAAGTCTTTGTAAATGTTTAACGAAACAGAAATAGTTGCAATTTTATTTAGTTTCATCCCTTTTTTCACGGGAGGGGGTTTTCCTTGAACATTTTCCGCGCGCATTTTGCGGTTATGAGCAGTTAAGCATTTTCCTTTTTTTTTCTCAATCTTTCTGAATTTTTCCACAATTCTATTCGTAGCTATTTCTTTTTTTTTTATGGGATTACTTTCATGCTTGGCTCAAATTATTTTGTACAAACCATGCGGAAAACTACAATTTGTTGTCATCGTTACTCTCGTAGCATGATGTTGAAAAGCATCTTCGACTCATTGTGCTTTTTGACTCTTTAAGGCTTTAGTTTCACATTGTTTCGTGACATTTTTTTGGTATTTTTTGTGGGAAAACTTTTAAGACATGTCAAGTTTTCATGTGACTCAACTAGTTTTTGTGCATGCTCATCTGTTGTAGCTGTGCGGGTATAATTAACACGCTAATGTATCAAGTGCATTCACACGTTACTAATTAAGCTGAGAAAGTGCTATTCAGGGTGGTTGATGTTTTTTATGCAATAAACCCAGTGAATGCTCACTTTTGTATCTTTCAATTGTACACCGAATTCTATAAAGTACCTCATCAGTAGCTCGAAACTTCGCAGAAAACTCAGCTTAAAAATTTTTTTCATTTAAATTCAACGAGCTATAAAACAAAGCACAACGAAAAGCATTGAAGACATTGACAATTTGAATATATTAACAATTCTAATTACGATTTTTCAGGAACAGACAGAATAGTAAAACAAATACTATAGCAAGTATTAAATGAATAGAATGCGGCGAAGACTGGTAGGTGCCAGTCACTTGCGGCAGAAGTTATGTACGAGGTTTGTTTTAGAATATATACGTACGAAAAACCAAAACAGACATTTCAATGTATAAGAATTTGTTTGACTAAAACCGGCTAAATGCTTCTTTCCAATGTGGAAATGGAAGCGTAACAGCTAAAGATTTTTGGCAAGTTTTTTAAAGAGTTTCTTCAAAGTTTCAACCCAATTCCAGTGCAAGCGGAGCAGTTAAAATTAAAGTGCAGACTGTGCAATTTTGCTTTCTGCAGAAGTCCTTACTGATATACAATCTTCATTTTCTCACTTTATCCGCGGAAGTCACACCTCTTTCTCAACCCAAACGGAACTTCTTCCTGCAATTACTACCATGTGCTCCTTTTATGTTTGTACTTGCATTTGATAGTGTGATGTCATCATCAACCGGTCGCCATGAAATAAGTCGGCTCAAGATGAAAATCATACGCAATGACATTGCCGTTACCCAGGCTTCAATGCGTTAACTCGATTGTATACGTACAACAGCTAAAACTCGTGCTGACAAAGATGAAGAAGCAAGATGTGGAGGTCAAGGCAACTGAGTTCTTCCATCAAAGTATACATTTTTAACTCCAACTTCTTATTGATGTTTCTATACAATTGATGCTTCATAAAGTTTTCCACTCTTTATTGAATTTCAGTCAAGATACTTTTAACTAACCTCGCATTTCGACAGAACGATCCGGAAAACTCAGCAATCAAATTGGAAAGTCGAAATGAAGCCAAAATGGCAAGATGACCAAAGATTAGCTGACGTTTTGGGTGACAGACATTGTCTGCAATCGAGAACGAGCAAAGAACAAGAGCAGCTGCTGACGTCTGCGACAACAACGACGATCTGTGGTTTAGCATATATATTCACCATGAATCGGCAGACACTCACTGTGCTGACTCTGACTATGACTGTGACTGTGAAGTGGCGCATTTGGCGCTAACGAATTTGAATAATTCGCACTGGCAGCCATTACAATGTCTGCTGACTGTCAGCAGGAACTTCTTCTTCAAGCTCCTTCTACTGCGGCTATTCACTTTATATGCGGTGTTGGCTTCAACTAATGCAAAATGAATCAAAATGTGACTTGCGCTTGGTTGGTTGGTTGGTTGGCTGCCTTCGTACTATGAGTACTTCTTCATTTCGCTGCTGCGGTTTTCTGCTGGTTCTATTAAAAATTCAAATACTTTGCTTATCGCTTTAGACGCAGCTTAAGACACCAATTCGCAGCCCACTCCATGCCATTTAAATATGCTACTTGACTTTTGAATGCTTTTATAGCAACCCTCGTAGCCACTGTAGCTATGAGCTTATTATGCAGTTGGAAAAGTAGCTAACAAAAAAAAAATATATATATATATATAAAGAAATCCATGGCCAAGGTTTGTTTTTCTAAGAGTCAGTGGAGAAAAAAGAAAAATTTGAAATGAAAATTAGGTAAATATTATAATATATAGTCCCCCTGTACTTGCCTATAGTCTAGCACTATGGTCTAATTCTCCCACCTGTCTTCTATTTGTACGATACTACATACCCCCTTACCATTTCATTTTGGTTTCGCTTTGCAAATATATGATAAGCATTACATTTGATATTCATTATTTGATAACGTAATAAGAAATAAAAATAAAACGGAAACGGAAATGAAAATGAAAATGTTGCGGTGTCGAAAAGTTCGCGCTCCCTCCATATTTTTCTCCCTCTATGTTTGGTTTTCCTGCAGGAAGTGCACCATAATTGTATGTGTATGTTTCTATATGTAGTTAGATACTTTTAGATGAGGTATGAGAATGTTTCGAGTATGCCAGACAAGTTTGCGGATTAAATGTTTACTTAAGCGAAATATGTTAAATGTGATTATGTTTAATGTATTCGCTACATTTTATTTATGGCGTTTGTTGTTGTTGTTGTTGTTATATGATTTATGTGATTAAAGTGAGTTGCTAAATAAACGTGTGGGTAAGTATGTATATATATTTTAAGAGACTTGTTAGATAAATGAAAGAGCGTTCTGAAATAAAGTATTTATATGTATGTGCGTCTGTATGTTGTTACGCATTTTTGGGGACAAATTTGTATACTCTCCAGTTGAAAATTGGCACATAAACTTCTTTTTACTGTAGTTTAATAGAGCATCAAGATTGACTTGCCACGCCCACTTTTTGTGTTAGTCCCCATACAAACGCACCGCTCACTTTTGACTTTTTGTACGAAATATTTTTTTTATTGTTGTCAAATCAACTTAATAATTGATATGGTAGCTTTTCGTGGACGGAGGCTTCTCATATGCATTAATTGATGGGACCCACCCAAATTATTGGGGTAGCCCCCATACAAACCCACTGTCCACTTTTGTGTTTTCGTATGAAAAACTTTTTTATTAAAGTCAATATTAGGTTGAAGTGCAATGTGGTGATTTTTATGGACAGGCACTTAATATACACAAAATAATAAGAGTGTTCCGCCCACTTTTTAGGATAGCCCCATACCAAACCCACTCCAAACTTTTGTTTTGTTTTTTTTTTTATTTTTGAAAAATTATTTATTTAAATCAATATTTGCTTGAACTACGATTTGGCGGATTTTAGTAGACAACTGTTTCATATACATATACAAATGGGCGCGTCCCGTCCACTTGAGGTAGTCCCATACCAACACACAGCTCACTGTTATTGATTTGTATGAAAAACGTCAATATCAACCTAAAATTCAATATGGTGGCCCTTATTTAAACCCAAACAATCACTCTAGCAATTCTACGTAAAAAAAAAAAAATATCACTTTATGCCAAACAGTACAACGCAAAATTTGATTTTTCCCACCAATTTTCGTTCAAAACGAACCACTGTGCGTCGCGCATGTGACGTCTGCTGGCGATATACGGTTAGGGGTAAAATAAAACTGTATTTTTTTTTTTTTGCAGCTATTCGATTTTGATGTTACCACCGATCTGCGCCACTTACACCTGCGCCATTTACAGCGCCGTTGTTTTTAACTATATGCAATATTTTTTACTCATACTGAGTGAGAAAATAATAATAATAATACACAAAAAATTTATGAATGCATAAATAAAATGAAATAAAGAAAATATTAAATTTATTATTGTATTTAATAAATAAATTGAACGGTAAAATAATAACTTACCGAGCGGAAAAGAGATAACATACAATACGATAGGTTGTGAGCGTAAGATAGTATATGTGCAATCTCATTATTTCCGTTATTCCATTCTTTGCTCTAATTTTTACCGTTCTTTATTATTTTCACTTCGCCCGAACTCGAATTAAAATTTGATTTAAATGCATTTTATAATTGCAATAATTATTTAAGCACTGATTTTATCTAAATTTTATTATTATTCTTATAAACTTTACAATTTTAATACAAAATTTTGCACACTCAATTAGAAATTAGCAAATTAATTGATAAAAACACACTTATTTTCTTTTTTCACTCTCTCCCTCCTCCCACCCCCCACTACCGATAAACGATTTAAACCTGCGCGACACGCACTTCTTCATCACTGACCGCCACTCAACTAACTGAATTATGCAAATAAGCTGCACTTTATATATATAAGAAACGAATTAATCAATAAGGGAGAAGAGCAGCGACAGAGAGAGAGAGAGAGAGAGAGAGAGAGCAGAGCGCCAAAAATGATCGAAAGTATTCAAAAACATGAAAAAACAAACAAACGCAATAAGAGCTTAAAATGCTGAGCACGAAGAAATGATTGCAAAAAGTGAGCAAAGCAACTGAATTAACAGTAAATTGAGCATACACAGTGTGTTCTAAAAATAACCGCAGTTTTTAGTTATAAGATAAAACAAGCATATTATTATGTTTCAAAGCTAATATTTATTCAAAATGCGATCCATTTAACTCAAAACAACGGAATGGAATGCTCAACCAATTTATCCATAGACTTTTTAATGTCGCTTTTTGGGATGTTCTTTAGCAACTGTGTCACGCCTGCTTGTATGGCTGCAATGTCATCGTAAAAAGCTCCTTCCGTTGTAGTTTTCATTTTTGGAAGGAGAAAATAATCGCACGGTGATAGATCATGCGAATACAGAGGGTGGTCGATGAGACAATTTCTTTTTTTTTTCATAAAAAAATGGTGCATTATCATACAATAAAAACAGCTGCTTTCTTTTAGAATATTCGGGCCTAACACGTAAAACTCTCTCCCACAAACTCTCTTTTACCCAAATCTTTAGTTAATAATTTGCAGATTGTACAGTAAGATGAATTTAATTCTTCTACCAGCATTCTCACAGTGAAATTTGCATCGATAGCGATTATTTTACTTACTTTTTCCACTAACTTAGCACGATTGCACGATGCTTCGGCTCGTCCAGGTCTTGGATCATCACTTTAATCACCACGATCGTTTTTAAATCGTGTAAACCACGTTTAAACTTGAGTATGACTCAATAATCATACAATCAACACTTTTTTTAACAATTCGTAAGTCTCAGCAAATTTTTTACCGAGTTTAGAACAAAATTTAATATTTGGTCTTTTGTTTTTACGACATAACTCTACAAAAACTGCTGTTATTAAAACTTGTGTTATTTGTTTTGTGTTTTGTAACCTGTCAAACGATTTTCATGAACTTAGCTGCTTTCGAAATAAGAAGAAAATGGTTCCTTTCTAACACTGCCAACATTTAATAGATGGCGCTACGTGATCTATGATTTAAAAGTTCGGTTATTTTTAGATCAAGGTTATATATTCTTGATCAGTTCGACAAGACGAGTCGATCTAGCTATGTCCGTCCGTCTGTCTGTCCATCTGGATGTTGTTCCGCACTTTTCGGGCACCAAATTTAAAGACATCCAGTTGCAAGTCGGCACATGTACTACTTTTCATTTCAGTTTAATAGAGTATGAAAATTGACATGTTACGCCCACTTTTTAAGGTAGCCCACATACAATATCACCTGTCAATATCACCTTAAAAATTGACATGGTGACTTATTATGAAAGGATTATTGGGTGTTTATACGTTTGTTAAAAAAACGGCAATAATATCGCTTGGTCCACTACATACAAAAGATGAATTCATTTATGTTTGACGTCGAGTTTCATTTATAAAAACTGATATTGTATAAATTGTACATACATATATATCAGTAAGGTTACGAAGCCGCGACAGCTCAACTCTCTAGCATTCCACACCCCTCTCGATGTAAAATTACTTTAGTTTTTAACTGAATTAACAATTTTTTCTAATTATTATATGCGCAACAAAATTATCCTCCGTTCTTTGCGCTATCTTTCTGTCTAGTGGATGGTAGTTCGAGAATGTTTTTTTACTTCATGGATGGCAGTACCAAAAGATGTAGGCCTAGCAGTCTACTGTGAGCATCTCCAACGTGTAGAGAACCAGATTTTTAGGGTGACCGTCCAAACATTCGATTTACAGACCTTATGTACTAGCTGCTCCAATATGCATAAATATGAACTTGTAGCGCAGCATTTTTTTTTAAGCGGCTGAGAGTGACAATTCTGTACACAAAGTACTCGAACTTTCATTTATGCTCACTGAATAATCATATTGAATATCTCAATTTAAGCCGTGTCGTTAAAAATAATTCCTTAAATTCAATATGCATAAGGCTAAAATAAAATCTGCCTAAGCTACACAAGTAAAAAGTGAATGACTCAATATAAGCTACAGCATAAAATAAAAATAAATATATAAATACTCATATCTCATCAGTATTTTATGTACTACAGCTTCATCATCTTCAATGTTGTCGATTCTTGTGTTTTTTTTTTTTTCATTTTTTCATACGCAACAAAAATATAATCGAAAGTAGGAATCAAATTATGCTAGAATTGAGATTGATTTTTTATTCAATTTTAATGTGACAAACAGATAAACATACTCAAAGATACACACACACACACACACACATCTATACACAAAATACCAAACAGGCACATATGAGAACACCAATCTGTAGCTACAATATACATACTATACAGGGTGCTCTTGGCTTAGCACGTGTCGCATGAGAAATTATAACATAGCAGCGCTTATGGATGTCTTAGGTGTGAGTTAAGTGTTGCTTGTATCTGTATATCGGCTTCAATAAGTTTGACAGTATTAGTGTGGAAAAAACCTTTGGGAAAAGTGCGCATTGAACTCTGCATATTACAACATAAATCGATTAGGGTGCATCCATATACATACAAGTATATACGTCGACATGTGTGTATATTGAGAAGTTGTGTAGTAAAAATCTCAACTGATAGACGTTCTCATCACATCGTCAATATTGAATGATTGAAAGCCAGCACGCGCTGCTGTTGGCACTGATTGACACTTGAAGCAGCGAAAGATACTTTTTTTTTTGCTACTGCCATTGATCTATGCATTCAGATTTTATATGAATTTACTGCAAAGTGTCAGCAACTTCTTTATCCAATAAGCAAATGAAGTTTCATGCTAGTCGGTTGTCTGTGTTTGTACATACTCGTACTATATACACTCATCAATATATAATTTATAGAACAAGATTTCTGCATTGCATGGCAAATTGGCTTTAATTTAGCTGAAGTTCTATACACAGGAATGCCATCCAGAATATCGTTGATGAAACAAACGCAAACCAATTCAAGCGATATTAAGCTAAACTCCTGTCGGCTGCAAATACTTATCAGTCTGTGAGGTGAATTTCATGCAGCATAAATTGAAAGGAAATTAAACCCTGTATGGCTGGTGTAACAAGAAGTGTAAGGAGCAGATACAGCTACAGATGAATGGACAGTTGGTGTGAGTTTGCGCTGCCTTAACTGATTTTTCCTCAAGGGAAATTGTTATGCGATAATTATTTTACTTCATAGCTATAGAAGAGGCACAGCAGAAGCTACAGGAGCAGCAGTATGCAATACCAAAGGTGTTTACTATATTGAGTTACATACTATGTATATGCTCTGCGCTGCATTTATTCCATTCCATTTTTTATTTGCAAAAAGTAATTTGCTACAATTTAGCAGCTATTCACAAAATTCGATTATTGATTTGGTGTCAGCAATTTATTTAGGTCAGTGATTAGTTTGGAAATTGTTATGCAGTTGTGCAAGGATATTGTAGCTTAATGAAATTGTTGCAGATACATATGTACTTGTATCTACAGAAAACTAGAATAGTGCGCAAGAGAGATAAAATGTTCATACTTGAACTTCAAGTTTCAATTTCTTGAGAAAATTTAATGGATTAACTATAACAACACATTAAAAAAAATGATTCACTTCTTTCAAGAAAATTAGACACCATCTCATTTTCTTTATTGGTAGACCCTTTTTAAAAATGTTATACCCTACAGCACTCCCGCATTCAATACAAATCTAACGGTACCGCTTATGAGAAGAACATCAAGCAGAAAAACAGAAAAAGACAGAGAAAGATATATAGATCATATATCGTACTTTACGCACACGTTTATAGTCTTATAGCTAATCTAACCGTATCGCCTGCTGCTCTCTGCTATCGCATCACCATTTCTTTATTGCTCATTGAGTATGCGTGTGCATTGAAAGGCACAGAGAGAGAGGGAGAGAGATAGACAGAGAGAAAGAGAGAGAGAGAATTTAAAGCACATGTTGTGTTTTTGTTTACAGCTATGTCTGATGCTCGCTGTTTTTTCCATTCTCTCTCCCTTTGATGATCTTGCTGATCTGAGGTTTTGATAACGGTTTTCTATGTCTATCTCCAAACAAGCCACAACTTCGCTCTAAAAAGCTTAAATGAGGTACCGCTTCTTTGAACTCACACTTAACGATGCGATTAGCACAGTGGCTTGTATACTCCCACAAAAATTGGTCGATGCGTACGATAGCTTTTACATAATCCCAACATTGCTTTTTAACATTCCCGAATGGACTTTCATCAAATTATTTTAGCATATTTAAAACATCTTCTATTGCAGATTGATTCCATGGACGTTTCAAACTGCTGGGAACAGTATAGTGTTTCATAAGTGTCTTTACATTTCCTATTCTCGCATTCTTCATTCATTGCCTGGAAGTAGTTTTCAGTTAATTCATTTTACAGATATTTTGAAAGAAATGGATGTACGATTAACACGAACTCCAATGGATCGATTTAAATGAATTTTTCTATAACATTTTATCTGTTCATCAAGAACTCTCCATCACATTGAACGTGGAATTGACATGGAGAAGCATAAAATTTCTTGATGAGCTACGTTATTCTGTTCTAAAGCTTTTAAGAGTTCGGTGTGAATGCTGTTTTGGTTTGGAAACTTCAATTATGCTGAAGGACTCCCCAACATTCCTCAGCTTTGCATAGTATGGCGTGAATGTTGCATTGGTATGAAATCATCTCTTACTCTTGTTCCAATCAGATCAGCTATACTATACTATAGATAAGCACAATTCAAGGTGATTATGTAAGCTAGAAGCGCAACCACGGTGGAGTGTAGTACTACTATGTAAAATAATCACCTCGGGCAATCATGTATCCATACAAAGATTTGCAGATAGGCCAATTTTTGGTCCTCCCCAAAAAATATTTGAATGTAGAGAATATCTCTCACAAGATTGTATTCTATTATACAATAAATTCACCTATATAAGCTGCTTTATCTTCTAAAGTTTTTTTGAAAATATTAGATTTTTCATAATTGATAAATAATCGATAACTTGTTATTAATCGATTATATGGGAAAATTATCCAAACTGACAACCGATTAAGATATTAAAAAACAGTAACTTTACATCGATTTATGTAGCATTCTTATTTTTCGATCGTAAATTATAGATTATTTTCATCGATTATATACAAATTAAAAATACCAAACGTTTCCAATTAATCGATTATATCCAAAATATTCGATTTAAATTGATTAATTTGCAATTTCCGCATTTCCAGCCTGCCTCATTTTAGATGTTATGAGAACCGAATTTTATGTTGACGTCCCTTTTGTAAACATATTACTGCTCCTGATTCAATTATTATAGCATACCGATTTCATGTCAACATATGATTACAATAATAATTTTAAAAAAATCCCTTAATTACTTTACACTACACAATTTATCATCCTCAAATGTCTGAAAATATTCACTTAATCTATTTAAAAGCAAATAAATTTGACTGTATATCAATAACCAAATAGCACGCAAGCTGTAAAGTAAAAGGATTGCTTCGGAAAAATAAAACTAAGACATTGTTGTAGACGTACGAAGTGCAGTCTAGAGTCAAAGTCAAATCAAAACTTTCATCAAAATCTAATAAAGACAACAGACAGCAGAGTAGGGTAAAAAATAACCAAATAATAAAGGACAAAAAGAAAAGGATATCAAAAAAAAAAATACTGCAGCAAGTGTTTATTGCAACAAAGGATTTTGCGCTAGAACAGTGCCAACAGACAGCTAGACAAACAGACAGACAGACACAGGATACAGAGGCATTGGTAGCGCACTTAAGTTTATTGGATTTCATTTGAAGTCGCTGCCATATATAGCATATAAAGACAAACGCGACGAAGATACTTAAGTTACGCAAGCAGCTTTTTTCGAAAGAAAATTGTGGTTTGAATGCTTTAAATTTCACTTGTCGACAGTTGGACAGATAGACGGACAAGCAGACAGACGGACAGACGGACAGCCGGACAGACAGCCAGACAGACAGACGGACTGATAGCAAAACTCGACACTCATAAGCTTGTCAGGTGTCCTTGCCGCGGAACAGGATTGCCACTTGTATGCGTATCCTGCCTCCTTACTGGCATCCTTCCGCTGTGCGTTAAGCGTAAAATTATGAGCACTTACTCAGGTTGTTAAAAACGCAAGAAGCAACACGCTTAAGCTGCTTAAAGGACAACTGTGTATAGTGCGAGCAGCAAAGGGGTTAAACTGGCAGCACAAAATGAAATTGAAAGTGTCAGGATATATATATATATATATATATATATATATATATATATATATATATATATATATATATATATATATATATATATATATATATATATATATATATATATATTTGTAAGTCGCTTCAGGTATACTCGTACTACATGCAGCAAAAGGATTCAAATTAAATTTTCACTTCAAGCCAAAATAATGTCGAGTGATAAAGTAAAGAGGATAATATGCGCATAAACATTTTTAATGAAATCGTTGAAGTCGTTTTTGAGTTGTTCGCCGCACGCACGCCTGCAAGTATGCTATGAAAATTTATATGAAGCATGTCCTTTGACTTTGTTTAGGTGTTTATATGAAATTTTCAGCAAGGACTTTTCGGAAAACTGTTCCACAGTAATCAATGGCGTTGTTGTTGTTGTTCTTGTTGTTATTTTATATATAATTCTTTGTACGCATTAATTTTGTTGTGCTTAAAATTTAATTAATTTTCAACTTGATTGCATTTGAAAGCGTTCTATGGTTTTTGTATCTATTACAACAAAAAACACGAAAAAAAAAATCTGGTTGGTTATACATTTATTTGTCTATGAAGAATTTATAGTTGCTTCTTTTGTTGTAGTGGTTAGATGGATTTGTAGTTGTGCCTTTACTATTTTTGCATTATCCTTTTTGGTTTTTTTTTTTTTTTTTTTGGGTGGTTGCTTTCACTTTGAATTGGTTAGTTATGAAAACGCATTTTGGTTTTTGTGTCTAGTTTGTTGCTTAGCTTTTTTGAGTGTGCTCTGTGGTATTTTAATTAATTCTAAGCTACTTTTTGAAGAATCTTTCGAGATTTGTGTAGGCTTTTACAATAAATGGTTGGGTTGCGAAGCTATTAAAATTTAAGTTAAATTAATTTTCGAAAGATCCCAACTCACAGAAAAAAACTTTCATTTTATGAATATGAAGGGAAAACAATTGAAACAATTTATACTAAGCAAAAATGCTGAAAAGGACATTGGTAGCGGGGAAAACTCCCCAGTTCATACAGCCCCCCTCCCCCTTAATCCGAAATGGCTCAACACTGTTTCAGTGTACAATTTATCAGTTCTACCCAATTTTGTCTATGGTTCGGTGGGTGGAGTGGTCTGGAGTGTAGGTGGCTCACTAGCCTACTTTCACTTATAACATTAGGCTAATCTAAGCTAACAGCTGACATTTTATTCTTATTAAGTCAGCGGATTTTTCATTTGTCGTCGAACTATTAAATTAAATCACTCTCCCAAAGCAAGTATCAGAAAAAGGACATCTATATTTATATATATATATATTAGGTATATAAAATAGTTTTAGTTCAAAATTTTTATGTCTTCAACTTTCGAATATTTTAAGCAATTTGTGCTGATATTTATGCATTCTCTGGTCAAATTTTGTATTTGAACCACTCCACCCTACGTTTTTTAGAAAGTAAATTAGCATTTTGAAAATCAGCAGTAGTATATGTTAAAAATTAGACATCCACCAGGGATTAGAGCATAAAATATGCACCACTCCAACACTTAAAAATATGCATCACTCCAACCCACCTAACTATATATTTTTTTTTTTAAATAAGCTGGTTCAAAGCAGAGCTGGAAATAACATTTAGGCAATCAACGACAATTTATACGTACATAAGTTTTGTAATAAATTTGAATAGAATTCTATATTGACTCACCTTTATTAGTATGACGATCCAAATTGGGATCCTTAAGACCTGCAAGATAAAAAATAATTATTAAAAATAAAATGCTTTCATTACGACTTCTTAGGATGAAGTTTTTCAAGAAATCGAAAAATCTTGCAAAACCCAAAGTCTTTTTTTATAACTAGCTTGAGCTGAACCCGAAACAATTGTCTCCGTAGCTCAACATTCTTTGTGAACAAATGTTGTTCTTTCTTCACATTGAATTATATATACTCGTACATATCTTTCAATGTTCAAATCACCTTGCGCCAGTTAAAAATTCATTTTTATTCTTATTAAAAACCATTTTTAGCTTTGAAGGATGGAAAGGAGGTAATCTGCAAACACAATGCCTTCTCAAATATATCGTTTTATACTAAGTGCTTAGTTTAAATGTTTAAATATCTGTTTATTCTTCTTTTATTTCATAACTTCCTCGCCATTCAGTTCCAAGGTTTTATGGCATTTAAACTCGTTGAACTTTCCTCTCGAAAAGTCATTGTGGTGCTTATAGTATGAATACAATCGTCGTTATTGTTTTTTTATGTGGCAAATAATTGAAAGCCAAATATGTATAAGCAAATAATTGCAGAGTACTCACTAGAACCCCTTGAACTGAGCAGCTAAGCGAAAGCAAAAAATGCTCAAACCGGAAATCAAAAAGCGAAACAATTGGCAACAAACAGCTCAAAGGGTTGCCATGCCTTTAAGGTTAGTTTTGCTTTGCCTTTCGCTTGCCATGCGCCACTAAAAGCTTAAACTCATTTCCGTTTTTGATGCGATTTGCAGAAATTAATTAGTGGCATTTCTTTAATGAGAACTTTAGCAGTTTTACTTTTTTGCTTCCGTTTCCGGCATGCAATGCACAATTGTTAAATTTTTACTTTAGTCAGTTTTGGCTGGCTAAAAAATTAAAATTAAATTTAATAAAAAAATTCTTAGGAAGACTTAAAGCAGTAACTACTTGTAAGACATTAGTTTTGGAGAGAGAGTCAACTACTGTAATATGTGTGTTTTATAAGTTTTCATTGCTTGTTTGATTTTTTTATTTTATTTTTGTCTATTAGTAGTAATTACGCAGTATTTATTACTATTAACTTCTGATAATACTCTCACAGCGTGCAATGCTCCTTGATTCAATGTGCACAAATAAGCTGCAGACAAATAAGTATCCTTTGAGCCAGCAGCAAGATGACGACAACGTCTACTGACAAAGATTAATTGTTGCGGACTGCAGTAGGAAAGTCTGCAGCAGTTTTGTGAAAAACAAGTAAACAATTACTACTCACTAAAATATCGTATATTGTTTGAGAATTAAAGCAAAACTTTAAAACTTACTTCTGCTATTTTAAATATATTTTTAAATGTGCTATAAAATTAGCTTGTCATCGAACTATTCTACATTTATAAGTTGACTAACAAGTCAATCGCCTATATGTGGAAGTGGATGAAAACTTTAATTCTAGTTCTTTAGCCTGCCGTTGTCCAGAATATAGTATCGAGCGCTGAGTTGGGAAACTTCTAAAGAATTGAGCAGCGAAAGATTTGAACTTAATCCAGCTAAGTCTACAGATAGCATAGTTGCCGATCCAGTACTTTGAAATTCGCCAGCATTTGCATTACCTTCGATACCCTTCTGAATAGGAAACGAACAAATCCATATTTTGCAGCCGATTGATAGTTATTGGAGAGTATCGTAGCATCTCGGAACTAGATTTGAGAAAAAATACTAGGAAACTAGTCGCTTGGCTACCTGATAAGAAGGTATACAAGTATAAGGTATTAAGCATAGGTAAGGGCAAATAGTATTCTCGTGCTCACTTGTTCGCACCGTTTGCCTTATTTTATGTGGTGAATTTTTTTCTTTACTTCAGTAAATATCAAAATAAATGTGACAGAAGTTGAATGACGTCACACTATGCAATATTTTATTTTCTGTTCTTCACCTGTATCTGACTCTCTCTCTCTCTCTTCTTTTCTGTCTATAACTCTGTCTTTTGGTGAAATTGGTGAAGACTATTTAACTGACAGACAAGGCTTTTGTAGCGTTCTTACTTGGATTTTTTTGTTTATATTGTTCACACAGAGTGTGCATAGTATTATAAATTATTTGCAATGTTTTCAACGGCTTTAGGGAATCATCGCAGACCGCTTAATGTATATAGAGTCACGATCGCACGATAAGATGAGTTATTCTAGTAAGATTCCTTTGTCTCAAAGTCTGAAGAGTACTAAAGCTTCGATTAAAGCGACTACTTTTTATAAAAAAAAAAACTATCGATATGGATTTTTGAAAACAACTTCATTCTCCGATTCGATACTTTTTGTATCGATAGTATACATTTGTTGCCTATAAACTGTTGCAGAAAACCAGCTTAAATGCTTTTTGTTTAAAAATGACTTACAATTGTAATACTTAGCACAAAAGTGTATTTATTCTTAAGATTTTCAAAACAGTCAGCAGAGACAAAACTGAAACCATGTATTGACTAAAATTATATGCAACTGCATTGCCACTTAAGGTAAGCAAAGGATCTACATACAACGTCTGTCTGTCTGTCTGTCTGTCTGGCTGCCTGTCCGTCTGCCTGTGTGTTTTGTGGTTTTTACAATTTATTGGAATAATTAAATTTAACAATTTTATTTGTACACTTAGTACACTAGGCAACAAACCAACATAGACATGACCCTAATCAGCACAAGGAGCGGGCGGGCAGGATAGCAACAAGCCAGTATATACCATAAACACAGCTTGTCACAGACACAGAAAATTTTTCGGCCACAATTTGACCTCAAAAAAGACTAAAAGGAGTACTACAGACGTATGCATTGTGGGTGTTAGAAAGTTCAACAAAAAAGGGTGTTTGGAAATTAAAATAAAAATAAAAAAAAATGAGGTTACCCGCAATGAAAGTGCAATGCGGATAAAATAATTTTCAAGCATTTAATGGATGCAGAAAAAGCAAAAAACTGGAGCAAAGCCTCAGAATGTGTTGCATGTGAGTTGTTTGAGTACGCTGAGTGCTTAGTTAATTTTTCGGCAGTTGCCAGTGAAAAAAAAGAAATGATAAAATTTCAAAAGGATATGCGGTTTTTTTTTCTAAAATGTCGCGTAATATATTTAATTAATTTTCCACAGCATGTATGTGGGTTTGTTTGTTCTATCTTTTAAGTCTAGCTTAGGGTAATTTTAATTACATTTTGTCTAAAAAAGAAATATAAAAATAAGAGAAACCTATTTCAAGAGTTCAAGTTTATAGCACATGTTAACCTCTAGCGCTACTAAATTTTCAATGCAGCATTTACAAATTAAATATTGCTAAGAGTAAATTTGATATACAATTTCAACGAGAACCGAACATAAAATGCAAACAAGGACATGCAACATGCACAGAGTTCAGTTTATATTGAGTGCACGCAGTGTGTAGTCAACTCGAGAAACTGCATCAACAAAGGACTTGGCTGGTCTTGCCTGGCAAGTTGAGAATAAATAAACAAGATGCAAAACAGGACCAAACAGAAACAACACAACTATTGAACATGTCTGTCGAGAGGCTGCATTGTAGGCGATGCGATGCGATGCATATGTTGCAACGTTTAAAAATATCAAGTATACGCAGCGTATGCGCTACTCTATTTTGTATGGTGAGTATGACGGCTGCAAAATGTTTTGCATATAAAGTTCAATTTGAGTTCGTATATTGAATAGCATTGACTGCGGCCAGGCCAAAAGGAGCACAATAAATTGTAACAAGGTCAAATCTATACAAGACTGATGGACAGACAGACGTACGGACAGAAGGGCAGACAGACAACAAATTATGCATTCGGCAGCAACAGCAGCTGTCCAGCAAATGAATTATACAAAAGTTGTTTAGTACAACATACAGCAGGATATTATAATGCAACAAACATTGTAAACTTATGTTAAAATTTCAATAAATCTCTACAAATTGTCAAATAAAAATCAAAAATGCAAAGAAAAGAGAACGCAGCACAATGTAAGCAATCCCAAAACAAATATTTAATAATTTTACAAAACTCCCTCAACGATACAACAGCTAAATGTTGAAATAAGTATCTCAATAAAAGAAAAGATACTTTTGTTTAATGTTATGCAAGACGCTGCATCAAATGTCAACTGTTCTATATAGGAGTATATATTGTACGACGGATTTTATGTCTCAATCGCAATCAATTTGCATTTGATGTGCGTTACATCTGCACTTTCGTTTTAAAATTGAAATATGCCAAAGATACAGATACAGCTTAAAAGCATGAAGCTGACTAGATACTATCACCCTTAAAAATTTGCCTTATTGATTGCATGAGACTGACTGACTGACAGTCAGTCTGTCACGCCGAGTGAAACCGCAAAAGTCAACAAAACAGCAAAAACGTTTCTTCTTCAAGTGTCATGCGAGACAGAGTGAGAAAGTATCTCAACCTTTCAATTTTCATTTGTATCTCGTATCTCAGACTTTGTGTAAACTTCGCGTTTGGCGCAGCACGTCTCGTTTAAATTTAAAAAATATACTAACTTTTGAAGTGATTGAAAAGAAAATTCATTAAAAAATCAAAACAAATATTTAAGTTTCAAATGAAGCAGAGTCGGAGTCAGAGCAGAGCGCTGGAATTGAAACAAAAACTTTGGAAAAGCAAATGCTTAAAGTCGATTATGTTAAAAGGAGATAAAGAGCTACGATATAGTATGTATATGAAGTTTGTAGAATATTTCTGACATTATATTTTTATCAGCTAAAGAATTAACCTTTAAGACTTTGATTTGACTTAAAAATGAGGTGGAAGCAGAGTATAAGCTTTTGCAGGTGTTATGTGAAACCTGAAAAGTTACTTCGTCGTTAGTTTTGTAGTACTTGTTGTTTTGCTATGAGCAACGTTTTGGTTTACTCGTATGTTTCGTCTTACTCGGTTTCTTATGTTTTGTTCGTAGTTATATCTAACTCGTTAGTTGCTTGTTACACATTTGTTTTGCTTTGTTCAGAGCTCATTTTGACTTGCATGACTTTCAATATTTCGCCTTTAGTTTCATATATATGCATTTTTTAATTTTGTTTAACTAATTATTTAATCTCATTGTAGTTGTTGTGATTTATTTGCTCTACAGTTTCTTATTTTTAGTTTAACCCTAATGTCCATTTTACTCGGTAGTTTCTGTATACACAAAAGCTTCGTCTTACGCGCCAATTCAGCTTGATAGTTTCGATAGTTGCCTCTTAACGACATCTAACTTTCTAATCTTTATTGCTTCCGAGTTCCACCTTAATCGCTAGTTTCCAATGGTTTCCGTCTTCCGTTTTACTCATTAGAACCAGTTACCTTCTAATAGCCTCTTAATTTCGCATTACTATCTTACTAGCTAGTTTTATTTCATTTTACTTTTCGACTTTTTCATCGTTTCGTCTTACTCACTAGACGATAGTTCTTTTTCTAGTTTTGTATTATTCATTGCTTTGGTTATTATGTGGATTCGTCTGGTTACTCGCCAGTTGTCCTACGCGTTTGATTCGCTTAAATGCCAGCTCCACTTTTCTCGCTAGTTTCAGTTGCCTACTTAGTTCAATCCTACACACTAGTTTCGATTGCATCCTATATCCTAATTGTTACTCGCTAGTTTCAGTTGGCTCTGAGCTTCCTTTTACACACCAGTTCCAGGTTACTCGTTGGTTGTAGCTCTATTGCCTATGAATTCTACCTAACATGCTTATTTCGATTACATCCTACTTTCAGCTTACTCGGTTTACTCGCTTATTTTGTACAAGTGAATGATAGTTCCAAATTATTCTCTAGTGTCGTTTGCGTAATGGCACCGCCTGACTCGCTACATTTGGTTTCTGGCGTAATTTCGTGCTACTCGTTGGTTTAGTGTATTTATCTTTAGATAGATTAGATTATATACCTTGCAGAGTATAACTACTACAGAAATTATTGGCTTTTATTGCAGCTAGTTAAACTTTTTATGCACTCACAGCGAAAATGCAAAATACAAAACAAACATTTGCCCACATATCTCTCCATTTAATGAGCAATGTACTCGTATGCTACCTCAGCAATTAATAGAATGTCCACAAATACACGCCCCCTCCATTAGAGAAGGCGCCACAATTAATGTGCAACACATGCAATGCAACATGACGACGACTATGACGTTTGTCATATTTGATTTACAATTGCAATTTACGCACGGCAAGCAAACTGACGGAGAGAGAGAGAGAGTGAAAGACAGACGGACAAGTAGGTCCAGCTTATATACGAGAACATACAACCATTCATATTCATGAACAACAATCATACATACAGGAGACTTCAGCTACTCCCACAGGCAACGCCGCAATGTCCACTCAACGTCAGCGTTTAACCGTCAGCATTTTGTTTGATGTTGTTAATTGATTTTCAAAGTCAACTTGGTCAACAAGGACAACAGTTGCCATACTCTTTCACTTGCCTCTGCCAAGCATTTGCTGCGTCACGCATTTATTTATGCAGCAACCACTTGAAAAACGCACGAGACATCTATATACTAGAAGTACTCAAGCATATAAAATCCTAACGTACGAGCACAGGCGGCTGCAGGCTGCCATAATGCTGAAGAAAACAAAAAAATAGCTTTAAACACAAAAATTGCATTTGGCAAAAGGATTAGCAGTTGGAACGTTCGTTCGTTCGTTCGATTGGTAGCCAGCCACGACAAGTGCAACGAGTAAATACTTAACCAAATTCAATACATTGGCATATGGTACGTTAAAAATATTCAAGGAGTTGGGACAAATAGTGGCGATATTCTGAATCAATGTGGGTGATGCAAGTGTTAGAGAAAGTATGTATTTAGAACTATTGAATATGAGGAGACTGGCCGAACTAAAATAATTCAGCTGCTGTAGGATGCTTCTAAGCGTACTAAATTGTATTGTCTCTTTGAACTATTCATTTTGGGTGACCACTTTTAGAAGACTTTAATCATGCAGATTTACTAAAAGTCTAGCGTTCATTCATATTCACATATTCCACACTATTTGTATAGTTTGTGGTGCAATTATAAAGTACGTAAACAAACGCTAGTGTTGCAGAACCATACGCAGAAGTATGTAAAAAACATAAATAGAAAGTGATAAATAGAAAGTGAAAAATAGGCAATTCATCATCTTGCGGTGGTGTAGCATGGATAGCTTAGCGCAGCTTATCGCTTATCAACTAAGCTTTGCTCAACTCCGCTGTCTATGTGCGGCGGGCCTAACAGCCACAGTGCTGTGATAACAAGTATCAAATTCGAAGTCTATGAGTTGCATTTTGGTTTTTCTGCATCAGTCCTGAATGTATCTATATACGATAGTATGTATGTAACTAAAATTGTGTGCATAAATGAATGAGTGAATGAATGAGTGTTGAATGTATATTGTAGTAGTACATATATCGCATAAAAGCGGCTTCATTCAAGCGCAAGCGACATAAAACCAATCGAATTGAAAACACAATTTATACACGTTCGATGATGCGTTCTCGAGTCCCGGCTCGGCTCGGCTCTGCTCGATTCCTGCAACAATGCAGCGAAGCGCAATCACAGCTATAGTCCTTGCTGTAGTATAGTCCTTGTAACGTGTTTGTTTAATGCTGCAATTGTGATTGTTGTTGTTGTTGTTGTTATTGTTGTTGTTGTTGTTGTCTGTAAAGGTTCGTGTATATATACATTCCATGCGGTTCAATCAAAGCGATTTCCAATGTCCACAAAATTGCGCAAAAGGACATTTTGGTAATTTGGCAATGCAATGTGTTCATTTGCAAGTGACGAATATTCGTAGTGGACTGAGTGAGAGTGAAATACATATATAGTAGGCAGGGTAGTCGACTTAAACAGACTAAACCGTAAAGCCTTTCAAAAAGTCCACCCACAGCAGCCAGCAGCTGTTATTTTTGTTGCTGTTGTTATCCTGCTGCTGCTACTACTACTGCTCTCTAAAGTAGTCCGTCACTGTGGTTCACTTTGGTAATGAGTTTGGTTTGCTATTTAAATTTAACATTTATCGCTGTTGAATTTACACACAGCCAGCAGCTGTAGTCATTGCCTGTTGTCCTTGCTGCGGTGGTTGGCTGACATTTGAATCGCTTCGATAGCTAAAGTGTATTTGCATTTAATGCTAAATGGAATGCATAGGAAAGTGGCTCGGTTACCGAGCGGAAAACATTTTGCCGAGAAAAACATGACAGTTGCATTAATTTCAATTGTACGCAAATATTTTAAGCAATGTGACATGTAACATCGATTGATAGTACTAGCAGCAGTTTGAGTAAGCTGGCCTGCGTAGCGTAGTCTATAAAATTGTATTGTGCTGAAAGAGTTGTGATTTTTTAAGTATTGAAAGTGAAGAATATATGGTGATGTAGTACATTGAATGAGTTGAAGTGTTTCGAACTGAAAGAACATTTCAAAATAGTAGCAGGAAAAGCAATGAGTGCGAGTGAATCAAAGAAATGTCTCACATACTGTCATACTATGCTTAAAGCTGTAGAATATGTAGACCGATTTTGACAATATTTTCGTATAACATTATCTTAAAAAGGCGACATAAGACATGGTCTTGGTGGACATTTTAAATACTGTCATTGAAGCATACACACAAAATTAGCACATCGCTCAAACACTGCGTGGCCACAAATACACAATTCCATACGTTCTAATTAGGTCGCTCAGTTTCTTGACACTGAATCGCTCAGAATCTTTTTCATACCAAAACCAAACCATCTAAGTTTGACGTTCAAAATAGGCATTTTCAGTCCATCCCAAATCATATCTAATTAAAATGCTTTACTTCACTATCCTCCATCACTCTGAAAATGTAATTAACTCATGCAAAAATACAAATCTCAACGCAGTCTAGCTAATTTTAGCTACAAAGTTAAGAACAACCATAAAGAACAGCCATAAAATCATTTACAAGAGTCTACAAACAAAACCAAAATATTCATGACGGTTCATTGACATAACCAAAACTCAAATAAGAGTTAGGGATGCTAAAAAAGAAAAACGAAAAGAAATGCAATACTTTATGTACACGTAGTGTCATAAAATGTGATGGCAAAGCAACAAAAAGCCCCCAAATCAAAGTTCACCCATGCCGCAAGTGTCTTCATAATTATGCATGCAACTCGCACGAAGTGATAACTAACTCCAAGAGGGTGAAGCCGACTAATAAAACTACAAATCAAGATATGCGACAAACTTTGGAAAGCAATGTTTGAGGTTCTTACATAATTAAACGAGGAGTTGCCTCGAGTTGAGTTGAACTGAAATGGATGCAATAAACGATTATGCGCAACATTTTAATGGGCAATTTATGACTTGACGCATTATGCAAAGTGCAAGCAAAATAGGCTTAAGTATAATAAATGCCTAACAAAAAGGATAATAAACTAGCTTTCAAAATGTGATTGGAGTGAAGTAGCAAAGTGAAGTATGGTAAGGCGCTGAGTTTCTAATATTAAATCGATTCAGTAGGCTTAGCAGTTAAATCTGTCAATTTAATAAATAGATTTAAATAAAAATTTTGTACTACAGCAAATCTAAACAATTTCATTCAAAAAAAGTATTTATATTTTCCAAAATGTCCGCTATACGTAAGGCAAGAATTCTACAATCTTATGATGATTCCATTGAACGTTTACAAATGGAATCTGATGCACTGGAACAAATCGATAGAAGTCGTGTTACTATGAATCAAAAAATGCAAAAACTTGTGCTGGATTTCACTAAGGAGAACGATATCATGACGGCACAATTTGATAGAGTGCATCAGCAAATGAAGAATGGTTTGTGGTATTGAAACCAAAATTGACTAAAATGCATAAAATATATTTTACAGAAACTGACAAATGGGTTAGCAATACAGTAAGCGAGATAGTTTCTACTAAGCAGACGAAAAGTGAGTATTTTTTTTAGATATAACATTAAATTTATACCAATAAAATTGTACTGCAGTGCCTACAAATACTTTGGTAACTGCTGCTAATGCTAAGCATTTGTTAGCTGCTAAAACAAGCAACTTTCATGAGATGCACAAGCCTTTGATACGCCAAAGGAATGCTAAAGCAGTGAGCTTCAAAGAAATTGCCAAGCCAAATGTGCATCCACGAAATACAGCGATACAAGTTGCCAAAACTAACATCAAACAAATCTTCAAGCCGCAGGTGCGCCAATAATCCATAAAGAATGATGTGCTAAAAAATCACGAAGAAACCTCAAACTTAAACAACAATAAGCAATATTCTGCGCAAACAGAAGCCCTAAAAAAAAACACATCAAATAAATCTTGAAGGTTTTGTTGGTGTTTCTCTTGAGGACTTCTATTTCCGCAATAAACGTCTACTGTCCAATAATCCGGAAAAAAAGAAGTTTTTAAAAGAAATCTGCAACCATAATAAAGAAATTGCTCAAGCTTGCGCTCAGTACTCACTTGACAAGAAATGCTACAGTAAAGAAAAACGCATTTAAAACAAAACAAATTTTAAGTGAAGTTTTCTTCTCTAATTAAGCATTTCTTTTCAAGTGAGTACTGGAATTTAAGATGCACCAAGGAACTATAAAGACAGAAAGTAGTTCTGAAAACAAAACTCAAGGTAACCGACGACAAAAGATCTTAAGTACTATGCACAAATAAACTACAGCGAAATAATTTCTACAAACGAAAAAATTAATCTGGAGAGTTATAAAAAGTCTACATTGCGTAGATAGCGTCTAGATTTGGTCTGAGTTACGCCTATACAAATGTAAATCACTTATTTCAAACATATTTTAGTAAATTGTTCACAAATTAAGATAAATTAAATACACTGTTGAAGTAATCCCATCATAAATGCAAAAACTTTCAGAAATTTAGGGAACACCATGGTGTATAATACTAAAAACACTAGTGATGGTATCTATACGATCTATGGTAGCCTGATCAGATTTTTTTTTTTAAGTAAAGAAGCTGTTCTCCATTTCGCTTATGTACTGAACATAAGCGAAATGGAGAACAGCTCTTAAAGGCATGGAACAGTTTTACTTTAAAACAATGACTGGATGTAATTCAACGATAACATTGATTTATACGTATATTTTCCATTTTCATATCAGACTACTAGATGTGCCGCAAAACAAACAGGACTTTTTAAAAATAGCTGTTTCTGGTGGCGCCACCTACTGGTAGGTGCATGCATTGGAAAGGCACATACTTCACTGACATCTTGTAAAAATTTTATGACAATCGAACTACGCTACAAGCTACAAGTTATCGCGCTAAAAGTGACAGTATCTTTTGGTCATCGGTCGAAAAGTGAATCTTCCTCATAATCCTCCCTCAATGCGGTGTCCTTTCATCGGCACATGAAATTTTCAAAATAGATAAAAGTTACGCGGAGCCAAATCACGCGAGTATAGTTAGTTTTTATCGGCAAAATGCACGAGAAAACTTTCTTTCACGTTATAATTTTCGAGTTTTTGGTCGACTGGGTGGGTTACTATGAATATCTCTGGTATTTCGGAAAGTTTAACGAAGCCAGCAACAAACAAACTTTATATTAATTAAACTTAATAGAAATGTTTTCATATCTAAAATATTTCAATTCTTAGTAAAATCTGTCGTAAACGTTACAGCACAAACATAATTTCATTTCGTACGACATAGTAAACAAAAATTCGAATTCACTACTTTATTTTGCGTTATAAACGATATGTATGAAAATAGACCGATATTTCAAAAAGCTTGTATTGAAGCCAAACAGAAACTAGACCAAGAGCGAAATGAATTGCTGCAAATGAAGCAACTTCATGCAAATATGCACAAAAAAATGGACGACATATTTCAAAACATTGCCAATGAGAAAACAGCGATGGCCAAGCGATTCGAAGGTGCTGAAAAGAAATTGAAGATTGGTAATTGTGGAAAGATAAATTGAAAAGTATACCTAATATTTAAAAATTGTAAAATATTTCATACAGAGACCGACAAATGGCTGCAGGCATTGGATACCATATCTGAAGTAGATCTTCTTCCTCAAGGTGTTACTGCGCAGCAAAAAGCTGAGCAGCGTAAGTATAAAATAAACCTGTTGTACTGTAAGTCTTTCTATTTATGCCGTTTTTTTTTTTTTTTTTTTTTTTTGTAGAATCCACAGCTAAGGCTTCAATTTTGAAGTACCCTACTAAGCCAAAGGCGTTGATGCAAGCCAGTAAGCCTGTAGTTCGCAAAGATGCTTTAAAAGTGGATGCTAATAAGAAAATCACAAAGCCAGCGGTACGCAAAACTACACCAACTCTGCAGATACTCAAAAAAGCGCCCAAGACCAACGATTTCAACAAAACTGAAAAGAAAGTGTTCAAAGAGGACAACAGCAAGAAAAACCTAAAGATTAAGACTATCGGAAAATTTACAAAGATAGCGCCTAACCAAAAAGTTGCAGCTTAGATACATACCATATGTATCTTTTTTTTCGGAGCAGCAAAGTAATCGATTGCAATTTTGAATGTTATAATTTGTTTATTTAAAGCATATTTCTACAAATTGTTTACGTGTAATAAGAAATCATTAAAATGTAGTGTAAATCATGCAAATCTTAGTCAACAGCTATAGAAAATAGAAGCCTGTTCTGGTTCCCACTTTCAGAAAGAATTTCACTAAATCTTTGCGAAAGTAAAAACCGGAAACCAATCTGTTGGTCAAACCAAACTGGAACTGCACTGCCAGCGACTCTTGTGGTGATGGATGTTTATAGAACTTTTCAAGAGATGAAACCATTATTTGAAGATCTGCCACTGCTGCGTCTGCCACATTTCATTGACTCTACGGGATAATTTCAGAGGCACAGCACGCTAAACGAAAACTGAGATAGCTTCCGCCAAATACAAACTCAAGACAACAGGCATCACAATGATCGATCGACTGGGCTCTGGGCGAACTCGAACTGTTTGGAGCGCTCTAATTAATATAATCTAACAAGCTATCTCACAATCCATAAAAAAATTCAATACTAAGCTCTATATACCGTTATATATATACCGTTATATGCATTCCGAAAGAAACCGAAAGTCATGTTCCACTACAGAAGTAGTAATTTAAAAACATAAAACTGCAACTTACAAATATCTAAATACACTCAACAGCTTGATTATAAAAACTTCTGACCAATATGTCTACGTAATACAAATAGCCCCAATATCTTCTGGTAAAAACTGTTACACAACAACGGCACGTAACGTTATGCCATGCGGTTGCTGCCAACTTGCAACAAAAATGTTTATAGCCATACTAAGTCACATGATAGAGACAACGCAGCAGGTAACTAGCAAATAAACGCTCGTTTAAATTATGTTAACCTCAAACAACCTACGTGCAGTACATAGTACAATAAAATATAGCAAAAGGCGGCGACACATCCCTGTACTTTGGCTTTGAACAACAATGCAGCAACTATTTAACATGCTGCCAACATGCGTTACACTTGCAATTTACAAAATTATAAATTTACAACTGCACAATATGGCAAACATGAAGTCGACGACAGTATAACCGGCAACAAATGCTTTAAGCGCCGTTCTCCACTTATACAAGTAGATACACTGCCACCCGCTACTGCAAGCAGTTAAAACTTTTCGTGTTAAGTTTGCAGCCCCATTCAGCGTGCACATCCGACAATTGATCGTTGTTTCCGGTCTGGCATGCGTGTTTCATTTTGTTTGGGACTTTTCTAGCGAAAATTAAGTCAACTAGTAGTTAGCTATCATGCACCCTACACTTACTTACTTACTCACTTTATGCGCTTTAAGTTTCTCTACTTCATTTTGCATGCATTTCATATGAAGTTTCAAACAATTTCCATGTTCTACACGATGTATAATGAAGTTTTCTTCGCTATTTTTGTTCTGTTCTGTTCTGCCTAAATTGCTTCATCATTAAATGCTTCCATTGCGTAAAAGTTTGCTACAAAGTTGTGCACTAAAATATGACTTCTTACATATGACTGCTTGCATGTTTCCTGTTGTTATTTCGCATTGTTTCAACAATTTGTTCTACACTATAATAAATTCTAAAGTTGCCTTAAAATGTTTAGCAAAATGTATGTTTTGAAGTTGTTCTATGCTGTTTGTTGAGATTTATTGTGTTGACTTTGGAGCTCTTTTACCTGTTTGACTTTGAAATATATTCAAAAGCTTTTGTATTGTTTTGCTGTATGAACTATGCATTTGAATAAATCATTAAAAACAGTACTTTTTGTTTATTCGCTACAGTGTATACACAAAGTGGTTTCCCATAAAGATATAAGACAGTTGACATTGGTCCACAAGAGCATCATCTAAATATATGGAAAAGCGTTACTCGATGAGTTGTTCTTATGACTTTTCAGTGTTTTATGTAAAATTTTTTCATTCTGAGAGTACAGAGAGAACCGACCAGGAGCTATGCTGTTACACAACGCACTAAATTCTTTGCGAATGTCCAGAGCCAGCTAACCATCACTGCTAAGTTCAGTGTAAACACATAAATCTCCGTACAATGTTTGGAAAATCGCTCAAACCATTTATATTTGTCCTTTCACTTAATTCTTTAAAAAATATTGCAAATGAAAAGAAAATGAGACATATATGCAAAGATTTCGATTCACTTACTATTCAACAGTGCTTGTCTCATCTACCTTTTTCTCTCCTTAGCAGCCGCTCCGCTTTCACTTTACATGCAAAATAACCGTTTTTTTTTTTTTTTTGTCTAGCTGCATATGAGCATTTGTATGTGAACTGCGTTATATATACATACTAGAGCACAAACCATCAAATTCTATATGCATATTTTTAAATTATGAAAAGAGGACAAGAAAGGAGAGTGTCATGCGTATACTCTACCATATCGCTCGTTTACTCTCATTTGTTCGCATTTATTCTGCTGCCTTGCTGTTAAGGTAAAGCATTTGATTAAAAAATAGAACAATTGTTCATTGCAACTTTTCGTTCATTACTTTTATGGCTTTTATGGTTTTAATTCCATCCTATTGCCTAGCCTGTTCCACTCTATACCCCATGGAACTATCTCTCTTTTCTCATACATTTATGCGTTTTACAAACTTTTCATTTAATACTATATCGCTAATCACAACTGCTACTTCACATTGACCTCATTTTGAAAGCATAGATTATAAACATTTTATGCACTTCCACGACACTGAAAGGAAAAATTAATAAAATTTTATTGAAAATTTCAGCGCTTAAATCCATTCCATTGCAAGAAAAGTCCAAACAAAATTCAAAGCAATTCTGCAGTAACAACTCATGCAGCAACAGCAACAGCAACAAAATTTTATAAGATACTTTAACAAATTTTATGCAGCATGATAAAATTTTAGTGCAAAGGTATTTAGTTATATTCAACATGGAGCATAGGACAGGACGGAACAGAACAATGACAATGGCGACAAGGACACTGCTGAGAGACACAATATTTCGCTGAAATTCTCAAAGCGCACACAATGCGGTTGTCTAACTTGACTGCAGGCCGCCACGAAGTTAAGTCAATGGCACATTTATTGTATTATTAGTACAGCGCTTATTTTTTGCACCTTTATAGCTGACACTTATAGCGTTTATTTATGCTAATGTGCAGCAACTTAACTATCGTACAATAACAAAGGCAACAACAACAACAACGGCAAGAAAGATACAAAAGCATCTCAAAAAGTATCTGAAGTAGCTAGCTTTCTAGCTAGCTATAACGCGCAGCTTTAGACTAATACCACCCCGAAGCGTAGTAAACGTATAAAACCGAAAAGTAGCTGCTTGATTTTCTACGCTGCAAGCATATTTCATCAAAAGTGAACAAGTCACCCTCGGTCATCAAGGTAAGAGCGTTGCATTTGTTAACAGAAATGACCCCAACTACTTTATATATTGTAGCAGATACTTTCTCTGTCTCGAATGTGATTGTAATTTCCCTAGAGTGTGTTTGACTTTGACGACTTAAGTTGTAAAACTTGAACATTATCATTTGATGTGCGTAGCGTTAAAGTTAAAGTTGAAGTTGAAGTTGAAACGGGCGGACGGACTTACGGCCGGACGGACGGACAATGCTACTGTGACTGCCAAGTAGTATACTTATATTTTCTTTGAAAACTACACACTAAACTGCAACAATTGTGCGAGACAAAAGTGAAAGTAGCAACAAGATGTTGAAAAGAGCATAACTTGCAGACTTGTTGACCTTAGATACTTTCACTTTTACAACACATGAAGATACTTTTTTCTTTTTATCTTTTATAAACTTTGCACTGCAGACACTGTTGACATATCGTATTACAAATTGACAGCAAACTTGCTGCCAGAAAATCTCTTTTGGCAAGTATAGTCTAAGTACTTAAGAGTGCATTAAGATTTTTGCAATAGCAGTCGCATTTATTATTTCACTATTCCATATATCCAAAACTCAACGCAATGTGTCAATTAGTTCAATCACATCAACCGCACATGCCACCACCAACATCGACAAAGGAACACCTCTCTAGTTTCAACCCTCACCGCATTGGAATTTCAATTCCCATAAGTCATCAGACAGCATTCAGGCATCGTATATCAATCACTAATTTGGCTACGTGCATGCAGTGTAGTGCATCATATTTTAGTCGCATAAATGTATCTCGTTTTACAATGAAAAAATCACACTATACTACGAGTATTTCATGATTTTTTTTTTTTTCGTTTTCAATTTCCCCCATTCATATTTTGTTTTGTATTTTCCTAAAAACTTATATCAATTAACTTGCAAAATTGTTGACACATTGCGCGTGTCTCGTTCTATATTGTATCTGTATGTATTGTATCTGTATCTGTGTGTAGAGCTTGTGTTCCGATCTGTATGAAATATTATAGGGTAACAGCTTGTAATATTTAACTGCAATAGTAAACAGCGCAAGCTGTTAGTTTTTTGTATTTTAAATAAAAATTGTAAGGGTTTGTAGCAGAGTTAAAGGTTTAAATTTATTTTAGTGTAATATTACAAAAACTTTTTCACAGTCGCACAGTGGCTCTATTTGAATAAATATGCTTAATAATTCAGACTGTCACGTGCCATTGCTTTTTGAGTTGACTTATTTAGAATTTGCTGTCAAAGCTTTCATAAACAAAACAGCAGATCCAAAACGGAGGTTCTATTTTCTTAAAAGTTATTTAACCGAAACGATATTTAACATAGAGAGCTTGGTATCTATGACTAATTGAATTAATAGTTACCTTATATCAGTATTGTGAGTTCACGACTTCAAAAATTCCCTGCCAACTTTCTCATGTCGATATACTTGTATGCGGACTCTTATAGTTCGGTTGGCAGGATTATTTTATATACTGAGCAGAGAATAGAAAAGTCTAAATATCTAAACTTGAAGGTTCTATCTCATCTAGTCTCTAAGATATGTTCATTTAAACAGACGGTCGGACGGATGAACAGAAAGACAGAGGGACATGTCTACATCGACCCGATTTTTGATACGAATCGAGAATATTTATATATTTTTTATAGAGTCGATCACTACTCTGTTTGGCTGTTGCATATATCAACACAAACTTAATATATGTATACTTTAAAGTATATAAAATATGATAGAAAACGCTAGATAGCGCTAGATAGCGCTAGATAGCGCTAAACAGAGCTAAACGACATTGTTTGGATTATCTAAAGCCAGAAGCTGTCGCTGCCTTATTTGTACACCTCTTGAATCAATCTGAAACTCTCTATTGTCGGTGAGGCAGATTGTACGGCAATGCAAACATACAACAACAGTGTCTAGCACTGCTTAATGACATTGTAAAGTTTGCACATAAGAGACAATTAGCCATATTGTGGGCGTGGTGGGCGCGACATGGATTTGTTCTACATTTGATCTGCGTATTTCGCAGTCGATGCAAAAATAAGTAACAATGCTTCAGTTGAGACTGCTTCGAAATAAGTTGCCAACATTTTCATTTATTTTTTTTTTTTCAGTGAAATCGTTAATGACCAATTTTAGTTCTACGTTATTCCGTATAGATGGCGGAAATATTCAAAAGTAATGCAAATAGAAGACAAACAGCTCAATATTGTTTTCTAGACGTGACCCAATCTCGTTGTTCGAACATACTAAACTTACTATAGCGACTCGACTTTTGATGCTGATAAAGAATTAAACGACTTCAAAAACACGAAAAAAATATGTAATACAATATGTGGACCGTTTTTGATGTATCTGCTTCTTTATAAATTTGTTCAAATTCTGATGAGAAAATCATTTAGCTCTTTAATTTTTGCAAACATGTGTGCATAAGAACAAATCTCATTAAATAAAACTGCATTTTCCAACTTCTATTTTTCAAATTTTGGCGAGCATTTTCGATTTTCCGGTCACTGAGTGTTTTTAAGTTAGCAAGCATGAAGAGCGCTGCATTAATTAATATGCATATTTTAAAACTATTTGTGAATTATAAGCGCTTTTAGGTTTTATTTACTCTTGACACTTTTACTATTTTTTTTTGTTTGAATATTCGCATTTTTATGACAAGTGCTCTCTTTCTCTCTCTCTTTCTGTCTCTTTCTGTCGCTATTTTTCTCTCGTTCTCTTACTACGTCGCACAACTCTTTCTTGTCTTATGTCTTATCTCTTTCTTTACGATTACAAAAACAAATTTCTGTACTAAGGTGACCAAATTGCTTTTTTAACTTCACAAAATAGTTCAGTTAGTTGAGTGTTTGACTGTTTAACATAATAGCTCATTATTTAAAAAAATTTAAACTTTTAACTTCTAAATCTGTATTGTCTGCAGACAGCTTAGATACTTTTGTTACAAAACAGAGAATCGACTCATATCAAAAGCACAACTTCAAAATTCAAAATCTATATCAAGCAAATTTTAAAGAACGCACAGCACACGAATCAACATCAAAGTAAGTGTAATTATGCCATTTGAGATGCACGTTTCTCCAATTCAAAATTACTTGGCCTGTGTACGCCATGGCGCTTATCTACGCCAAAACAGTCAGTGTGACACAATACTGAAGGGAATAGAACCGAACCGAATAGAAGTTCCAAGCTATAAATGCATTCACTGGCTGTGCTGTCGCATACACCCACTGACAATTTTAGCGCACATCGATGCTCATTTAAAACATGGCACAAAAGTTGAAGAAAAAAACAAAATAAAACATTTGAATTTTGAAAAGAAATTTTGCCTAAAGCTGTTTTTATGCCCATTGGGCATGAATTTTGTGGAAAAATCACGCGCGCTTATCTCAAACCCAAGTCGAAACCCATGCAATTAACGCCCATTTTGCTGGCTGGCAGCTCGTGTCTCATCTTGGTATCTGGTACATCATCTGCCGTAACCAATTGCAACCCTAGGCTATATAAATACTTCGAAGAAGAATAAAAAGTAGAAGAAGGAGCTATGCTACAGCTTCGTCTTATTGCTACAAGTACCTACTTAAGTGCTACAAACAATTGCGAAAATGATTTGCAAACGAGTACGCGCAACATTCAAATCGATTTCAAATTCATAAAAAGAAAAAAATAACAGAAAATATATTTTACTGCTTTCGCAATTCGATTCGTACAAATTTTAATTGCTGCAGTGAGAAAATAAGTCGAATTGATAAGAGAGTCACGTCTCACGGCAACAGATAGCGAACGAAAGGCAGGAAACGCTTGAAATGCTAGGGTTGGGGATCATTCTGGGCACCCCATCATATTTTTCTTGGTTTTTGGAAGACAATGCGCTGTTTTAGTATCTTCATTATCACTGACAGCGGAAACAATGGTTACTCGTTTTATTGCTTGCTTGCTAGACGTTTATTTGTTTGTAGGCGTTGTTGTTTGCCTATCATGCTGGAAAAGATGCAGCGCATCCTTCCACAAACGAAATTGTGCTGCCTCTTGAAGTTGAACTGATAAAATGCTAAAATGACTTTCGAAAACAATAAATGAAGGCTAGCAACGTTTGTATAAATGGTTCAATAAGTGTTTCAAATGAATTTTATAGCATTTAAGGCAGTTTTTTTTTTCTCCATTTACAAAACAGTTGAATTGAGTCAGAGTTTGAATTGTAAACAGTTAAATTTTCTAAGTAGCGTTCAATATAAAGATAATAGATATAAAAGTTGTAGTTGAATGAGTAACTTTTGAATGTATTTACAAATCATTCAGGCATTAAATTAGCAATTTTGAATTCATTCATTTGTAAAAAAAAACGAATTGAATTAAAATTTGAATGCATGCATCAGATCTGTAAGAAAATGGAACACATTCAATTATAAAAATTTTAAATTTATTCATTTGATCACTAAATTGAATTTTATTTAAGTTTGAATTAATTCCTGAATATTTGGAAATATATGAAATAATTCCTTCCGTAATCAATCGAATAAAAATTTGAATTTAATTTTTTAGTAAACAATTAGTTATCAATATAAAGATAATAGATACCACAACTGTATATGAGTGAATCATTTGTGAATGCAACTATGAATCATTCATTTGTATGAAGGAAGCATTCTTTACAGCTCTGCTAGATATAATGTACCTACATAAAAACTATTTACATCAAAGAAAAAAAACAATTTAAATACTCTTTTTTTTCCAATATTTTCTATAGAGTTGCCCTCTCATGCGCACACATAGAAAGAACTTAAGTCAAACTCTTTGGCCCACTCCACAATTGCTTAAACACAAATCCTATGCCTAATCTTTCAATCTTCAATCAAGTTGAAGTAAAATATATAAAAGCAGGACAATCACAACACATTTATGATTATTCCAGAAAATAAAATAGGCAGCAACCCTGATTTTCGCTTATTTCTCATATACTATTTATATTTGTTATGCAAAAAAAAAAAAACAGAGTAATAAATATGAAAAGTGGCAGGAAGCAGCAAGAAATGCTGAAGCCTGTGCACACAATTTATTGAAATTACCCTTATAAACTCTTATATGCTAAACAGGGAGGAGGAGTTCAAATTACATATACTATGTGTTATATAGGTACAGAAATCATTGGTAATATCGAACTGGAAATTTCGACTGAATGAGTGAGTGACTTGACTTGACTTGACTGACTGAGTTTGCCGTGGCAGCGCGGCTTGTGTCGAGTGTCAATTTAAAAAAGGGTGTCAATTGCTTGTAAATTTCAGTTCATATTTTTGGAACGACATCTTGTTTGCTCTTATATATAGTTCTCACTGTCGTTGTTGTTGCTGTTGTTGTGTATATTCTGTGCATCACTGTCAATTCAAGATGTTGCCGGATTCTTATATAATATTTTATGCCGCCTGATTTGCGTTTTTCCATGGAACTTCCTGTCGCTGCCTGGCTGCTTTTAGTGCTTTTGTTGATTATTTTCCAAATAAACGAAAAAAAAAAGACTTTTTTTTATATGAAATGCAATATGCTGTGTCGCTACCTAGAGCTCAATTCGGTGTGGCGGGCAGTTGTAAATACATACATACATACCCAGTTGAAAGTTTTAGTTATGATTTTGGTAGTGATTTGGTCAAAAATTGTGTAAGCATTTGATTACTTTGAGATTACATGACTGCTGTTATGAAGCGTATCTATAATGTGCGTTTCTCTCTATTTTCTGTCTATAACTGTAAAAACTTTTTACTCCTGACTGTACGGAAATCAATCCAAATTTGAATTGTTTGCAAATAGCAAGTGAAAATCCACTTCAAAATGTTATTAACAAAATGACTAGAAAACACACGTAAATGCTTACTTACAAAAAATACACTTACACGTTCCTGTTTTTCTTCTGCTTTGGAAGAAAAGTTAGAGAAAAAGAAAAAAAGCCAGTTAAGGGGAAAGAAAAAGCAGTTAGAAAGAAAGTAAATGGCATAGAAAAAAATAACAACAAACAAGGAAACAAACGAACAGCTCTAATAAAAATATTACACCAACAACATATGACTTTTTCCCGTTATGTTTTGATTTTTTTGTTTCCGCTTTAAATCTTTGATTTGATTTCGTCCTAAGAGCTTCCTATTTAAATTTCATCAAATGATAGATGTGTCTGACATTAACTCAAGTCGAGAACATTTCATTTAAAAAAGCCGGCAACTCTGCTCATTTGTCTGCACAGATAGTATTGTACAGATTTGCCATTCAACATAATTGACTACTGAGCACAGTGTTGGAAAACTATAAAAGAAATCATTGCTGTTTTTTCATTTGTACACACAAAAGATTGGGCACATTCTAAACTCCATTGTTCTTACACTCTACGCTTCAACAAAACATCCACTCGAGTTACTAACTTTTTAGTTCATATTCAGTGCCAAATTTCCAATAGGGTGCTTTCCTTTATACTCGAGTATTTTTATGTTGTTTGCCATCGATTTGTATGATTTCTTATTTATATGATTGTATATTTGGGTAAATATGCATCGATTGACTTATGTACGTTTTGTTATTTGCTGTTTTTGTGCATAAATATTTTTATTCCAAATCACATCGACCAATGCGTTATTTATGCAAATAATGGAAGCAGCTGGTAGCAAGTGCCTTGTTATTAAGTGAAAATATTTATGCGAATTTCTTGTGTACTCTACTTGCTCCATTTAAATAAACAAACCATTTGACAGCACTAAATTGAACTCAGCATCGCTACTGATGCTAACATCCGCACGTGCTTCGTGCACGACTGCATGCAACAGTTGCATGCGTCAAATCTTAATCATCCGCTGTACAATTCAACAATAAGTCAATTCAATAAGCGTCAAATCTGCCAAATCGGCTTGTCTGTCAATCAACTAAATCAATTGAACGCAATAAGTGCGCAAAAAAAAATTAATATCTGCAGCTAAAGTAATACAATTCAAAGTGAAAAGCGACCCTAACAGAATGTGGCCTGCCAACTTGACCAGAAATGACGCCATAATGAAATTTCATAGTGAAGTTGTGCACAAAAAAAAAATTGGCACAAATGCAAAAGAATTAATAAAAACACTTCAATTTCCGATGCCAATCAGGCGGCAGCAGTAAAGTGAAATCAAATAAAGCAATCTTCCAGATTACAGACAGACAGACAACTACGCAGGCAGCACCCCCAATTTTTTTTCGAATTTTTTTTTTTTTTTTTTTTTTGTAAGCCAACTACTTGAAAATTCCGTTTTTGTTTCACAAATCGTATTCGTGAATTGATGTCTTATCGGCGCAAAATGTACGCCACACGCCACCAAATTGACAGCTCTAAGCTGTCACTTTGACAGCAAACTGGAAAACGGCGGAATCATGCCAGGTCCGTAGGCCGGAAGTTTGCGTACGTTTTGTGCGATTTTAATCATAAAATGGGGTAGCCTGCTTTCTGCCTGCCTTGTGAGTATTTTCCACAGCTCACATTTCATCATCACCATCATCTGTGATAAGCAGATTGTCAAGATTTACGAAATCGAGCTTATTACTGGCGCAATGCAACCGGATTAGCTATGCGTGGCGTGTGTCAAAATGTTCGGCAAGTCAAAGGGTGCGTTTACCTTTTGCATTGATAAGCTTGTTTAGCTCTATGTAAAACAAGTTAGAATTATTGTGTATATGGGAAAAGCATAAATCGTACAATTTGATAAAAATTTATGTTGCGATTGTTGTTATAATTACGATAAGAATGAAGTAGACTATAAGAAAAATATCAACTTACTTATGTGAACCAAAAATTTAGCTAGTTGTGTGCGTGGGAATATCAAAAGCAAATTGAATTCGATACGATTTTACCTACAACATGTTTTGAAGAGAAGTTTTTTGGTAGAAGTGTACCGAAATCTATGATATTTATTTAATACTGGCTGATATATACGAGATGATATTTTGATATTTAAATTTATTCACTGTTGATGAGAGAAAGCAAAGAGAGGGCACATCAGACATGGTAGCAAGCGAGAACAACAAACATATTCAAATAACGTCTGATTATGTATTTTAGATTATACATCTCTCTCTCACTATCTCCCTCTCTCTCTACCTCTCTCTCTCTCTCTCTCTCTCTTTCTGTATCTTACATTTCATGCGCCTATAAACTATGAAATGAAAACCATGTAATGCAATAGACGAAAGCAGCAAGTGCTACCGTTAGGTTTTATATTTTTTTTCTGTGTCGTTTTTATTGTGTTTGCTTATACGAATACGAGTGGATTATGTGTATATAGAAGAATTGTACACATATTGCAGTACAAAGTTGAAGCATTGTTCTGAATGTACAGTGACACCTCAACTTGTTTTATGTTTTCTCTTTTTTAATTAGTGCAGGAGGTTAAACTGCAGTGATAATTCGGCTGTAGTATTCTCTCTTGTTACACCCTGTACCCACAGCGTAAAAGGGTATACAAATTTTGTATTTATATATGTAATAAGCAGAGAGAGCCTGGACAGATCAGTATCAAAAGTCGTGTCGATAGACGTATTCGTATGTCCGTCCGTCCGTCCGTCCGTCTGTTTGAATAGCGAGAATATAAAGACTCTCCTTTTACTTCTTCAGATAAAGTGTTTAAAAAATACGCACAACACGTTAAGGATGAGATAGTTCATCACTTTTTGTTTTTAATTAAGATAAAAACACCAAGCTTTAGAAAAATAATCCACTTTGGTGCAGATCAGGCCACTATAGAATATACACCACACCATACAAATCTGTGAAACAGCGAAGAGGAAGAGTACGAACAGTACTTGCTGTAGTCCGATCCATGTGTAGTTGGATATTCGTGCACATGCAATAGTGCTACTCTAAAAAATTTTTGAATTCTCCAAAGTTGACATGTATCTCGAGGTCCAGCAAAGTCAACGGCACCGTTATTTCTTATTTTTTGTTTGCAATAATTGGGCGTCATTTGACAATGCGTTTTTAGATAAAATTCTTAAAAACATACTATTTTTCCCCAGACTATTGGTATTTTAATACTTTTCGCTGCAGAGTTGCCCTCTCGTTTGCATATTAACTGCTAGAATTTATTTTTACAATGGTTTTTCAATTATAATTTTATTTTCAAATATGAATAATGAATTGTAATCAATAAGCCTCCAACTCTACTCATGTATATTAAAAAAAAAAATTAATGAAACAAATTCCTTCAATTTAAACTAACTTCAACTAAATTGGCGGCCATTGAAAACGAAAGCAAAAGTGTTCGTATCTACAATAAATATCAAAAAGAAGCTTGGAATGTTTTATAAAAAAATTGTATCCTTAACAATACACGAAACCACACAAAGAAGTATGTATCTCCATTCTGCAACACCATCAGCTAAAGTGCGCAAACAACTTTCAGAATATATTGCGATACAGTAAACCGATTGTATGGATTAAATTGCCATATTGGCAAAATTGCTTGCGACGCGGCAGCAAATCACGAAGTGATAACTTAACTCCAGCTTCTCGCACAACGTCAACCGCAAAACTTCACTTGGAGAGCAAAGCACTCGTTGAAGCTATGAGTATCAAAACTTATTTTTGATAAGCGCAATTATAATTGGATTTACCGAAGTTTTGTACTCGTAGCTGCGAACATTAATGGAGGGCGAACAGGTATTGAAAGTAAATGAAAATTGGAAAAAGATAGCAGACGGAAATAGGATGTAAGGAGACTACTGCCGTCCGTCCGTCCGTTCGTCTGTTTAATGAAACGCATAACCACAATTGGGAAAAGCTGCCGGCAAAAACGAAAAAAAAAAACAAACAAAAAAAAATACAAACCGAAAGGGCAAAATAAAAACGATTTGGGCGTAAAGTCAATGATTAATCTAACTCCGGAGTATTTAAAAGAAATTGGAAAACGTAAGTGAGCGCTGGCACTTGTACAATTTCCAGATAAGCACTATGTAGCAAATGTATTGTAAATGTTTGTTGTCACGATAAACGTTTGGGGTTGTTCAGCAAAGTAAAAATCAAGTTAGAACGCTTGGAGAGATATACAAAATACAAATCGAAATTCGTTTGTTAGGCTTAAATCAAGACAAATGAAGTTGTCAGGTAGTGGTGCGTGAGTATATCTAGTAAAAGTTCTAATGCATTTATCAGTAAAAGTATATATAAAGTATAAGTTATATACACAAAAGCTTAAGTAATGCGCTCAGACAGCCGACTGTTAATTGGGTTTAATTATTGGGGCGGTAATGTCTTCGATAAACTGATTTTCTTGTGTTCAATGTGAGTTGTGAAGTGATGACTTCATTACAATGGAACAGACTCGGCATCAAATGTCAAGGCTACTATTTTTATATACTACACAGAAGTGTAGCAATGAGTAATATTAGATTGTCAACGCATATGTTAAAGAAAGTACTTGAAAAGTTTTTGAAAGTGCATACATATTTTAATATGCCAAACATTGAAGTAATCAATATTTATTAATCAGCATCGCTATGCATACTAAATCCGCTAATCATTCGAAATTCGAATATCTGAGCCGATCGAATTTTCCACTTCCTTATTAAATCTACTTCATTTCAACGAATATGTAAAAACTAACTGTGAATTATAAATTCTATTAAGATTTAAGCGAATTTTAATAATAAAAGCTTTAAGCGAAAATAGCAGTGAATACTTGTTTTCTGCACATCTACCCATTATTCTCTAAGACAGTATATTAATCTCTAAGACACTATATAAAAATATTTTAAACACCTTAAAGTGGTACGGCATTGGAGTGAAATTGTAAAACATTACGTCTTACGTTTTCCACCACTTGAACTAAGTGTATGCTTATTTTATTGTTGTTTTTGTCTTGACGCAATATATACTATTTTGTAATATGATAGAATCACAAAAAAAAAAAAACTTCGCTTGCACTAAATTTAAGTTGGAAAGCTTTCTAATAACTTGCACAGTGAATCGAAATTATCTATTTAAAAAGTTTCAAATGTCACATTTTTTTTCTAACTAACTCAGCGTACTTTTGGTACACCCCTCGTAACCGCTATACATTCGTAGTGTGACCTACAAACGAAAGTATTCCCTATGAAACTTGGTAGCACTTAATACACAAGGGGCTTCCGGTTTTACAGTTTTTGATAAAATCAACGAAACGAAATATTTACTCAACACTGAAATCCGGATTTTCTCAACACTGAAATCTGGAACATTCTGACAGCACTTTTTTTTTTTTTTTTTGTCGTCATAAAGCTAGTTTCTATCAAAACGAAGTAATCGTTGCTTCAAATGTCAAATAAAATATTTGATATGCCAAATCAATTTCTCTGAATCGTCGCAGTTACTTGAATACGCCAGTTCGAGCAGCACAACCTCTCTCTCAAAAAAAAAAAAACTCATAAATAAAAAAAAAAATCGGAAATTGCAAAAACTTAAAAAATTTCATAAATCAAAAAAAAAACCATTTACAAAAAAAATATAGGTTTTTTTTCGCGTAAATTGCAGCGTAGATTTTGTTATATAAAAAGTTTTTGTATAAATTATGGAAAAAAAGGCAAACCCATTCATGTGCTTCGCAAAGGAATGGAGCAGGTGCATCAACAGCAACTTGCCTCTTAAGGACCTTCTTAAACAAGCTGGCGCCATATGGGATGTAAGTATTGAAAAAAAAAATTATTTTTCTTTTTTTTTTTTGTAACATGCGGAGGGGTTTGCCTTTCCATTCGCCCATGTGACCGTAGAGTTTGTCGCATTTTTCGGCGAATTTCGGTTTTGTCGTTCAGCCTGTTCGGCCGTCTGCTGGACTATCTATCCGCGCATTCGCATACCGATCCTCCCAATCAGTCCGGCCCGCCCGTCTTTTCACCTACCTGTCCATTTATCCTTCCGCCATCTGGATGGACGCGCAGCTGCTTATCCGTCCTCCCATCTGTCCGTCCATCTGCTCGCCTGTCTGTCCGCGCATTCCCATATCTGTCCTACAGTCAGTCCGGCCCGGCCATCTGTTAACCTATCTATCTCTGATCCCATTTATCCTTCCGCCATCTGGATGGGCGCGCAGCTGCTTATCCGTCCTCCCATCTGTCCGCCCATCTGCACGCCTGTCTGTCCGCGCATTCACATATACGTCCTCCAGTCAGTCCGGCACGACCGTCTGTTCACCAATCTGTCCATTTATATTTCCGTCATCCGGATGGGCGCACAGCTGCTTATCCGTCGTCCAGTCTGTCCGCTCATCTGCACGCCTATCTGTCCGTGCATTCACATATCCGTCCTTCAGGCTGTCCGCCCATCTGCTCGCCTGTCTGTCCGCGCATTCCCATATCTGTCCTACAGTCAGTCCGGCCCGCGCGTCTGTTCACCTATCTGTCCATTTATCCTTCCGCCATCTGGATGGGCGCGCAGCTGCTTATCCGTCGTCCAGTCTGTCCGCCCATCTGCACGCCTATCTGTCCGTGCATTGACATATCCGTCCTTCAGGCTGTCCGCCCATCTGCTCGCCTATCTGTCCGCGCATTCGCACATTTGTCCTACAGTCAGTCCGGCACGCCCGTCTGTTCACCTATCTGTCCATTTATCCTTCCGCCATCTGGATGGGCGCACAGCTGCTTATCCGTCGTCCAGTATGTTCGCCCATCTGCACGCATATCTGTCCGTGCATTCACATAACCGTCCTCCAATCTGTCCGCTCATCTGCTCGCCTTTCTGTCCTTATTCTAATTTATCCTTCCTCCGTCTGGATGAGCGCGCAGCTGCTTATCCGTCCTCCACTCTGTCCGCCCATCTGCTCACCTGTCTGTCCGCGCATTCACATATCCTTCCTCCAGACTGTCCGCCCATCTGCTCGCATGTCTGTCCGCGCATTCACATATACGTCCTCCAGTCAGTCCGGCCCGCCCGTCTGTTCACCAATCTGTCCATTTATCCTTCCGTCATCTGAATGGGCGCGCAGCTGTTTATCCTTCCTCCAGTCTGTCCGCCCATCTGCACACCTATCTGACCGTGCATTCTTATATTCATCCTCAAATTTGCCCGCCCGTTTGTTCACCTATCTGTCCTGTCCGTATGCCGGTTTTGTTTTTTGTTTTTACTAATTTGCCTGCAACATTTTCAGAGGATGAACTCTGAGGAGCGTCAACCGTATATTACGCTTGCCAAAAGTAACCAGGATGCAAACAAGAAGGAAAACAGAAAAAATTCGATGGGCCGTTATGTCGCCGACGTAGATCGCGAAAATGCTGAGAAGGAGAGAGACGTTCATAATATGGAGAACTACATTAGTAGTGTTGTAACAGAAGGCTTACGCAGAAATGGTAAGATTTCTTAAAATTATATTATTATTGTGCTCCGGTTTTTTTTTTCAGGTAGTCTTTTTTTTACCAATAAAAGTATCGGCAGTATTTCGAGTTATTCAAGAAACTCAAATCACACAGTTCTCACAGTTTCATTGAATTCACCGTCGCAAGAAAATTTCTAAAACTAAAATGTTAAAAAAAAAAAAAGAAACTTCATAATATTTTATTTGCATTTTATGTCTCTTATTATTTTCAGAATTGAAAAAGAAAACCTTCTTCTTAATTAAATTTAATATTTTTGCTGATAACGACGACAGAGGCCATGTTCCAGCCGAAGTTGCGATTTCTGAATTTTCGATCCAGCAAGGTGTCATTCGATTGTTTAGCACTCTGATTAATCCTGGTGCGTATGTTTTCTTAGAAAGCAGTGTTAGTAGTTATGTTGTTCTAATATACTTATTTATGTATGCTACAGAAAATGAAATAATTGAACCGGTCTATAAGGCTCTCAGCGATTCATCCGAGACCCACCTGCTACCCCTACCGCCAAATGCATTGGGTGACACAAACCTTAAGAAGATATATAAGGGAATTGTGAAATTTCTAATGAGCACTGCTGATGGGGTTAGGGACGAAGAGCAAGTACCTATTTTGTATACATTTGAAGAACACATCGGCATTGTGAATGCTTGCCTTGAGTATTTGCATAAGGAAGCGCCTAAATCACGTTTTGTACTCGTGTACTCAATGCATGTCCTTTTCAACACATTAAGAAGTGCGTGTTGCAGCAGTGACCCGCAAAAATCAAGATTTCTAACTGACCTACAACTCCAAAGAGATGATTTTGAGTACATAAGCGGCATTGCTTGTCGGGTAAGTTTTATGTTTAATTAGATACGAGTGTGACATTTATACGTAAACAATGGTCTGGTTGCGAATACACAAAATTTTTGGTCATAGGTTCCTTTAAGGTTCGCAAAAATTCTACTTGATTTGCATTAGTTGCTGGATTTGCTCCTTTCATACTTCATGCCATGTGCTGCTCTTTGATTTTCAATTGTACTTACATGTTATGGTTTTAACAATTTTCTTTGGAAATTTTGGTCAAAATGAATTTCGTGGAAGACATCGAACTGATTTCTTTGTGTACAGCAGTTCATTTTTCATTAATGTTCGTCAACTCGTCGTTCGAAGATTTTGGGCGTCCTATACGTGGCTCGTTCTCTACCGAAAATTGTCCAATTTGGAATCTTCGAAACCACTTAGAAACAATTTGAAGAGATGGTACAACTCTTTTATATGCAGTTTGGCACTCATTAAAAATTTGTACTGGCTTGACTCGAAGCCGAAAGCACAGTGGTTCAAATGCTGCCCAAAAATAGGCTGTGTGCTTTTGAGTTCGCTGTTATAAAATTTCCAAAAGTAAAGTGATGAATCAAATTGCAACCAATGGCTTTGAGATAGCTTTTTACGAATTTGATTTCAAATATTCCGAATGAATTGTGGCGAACTAATTTATGAAAAAACTAATCCAATCTCTTTGAAACACGGTATATAATAGTTTTTGGCGTCACTGATTTCGATTTCTTAAAATACAAAATGGCGCAGCCAATATGCTGGTAAAATTTTAGGGAAGCGTAATTTTATCTTTTGCAATACTGAAATTACGCAGTAATATGTTTTAAGTTCGCAGAGTACGAAATTAAACACAAAATCGTTAAATCTGAATTTTAAGAATCAGCGAATTGAATAATTAGCGAACTTAAAATCTGTTAAATACTAAATGATTTCTTTCCAAAGTTGTCCACCATTTCGAATCAGCAATTATGTTTTCAAGCCAGTTATAAATGATTTGGCACCACTGTGCGCCGTAAAGAAACACAAAAGGAGTTTCTTGCTGCGTTTGTGGTCGCATTTCTTCCGTTCGTGCATCAATTATTTTACGTTTTCTGGTCTCCATGTCGATGATCGATCTTCCTGAAGTAAATACATTTTTTGTCGTAAAACAATTCTGAATCAAATCAAATCAAACCAAATACCAGCAACTCCGCGGATTTTTGTGAGTCTATTCCGTACTAATCAATTTCGCCTTTGATTGCCAAGGCTGCTTTATTATTATTTATTTATCAAGCCGTCATAACTCTCGTCGTATATCGTATAATGACAATTAAATACTAATTTTGCATTTATTTAACACAAAACAGTACCATGAGCTGCATGACAGAACGAAATTTTGCGCACAATCGCGAGTGGTACGATGGGTTTTCATTCTTAGCGAAGTCTTATGCAAAGAATGTGGCATCAAGCCAATACGCGGCAGGCATATGCCAGTCGATTCCACTTATCTTACAGTAACTGACGCTCAAAAACCGGATGATACAGTTGAACCTAGTACATCATCAACGGTAACGTATTTTTTATAAAAACGAAGCAGATACATTTGAAACTAATTAACTTGCATTACAGAATGGTCGAATTAAAATTCGAAACGTCGATGATGATTATGATAAACCGAATGATTATGACGATGATATTAGTTTTAAAAATAAGGAGGACACGAAAAAAATAGAAATTAATCTAATGGGTTGGGGACGCGGCAAATCAAAATCCGTCTCTCATACACTAGGTAATCTTGATGATGACAGTATACTGATCACCAAAAGAGATCCAGCAAACCTAGTGGATTGGCAACACCGCGGATTCATTGCTGAAACAACAAGTGATGCCTCTTCTGCACTAGATAGCACACTTAAAACATCTTTCGAATGGAATGCTACTGATGCCACATTAGAAAAAGGTCCGACTAATATTAAAAACGTAGTCACTGTTGATGACAGTATACTGATCACCAAAAAAGATCCAGCAAACCTAGTGGATTGGCAACACCGCGGATTCATTGCTGAAACAACAAGTGATGCCTCTTCTACACTAGATAGCACACTTAAAACATCTTTCGAATGGAACGCTACTGATGCCACATTAGAAAAAGGTCCGACTAATATTAAAAACGCAGTCACTGCTGATGACAGTATACTGATCACCAAAAAAGATCCAGCAAACCTAGTGGATTGGCAACACCGCGGATTCATTGCTGAAACAACAAGTGATGCCTCTTCTGCACTAGATAGCACACTTAAAACATCTTTCGAATGGAACGCTACTGATGCCACATTAGAAAAAGGTCCGATTAATATTAAAAACGTAGTCACTGCTGATGACAGTATACTGATCACCAAAAAAGATCCAGCAAACCTAGTGGATTGGCAACACCGCGGATTCATTGCTGAAACAACAAGTGATGCCTCTTCTGCACTAGATAGCACACTTAAAACATCTTTCGAATGGAACGCTACTGATGCCACATTAGAAAAAGGTCCGACTAATATTAAAAACGCAGTCACTGCTGATGACAGTATACTGATCACCAAAAAAGATCCAGCAAACCTAGTGGATTGGCAACACCGCGGATTCATTGCTGAAACAACAAGTGATGCCTCTTCTGCACTAGATAGCACACTTAAAACATCTTTCGAATGGAACGCTACTGATGCCACATTAGAAAAAGGTCCGATTAATATTAAAAACGTAGTCACTGCTGATGACAGTATACTGATCACCAAAAAAGATCCAGCAAACCTAGTGGATTGGCAACACCGCGGATTCATTGCTGAAACAACAAGTGATGCCTCTTCTGCACTAGATAGCACACTTAAAACATCTTTCGAATGGAACGCTACTGATGCCACATTAGAAAAAGGTCCGACTAATATTAAAAACGCAGTCACTGCTGATGACAGTATACTGATCACCAAAAAAGATCCAGCAAACCTAGTGGATTGGCAACACCGCGGATTCATTGCTGAAACAACAAGTGATGCCTCTTCTGCACTAGATAGCACACTTAAAACATCTTTCGAATGGAACGCTACTGATGCCACATTAGAAAAAGGTCCGATTAATATTAAAAACGTAGTCACTGCTGATGACAGTATACTGATCACCAAAAAAGATCCAGCAAACCTAGTGGATTGGCAACACCGCGGATTCATTGCTGAAACAACAAGTGATGCCTCTTCTGCACTAGATAGCACACTTAAAACATCTTTCGAATGGAACGCTACTGATGCCACATTAGAAAAAGGTCCGATTAATATTAAAAACGTAGTCACTGCTGATGACAGTATACTGATCACCAAAAAAGATCCAGCAAACCTAGTGGATTGGCAACACCGCGGATTCATTGCTGAAACAACAAGTGATGCCTCTTCTGCACTAGATAGCACACTTAAAACATCTTTCGAATGGAACGCTACTGATGCCACATTAGAAAAAGGTCCGACTAATATTAAAAACGCAGTCACTGCTGATGACAGTATACTGATCACCAAAAAAGATCCAGCAAACCTAGTGGATTGGCAACACCGCGGATTCATTGCTGAAACAACAAGTGATGCCTCTTCTGCACTAGATAGCACACTTAAAACATCTTTCGAATGGAACGCTACTGATGCCACATTAGAAAAAGGTCCGACTAATATTAAAAACGTAGTCACTGCTGATGACAGTATACTGATCACCAAAAAAGATCCAGCAAACCTAGTGGATTGGCAACACCGCGGATTCATTGCTGAAACAACAAGTGATGCCTCTTCTGCACTAGATAGCACACTTAAAACATCTTTCGAATGGAACGCTACTGATGCCACATTAGAAAAAGGTCCGATTAATATTAAAAACGTAGTCACTGCTGATGACAGTATACTGATCACCAAAAAAGATCCAGCAAACCTAGTGGATTGGCAACACCGCGGATTCATTGCTGAAACAACAAGTGATGCCTCTTCTACACTAGATAGCACACTTAAAACATCTTTCGAATGGAATGCTACTGATGCCACATCTTCTTCGGTAAATATTGCTAAAAGCGAAGTCTTCAAGGAGCAACGAAACATTTCATTGATACTTATAAACTTGCATTACAGGGCGCTAAAAACTTCAGTTTTGATGATAGAACTTCCTCCCGTGTGCAATTTGCTGGCCGTGGCCGTGGACGCGGCATCAAGTGTCCCCCCAATTGCTCGCAGTGCCTTTATTTAGGCCTGTAAATGCGCTACCGGTAGTAAGAAGATTTTTGCACTGCCAATGCCACTCCCAAAAAAACAAAACCGGCAAAGCCGGAAAAAGTATGTTTTATTTTTAATCAATTCATTTACATTTTATTTCTTTAGCTTTTATTAATTTTTTTTTCCTTTTCAGCAATCAAGTCGAATTTAAGACTATTATATTTTATACTAACAAACAACTATTATAGAAAAGAAGAAATTTAGATGTATATCAATAACAATATTTTTGCGCATCACAACAGACAATCTAGTATTGCGTAAATAAACTGCCAACCGAAGCATTAAAATGTCAATAGCTCATTAAAAATCTAACCATAAATAAGCACAGCAAGCAGCAGTAGCAGCCTCTTAAAGCTAAAGGCGGCGGCATAATAACTTCTGGCACCCTTTCAAAAAAACACATCATTCACCACCCTTATAAAAATGCGTAAACAAACAAGCAAACAACTTTAAAATGGAATGACAGAAATTTATTTGTAACCATAATTAAACGCCAGACAGTGCAGACACACACAAAGCCAAAACTGAAATCAGAAGATTTCTCCTCTACCCACATACATCGAAAAAGCCATGGAAAAATTACATTGTTGTGAAGACTAATGAGTGAGTGGCGCACAGCAGGCAAAAAGTCGACTTAAATATACAAATTTTTTTTTTTTAAATAGCCTCGGGCCCTAACCATGATATTTATGATGGAAGAACCGTCTACTACACTACAAATTTTGAAGAACTTGCTGAAGATGAGATGCATATGTGACTCAAAATTTTGAACTCAATATTTATTTAGTAAATTGAAAAATAACATAAATAAAATTTGGTAAAACATTTTAACCAAAAACAACAAAAAACGACTCAACAATTTTTTTTTTTTTTTTTTTTTTAAATAAATTACGGAAATGCTTTGAAAAAAGCGTTTTTTAGTCCTTTCGATGTTTTGCGCCTAATTAAGCACTTGTAATGAGGTCGCGTGATTTTGGCTGCAATTCTCGACGACTGTGGTCTCATTTAATAAATGACTGACTTGAGTGACTGTCTGTCTGTCTGGCTAGCTGTCGTATCCTTGTCAGACTCTTTTCATTTTGGAGTGATTTAATTGCATAGTGGGACAGTTTTCAGTTCAGCCTTTTTGGAAGTGAGTGAGTGAGTAACATGCAAATTAATGTTTATTCTGACTTTGGCGTTGATTGAGACTCATTAATTTTGTTAATAAAATGTTTGTCGTTAGGTTTACGTTGTTTTTCTATTGAGAATGAATAATAGCATAGAAGGCGTGATAAATTTTAGTATTTTAAGTGGTAGTTGGAGGGAATATTGTACAAGTGTACTAATTAAAGTATTACTTTTAAGAAAATTAAAATCAGCCGCTAGTAACCACCACTTTGTCTTTATTGATAAGTACTAGCAAAGCGCGTCATTCCGGGGCAGCCAGTGTTGATGCATTTGCTTAAGGAGATACCATCCTCAGCGTGCTTAGCTTAAGGTAAGCCTAGTTACTTACTCTTTATGGACGGTTTCTCATATATTTAGGAATGAATAAAAAAAAAAAAAAAAAAAAACAAATTGAGAATAATAAATTTGAATTTTACGCGGTGAAAGTCGCGGGTGTGCTACTTAATTGAAATCACCAGTACACACACTGCTTGAATTTTTATGCATGCTACTGTGCACTGCCTTACCCAACAAATATCTATTGAAAATAAATTTATTGCATACTTGTAGGTGCACATTTTTCAATTGTTTTCGCCGTACATGATAAACGACTCCTGGCAGGCAAATCTGTCAAATTACATTTAATTACAACTTAAATTTATACACCGCACACACACACACACGCACACGCCCACAAGCACAGCTGAAAGTGTTTTTACGAAACGAAATCAACTGCTACACTTATAGGAACAACTACCCTCGAAAAAGTTTTGGAGAAAAATGTAAAATAAATTTATGTAGCAAACAAAAAGCAAGGACAACATCGAAGACTTTTCATTTCGTTTTAGGCAAATAATAAATTTGCTGCTTTAAAATTCATTTCATTAAACATTTTCTATATGTATATGAGTAGGGGTGCTACTACAGCAAGGACAACTACCAAACAGGACATAGCAGGAAGTACACAAGGACAACGACGGAAATCTTTTGTTTATACTTAGTACGTACACCAATGAAAGGAAGGCAGGCGAGCAAGCAAATTAAGAAAGCTGACAATTTTCACTCTAAACTGTATAACAACTTAATGAGCCTGCATAACTTTATACGACTGTATAAAAACAACAAACAGGAGCAGCAGCAGCAGCAGCAAATGGAAATACTGCCTTGCCTTTCCTGTTAAGGATTCGCTCGATACATAGCGTAGTATATCACATGCGGCAGCTTGTGAAGGTGGCGGACTTGCTGTCAACAGATAAAAAAAAGAAGCAAAATAAAACACCAAGCCCGACGGGTAAAAATGCTGTGGAAGCGGCAGCAACAACAGCAGCAACAGCAGCAGCAGCAACTGAAGTAAAAGTCATTATTCACTCTAACCGCTAACAACGAAGAAAGCGAAGTGCGACGTGTTTATATGGAAATCCTGCCTTGACTCTAAAACGACAATGTCTAAAAAAATAAAAATAAAAAAAATAATCAACTTTTACTTGTCACACGCGTTCTGCTGGAAAATATGTTGAGCCTGAGACAAACTTTAGCCGCCGCATTTGCTGCTACACTGAAGAGTCCTCCATAAGCTAAATTATCTAAAGTTCAGCATAGACTGTATCCGTTTTGGGCACTGTCAACTGCTAAAGCCAGTTCTGTGCAATGAATAGTATTGTCTGCCTTGCAGCTATATTACATAGTCACAAGTCTACTAACACACAATACCCAACCATGATTTTGCACTGGACTCAACTATAGTCGTAAACGCGGGTTGCTTTGTGTATTATGCGTCTTGGCAGCCCAAAAATGTTCCTGATATTTAGTCTATGTAATCTGTTTATATATTAAATTATTCTATATGTAATGTATTCCTTAATCTATTAACCTACAATATTAATCTATTAATTTATTAATATATTAATCTATTAATCTATTAATCTATTAATCTATTAATCTATTAATCTATTAATCTATTAATCTATTAATCTATTAATCTATTAATCTATTAATCTATTAATCTATTAATCTGTTAATCTATTAATCTATTAATCTATTAATCTATTAATCTATTAATCTATTAATCTATTAATCTATTAATCTATTAATCTATTAATCTATTAATCTATTAATCTATTAATCTATTAATCTATTAATCTATTAATCTATTAATCTATTAATCTATTAATCTATTAATCTATTAATCTATTAATCTATTAATCTATTAATCTATTAATCTATTAATCTATTAATCTATTAATCTATTAATCTATTAATCTATTAATCTATTAATCTATTAATCTATTAATCTATTAATCTATTAATCTATTAATCTATTAATCTATTAAATCTATTAATCTATTAATCTATTAATCTATTAATCTATTAATCTATTAATCTATTAATCTATTAATCTATTAATCTATTAATCTATTAATCTATTAATCTATTAATCTATTAATCTATTAATCTATTAATCTATTAATCTATTAATCTATTAATCTATTAATCTATTAATCTATTAATCTATTAATCTATTAATCTATTAATCTATTAATCTATTAATCTATTAATCTATTAATCTATTAATCTATTAATCTATTAATCTATTAATCTATTAATCTATTAATCTATTAATCTATTAATCTATTAATCTATTAATCTATTAATCTATTAATCTATTAATCTATTAATCTATTAATCTATTAATCTATTAATCTATTAATCTATTAATCTGCTAATGCTATGCAATGTTAACGTCAGCGGTCACCAAACAACCACACTTAGGTTTCCTCAGCGCACAAAATACAATACAACCCTCGTATGTACCTCCATTCCAACTCTCGCACAAATGGCGTATTAATGAAGTGATTTGCGTATTTATATCCGCAATACTAAGAAGTAAAAGTAAAATTTTACTTCTTCATTGCTTCGAATTGGGGTGCGTCAAATTACAGATCATTTCTCACACCACACTCATTAACTTTTCGCAGCTGTAGTACGAGTATGTACTTCTGTTTGTTGCTGTCAAATGAAAATGTGCGTAATTTTCCAAAAACAGCAAATTCTCAAAACCATGAACGCAGCTTTGTTGGTTTGTTATGCAAATGTTGGCTTGTCAGATAAAAATAAATAAAGTTTGTAGCATTTGGTGAGCGAATTCGTTCTGGAACTTCAAACTTCGTGATGTTCAGCGTGAAGTTAAAAGTTGTTTGCTTAGATATTTTAATTATGGTTTCTGCTTTAATGCAACGCTTAAAAGTGACAGTTGTTCAGTTGATTCTAGGTTTTAAATAACTTCAGTTATCGAAATGACTTAGAGCGCAAAAAAAAACTCATTAAAGATGCGGAATTACTATATACAATTTTAAATGCGACTTGCGCAGTAACTTGCGTCAATGTATGACTTTCTTCTCTTGCTAATCGAATGCTTTAATTTTGAGTCACCAATTGTCAGTGACAAAAATAAAAACGAAGCGCATGTAAAGTAAAACATGCATTTTCCCTACTTCTTTCCCACTCATGGAACCAAATTACAAACACAGTCAAACAAATAAGCTCCCTATCAGTTTCATGCTCGCAGTTTCTTATCAATTGGTAACTAACTGCACGCATGCCACACCCTTCTTCAATTACACAAAAACTGTCACCAAGCAAGCAGCTTTCGTTGAGTGTTATTAGCGAAATGAAAGAGAAGCTTAATGTTTTTTCTGTCTGCACTCGGTTTTCATGTAAAGCTTATGCGTTTGGTTTTTTTGTTTCGTTGTGTGAGTGAAGAATGTTCAAGCGTTTTACATGCAAAATATTGAACCGATTTCGATGAAAATAACTAGATTGTGCACATTTGTAAATAAATATATTTCAAATTGTATATTTTTTCTCAAAATACTTATAGGTTGTGTATTGTATATAAGATATATAGACGGAATTGTTGTTAAAGTCTAGTGTTATGTAGTCTATATCTATTTACTTTTTACAATCTTAAATGCTATACACGCACACAATTTGAGTCGTTTCAATTTGATTTAATTGAATCAGACTAGTCTGCTCCTTTGCTTCTATTCACAGTGGTTTTTTTAGGCATTCTTGGGCATGAACTGCAGCGTCTGTGGTTTGCTACTCACGTACTATAAAAAACAAGACCTTGCCAAAATGAAGTACAAAAGCTAAGTATATAAAAGAGGTATTCAACGAATTGTCTGCATTTGAGCCTATGGCATTGAAGTGAAACCAAATTCCAACAAAAATTTCTTATGCAACACGCGTAGTTTTGAGGTTGTTGCAGCGATTTGACTTAAAATTTCAAACTAAGAAACTTAAATTTAATATTAAAATTTAAATTTAAATGCAAAATTAAACACAAACAAAAAAAAAAACTTTATAAATACTTTTTGCTACTATAAATTTTATTTTATGCAAAGCGTTTGTGTGAAAATCACTCAAAATTGTGTTTAACTAAGCGTAAAAATTATAAGCAAATTAATTTGCAACAACCAACAACAACAACAACAAATAAAAACAGAAACTTTTACTGCAACAAGGAGTTTTATGAAATAATCAAGCCGAGGACGAAAGCCTGCATGAGTCCCTTCCACTCTGCAGACAAATCAAAAAGCATCACAACCAAAACCGAGAAGTGGTGCGGCAACCGACAATTTATCTGCATAAAAAGCGCAGTTTGCAATTTATGTGCACAGTGTAGACAGGGTTTGCATTCGTAGAAATAGAGACTTGGATGCCTATGGTGTTTAAATTTTGCAACAGTAGCTTTTGGAAAGAGTTTCTTCGATATAGCTGCAGGCAACGTGCAAGGTGCAAGGTGCTAGAGTAGCTACAAATCGAAAACAGTTCGCAACACTTTGAGTTACTCAAATGCCTTCAAGTAGCAAAACAGTTAAAGTAGTTCTACACAGATTTATGCTAGAACGTGTAAGCGATAAAGAAAAACAAAGCAAGTCTTACTAAATCGAATATAGGCTAATTTATTTAGCTGCTTACAATATTTAATACAAATGCTTAGCTTATCACAGGCAGTAAACCTTTTTTTTCTTGCTATGGCCTTCTATTTATGCGCCTAAATGTAGGCAATCACAATTTTTATTTACGTTTATTTTTGTATAATTTTGCTATTCCCTAGGCTAGTATACACAACAAGCACACACACACACAGAGACAGACAAACAGACAGCTGGACAGACAGACAACTTAATAAATAATCGAATACTCATGTATGCAATAGAAGCACAAAGTCGTGTGCTGCCAACTCGCCTCACAGGCACTAATAGCACTTCATGTCTTATTGGCGCAGTAGTAGTAGGGGCTACTTCACAAAACTTTTCCAATTTTCCCCTTTTTATCGTAAATTACGCCCAATTCAATATTTGCCCTTTTCGCATTCAAGTTTGGTGCGTGTTGCCTTTTTCTGCTTGATTTGGTTTTGTCTTTTCTTCGGCAAATCTTTTTATTTGCAATAATTTTTTTCATCCATAAAGAACTTTGGTTACTTTTTGTTGTTGTTGTTGTTGTTGTTGTTGTTTTGTTTTTATGCTTAGCTACAATGTGTCTCTTTATCGTAAATAAGAAATCTCATACGTGCGTATGACTATTCGATTCAAAGTATTTCCAAGTATTACGGCGCGTTTATGAATGTGCTGCATAAATTGGTTTAAGTTCAATTCCAAATAGCATAAATTGTTTGGATTGTCTTTGTTCAATGTTGCTTCAATTACGAATTGTTATCCGATTCAAAGTTAACCGAAAAGTGTAATTATTGTTTTTAGATTAAATACTACAAATACTCGTAGAATACATTTATTTAATTAATATTCAATAATTTGGTATTTGGCATAGAATATATCTCGTTAAGCAGCCTTTACATACTCCTATGAGTTATTCAGCTCAGTGGTAGGCGAATTCAATTCTCATAACAGTGTTCAAACGGTTATCAGCTCAAATATAACAAAATCTTTTCCACAGAGCACTCAGCCTTCCAATTTTTCTGTCAATTAAAAGTGTTGGCATGCTACAAATTTTATAAATATTTTATATCTGTACCGGCGTTTAAGACTCTTTACTAGTGGGTGAATGAGTTAACAGTTTAAACTTGAAACGAAGTGGAACATCCATAGTAATCATTAACCTTCGAGACGTCCAATGCACTACTGAAAAAACGTATAACAAGCGCAATCCGAACAAGTTTTGCTGCATTTCATAACCCGCGAAGAAAACATGAGTTGAGAGATCAAGCTACACTCGAAACAGCGGATTGCACCGCGTAGATCGGTGCCTATGAAGCCCAAGTGGGGCCTGTCGGCCAACAAACTTATGACGCCAGTTTTTTTTGGAATATACACAGCATAATTCACATTGATTACCGTAAAAAATGCGAATATTATTGCAAATATGCTTGCAACGGTGAGGTAATGGCACAAACAAACAGCTATCTTAAAATATTTTAAAGATTATATTATTTGAAAGGCATACAAAACTTAGACAAATGCTGAACGCAGTATATTGAAGCATAAAAATTGCATATAAAACTTCAACTTTGCAGTTTCACTACTTATCTCGCATTCGCGCATGTTTTGTTGTTGTATTTACATCACATTATGTATGCCTATTTATTATATCTGTTATACACATCATGTGTGCCTGTTCTTTCTGTTATACATATCATGTGTGCCTATCTGTTATACGCATTATGAGTGCCTATTGGTTAAATCTTAATATGGAAGCCTTCTTTGGACTTTCAAACTATTCAGGCTACTATGCACATTGTAAGATCGCACCCATTGGCACAAAACAGTATATTTCTATACTCAAGTAGTCTGATTATTGTTTAATATAATCAAAAACCATTTCTGCAGATCTGTTAACGAGATGGTCCAGCATTATAGCATACACCCAGTTTGGGTGCCACTGTACAATGAAATCGAGAGAAATTGTAGAGCAGACTGTCTTGCGAGATAGTGTACTATCGCCAAAATACTGGTAAGCATTCGATCGGGAGGCCCCTATCTAAATACAATATGTTAATTTACCTTTTAGAAATCTCCTAAATTTGAGGTCAGTGGACTAATTAAAAATGGTTTAAATCGTTCAAGAGGTTGTAGAAGCAGCGGTTTTTTCTCAAAACAAAAGATCTGTGGTACCACAACAGATCTTCACGGCCTAAGCGATGCTGGTTCTCTTGCCACTCGACCTAGGTATTACTTTAAACAAGTTTTTAAGCGCATAATATTTAACAAGTTCTGTCTACCAATTATATATGCACAAAACTAGTTCAAATTGCCCTAAGAGAAGTGCATTAAAAGCATCGAAATGTTTTCAGAAATTGTGACATTATGCTATAGAGATATTAGCAGTCTCTAAATTGTTGCACACTTTTTGGCGCTTAATAATTTAGTCGCTTGATAACCACAAAATGTCCTTAGCTGCAACAGTTTCACACATTGTACCAAGGAAAAAAAAAACAGGGAGAAACCGGCCTAAATAAATGTCCTGCCATATTTGGCTGCAATGCAATTTCTGTGCTGCGTGTACGCCGAGCAGCTTTGGACTATAGACCATTAATGTTAATTTGGGTCGTGCAGGCATTTTCACAGAATTTTTTCACTTATTTTTGTTTTTTTTTTGCAGCATATCATGCTTGTAAACAGCCTTTTTTGTATAGGCTGTGCGTATTACAACATGGCGGATACGTGTTAATTTTAATTTACGCGTTAATTGAAACCTCATGCAATACAGGCAGCAGACATGCAGATAGACAGACAGACAGACAGACAGACGGACAAACGCACACACAATATCGAGTTTATAGCCTACAAATAGGCGCAGCTGTTAGTTTATTAAAACATTTGGCAGCTGACTTAATAGGCAGTTGGCTTACATGGCGCTCACGTTGTACTCCATTGGCTGCTGCTACTCTAGACGTACCATAAAAAGTATAATTGTTATCGACAATCGCTTAAATGTGTACACTGTGCAACAAAAAAAAAAAATAAAAAACACTACATCGTGTATATAAAGTGTCTTTAATACGCGCTTGATTGGATTGTCGCACAAGTTAATTGAACATTGTGAACTAGGCACGACTATAGACCGTACATAGGCGTAGTAATCGATACTAAGCACTCAAAAAAATAAATAGTTACAGGCTTTAAACACGCTTTCCAGCACTGGCGCAATTTGTGCGCCGCTTAGTATGCAATTAATTTTCGTAAGCCAGCGTTAGATGACCGCACGACCTAAATTTGTGAGCTAACTTGCGCATCAGTGAAGCGGACTATTGCCAAAAAATTCTGTGTGTGTGTGTATCTGTGTGTGTATGTGGCTGTTCGATACAATAACAATAAAAAATTGCTGATTCATGCAACTTCATTAGGCAGACTGTAGCTGTATGCGTATGAATAATCCCCACTCAATTGTAGCGCTGCTCAATCAACTCTCATGCTGTCCTGTTTCGATATTTATCACAGGATTTCACAATTTCATGGCGCTATTTATTTGCTAACAGCAGCATCTATATATAGTTCTACGCTAAGCCAGTCGCTTATGTTGTTAGTTTATTTTATATCAGTTTTATTTTTTTGTATTTACTAAATTGCAAGTTGTATCTTCATTCTGGCACAACTGCTTCAATGGCTCTTTTATCGTATCAAGCAAAAATCGTTTGAGCATGATTCGCGTAAATTTTGTTTCTACTTGATTTACTACAAATTATTTTCGATTTGAGTTTGTTCTTCATAGAAACGTCAGCTCAAAACATAAAAATTGCTTAATAATTGTAACAATTCTTTGATTTTTCGCATTTTATTTGGTTTTGCACGCTATCTGCATGCTAAGTTTATTTATTTGATTTGTTGATTTGTATGCAAGGCCAATGACTAGCTTAGTTTTGGTTGGCTAGAGTGTTAAATGAACTACATGAGTCTGCATCAAGGCATCTGTAGGTGCAGAGGCCAAAAAGTTGTACTACAATATTAATATTATCTACAATAAATATGGCTACAAGCTTTGAAAGGAGTTTAAGAACTTTACTAAGCAAAGCTCTGTAAAAGTCCTTGTAACTTGAGTAACAAATTTAGCACTGTACGAACGCTAAACGCTGGTAAACATTTCCAGCACTGAGATATACGTTCTTTTAATTATTAAAAATTTAAGAGTTCTCTTGTTTAGATTTCATCTTGATCATATTCTGCTGTAGATCTCAAACTTCATCTCAAGCGCGTGCACAACTAATGTCAAACTTCTTATCATTTCTAAATATATTTACGGATTTTGATTTGCTCTGCTGCTGGCTGACTCTAATATTCATCTGCATATTACTATACATTATAATACACAATTTGTTCATACTAAAATGCTGTATTGAACCAAATATGATAAAGTTTTAAACAAATCTGTTGATGAAATAAATCTGTTGAGTTTTTCCATTCTCAAACTACGAACTAAAATACATTTATTAGTTAACAAAACTGATTTGAAGCATTTGTTTAACAGAAAGTGGTCTGAGGTGTGTGCGGTAGCAATTAGCATATCGAAATTGAATCGAGATCCAAATTCAATATAAATCTGCTTACCGATATTTTTGGTACCTAGTACTTTTACGAGCATACGTTCTGCGCTGTCCAATTTCCATTTCCTGCCTATTGCTTTTTTTATGTGGGAAAAAAGCATCTGTGGCTTTACTCACTCATTCTACTGATATCTAAGACATTTCTATGAACAAACTATAAGGGTACTTACGCCCGATCGTTTAACAGCTTAGCTTAGTTGATGAGAAAATTGAAAATTAAATAATTAATTTTTTCCCCAAGTTGCACAGCACTATCATTGACCACTTCCCGTTTTTAAACAAAAAAACTTTCAAGTGTTTTTGAAACACTTACCGGTTAAAATTAAATCGACATCTGTTCTGGTATTAATTAGTTTGGTATTAATTAGGACGAAACAATGGAATTATTACTAAAGCCACTGTCAAATACTGCAAATGTATTTTGCTAGCTGTATAATTTCCTACAAACCTAAACAAAATTCTATTAAATTCCAGAAGTTGAAACTAATGAAAGAATGTAAATCTTAATCAATGGAAATAACGTTCAGATAAGTCTTTTAATCGTCTTAATATTTAATTTTAATTGACTAGCTGTGCATATAAAATTATAGTATACTCTAAATTTGGACAGTTTAAAATGTTTAACTACAAGGAGGGCGTAAATGCAGAGTTGGAATCCTCTTTACCAGACTAGTATTTGCTATACAGATATATTTATTGCATTTATGCAGTGCTATTTTTCGGCATCTTTAATAAAACTTCAGCATATGCAAAATATTTATATAACAATTTCCATATACTCCAATACGTTTTTACAAATAATAAATTGAGATATTAATTCGATACGCCATATTGACATGTCACAGATGCAACGCGTTTCACTGATTTCAACATGAACAATTTACTAAAAAAGTGTAAAAAAGAGTAAAATAAAATAAGACCCGATGTTCAATAAACGTTGTGAGTGGAGAAAAAATGTATTGCAAATACAGACAGACGGACGGACAGACGGATAAGGTTTGTAGATACATATTTGGACAGAGCTCTTGCAACTAAATGAACATTTATTTAAAAACAAAAAGGCATATATACGAGTTTCAGTGACATTTGTTGTTGATGATGCTTAAAGTTAAATATATTTAAAAAATGTTAAACAATTTTTGCAAATTAATTTACAACAAGAGAAAATATTAACTTCGGTATTTTACCGAAACTACAATACACTTCACACGGTTTTCACAGCTCATCATACAAACAGAGGACAGACAGATAGAGTGACAGACAGACGGACAGATAGACAGATAGACAGAGAGACAGACATACGCACAGACAGACATACGGACAGACATACGGACATGGCTAGTTCCTTTCGTCTACTCGAGCCTAACAAGGTCTTATGGTATCTCCGAAGCTTCCATCCATGTGTTACAAAATCAGTGACAAAATTATAATACTATTTATACTACGTGTGTGAAGAGTATAACAAAATATTATTTTAATAAAAGGTAGGTACCACTTACCCTTTTGATAATTCATAGTTTCCAATTAAATACGCATAAAGACAATGCACGAATTAATTAACGTATGTCAGATGAGTGCACTTTAATTGGATTTACCGAAATATTCTGTGGAAACAAGAACAACAAAATGGTGCAAATTAATTATATTAAATAAATTTAATGAAAAATATCTGCAACTATGCAATAAAAATCAGGTTTTTTCATCAGGCATCTTTGACAAAATTTAGATAAATTAATGGAACAACAAAAAATGGAGCAAAAATTAGTAAAGGATCTGCAGTGGAATTAAAAGTATAGTATAAACTTTCAAATAAATACAAATAAAATGCACAAAAGACAAACAAGTATTTTTACAAGCAAAAAACGACGACTCACTTTCAAGGCAATCTCTATAATTAAAAGGCAAAACTATGCAACCATATCATATCCTACAAAACGAAAGGATTCCAACTACAGACGACTATGCAACTTACTACTTACTTGCTACTTAAGCTGCAAATCGTTTGTTTAACTTGCTCCGCTTCGGGTTTCAACTACTTAAGAAGTAAAATCATTTCGCCCGCATGCACTGCTCTCAAGTGCATAATTTTATAGTTAGGTTGGCATTGGTTGTGTAGATAACCTGTCTGCTGCCTTGGCAAAATTGCAGGTTGCAACATTTTCATTAAATTAAGTCAAATAGCAAACGAAGTTGAAGCTGCAAACAAACAAACAAACAGGCAAACAATCTGTATAGAAGCAGTTGTAAACAAGCGTATTCAGTCAAGAATAACTAGGTAAGCAGTTAAAATTACAATCGAGCCATGTTTCAGTTAATGAAGAGAATTACAAAATAAGCAGTATTTTTGTGGAGCAAGAAGTGTGTTTTAAAATTAACAGAGTTGTTTTGTAGTGCTAAGGATAAAAATTATTGTTGTAAACTGCACTGGCATTAGCTTATATATATATATATATATATATATATATATATATATATATATATATATATATATATATATATATATATATATATATATATATATAAAGAAGTACTCAGCTATGAACTCTAGTTGAGAGCTACTTTCAGAGAAGTATAGCTGTATTGTTTTTAAAGCTTAATTATTGTAAAAATTTATTAAATTTTTCTAAAAAACTACAGTCATATTGACAGATAATAGCTGTTGCAATACCTCATTAGCGTTTGCATTAAAGCGAAATGATCAAGCGCGACCATATGCACTTTCACTTACTTTACGTGAGCTATTCAGTTGGGCTGTGACGCTCTGTCTCTCTCTCTCTCTCTCTCTCTCCTTAACTCTAACACTGTCCTTAACTATCTCGCTCTCCCTCACTTTTACACTGCCTCTAATTCTCTCTCTCTGTTGCTCTCTCCCACTCACTCGCACGTAATGTCACGACGACGCTGGCAATGTATTGAACGAACTACGCTTATTTGATTTTGTTGTTGTAATTACTATTTAAAGTGTTGCGGCGCTGCAAACCTTTTGGCTAGGTAAGATCTAACGAACATTAGTTAGGTAAATCGTTAAACTAAGTTTTTATTACTATTTAAGATGGTGCGTTACTGCAAACCTTTTAGCTTGCAAATATCTATTTAATTAAATCATTAAGACTAACGAACAGTAGTTAGCGACTCGTTAGAGCATTAGCAAATCGAGCCACTGACCGAACTGCAGTGTAAGGTGTCAATTTTTGAGTGCGTGTGTGTGTCTGTGCATGTATGTGTCTGTGCATGTATGTGTCTGTACATGTATGTTCATCTAAAAGTATGCAAAATTTCATGTAAACGCATACTAAACAATGACGAAAACAGCAAATCACAAAACTAAACGAGACAGAGTAAAATGTTAACGAAAACGTTGACAACTAAAAACACCAAATGTCAGCTGAAACTGACAGTTGAGGCAACAGCGTTGCCGCTAAAATTGTGGCAAGGTAAGGTTCTCCGAACTTCATGTATTGTAATTCATACAGACATAGGTGCAATCTATACATAACCAGCAAAGAGATGGCAGCGAAGTTGCTGCGAGTTGCTTAGTTGACAAAAGTCAAAAGCTTAGACGAGCATGATGGCAGAAGGAGCATAGTATAGAGCATAGCATTAATTAAGTTTGTAGCGACAAATGCCACGATACGACACAGCCAAGCACACACACACACACACACACACACACACGCATACATGAATGCAGACATACACTAATGCAAAACGACAATTCGACACAAAGAATGTGTTGCATACAAACAGGCGGACTGACAGCATTGGTTTGTGTTTGTGTACTTCAACGCTTGAACTGTTGTTGTTGCTGTTGTTGTTGTTGCTGCCTCGTTAGAGTTTGTTTTTGTTGTTGTCAGTGTTGCTTGAATGTCATGACGCTGTTAATTCTATAAACTCTTCACTTTTTTGAAGCATACTTCTAGGCAGCTAACGCGCTTTTTTGAACTTTTTGGTCTAGGCAGAGAGTTTGTAATATTGCCAGTATATAATCAGCGTAGTATTTTAGAATGATTCATAATTTATATTTTGTTGTTGCTTGCTGTGTATATGTGCATTATTTAGGACATACAAGTATGTAAATAGTTTGCTGCAATTTTTTGACAAATTTTGCGGTTGTCATTGCAACACTTTTGCTTTTAGTTTGTTGGTCAATTGCAGGTTCTGTTGGGACGCTAGTTTAGTTGGCAGACAAAAGACTGAAATGTTGCGGTTTCATTAGAACATTTAACGTCAATTTTTGAAATTTGAATTGAATTTTAGTTAAACTTTAAATTTTTAATAAATTTAATGTAAACAATGAAGGGTGATAGAACTTTTGGCATATAATTATAACCAAATATACTGATGAATTCGAATGTCATATAGGCCGTTTGTTCTTAAGATGACGTTTAAAGCGGCAGTACACTGTTTGATAACTTCAAAGAACCTTTGGAAACTTTTTGAAAACTTTAAAGGCGACTCTTCATCTATAAATAAACGTAAAAAATTCCGTTTGCATTAAATCTATGGTATATGTTATCTCACCAAAGATACATATATCAACCTTAAAGTAATTTCAGCAAAACATCAAACTAAAAAAAGCTTTTCAACGTGTGCAGCGAAACGCTCAACAAATCCTTTTCACTTTTTATATAGAATTTACGACTGAAACTGATTAAGGTGCAGTAAATGCAAGAAGAAGAAAAAAAACTGCATTTTCAAAGCACACACATGTAAATATTTATAAAAAAAAAAAAAAAAACATGCTTCTTGCCATAGTTACACTCTGCGGGGCAAATTTTGCAGCTTCTGTGATAAGGTTTTCGCTGTGTACCACCTCACTTCTTTAGAACAAACTCAGCTGTTAGCTGGCGTTTATTGCACCTACAATGCACGTATCCAAACACACACGGAGCGCGATATAAAAGGGCTTTATTTAGACTGCCTGGTGCTTTTCTTTTTTTTTTTCATTCACACATTGAGACTACAAGCAGTTGCAGCAGCATTTTACTCTATGAACAAATGAAATCTTTTTCATTTACATATTTTATTTGCAGCCTCCCTATTTTTTTTACCTATTTACGCCTTGCTGCACAAAGTAAAGTCTTACTTCAATTGCTTTGCACATTTCGCTGCGCTCTCAAGTTGTATGCGGTATAAATTTATATATAGATGCATACAATACACGCATATATATACAAGTGTATATAGTATTTGTGGTGGTAGAGCCGTGCATTAGTCTATGTGTTTGACGATGCTGAAAATACGGCAACAAAAAAAAAACAAAAAATGAAAAGTCTACGCGTTGCGGTTAAGTGAAAAATGTTAAAAATTGTTTGTGCCTTCTTTAAATAGCGAGGAAAAACACTTTAAACAAAAAGTGTTGCTTACTTTTAGGCATATACGCTGTTACAATTAGTACAGTGTAAATAAATAAGTGTATAAGTTTTACAAAAACTGAACTTGTATTCATTTATTAAGATACATCTAGGAAAGTAAGAGCTATAAAAAATACCTTGCCTAATAAATTTTGTTGTATAGTGTAATATAGTCGGATAGTTCGATTACAAGTGAAGTTATAGTATGCTACTCGTTGTTTCTGCAACATTAGCTGTCTTACTCGCTAGATTTGCTGATTTCGCATTACTCGTTAGTTTCTTCTTTTGTGTTATTTCGTCATACTCGTTAGTTGTTAATACTATGCACTCATAGTACGTTTATGCTTTGATACAAAGTTTGTTAAATCCACTAAACATTGGAATGGCAACTCTCTTGCACCGTGCCCCATATAAAATTTAATCCAAAATTGTCAAAACACGTGTTTAATTATTTTTTGTGTTATTTAAATAGAGAGAAAAATAAAATGTCCCTACATAACCTTTAAACCCCTTTTCCAAAATGCAAAACATTTTCCGAAATACGTGTTTAATTATTTGTTGTGAAGTGTATTAAAAAACATAGTTTGAAAACGTTCAGATGCAACAAAAATCGTTTGTTCCCTCTTTCCCTCTTAGAATGAAATTTATCAAAATCGAAGGTAAAAAATAAATTTAAACTATATAATCTTTGAACAGACCACCCCCTCCACCATTTTCACACTTGGAGGTGGTTACTATCCAGAAATAACCTTTCCAGCATTAACGAGTTTGCTGTGCGTTAATTAGAAATGAATGAATCCGTCAGATCCAGCATTCCTAATTATATAGATATTAACCGATGTCTTCAACTCACTTGTAGCGGTAGCTCCCAGACGAATCCATTACCTGCTTTGTGCATTTTGTAAATACAAATTCTTTAACTGATTTCCACTAGAGCTCTTATTTCTTCGTGTTGACTGATAGCTTTTGCTGCTTACTCGTTAGTTGATTTTCGATTAAATTGTCTATTTCTTGGCATCGTAAGCTTTATTTTGTCCTAACTACGTTGTCTATTATTCGTTAGTTTTATAGTATTTTCCTGGCAAAGAAAATTTATAATTGTGCTACTTTTAAGTTGTGTTTGCAAAATACTTTTTTCTTAAATGCATGCTTTTCGCACTGGTTTGTTATGTTTTACTCGCTACTTTAATTATTTTCACTGTTTCATCAATCTGCTTATTTCGTTTTACTCGTTGAATTTCTGCTCTCTCTCTCTCTCTCTCTCTCTCTCTCTCTCTCTCTCTCTCTCTCTCTCTCTCTCTCTCTCTCTCTCTGTAGTTTCGTTTTACTCGTTGCTTTTGTGCTGCATTTAGTTGTATTCATTGGTTTCATAAAAACAACCGAATTGGTATTTGAAAAACCCTCCTTCTTCACCATATTTAGCAAACGAGTTGAAATTCGTATACTGGCTCAACTGACTCACTGAAGTATTTTCAAAAAATTTCGCACTATTCACAGCACACTTAATAAATGCTCTTACATAAAAAAAAAAAAACTTTTTCATAAAGTTTCAAGAACTTTAAAAATAAATAATTCCAAATACTCGAATAAAACAGTTTTTCAAGCATTCACTTTTTCCGCTTCTCCCACTTAATAAAAAGTAAAAAAATTTTATAGAAATCTGTAACAATTGACAAATATTAAAAACTTTTAACAATATTTTTCTGAGCAATTAAATGTTGCCTGTTATCGAAGTGAAAACTTTTTAAAAGCACAACTTTTTCCTACCAATTTCTGTTTTATGTTTATTCTTTTTCCAGAGCAGTCATTCAAAAAATCAGACAATGAAAATATTTACAATGAAGTGAGATACTAGAACGTATTTTGAACTTCGTAGCTTGAATATTGTCAAATCATGACGAAGAAGAGGCAAAAGTGTATAGCATATATATGTACTATGTATCTACAACTAGACAAATATTTTGTACAATCAGCTTTCGAATATCATAAATAAAATCGGCGTAATCCACAATTGAGTGCTTAAGTGCAAATAAGCGATTTTTACAAGCCACAGCATCGCTTTGCAGGGGAGAATTGGCGGTGGGGTCGAAAAACGATACTGAGCCTATGGGGATTTAATGCCGCATCGATAAGCAGCGACAAAGTCTAAAGGTATATTTTTCTGACATTAAGATTTTGCAGTAAAACGAGAAGAAGAAGAAGAAGAAGAAGAGGAAGAGGAAGACGACAACGAGAGAAAGAACACTTCTGTACAAAAATAATATTGAAAAATCATCAATCATTTACAGCGGGGGTTTGAGTTAGTTAAGGGTGTGCAGTAGACCGCAAAATTTGTCAGTGTTGTACGAAGCGAAAAGTTCTGGGATACCAGCAAGCGTAACGAAAATCATGAAAGTTTCAAACGACAGACAGCAACGCGCCTAAATGTATGCAATGTGCAGCATTTTTGATGACTTAATATTTTGCATGGGAATTTTTTTTTTTTTTTTTTTTTTTTGGGATGATGTATTGCTACATACGAAATTTTTTTATATGTTACTAAAATGCTTTAATTTAGTAAAACAAAAAATTAAAACTGGAAATTTAAGAAAATTCAGGGAAACCCTAAAAGTCTACAATAGTGTTTCAAATCTATTGCTTAGCTTTATTAAATGAGTCGTTGTGATTGAAGCCCAACTTTCCAGCTTCCCTATTTCGCAAATAGACACTGAATGGTATACAAAATGGTATACAAAAAGATCAACATATTCTTAGTTGGCATAAAAACTAATAAAAATAAATGATAATTTGCTGCTAATGTTGCATGCTTTTAGGGTTGTGCGCATGGTTAGCTATAATAAAGACGCTGTCTAGCAGTTTACTGAGTTTAAACACTCGCTAAACTTGTGTTCATGATAGCAAAGATAATGCTTAAAGAATTACTGTTTGCTGCCTGATAAGGCATTTTCTACCAAAGTTGCAAATTAAAAAAAAAAGGATAATTAAATTTAAGCCGCTCTTAGCTTTAAAGAGCTATGCAGAAAATATGCAACTTATGCGCATACAACGAGCTAAATACTAAAGCGCCGTAGGTTGATGCCATACAAAGTTTTTCTTGCTATACATAGAAATTATAAAGTAAGGTATTAGTAGTTTGTTATTGAATATGTCAGAAAATCAAATAGTCACTGCACAATTTTTCGTTCACTGCTCGGAAATGGGTTAAGCGGTATGAATACCTTCATACAATTGGCATAGACGAAAATACTTTTGCTAATGTAAATCATATGATACACAGCACGTTTTTCCTGAGAAGCATGCTATAAGTAGAAACAAATTTGTTATGTGCGGCTAGCATACCGATGAGAGCTTGTAGCCACATAAGTGTGAAACAAAAAAATTACATATTTGCGATTTCTATTTTTCCTAGCACGATATGTGAATTTCGTACTTGAGTTTTGTTTAAACAGGATGAAGTTTTCAACTTGTGAAAATCGATAGCAATTGAATTTCTGAGCTGAGCTGCAATTTATAACAAAACAAGTGTTATAGAAGGCGCCAAAACTTATCTGTATGTTGAGTCTATATTTGGTCAAATCGATCAATTAGAACTTGAGAAACATATCTCAAAAACACTTCCATGAAAAATTTTTCAAATGTAATTTTCTAATTTAGTTGAATGGAATGCATGGAAAAATTATATTAAAATATGGTGATCAGACAAATTTTCCGATTTTTCAATAGTTTTACGTTTAAATTATATTAAATTTCGCATGAAAATCAAAATTTAAAGTTACAAAATACTCATTATCTCCAGTCAACCTTACAAGCCATGAACACTTTCATGGCTTTAAACACATTTTTTTGCCACTTTTGTAGCGTATAAAAGTTACGTTTATTTCCGAAACTATTTCTTCTTCTTCTTCTTCTTCTTGATTTACAATATTTTCATCCTTCAGCAACTGCAATGTGCTGCGATTGTTTGTTTGTTTGTTTACTCGTCGTTGCACTTAATGTAATTAATTTTAATTAAAATTCAACATAATGGTCTACAACAACTACAACATTATGAGCTACATAGCATGATCTCTGTAACAGGATTTTCTATAAAAATTATATCTAAAGAATCAAATTCTAGAGTAATGAGTCAGTTTTGTTGTTGTTCCCATTTTGTAGCTTCCGGCAAAGTGTCTAATTTGTTGTTGTTGTTGTTACTGTTCTAGACCAGCTTGCCTGGTCTTCTGGCGAAAATTGTCTACTATTCATTCTGAACATTTAGTTTATTTTTTTTTTCAGTTTTCTACGCGGTTTCATTTAACACATTTCTGCTTTAAAAAAAAAAAAAAAACAAAAAAAAAAAGAAGAAATTTCCTTTTTTTTATTAAAAATAAAAATGCAAAGTAAATAAAATGGGTAAAAAAGTGTTGCCTGCTTTTAAGCGCGTTCGCTTACTGCAGCTACTATCTCCGTACGTGTACATATACATATACATATGCAGCTGTCGTGCTGTTTGTACTTTTGCAAGAGGTTAAATGCATACTGTGTCGTCGTCCTTCGACGTTCTTCGACATGCACAGCGCGACTGTTTAATGTACGCAAATAAAACAGTTACTGGCAGCGCGCCGCAAAGTATGCAACAGATTTTTGCATGCGTTTTGCTTATTTGCAGAACATTTTCATTTGCAACTATTTTTAAGCACTTGGCAAACATTTAAATGCGAAAAATTATGATTTGAATTTAATGTTGTTAGCTTGATTGTTTTGCATTCGCTTTTTTTTTTATTGATACAGAATTGTGGGAGATTAATTCATTGTTTACTTTTGTTGTTTGAAGGCTATGCAGAACGGGAAAAATAAACAAGTACTTCAAGTGGAGTACATAGTTCATGCATAGTTCAGCGATCACCCTTTAATAATAAATTTCATTTTTTTCGAAATATTTTTAGACATATTGGAACAGCCATTTTCCATTTGTGTTTAAGTTTTAATTTTTGCAAAAATCTCTATATCAGCTTTGTAATCAGAAACCAATGACACCAATGATCAGTAACCTAAACTACCTTAACAATACCGGTACTTTTTATTTTTAGCCACATTTACTTGATATTAAACACACTGTGCAATAATTTAAAATTTACGAACTATAAGCCCATCTAATACTCAAGCAGTTTATACTTTAATTCAAAGATGTTAATTTGTTTTTCGTTTCTTCTCTACAATTCATGCAACCAGTCCAAGACTGACGATTTAATAGTCCCCACCCTGCTGACTCAAAACGAAGCAAGCGAACATCCGAATTAGGCAAACAATTTTGTACATTCTCCTTTGCTACTGACCCGGAAGTTGCTGAAAAACGTGCGCCTGCTATATTGGTTGCGGATTTGTAGCTAACTAGGTAACTATCAATAGTTCAACTTGTTTTTTTTTTTACTGATTCGACTAGCGATGTCATTGCAAAGAGTTATTTGACACTCTCTGCTAAAGCAATGTTGGAAATTGTTTTGTATATACCATTCACCAGCCCCATCACTAGTGCTGACGGACTAGTTACTTCACCACTCATAAAGTGTTAACAATTTTGCTATGTCTAACTGACTAGCATAAATACTCTAAACAATATTTTATTTGTTAGTTCAAGGCTAATTTTGTATTTGCAGTTCTATACTTTTATAAAATTTTATTTAAATTTAATTTTGTTTTAGGTTTATAATCAATTTTATAAACAAATTTTTGGTGCAGGAAACTAAAATTCTAATTACGACCAACACTGAACACAATCTTCTACCGTCTTAGCTACAACAGATAACAGGCACCCTACTCAATGATTTGCTCAATCACAGGTAGAAAATCTTCTCTTCGACTTTCGCCGCAAAGACAAAAATTATTTTTTTTTTTTTTTTGTATTTTTAACTTTAAACTGACTACATGCAGTGGTATATACTTTAATCTTAAACTTATAGCACTCATATTAAATCAATTTTGTTAAATATTCAGGTTAAATAACTCTCAATTTCAAAACACCTGACTTTCAGTGAAAAGCCTCAAAACCATTATCCCTACATCTACCACTATATTGTATACAGAGAAAGGTCAGCCAGCTGAATACGGCTGAATATAACTTCAAAGCGACAAAAGATCAAAAAGCCAAAACCCGCATATGAACCAGAAACAAGGCTGAGCTGAGCCGAGCCGAGCCGAGCCAAGCCAAGCTAAATGAAAGACAGACAAGGCTAGGTTAGCCAGTCTGCTGCATGGTCACACATTGTATATGGTGTATATATGTTTCATACAGGACTGCACACTGCCTCAACGCGTTGCGTTGTAATGAATATGCCTCCAAGTATGCTGTATGCTGTATGCTATATGAATAGCTGACTGGTCAACGCCAAATAGCCAACGCCAGCCTCAATAAACGAATGAATGAATGAACGCCTCGTTGCACGTTTACTGGTGCTGGTGCTCGTGCTCCTGCTGCTGGATTCATGCTCCAGCATTGCATTAATAAAAAAAATTAAAAAAAAAAAAAAATTGCTCAGCATATTGGTAAATCCATTATGAATATTACGAAAAATGCTTGGCTAGGCTAGGCTTTGTCTGCACTGTAGAAAGGCAGTAGCAATCATCGGTGGGTGAAATTATTACAGCCTACTCTGTATAGGCATGTGGCATAAAAGCCAGCGTACAAGGTTTGATTTTGAAGTTGATGTTGAACCAAAAAAAAAAGTCAATTTGTTGATTTCTGTGTTTTCTTTGTTATAATATATTCTGTATGAATCTTACAACACTGCTTCAAAGCAACTTTCTCACACTTAAATATATCTTAAGCTGTAGCAAAAAATTTGCCACTCTCTTGCTTTCGTCATTTTTTCTTCAACTTTCAACTATGCCTTGCATCTTGCTTCATAAGTGCTTCATAAGATCAGTTCAAAAAGGTCTCATAGATAGCAAAACTTCAGTTTCCTCATTTTTGCATACAGGCAGAGCTCTGTGTCGTTCAAACTTCTGCTCTTCTTTGCCTCTACTTACTTTATTTTGCCTTCTCTCGCTACTTAAACCCCAGCTTTGTCAAGCTACCAGTCTCCCTTGTTTGCAATCTCCTTTGCTTTTGTTTTATATTCTTTTAAACTCAATAAAAGCATTAGTCTCCTCCGCTGTGTACATAATCTGAGTCCGATGTTGATAATGATTTTTCTCCCTCTCTCTTTTTTATTCTCCCTTGATTCTATTAATTTTTCCATAAGCTCAACAAACACACTGAAATTCTTTAACTGAGCTTATAAAGCATAAGACTGAAGCAAGGAATCAATAAAAATCTTACAAAAAGCACTAAAACTCATAAAAATCAGATCTTAAGTCATTCTGTTTTGTCTCAATCTCAATCTGAGCTCTGAGCCTTAGAAAATTTTGATGTAGCAGTCCTCAGTCTCCTTTGTTGTGCGCACACACTGTACAAGTAATTATTATTTCATCTATTTTTGAGCTCAATTACAGAATATATCGAATATAAAAAAAAGTCAAGTTTTTCTCTCTTAAGCCACTTAAAGCTCCTGTTTTTACTTGCTGCAGATCTTCCTGACTTCCACTATTCTTTGTTTTAGCCTTAATCAACTTCTGTTCTGATCTTCAATTCTGTTGTTCATAAGCATGCTGTCTGCATAGCACACACAGCATCTATCTTTGTTTCTAGCTTTGACTTCCGCCTTTCCAAGCTCCCATCACATTCTTTATAAGCATAGAGCCAACGTTAAAAAGCAAATCTTCGGAATTTATCTCTTCCGTTCTTCCACTATGTTATGCTATGCGCGCGGAATTAATTCACATACTCCAAATTTGAATGCAAATCGTGGCCTATTATGATAAAATAGCCATGAACACTGCTAATTGACAACAAAATTGGCGGGCTGCGTGCTCGGGTTGAACTATTTGACACAAATGTCATAGATTACCGAGCGTATCTGAACCATTCACTCTGCCGTGCCTTACTTTGTCTCTCCCTTGCTTCTGCCCCTAACTACAATAACTACCATTACTTTTGAATCAGACCTTGTCCACCGCAGCCTCAACTGCTCAACAGCTGATGTTGGTCACTCCAACCAGTCCAACTACGGCAGCATAAAGAGATTGAAATTGAAATTTGTGGAATTTTCACAGCTTCATTTCGCTACAGCTCTAAGTTCCCACTAACGCCCACTGCCACGCCCAGTTTGGCATCATTCTCGCTTTGGTTGCGGCTGCTTTTGATTTTAATGTTCCTTTTTTTTTCTCATCTTTTTTCAACGCCGGCCAAGCCATAATTGTGCAAAAAGCAAAGCAAATGTTTACGTAATAAATTTACGTGATTGAAATATGTCGAGTTGGCAAATGTTGCCGCTGCCAACCCCCCCGCCGGATGATGCTGCCTCAAAGCGTTGCCCCAAACTCAAAAACCCAAACCGTTGCCTGATTTTCAACTCTCTGTGTCCGTATGTCTGTCTGTCTGTCTGTCTGTCTGTCTGTCTGTCTGTCTGAATGTCTATCTGTCTGCAGTGCGCTAACGAATTGAACAATTTGAACGTCAGTTTTTCCTGCTGTTTGAGTTGGCTACAAAATTGGTGTTCCTCCGGCACTGCTGCTGCTGTTGTTGTTGGTGGTGTTGCCTCTGCATCTGCAATTGGTGTGAAATTTTTACACATGTGCAACACTAATTTTTATTAGTTGCAACAACGAAAGCCTTTAGTCTTTTGCAGCATTATTTTTTACTGGTTTTGCACAAAACCGCAATTTGTGCAAAAATTATGAGCGAGACTTTGTGCAAACAGCGGCACATCAACTGGAACGCTTCAATAAATTTATACCAGCGCATTTGAATTAGTGACTTTAGTCTGGTTCTTTGGTATTTGTTCAAAATTCAATGGGTTAAAGTGCAGCTTGTAAAAAAACTAGAAAATAACCCTTCGAACAGGAAAAATAACAGTGAACTGGAAACAAATAACCGGACAAAAGAGGAGCAGAAACAGAGAACTTGTAACAGAGCATCGTGAGCACTACTTATTTGCTCCAAAATTTCTTTCAACACATTGTAAAACAGCAGAATTCAAAACTTCTTAGATACCAAATCTTCACTCACAAGTAAATAGTTTAAATACTCGTATAAAATTCATCGAATTGAATGCATTAAATTTAAGCCACTTCAAATGCTGTTGTATGATAATGAAATATAAAAAGCTGCTGTTGAAGTAGCAGTCAAATGTTTTTACAGACATTGTATACAAATTTTTTGTACTATTTCAGTCACCACCACTCGAATTGAACTCCAACCAGCAGCCAAAACAAATGGCTTTCCACTCATTAGAGCCACAATCGGGTAGCACATAATTCAAGTACTAAATGAAAAGCTGAATAAATGAATGAATGAATGAATGAATGAATGGCTGTAATCTAATAATAAGGGTACTCACGATATATATAAAATACACCAGACAGCGAAATTGCAGTAGAAAACTAAATGAAAACGGCTTATAACACTATGCAACAGAATTTTTAAAAAAATTTAGTTTGATTTTTTTTCTTAACGATTTTGAACTCATTAACGATTTTCTCTAGATACCCGTATGATTTTGAAGTTCTAATTTTTGATTTTTTTCACCAATTTTTCTAGCTAGTCCTATATATTTTAATATATACTGACTTAAGACTAACCGATTTAGTTAATTGTTTAAAAATTAAGCTTAGTCTTCGCGGTCATAAAGGAGCAATAGAAAGAACTATGGCTAAAAAACTATTGAATCGAAAATGCACTTAATCATCGAGAAAAAAGTCGAACAGCGTAAAAATGAGTTTATCATTTTGTTTTTTATGTAAACAAGCACCTTTTATGAAGAAAACTAGCCACTGTTGAAGAAAATCCATGGAAAGATTAGGCAGTGCTGGAGTATTACGTGAAAGTTTCAAAATTCAACTATATACTACTCTTTTCAGTAGTTCAACTGCTCGAAGTGCTTAAGCAAAAAGATTGGCTTCTGAAAGACTATGCGATGCGAGTACCCGAAAACATCAGCTGATCACTGTTGAAGGAAATACATTCAAAGATTGGACAGTTATGGACAAATAAGTGATTGTTCCAAATTTGAACTAAGTATATGCTATTTGTATACTCGACTCTCTCGAAATGCCTAAGCAAAAATATTGGTTTCCAAAAAACTATGTGATGGTATTACGGAAAAAAATCAGCTGATGAGTTAACGCTTTCAGTTGTGCATTCAAATGGACCTTTGTAAGCGAACTTAAAAAAAGAAAGTGATTCACAGCAGGTGAAGTGATTTTCACTGTGAATTTAAAAGTGAAGCAGCGCCTAAACTTCTGACGTAGGCGAAGTTTAATGAAATTGCTAAGAGATCTGAATCTTACTAAAGAACAATAATGGTTTTAAATATACTATATGGTGTCAAAATACTTGATAAAATCAACTTTAAATGAACTAAAATTTAATTAATCCGAATAAAATTGGAAAAAGTAACTTTCCATGAATTTGCCTCACATCACGATTTTACTGTACAGCAGCTCTAAATCTTTAAAAAAATAGGCATATCGAACACAAAAATGGTGTTACACAGTGTAATAAGTATTACACATTAAAAATATCACTTTTGACTCATTTCGCTACTTTTTCCCCATGAGGTCGTGAATACCCTTACTGCATACAAATCGGAAACAACATTTATTCATTCGTTTCGTTGCATACTTCCGGGCGCAAGAAAAAGCGCAAAGCATGTCTTCATTGTTTTCTTCGCTCTTTTTGATTTTTTTTTTTTTTTTTTGTTTTGTTTTTTTGTTTTCTTTGCAATTGTTTTGCTTGCATTTGCAAAAGTCTAAACAGAACTTAAACAAAATAGGTAGTAGTGCAAAAAAAAAAAAAGTGGAAGTGGAAGTGGAAGTGGAAGTGGAAGTGTGCAGGCCGCAACTATACTAGGGCGCTTTTTTCTCCAGTATTAGACGTGCAAGTCTCGGCCGACCTTTTTTTCTTTCTTTTTTTTTTTGCACACTTTTGCATCAGTTTATTGTATTTTATGCAATACACTCATTCATAATGTTGTTGCTCTTGTTGCAGTTGTTGTTTTTATTGCTCTATGTTGGCGCATTAATATTATGTAAACTGCTTTTACTTTGGCCTGCATCGAGTCCTTCTTTGAAACTTCTTTTTCTATACAAAATGGCGTCTGACTTTTTTGCGCCTGCTTGAGTTGCTTTTAAACACGCTTGTCTATTTTACATTTTTTTTTTTATTATTTTACTATTTTCGAGTAACACAAAGTGTATATTCTAAAGTCTTTTTATTGGCTTTCATTGTGCTTTCAATGCACTTTGTGCCCTTCTTGGCTTGTATTTCTTCAACTACATTTTGCTACTATTTAAAGGTATTTCTGTTAAAATTTGTGTACTTAAAGTGCTGCGTGAATTTAAAAATACTGCGCTATGTCTTAATTATTTTATAACTTCGAATATATGTGATTAATTATTTAGTCGACTAGAAATAATCGTTTAATCAGAGTCTAGATAATGCACTATTGACAGTTAATCGATTATTTTGAACAATCCATAAATATTTGCCTAAAAACAAACAAAAACTAATTGCAGCTAGTGGGTTTGACTGCGGTCAAACGGTTACTGCTTTAAAACTTTTTACTTTAAAACTTTTTAGCTTTAAAACTTTTATACAGCTCATATTGAGTGATTTTGCCAAATCTAAGTTAGCATTTGAAAAAGCTAGAACCTTTAGCTACATTTTCCTCATAGACATTTATTGTGTAGCTTGCAACACTATCGCACCAGAAGCTGCATCGCAATAAATGTCACTTTGGCGCCCAACCCGGGGCCCAAACGGCCATTAAGCATTTTTAAGTGTCTTATTTATTGGAACATCATTAAATGAATGCTAGATGTTTTAAGTACAGCATAAAAAAAAACACAATAAAACTCGTTCATAGACTGTGCTTGTACTCCAGATCGATCTCTCTCTCTCTCTCTCTCTCTCTCTCTCTCTGTCTTCCTCTCTCTCTTCTATAACTGTTACTCCCAAACGGTGTATTTCTTTAGTGTTTCACTCTGTATTTGTCAGCTTACACTCTGTTTCTGTCACACGCTGTCTCCCGCTATCTCTCTCTCTCTCACTTTTGCCTCTTTGTTACCTGCCTTTATTTTCAAGTGTCTCTTTTTCTCCTATGCTTGTTTTATACTTTTAAAAACAATTTTTCGTACAAAAAATGTTGGTATATCATATAAAACTTCAGGAGCGAAAATCTAAAATCATATTTAACTATACCGCGCCCAAAAGCAAGCCACAAAAATTTAGTTGTAAAACTTTTCGTAAAGCGTATCTAGACTGGACGCGATATTGCCTAGCAATGAATATAAAACGAATGAGTTAGACAGTTTACACACACTACACTAAAATATTTATACATGTATATATGCACCACCTACATATAAGTTTTTCTTTACAAAGGCGTTGATTACACAAAGGAAAATTACGACGAATCATTTCCGCTGCTTGGCTGCTTTTACAGACTATACAAATGAACAACAACAACAACAACAACAACAACAACAAAAACAAAGACAAGAACAATAATTCTAAAAAATAGAAGTAAAAAGCAACTACGACACATGGCAAAGTTAAAAATCAAGTGAGTGCAAAGTAAGTGTGACTATAGAAAAACCATGGACTATGATTTCATACTTTCTACTTCAAATTTTATTACTCAGTCTAAATTTCACTATATACGCTTCAAAAACTACTAACGAGCATCAGACGAGTCTGTTGCTGTTGATGAGCAATATGTCCTTTGGTCCTTTTGACAATGCATTGTACTAAGGCAAGCTGAAGAAGCGTGAACTTTAACAAAATTATATGCCTAAAGTTAAGAAATTCGTGTAGAGTGCGCAACATAAATTCATTTTAATTGAAATTCTTCAAAAAAAAAAAAACAAATTTTAAACTGCCAAAAAGTATGCAACAGCAAAAAATTAAACAGCATAAATTATTACTAGGCGCTCAAAAACAAAAATAAAATTCTTACACCTTTTCTTGGGGTTTGGGGTAAAAAGTCTTTTCACATCAGCTGCGCTAACAAATAACTCTCTGTCTAACGTCGTCGTCGTCGTCGTCTAATGTTGCCATGCGTCATAAATTTCATTGAAAAGCACTTCCGTTGCGCCATTTAGCCGCCTTGCCGACAAACTTACTACTAATAGTCGTAGGTAGGTAGTAGTTGCAAATTTTTAGTAGGTAGTATAAAGTGTATCTACAAAATGCAAAAAGGAAATGAAACGCTAAAAAAAAAAATAGCTAAGCTGTAAGGAAGCAAACTACAACTGGGCGTTTGAGTTAAGCAAGGTAAAATGTTGAAATGTGCAATTGTAAATCAACATTTAATGCTTTAGTCTTCTAGTCAAAGCGCCTAAATGTATGCAGCAATACTTTCAACGCAGTTTGCATAGCTCTATTTAGTAACTGTGCGGTTTCGTGTGTGTACGTGTGTGTGTATGTGTGGGTGTATCGTTTATAGGCTGTCGAAAGTCGTTAGGCAATAGCTTTCTCTCAACGGCATCATAATTTATTTATGAGTTGTTGAATTATTTGAACGTGTAATATACTCAGTTAAGTGCTCGTTGAGTTGAAATATATGCATATAGAGGTGACTATTGCTGAGATATTTTATGGCTGGCATAGTTATTGCTCAGCATTATATGGTGTCTGTCTGTGTGTGTGTGCTTTATATCATTGCATTGGAATCCGCGAATATCTAAGATCTTTTTAAGTTTGGTTATATTAGCATGGTTTATGAAGTTGACCTAGCTTAGACTAGCACTTCGACTACCATTTGGACACATTATAGTACAGAATTGGAATGCAAGCTTCTTAGCTACACTAGTATTCGTTTAGAAATAGCTGTCATAATCATACAGCGGCTTGAATAAAATTGAGTTGAATCATTCGGTGTTATTTCGTTGAATTGGACAGTACTTCTAAGTGTGCTGTGAAAACGCTCCCGTCTCTAAAACGTCAAGTCATTCAAAAACTAAGTTCTGTAAATGAAATTTGAAGTTTTAGAGGTGAAAGTGTTATTAAAGCACACCCCTATCTGCCTTAATATCTTAGTCTTCAAGATAGACTTTTCACCAACTGGACAACACTGGATATGAACAGCTGAAATAAAAGATCGTTTTGCACGCATCTTAATAGCTACTACAGAAGTTAATATATAATAATTTTCCAGTAAAACGAGGTGTTGTATGTCCGTCTGTCTATCTGTCTGTGTGTCTGACCATTTATCTGTCTTGTACTTGTTACTTATTTTGAGATGATCAATTTTTGAAAAATCCAGCTGTAGCCCTTCGCATATTTTCATAACAGTCAATTAGAGTATAAATATTTATATGGTAAGACCACTTTTCTGTGTAGCTTCCCATACAAACCACATGCTCACTTTTGACGACTTTTAGTAAGAAAAACTTATTTATTGCAGTCAATATAAACTTAAAATTTAACATAGTGGATTCATATGGACACTTCACATTCTCATCAATGGTTTTGATAGACCACCCTGCCCCCTCTACTTTTCAGTGTGTTCTCATACAAACCACCATACCCTTTTACATTTTTGTATAAAAAACAATTTTATTGACGTCAATATTGGCTTGAAATTTGACATTATATCTTCTTACGGGATAGGGACAAATAACACCCACAACTTACCAACTTTTTTCTGAAGATAAAGTATTGGGAAATACAGCCTAAATAGTTTACTTTTCACCCACTTAAGAGTGGACTTGAACAGTCATTACCGCAACATCTACTGCAGAAGTCTTTATACATACGACTCCTTCAGGCTCAGTTTATGTAATTTTCTGTTAGTTGATTCAGCGATAATTTACTGCAGCTAATCTAAATAGCATTGTTTCAATCATAGAAACAATGGAAACGAAACGAAAAAGTTGTGAGCAATTCTGAAACGTTTCAGCGAAACACCGAAATAGGCAAATAATGCAAATTACTACACCTTTTGATGTAATTATACAAAAATATAAGTAGTTTTAGTTGCACTTAAATTAAACTTTTATACAAATAGTACACATACATCTAACTATAAAAACATCTTTCTCCCTAACACAGCTCCATCTTGCACATCAACATGCTGTCAGCGCCAAGGTATGCTCGATGACAATACCACCAATCGAAGCAAACCGTCTCAAAATTCAACTAAAAAGTATATCTTTCAGCGCAATTTGTCAGCATCGGCAAAAAGACAAAAAGACGTCTTATGTGCGATGTATTTCAGTAAACTGATCCCAATGATTTTCTACGTGAAGTCAACTCAACTCAACCCGAAGTCAATAGAATACGAGTCGCAACGATTTGTCGTGTTGAGTTGAACAGTATTTACTGCGTCAGTCATTCAATTTATCGCATTGCTTGCTGTCAAACGGCAACAAGGACTTTAAGGATATATGAAGAAAAAATGTGAAAATGTGAAAATGTGAAAATGCTAGCAGACAGGCTGCTGACTACGCGACAAGTTCATATGTCTTATGACTTCCGTTGATATGCAGCAGTCTTAAGCAGAAGTTTGCCATATATGACATGTCCTCCTTTTTTTGTGGGCATGGTCGCAGTGTGCGTGTGTGTAAGCAGCTTTTAGTACTGAGTACTGAGTACTGCATGCATGTATTTTTTTCTTTATCAGTTGTGTGTTTAGTTTACAAGAAAATCACTTTTATAATTGGCACACAGCCAGCCAGAGAGTTTTTCTATTCAGCTGCTGTCTGCTTTCAATCTGACCAAAAAAAAAAAAAAATAAATAAAATAAACAAGAATATATGCTGCAATCGAGTATGCTCGACTTCGAGTTACGCTGTATCTTGCTTAAGTCTACTTATATGAACTATAGATTATATTCTTTAGTGATCGATCTGGACAAGTGCGAGATATTTTTATTAAAATAAAAAAATTTGCATACATAAACTCAAAAATGAGGGCAGGTTTGTTAGAGGTGTCTTTTACAGTGGTCTGATCTTATTCTAAATGAAGTATTTTGTAAGAATTCACATAGGAAACTCTAATTGTGGAATGTCTAGCGTTATTAAGAACAAAAACCCAAAAAAAAAAATTGTATAAAAAAACTTAAAAATGGAGATCAAGTTTGTATGGGAGCTACCGCTTACAGTGCTCCAATCTAGATCTATGTGCTACATTCTATCAAGATTTACGTTATATACACAAAATTTGGCGTTTCTAAGTTAATAAACAGAAAAACCAAACAAAAAATGCATACAGAAACCTAAAAATGGGAGCAGATTTGTGTTTGGGCCACCCCTTAAAGTGGAGTTGTCTTGCGCATTTATTACTAGTTATCTAAAAAGGCGAAAAGAAGAGTCTAAAGTCTGAAGTCTCTACCTCTTATAGCCTCCAGACTCTGTTCATTCGGACAGTCAGACGGACAGACAGACGGACATGTCTATATGAACTCATCTTCCGTTGATACTGATCAAGAATTTTTATACTTTATCCTTCTGCCTGTTACATACATTTACACAAATTAAACATACTCCTTTACACTTTGGTTACAGGGTATTAAAAAGAAAATTATAAATAAATAAAATAATGTTTTCGAGTGTATTAAGTCAATTGAAGCAGTTCGCACACCCCAGACATTAATATTATTTCTTTAGAAGTCGAAAAGATTTTGGCGATGTCTGCTGATTTAGACTGTTAGATAGCTTTGCTTTTATTAATTGAAATTATTTGTTACAATTTTCGTTTAAATTGTTTAAAGCAATTTTCTAACGAAAAAGTCAATTTACTAAAATATTTCCACACGACTGATTGCCTTACAATAATTTATGCATTACTCCTATACAGAAATAAATTGAATTGGTCAATATTTAAATAAATTCAACCGCAAATAATTAAAATAACAACGCATACAGTACATACATATATGAAAAGGTGTTTGCTCTATGAATGAATGCACACATCAATATAATCAGCAGCATCATCATCAATACTGAAAGTGATCATTTTCAACCACAAAAGCAATTAAATATCCAATTAAATTTTATTTGAAATTTATTGCGACAGTAGCCGAAAAAAAAAACGATTTATTTAAACTGTTAATTAGAAGAAATTAAATTTTCACGCAATAAATTATATAAATACTAAAAAATTAAAGTGATGCTTTAAAAACTTTTAAAAACTTCATTAAATATATTATTTCAAAAAATCGCCTAAAAATATGCTATAATCTATGCAAATTAATTTTCCTTACAAAATTCTATGAAAACTCAGTTATTTTTCATGACGACGTGCCTGCTCATTAATAAATCATCCTGCCGTACATCTCAGACATTTTTTCAACATTTTTTCATAATTTTCCGTTTTTTTTTTTTATTATTATCTTCTGACTTTGCTGCTGTTGAAAATATTTGCTGTTAATAAACGCTTAGCTCTGCATAATTCGTGGAAAACTTTCAAAGCACTTTTCATCAAGGTAAAATTGAGAGTCCTGCTTTATTGAACTTTGATTTTACTTTATGCAAAATCCACTTATTCTCAAACTTTGATAAAATATTTGCCACTGCCTATTTGTCAACTTTTTTTTATTATTTTGTATTTCGGTCGCTTCAATTTGTTTTTTTTTTTTTTTTTATTATGGGGCTTCAGTTTTTGTCTTGGCATCATCAATTGCTCATTAGATAAGTTAAATTGTGTGTAGATATTGGCTGTATGGCTGTATGCAATATAAATAGCTTTTCAAATCATTAGTGCGCAGTAAGTGTGGTAGAGGATAGAATAGCATTTATTTGCGTTTGCCAATACATTTATGCGAATGAAATTATGTTTGTACGTTTGCGCCAAATTTATTATGTCGTAAAGAATTCTTTATTTTCTGTCGAATTTAAATCAAAACTTGAATATAGTCTCGGCTGTTGCTTGGCTAGATACTTATATAAATATATAATCTTCATTTTTATGCAGTGGCATGGAATGAAACTATTTTAATGCAGAAGGTTGCAAGCGTCTAAAAATGCTTTTTCGACTACGAAAGTAACTAAAAGTATGCAACATTTTTTTTGCTTTGAAATTATTATCAGCAGGAACACTGGCATTGGAACGTCTATCTACCAACATCTATATACAAACTCGAAACCTATATACATGGCTCTAAGCTCATGCGTTGTATATGGCGGAATCAGCTAAGTGTAGTGTATTATGAGCTGGTCTAATCTAATAAAAACAATACGGGAACAATACGGGTCATCGCTACCAATAACAACTAACGGTTTTGAACCAAGCATTGAGGACACGATATAATATTTTACAGCACGAGAACTCCAATTTGGGTAACTTCTTAAAATCAACTTGGAAATGCACAAAATGAAAGTCCTAACCCACCCGCTGAAATCTCCAGGTATTCTATTAATATATTTATTTATTTATTATATTACTCTATTAATATATAATCTATTAATCTATTAATCTATTAATCTATTAATCTATTAATCTATTAATCTATTAATCTATTAATCTATTAATCTATTAATCTATTAATCTATTAATCTATTAATCTATTAATCTATTAATCTATTAATCTATTAATCTATTAATCTATTAATCTATTAATCTATTAATCTATTAATCTATTAATCTATTAATCTATTAATCTATTAATCTATTAATCTATTAATCTATTAATCTATTAATCTATTAATCTATTAATCTATTAATCTATTAATCTATTAATCTATTAATCTATTAATCTATTAATCTATTAATCTATTAATCTATTAATCTATTAATCTATTAATCTATTAATCTATTAATCTATTAATCTATTAATCTATTAATCTATTAATCTATTAATCTATTAATCTATTAATCTATTAATCTATTAATCTATTAATCTATTAATCTATTAATCTATTAATCTATTAATCTATTAATCTATTAATCTATTAATCTATTAATCTATTAATCTATTAATCTATTAATCTATTAATCTATTAATCTATTAATCTATTAATCTATTAATCTATTAATCTATTAATCTATTAATCTATTAATCTATTAATCTATTAATCTATTAATCTATTAATCTATTAATCTATTAATCTATTAATCTATTAATCTATTAATCTATTAATCTATTAATCTATTAATCTATTAATCTATTAATCTATTAATCTATTAATCTATTAATCTATTAATCTATTAATCTATTAATCTATTAATCTATTAATCTATTAATCTATTAATCTATTAATCTATTAATCTATTAATCTATTAATCTATTAATCTATTAATCTATTAATCTATTAATCTATTAATCTATTAATCTATTAATCTATTAGTCTTTACTTTATGACTGTGTTCATTTTTTACCCGAGTATCATAATTTTTTGTCTACAATTAATATATCCTGAGCGCATCCTAGATATAGCTAAATACAATACTTTATAAAGAAAATTAAAGTGCAAATCCTTTTATAAAATAGATTCTAGGCAAGGTTTTGATTCCTGGGATCCACTTTTATTCTGCTTTTGCTAAATACAGTATGGTAAAGACATATTTGAAGCAATCATATTCAATATCTGCTTAAAGTAGTTTCTGAAAGTATATGAATCTAGTAGAAATGAATATATAAAGACAGAGTTCAATTGACAATTTAAGAAGAAAGATATAAAAGTATATAATTATGTGTCGTATGTGCCCGCATATATATGTTCTGCTTCATGCCATTTAAATGACAGCATTAATAAAAGCAAATTACATACTTGTACATTCAATAGCCATAAATACTTTAACGCAAACAAATCCGCAGACTTATTCATTACGTATGCTCGTATACGAGTATTTTGAAAGAGCGTATCCTTGTGCAGACGAGCGATTAATTGCGGCTCATTTAACTTTATTGGACTGCTGTTGCTTAAACGTTTTCCGAATATATTCTACCCCTAACAATACTTCCAGGGTGCAGTCAGCACGTAGTTTGTCTTCTGTTGTTTTTTTGTCCTAAATTTTGCTTGTTGTACTTTAAAATAAGTATTTATATGAAAAAATATTAGTGAGTTTTACTGTTTTTAAATTTTAACCAGTAAAAATGTCAGCCGACATTAATTAAAAAACATTGAAGAACTTAGTAAAATTAAAAACCTCCTACCAAATCCTCACTCACACAATTAAACTGCAAAAAACTAATCAATGTTTTTTTCTTTCTTGTAACAGCTGCACTCAAAAATTTCATGGTTTTCATTAAATGAAAAAATTGTATGCAACAAAATTGCTTTTAATATTGAAACAATTGCCTGTTGTGACAATTGTGTTCTTTTCTGGTCAGAAGACAAATTAAATGCTGTACAATATTGTTGTCCTTGCAGCTCTATTTTTTTTTATTTTATCTTTTGTTATTGTTGTTATTGCAGCCTGTAAAGCAAAATCAAAACCGAATTCATTAAATGCAACGGGCAAAAATTCGGCAAAAAAAAGGACGAAACTCAAACAAAGAATGCAACGAAAAATCGAAAATAAAAATAAACAAAATATCTGACCAAAAACATTTCAAAAATGCTCGAAAAAAGAGCCTAAATGAAAAAATAACGTTTAACAAAAAAAAAAAAAAAATCCAGAAAAAAGGACCTTAAAATCAAAATGATTTTTCGTAGAGCAAAAAATAAGAAAAAAGCATTGTGCATGCAAATAAAAATCAGACAAAGGCAATCAAAGTCATCGACGAGGACGACCAGGATAATATTGTTGTTGTTGTTATTTGATTTGAAGCGCTTTAAAGAAGTATATTGCATATTGGAGAAACTTAAATAGATGGGATAGTCAAATATTTAGGTATATAGCGCTGCCGATAACAGTTTAAATTGATGTTTTAGATTTTAAACTTTATCTCATCCAATCTTGTTAATTATATTTCAAAAGTTTTACTAAAAACAGAGCCTGTTCATTAACTAGAAATTATGCGTTGTAGTTAACAAATGCACTACAAAGTATAGCAAACGAGCAAAAGTATTTTAATTTCAGCATGATCGAAATTAACACATAATAGTAGAATTAGATCAGACTCGATTGACTACAAATAAACTTATTATATGTCCGTCCTTCTGAATGGCGTAATCTAGGAGACTATAAGACTAGATGGAGCCATAAAACTTGGATGCTCAGATACTGCCAAAATGTGTAAAACACAATTTTGTAAAACTAAACTATCTCTCTCGCTAAACTACGAAGAAATGCTTAAGATATGAAGAAATGCTTTAGAAATGAAGAACTTCATATACAAAAATCTTCAACAAATGAAAAGTAAATAATTATGATAGTTTTCTTTGTGATGTTTCTTTTTCACAACATTTTTTTAGCAGGTGAGTACTGAGTTTAAAACTGCTAATAACAATAAATGAGTCAGTGAAAGTTCTGTCCACATCGATTCAGTCAATTCCGGTTAAGCAAAGAAACAGATGGACTGTCAGATAGCAAACACTACAGGCAGTCAGACAGACAAACATTTTAAAAAGTAAATTTATTTATTTGTATAGTTTATCAAGTTTGATTGAAGTGTTAAAAGTGAAAAGTCAGCATTTATTTTCATTCAAAACTGCACAACCATTTAAATATTTCACAATGGCGCGAATATGCGGCTAAACTATTAATACCACATTATTTATAACATAATAACATATCATTAAGTCATAACAGTTTAAGTAATAGGAAGTAATAAGCAGTTCTACTGCATGAGACAAAATGTTTTTAGTTTTTACCATAAAAAAATCATAACAAAAAATTTTATACAAGGCCAAAACTTAAGAAAAAAACCTATTTATTTTCATGGCATATGTAAAGTGCGTGCCTTCTGTTTAATTTTCCATCTACATACGACTATATTAGAATTATTGAACTCACTGATTGAGTCATTCATCAAAACTAAAGAGCTGCTTCGTAGATAGTAATTGGAGTAAATACTAACTAAGGCGGGGTTTGAGTATTTTAGCTGTTTTGAGAAAAAGCAAGGTTCAAGCATGTATGGGAGTAACTTTATCTCATCCAATCTTCTTCAAAACGGTGTGCAAACTTTAAAATAGAAAAAAAAAATACAGACCTGTTCCGCAAATTTTGCAAAATTCCAATCTAGGGCGGTGAAAAGTTATATACGGAAAAAAATCTTTTACTTGTCTCATCCTCTTCAAAAAATCATACTCAACACAAAAAGCAATTAAAACAAAAAAATCTTTAAAAGAAGTCGGTATAGCTATTCATATTAAATGCAGGTTTGCTTCTAAGTACTGCCCGAAGTTTTGTTGCATAATTTGCACTCGATGCAGGCGGTTATTCTCATTCATTCTCAATAAACTAAAACAACTGTAAGGTAAGGAATTTGGCAACGCTTTATTCTTGAGTAGTACAAATATACCTAGTTGTCGAAGAAGGTCAGTATTGCACATATGTATGTATATTTAAATGGCGGTCTGCTAATCATATATTATATATAATATTAGCATATTTGAATATGAAAAATTGTTTAATTAGAGCATAAAATCAGTGTTTCTGTGTTGACAGTCTGTATTATACGCCAACTTTACACTAATGTTTTTAATTTATTTGCCAGTAACGCCATCCTTTGATGAGATTATAAATTTTAGTATGGAAAAAGTCGAAAATCTAAAACCAGCTTCGAATTACTGCCTCTCAAATGAAACCGGTTTGGGAATGGTTGCAAAGTCTATAACAAGCATAGGTAGAAACGTTTTTTGTGTTTAATATATATAGCTTAGTCTGCCAACTTTATCTAAAGTTAGCAGAGCATGAATTTGCTGTTGCTTACGCACTTACAGAACATATTTTCACAACTTGGCGTGCTTACATTATTAAGATGTGTTAAGAGTTTCCAATATATAGAACGCTATAACTGATCTAATGGGTAAAATTGCAACAATAGCCTCTAAACTGCAGTTCTAAACTACTAAATAAATAAGCTCTTTGTTCGAATAATTAAATCTTAAGCTTAGCTTAAGATAATACATGAAATGATAATACATACATGAAATTGAAGAGTTCCCACGAAAAACTGGGCTTTAAGATACAACATTTGTGTATCTTAAAAGCCATTTGTCGCATAACCAACTGCTTAAAGATAACTACAAAAACTGTATTTACAAAATTATTAATCAATTGATTTAATGATGCGAAAAAGCCTCAATATGTCTTATAGGTATATATTGTCAGACAATTGCATTTATCGCCTGATATGCCTTAGCTTAAATGTAAAATCATCATCGAATATAGACTTAACGTGTATTGCAGAAGTGCAGTCAAGTTTGAAATTACAAAATGTAACGAAACGAGTCAAGTCGCATGTGCTGCACACACATTTTAAGAGAAATTCAATTTAAAAGCTGACTAAACTGACTGAAGGACTATTAAAGTTGCAGCTGCAGATTTATATTGAATCCTTGCAGTTTTGCAACATGTTAATTTAAAGCATTTCAAAAGCGTTTTAAAACTAACTAAAGTTACTAACACAACTAGAAAAAAAAACGAAAAAAAAGAAATATTGTAAAATACAAACTGAGCACTGCAGGTGTTTGAACATCTAAAAAAAATATATATATGAAATATAGAAGAAAAAAAAACATGGGAATATGAGTTGAAAAAATATTTGCCACGTGTCAAAAACAAAATGCTGTCACTTGTTTTTGCACAGCACTAAAATGTTTGCTTTCTAATTTATTTTTTACACAAACATGCATAGAAAAAAAAAAATAAATGCATTTTTATATAAAATTTTCTATGAAATGTTGTGTACCCGAGGCTATAGACACATATTGGGCAAATGTGGCATACGATGTCAACTGATGTCAGCTGTCGAGTTGTCTCATTGAGCGAGCGCTCATTATTTAAATATATTACTGAAAAAAGCACTATTTAAAAAATATATATTGTATATGTTTTTATTTTCAAATTCTGCAGAAAAGTCATACAGTTCGGTGAAACAGCAGCCTTTTTACCCTACACCAACAATAAGTGGGAGCACTTAAAAAATTTCCAGAACTGGCAAAACTATTGTCTTCAACTCAAGTCTGTCGTTTGCTTCATTTTATAGTATAAACGTGCTCAGCACTATTTTGACATACGACAACTACATATTTGTGTTCTTGAAAAATTTGGTTCGAAAAAAAAATGAAGTGAGAATTTTCGACTCAACTTACTTCAACGATTTGCGATATACTGCTATCAAAAACTATTGATTGTGACAGCTGTTCTGCCAGAAAACATCGATGTTGTGCGTGAACTGATCAGACAAGAGCATCAGATGACCAATCATTTGATTGGTGCATATGTAGGCATTCACAACGCAAAACGACAAATCACCTTGCAACGTGACAATGGCAGATCTCACACTTCAGCCTTTTGTAGGAGAGAAACATGAAGTTGACCAGTAACTTGCCATACAGCCTTCATTTGGCACCCAATGACTTTTTCTAACTACCGCATGTCAAAGTTAAGTTCGTGGTCAACGATTTACATCGCCAGTAGAAGCGATTGAGTCTTTCAAATTGCAAATTGTGGAGATATCATCTTTAGCGTGGGAAGTATATATACTAATATAACTTATAGAAATATAGAAATAAAATTTTTGAATGAGTATAAGAAGCGCTTCTTGATCAATATTTAATTCAACTTATTGGAATAAATATCTGCAATGTAGACAATGTAGGAGCTATAATATATGCTATAGCTTTCTCATTTTGAGCTTTTCTAAATATTTATAAGAGTAAATAACATTCATACTAATTTAGAAATCTCTTATTTTAATAACAAAATGAATTTAAGGCATTTGAATCAATGGTCTCAAAGTTAAAAGTGTCTGATCTAGAGCCATGTTATACTGGGTATTGGAACTGGTTTTAAAGAATTCATAAGAGATGGCGTAACTAGCACTAAATCGCATCGCGTAGACCAGTGACTATATTCATTTGAAAGCTTACGTTACGAAAGCTAAGCATAAGTTTCAATTTTCAGTTTGTGTCATGCCACTGAAGTGTAAACAACATATTTTTTTTTTTTTTTTGCTCTGTGAACATGTTGACTTTTGTTCCAACAAAACGCAATTTGCGGGAGGTTTTGCTTTTGTATTTTCATTTGAGGAAAAAAGCAGCTGAAGCCCATCGTGAGACTATGCTCCATCGATTTCAATTTGTGAGTACTAGTTTCTTCGGTTTAAAAGTGGTGATTTTGATACGGAGAACAAAGAACGTCCGGGCCTGCCCAAAAAGTTTCAAGATGAAGAATTGGAAGCATTACTCGAAGAAGATTCGTGTCAAACCCTTCAAGAATTGTCAGAAGCATTGGGAGTTGACTTGTCAACAGTTGGCAAACGCCTCAAAGCCATGGGATGATGATGCAAAAGCAAGGAAATTGGGTGCCCTACGAATTGAAGCCAAGAATCGTCGAAATCAGATTTTTCACTTGCAAACAGCTGCTTCAACGCCATAATCGGAAGATTTTTTTGCATCATATTGTTACTGGCGATGAAAAGTGGATGCATTACGATGCAAACCGAAACGAAAAAAATCATGGGGACCACCCAGCCATGCATCAACATCGACGGCCAAGCCGAATATTCATGGTGCCAAGCTCATGCTCTGTATTTGGTGGGATCAGAAGGGTGTTCTGTACTATGAGCTGCTGCAACCTAACAAAACCATCACTGGTGAACGTTATCAACAACCATTAATGCAATTGAGCTGAGTATTGAAGCAAAAACAGCCGGAATATGCCAAAAGACCCGACAAGTTGGTTTTTCAACATGACAACGCTCGGCCACATGTTGCAAGATACGTCAAGGAAACGTTGGAGGCGTTGAATTGGGATGTGCTACTCCACCTGCCTTATAGTCCAGACATAGCACCTTCTAACTGCCACTTGTTCAGATCGATGAAATCGATTTCACTAAATCAGTTTTAGCAGTATTTTGCAAAATCCTTCTGACAGTGACTAAATGAACCATTTTAATGAAATTGAGTCCAATTAATTTATTCAGACCAAAACATGGTACAGGGGGGAGGGGATATTTTTAAGCAAACTGCTTGACATATAAATTCGCACAGCATAACTAGGCATTTCACCTTTACTTTTTCACACTTGCCCTTTGCACGGCAAGGCAGATCACTACTGTTTTAAAAATTTTTAAAAAGGATGCTTATTTAATTTAACATTTATTTTCATATGTATTTGGGCAGAATTTCGGCGGCGGTTAATGAGATAGACTATTGTGTATAATTTTGTTGCGTATGAAATAAAAGAAATTTTTGATTGTAAAGTTTAAAAAGCATAAAATATCTTCACTTCCGATTTTTAGGCATTGCCGTGACAATTTGATGTGTTTGAGAACTTTTTTATCAAACCTTTATGGTTGTAACTATGTATCGCACATGGTTTTTTTTACATACAAGATTTATTTGAAATAATTTACAAATTTTGTACAGGCAAACAAATTTTTACAAGGAATCATTATAAAAACACACACTTTGAAAAATATCGATATCAATATTGTCGGTAAAAAAAAAAAGAATAACATAACATTTCTATATTAATAAAATTGCCCAAACAAAATATCATATCAAAGTATTGTAAAAGCTTCTAAAAAGTATTAATATATCGATACTATATCTACTTGTATAACACTACTAAATATCTCAAAATATATAAGCCATTCATAAGCCTTCATTGCTGTTAGAGCTGATCAGAACATAGACAAAGCAAAAATTCTACAGGTGCGAGAGTTTGAAATATAATTTCATTAAAAAGTGAAACGAAAATTAAACAGGAAAATAAACAGCAAAAATACCATATTAAAATGAAAATCTATGCGAAAGATAAGGCAGCACTGTACTCAAAAATGACAAAGTAATAAAAGTTCGGCAGAAATAGTGTATTTATCTATATTTTTATGGAGTTTTGGATTATTTCTTCATTCGGTCACTCTTTATACAAAATAATAATTAGTGCACAATATAACTAGAAAAAAGAGCAACAATGAATTGTGCAAAGACAATTACTTTGGCATGTCATGCGCAAATGGTGAATATACTTAATGCATGCATTTTTAAAGTGGCTTCCTCTATTCTGTATATTTTAATAGAAACATAAACATAAGTCAAGTGTGACCTATACGACTCAGTGTGAAAAATGTTGCTGTATATATATAGCTATCCCTTTCGCAAAGTCTCTTTCGTGTTTAAAATACCAGAGCAACGAAGGGCAAAACAATTTGCTGATTATTATTCGTGTATCATAAGGCTATAAGTAAAAATATCGTATGTGTAATCGGATGGAGAGATGTACTGGAAAATTCCAAAGCTGCTGCTTAGTGACTATGAAAGTGTGCATACAAGTGTATAATACTTGTAGCTGTATGGTGTGCACAATAGGCGGGGCATTCAAAACATTTCATATAATTAAGCTGCGTAGTTATAAGAAAAGTCAACGTACACGGTTTGGTGTCTTTGTCGCTGTTCTTAAAGTCTCTGAGATCTAGGTGTTCATACACGCATTTAGATGTACTGATGAATGGTGTATATATATATATAGACATGCCTATATTGACTGTACAAATGTTGCTGATCAATATGTTGACTCTGTAGCATTTCTTGATTGAGCAAACTTATGAACGATTTTATAATAGTCATCATAAATTGTCATCTTTTCACTTCATACAGAGAAAAATTCTTTAAGATTTGGTTTGATACAATATGAATACAAGTTATTGTAGCTAAGCCAACTGGCATACAAGTTTATCTTTGCTATTTACATATGAAATAGTTATATTGTATTTTACTCGAATTGAATAGTTATCTACAGTGCATGAAACTAGTTCCTTGTAACCGGCACTAATGACACTTTTACATGGGTTCGACTGGCGAATTTAACACAGCAATGCCTTTGCAAAAGGCTTTTAGGCACCATCTGTGTTACTATGCTCTAGCACCTATAGACTGGTTCTACCGAAACACAAGCAATTGCTTTTTTCATTGACTGTCGTCGCAAAGACAAAAATAGTTTTTTTTTTTTGTTCTGATTTTTTTTTTACTTTGAAACTGTCTACTTGCTACATTACTGTGGGCTAGTGAATGCACCATTGCTCTGTAATGCAAAGCTGCATTTGCAAGCGAACAGCTAGTGGCATCGCCTCGAGTAGGTTTGTGATATATTTAAACTGCTTGAAAGTCACTTTCTAGTATTGTTTCTTTCATTCGTTCACTGTCTCTGTCTTTCTCTCACTCTCTCTTACTCACTCTCTCTCTCTCTCTCTCTATCTCTATTTCTTTCTCTCCCTCTCTCTCTCTCTGTAACGCATAGTCACTTCAAAACGATCTTGCTAATCATCATAAAGTGCACAATTTAAGTTATATTCCTGTAGTTTTTCTAAAAACATGTTCTACAAATTTTTTTGTGAATTAAAAATTTCAAACTCATTTAAAATGTCAAAAATCAAACTTACCATTTAATTGTTTGCTGTGTAGTTATTAATTATATTTATTTATCATTTACACTTGTCAATTTCATATATATATATTATTAATATATTTTTTTTTTTTTTAGTTATTAAAACTCTTCTTTTTTTTTAATTATTATTTTTACGTTTTTTAAACACTAAACACACACAATAAATTTTTAATTTTTTTTTTTTTTACATATGAGACTATGGGACACTTTGATTACTGCAGTTAAATTTTATTATTTATGAATTGAGCACGCACGTTCTTTAATGAGAATTAATTAATATAAACGCTGTAACACAGAACCTAAAAGTATGCAATAGTTTTTATGCAATATACTAAATAGCAGTTTTCGTTAGTATAGTTTTAGGCGCAAATTTCCAAAACTACTTGCAAGTTAATAATAAGTTAACTACTTGTAAGTTAATAAGTTTAAGCATCTTAAAAGCATTTATTGTGCTACAGTTTTCTACAAATATTGACGGCATTAAGTGTCTAGTTAGTTTAGTTATTGCTACTACTAAATGTACTAGTAAGCTTAAATATATTATTCTATACTATTTCGAAGCTTAAACTAAATTAGAACTTGTGTTTTTGGATTTGTTTGTTAGTAATAGTATATGGTGTCTTACTTTTTGTTTAGGTTATTGTGCTGTTTGATTTTTGCATCGGCTTCACATTTGAACTTCACAACCTTTTTATGTTTAAGCGAGCGATGTGCAGAATATCTTTTCGATGTTTCTGTCTTTTTTTTTGTTTTGGTTTTGAGAAAAAGTTGTTTAAATAGTAGTTAATACTATTTAGTTAGTTAGTTTATTAGTATTAGTTAGTGTCCTTTTGATTGTTGTAGTTTAGTAAAAATTAATTTAACTGGCAACTGATATGCTTAATTGAAGACGTTAGATTATACATATGCGTTTTTTGCTTTTAGTTACTAGACACTTAAATTGAAGAGTTGCTTTTATTTTACTAAATACTTTTTATATAACCGTTGTTTTTACTACTTTGTTTGTTTTTATTTTTACAATTCTTAACTGTAAGTTTAATTTTTAAGTAGTTCTTTTTAGTACTTCAAACCAAATTTGTTTGCTTCTCAAGTTTCTATTTATAAATTTGCACAATTCTCATATGTTTCTATATTCTATGCTTACAAAAATTTTGATTTGGTTCTGTTTTACTGCGCTCGAAATTATGCAACACTAAACTTTTTACGCAGTAGTTTTTAAGTACAAAAAAATTGTCATAGGTCAGTTAGTCAACTCTCCAATAAAGTTTTTAAATCGCTATACACAATATACAAAAAAAAAATGTTTGTTTTAATTCAAATATGATATGATGCTGTTTCACTTTACGTATAATGTTCTGTTCTGTTCTGGACCGTATGCTCTATGCTAAAACGACGTAATGCAATTTCGACCACGACAATATATAGTACAAAAATTTCGACACATATATAGTATGCAATTATATATATATAGTAGGTAAATATTTATTTAGGCGCCTGCCTGCCTGCCTGTCTGCCTGTCTGGCAATCTATTTCTGCGTTGCAAAAGCAACCTATCGTTAGAGTAATTCGCGTAAAACTGATCCTTAACGAATTCCGAAAAATTCAACTTACTGCGTTGCGAATATTTGTGCAACGAAGTTGCCGACAACGACAGGATACGAGTGCATGCAATGAACGAACCTTTGAGAACGAACAATTGACGAGCACGAGCAGCGAACCAACCGGCAAATGACTTGTGGGATACTTTCTTTTTTTTTTGTTTTTTTTTTTTGTTTTTGTATTTGTATTTTCTTCGCCTGTTACCAACTACAACGAACTTCAGCTACTACTTTTGGCCACGTTCGAAAGCGACAAGTTTAAATCTCGGCAAAAGCGTAGCCGACTACGACAACAATTGTTGTCCAGCGGCGAGCATCTAGAATTTATATACTGTATTATAATTGTGTATGTTGTACTAAGTTAAATACGAAGCTTTGTACAATTGTTGAAAGCGAATGAAAGTTGAAAGCTTCAGACGTGTTGCATTGAGCTATAGTTAAACTAAATCTAAGCTAAACCAAAGTCACAGAGGTATTTTATAAAATTTTGCAGCATACTTTCGGGCACAGTAATGAGAAGCAGAATTTTACAAGATAAACGCCTTTTAGTAGCTATTTTTTGTAACAAATATGTAAATATATTTAAATTTTGAAACAGTTTTATAGTTTAATTTACAGCCTGCTTCTTTTAAAAGTGTTTTCATTTGTTGTATGCTTCGTTCTGCTTCGTTAAAAATTGGCTCAAACATGTTGGTTTGAATTCGCCGCAACAATTTTAAACTAACTTCAGACAAGGCAACAAGTACTCGCAGCGTATACATTTAAAAACTCCTAAAAATATATGCAGCGTTTTTGGAATATTGGCAGCATTTGCTTACGTTTTTACACGTTGCACGGTTACTAACCTATCCAACTGAATTCTGTTGCATTTGGTATGAAGAAATATTACTTGTTAAGCTTTGCGGCGGAAATACACTAAGAGAAATGTATTAGTGTATATATAATTTAATTACAAATTGGTAAAATAAACGATTTTTAATGATAAACTCCAATTAACTCCAATATAAGTTGGATCAAGAAGGATATGTTTTCAAAATAGAAGAAGTGATTTCCATTTCGCGGTGCGAACAATTCCGACTTGTATGAAAAATATGTAAAGTGTAACTAATTCATAGGAAATACACAGTAAAAATGATTCAAACAGTGTCTTAAAATTCACCAAAAAATACAGTCTATTGCGGTGCAGGCTCGAAAATAGTCATTGGCCCGTAATATTTCGAAGATGACAATGATACGTGACATGTTGAAAGATCTTTGATATGAGGACAATCTACAAACGATTCAGGTTCTTAATCATAAGATTGGACGAGTTATTAGTGAAGTAGAATTCCAAGCCATCGAAAATGTATTAAAATATTCGGGTTGACAGAATTAGCTACTGCCAAACTGGCCGAGTCAGTCACATACATAATATTGAACTCCATCATTATTCGAAAGGATAACACATGAAAACAAATCAATATCAATTGGAACAAATTTTTATTTATAGTCTAGAATGACTATAAAAAAAAAACTAACATTAAAAATATAAATAAAATTGTAGATGGTTCACCCTATACTTTGTCTCAAATGAGAATAAAATAGCCAAATTTGGTGGTTTTGTTTCTTTCATTCTCCGCTACCACGGCGTTTACACAGACAGACAGACAGACAGGCTATATCGACTCAGCTGATTCAGAATAAATACACATATTGAGTTATGTCTACTTGAAATAGACACTACAATATATTTCTTGGAGTAAAGTAAAAAGTGACCTATTGATACATAGGTTCCCAGAAAAATTAAAAATGTGTACACTATACTACATTGAATTGAATCTATGTTTATAAAGAATTTGCTAACATTTCCCAAATATACACATCTAATAATAATCGACGACGAACTTTATTATTTGTTCATTAAGCTACATTCCAGTAACAACCATTGAACAGTCTTTCGCGCAGTGTAAAAAAGCTCTTCATCCAAAACTGAATTCGCCTGAGTGTAGACTTCGACATTTTTCTAGCAGCTGATTTCGTTTGCACAAGAGTAAAGGAAATAGCGACAGCAAAATCTACAAACAAGAAGCTTTAAGGCTGGCATGAAGTTTATATGGAAGGAATTAAGGGTTGAAATAGCTGCTGAGTGTAAGGAAAAGCGGCAGCAAAACTATGCAGGCGTAAAATATTTGAGTAGTTCAGGTCAAGTATTACAATAGGCAAAAATATGAATGGAAATATTACAAAAAAAAAACAAATTATTTTATTCATTTACTAATACTCGTGTAATATGAAATATGCAGAATTTAGCTAACATAAAAGTATTTTAAAATAATTAATATTTTTATTATAGTTTAATACTACATTTTTTAGCTACTTTTGTCAGTTTGTAAAACAGTAAATTGGTATAAACGTAAATTGTTATTCTGATTTGTTAAAAAATAAAAAGAGCTGCCTTTAGGATCACGTTTTATTTACTCAGTGCAATGACAATGAAGCAATGTCTGGCCTATTAATACAAATTGAAATGCAATCAATGTCAACGACAAACACAGACACACACACACACACACTCAAACACACACACACACACATATATATATATATATGTGTGTGTTTATATATATATATATATATATATATATATATATATATATATATATATATATAAACACAAACACAGACACTATTTAATAGACATATACACACGACAGACACAATTCAAATGCAATTAGTACGCACGCACATTGCTTCAAAACAAATGAACCACCATTTGCTTTCTAAGCGTTTGTACCACCAGCTGACCCACCACCACCACCACCATCACCAGCGTCACCAACACTGACAACAACAATCAGAACTTAACCACCTGAATATAGACTAAATAAGCTTTAAATGTTGCTTACGCTTTAAATATGCCATATGAAAACAAACAAAAACCAGTAAAAATTCCATTGCATACGCGTAGGCGCTCTATGCTTACTATTTGCTGAGCGCTTTTATGCTCAACTGACATGCGCAAAAATGCAACCCTTAAATTTATGTGACCAATCAGCGTGCAGCATTAAAACTTTATGAGCAATGTTGTAGCACCAATTAAACCATTGCATATTTCCAGGCGCACAAAACTGCTGCGCAATGACGCTGGTTAAATGCATGTTGCTGTCCGCATGCTAACGACTGCGATTTATTGCAGCGTTACCCCTTCTATTCCAATTTTATACATTTTTATTGCATACTTAACGGCGCAGTAGCTGTGCATTCCAGCGCAGCTGCGCTTTCCAACACTGTCCATGGTAGTAGTGTGTGGCAGTATTTGCTTTTGCGGCGCCGCCCAAGTGTATATTACATTCGATATGCAATGCAATGCCTTCATTGCATATCTTTAGGCTCAATTACAAACACACACACACATACGCTCAAGCGCATACACAGCTATATAGATAGCAAACCCTTTACGCTCTGTATGCATTATACTATTTGCTCATTCATTGCTGCCGCACACCATAAGCTCTCGGCTCTCTATATGTGTGTGCTGGCTTTGGTCCTTGCCGTCATGTAAGGTGACAAATTTTCATTCCAACGCCTGCAAATATGCAGTGATTTTTTGCTACAATTTTTTTTTCTTTCCTTTTTATCGCCTTCGAAGCTTTAGGCTTGTGTGCAGTTGTTGTCCTTTAGCTCTTGTATACTTTCGTCTTTGACTGCTTCTTTATTGCTCGTCATCATCATCATCATCATCATCATCATCGTTGTCGTCATCGTTGCATTCGAAATAGTCTATAGTAATTGGGATCGTGTGCAGCGTCGTGTTGATTTTTCGCATTGCATATTTTTAGGCGGCTTGCCTGCCTGACTGCCTGCCTGCCTGCATTCATATCTGATTGCATGCATTCTACACTCAATGATGATGTCGTCCTTTTTCTAGAGTTTTCTCTTCATCTTGCTCATGACTGCCATTCACGCCGTCGTCATTTTGTTTATTTAGGGTCAGCATATTTTAAGAATGTGGCACGTAAAATGTCTTTATTTAATGTGGAAAATGTTCTTTGACAATTTGGATGATGTTATAGAGTCTGACTGGTTTTGCAGCATAGACAATTATAAGTATATGCATATTCGCAAGGCTGACGTAGTATTCAGCCGTTTACTTTGTTTACTTTGTTCGAAGCTGAGGCTTCACTTCAGCAACGAATTGTTCAAACACAGTTCACTTCTGCTCATTGGAAAGCATATGCTCCACGATAGAAGATTTCCCAATTAAATTTTCCAGCAAACTCCTTTCTTCTTCAGATTTAGGCCAGTTTAACCAGATGAATTTGGCATCTTGCAACAGATGATCCTGACACCAGCTATATGCTGATGTTGATTCGAACTTAAACCAGTGAAGATTGCTTCGGAAGTAAGCGTATGCGCTTAGAAGCTACGTGAGTTACCATTGAAGCTATCCATCCGTTCCATCGTGTTTGTCATCTGGAAATTAATGGATTTCCAGCACGATTTTTGATTTCTCTGCACGGTAGATATGGTTATTCATGTTGTTCTTTGAATATATCCGCGCACTCTTTAACCATATCGTCGATCAGGATCATTCCAACTATAACCAGCACAACATTATCAGAGACCGTGAAAAACCCGCAACAGACACTCAAGGCCCCGAGGCGGAATGTGTACACAATAGAACAACGTTAATTTTTATTTTGAAAAGCTTCCAAAGGAAAGCTCCTAGCCCGAGCCTTGCGGAACACCACCAGTTACCTCGTATGTTCTCTTGCCATTTTCGGTCTTATAAAGTTAATTCTTCTTCAGAGTTAATTTGGATTCATAAACTGTGCATGGCATCAAGAATTCATCTCCAGCTGGCTGTATTAAAGGTGGTTCTTGATAAGTAGAGTTATCACGATATACTGTTTCTTCATCTCACTTTTGTATTGCATTTATCCATTACCTGCTAGATATAACCATTACAGACAGTACAGCAGCATCCTATATATTCACGATTAGTCTACCAAAGATTTTCGCTACCGTGTCTGAAAGGCAAATTAAACTATATGAGAAAGGATTTATATTTTGTTTTGGCAGAAACATTACGTTTTTAATTCTCCACCTTTCTGGAAAATTTCACTCCTTTAGTGGTTTAAATGGTTTAAAAAAATGCTCAAAAGTTTTCGGAGATAACATGATAACCCGCTTCAGTGCTCTCATCGGAATTGCATCCAGACCAGGTGCTTTGTTGTTTTTAAGCCTTATGGCTATGCTAACTACATCCCCTTGAGTAAATAAAAACTTCTAGAGAACGTTGTGCAATAAAGATGAATGAAATTAGCAAAATAATCGTAGAGGTTGGGTTCAGATCTAGACGTTCAATGACCACAAACTGTCAATGGATTGACTTTATTAGAAACATATTTGTATCGTTCTTTTTTGCAAAAACCTAGTTCACTAGTTCAATTTGCACTGATTAATTAAATAGTAATTCAGCTTTTTAGTTAATTTGGAATTTAAGTACTTTAGATCAGTCTGTTCAATTAGTTCAATTAGTTAATTTAGTTCATTTAGTTTATTAGTTCTTTTAGTTCATTTCGTTCACTATCTAGTTCAGTAGTTCAATTGTAAAACTCACCAAACTGAAGTAATTTAAATACAAATTGAGTGCAGAAAATTAGAATTAATAAAAGCGCAACCAATGTCCTTTACGAGTGTTTGAACAAATCATGGAGAATTTCTTAAATCTTTCAGTATTAATTTAGTTGCTACAGCCCACTTGCAACAAATGTAAGCTATACATAAGTAGTAGCATCACAAGTACTTTAAATTAAATAGAATCAAATTAAATAAAAAGGTAAGTCATTGTAGAAATAAGTAAACGAATGCACAACTAGATAAAAGTCACACAATTTTACCTTTTAGAGAGGCGTAACAGAATTCAGACACATCAGGACATGACTGCATGCGCTCCCATATACACACAGATACTACATAGTATTTACTTTTATTTACTTAGCACAACCAGGACACGTAACTGCGGCTGTGTAAATAAGTGCATAGCAGCAAGGATTTCGGTTTGTTGAGCTGCACATGCTTTCATGTATTTACAAAATATAGGTACCTATGTACTCGTCTATATGTAGTTATATACAGACAGGCTCTGACTCTGGCTTAAAATCAAAAGTCAAAAAGCCTATGTAAATAGCATAGAATATATATATATATATATATATATATATATATATATATATATATATATATATATATATATATATATATATATATATATATATATATATATATATATATATATACCAACTATATATGTAGGTCTTATGCTGCGCCAGTTTGTATGTTAGATTGTATGCTTTAGAAACTAAAAGCCTAAGTTTCTATTTGAATTGACACAAACGAAGGCGTACACGTTCGCACCAGCCAGGCAGGCAGGCGGGCAGTCAGGCAGTCAGGCAGGATTTAACCCGATCTGACCGGCCCGGTCCGGATGTGCAAGTGTGCAATTGAAAATGGCGTCTTGCTGGTTCCGGTTGAAGATGACATTATTGCATGGACAGCAAGTACAATTCAACTGATTAAGCATAGATTTACTTGAAATGCATTACAATGTACAGCGAGACAAGAAACTGGAACTAGTATTGGCATCAAAATAGTGAAATATATCGACAGTATAAATGCTATATGGTATATGAAATTTATACACACGTCTGCACACATTATACAAAAGCATCACAGTCTGTCATGTTTGTATTTGCTGCCTCGTATTGTCTGACTCGGTGTCTGTCTGCTCCAACTGTTTGTCTACTGCCACAGTAGACTGTCGCAACCACAGAAAGAAAAAAAAAAAGCATGACAAATAGAATTCTATAGAATTGTTTTTTCTGCCTATTCGCAAAGCCATTTTTTTTTTTTTTTTTTTTTTGTTTCAAATGTCAACGTAAGCAGAATTACGTGCAATTGTTTTCTGCAGTGCAGTGCACTGTGCGACTACGTTACGTCAACATAGACACGTCGAGTTGCATTTTGGATGAGCGTGTGTCGGCAGCGTGTTGTGTTTTGTAAATAAATGCTGCATACTTCAAGGGGCGCGCACTTGGTTTTTAAAGCCGCTTTATATATACACATGTGTGTATGTGTGTGTTGTGTGTGTGTGTGCCTTCCTGCTTTGTTAGCTTTAATGTTTAACTCCTCAAACGCTCATTCTGTGGTTTCTTAATTGCAAAGTGACCTTTAAGGTTTGTGCACAAAATGTGCCTTGACTTTGAATTAAACTCGTACACTCGTATATAAATACGAATATGTTTCAACATGCATTACAATAAAAAAGCTGAAAGTGTACACATTAAGTCGAGTACATTGAACTTTGCAGACAGAGAAATAATTTTTTCAACTTAGAATTAATCATAACAATTTAAAATTTAAGTCAAAGTTTTGACACACTCAAAGTTAGAATGAGTACAAATAAGAGTAAATGAGCAAAATACTTGAGTATAATCTTCACATGACTCTATCACCTCGTGATCTCTTTGCTTTTTCACAAAAATATGCATATCGAATTAGATGGTTTGTGCTCTAGTATGTATCAATTAACAATTCCTAGGAGGTTTCGACACGAACAGAGCGTGAACAATGCTCCAACTAGGAAGAAACCAGTTAAGAACATTGACAGGCATTGAGGAAGCACATGTGTGTGATGGGTGTATATAATTCCCCAGAATACAGGTTTTGTGATCATGTGAAAGAGACTCCTCTTCATTTCGTTGCAGATATTGACTCCATGTGATGTTCTCTAGTTCACACAACTCAAGTTACTTTGTGATTATTAAAGCGATAAAACAACACATTCACGGAGAAAGCTGTAGGTGATTCTAATAACTTCTTATGAAAAGCGCGTTGAAGATTGGTAGAAACGATGGAGTATGTGTACTGAATGGAATATGTCACTTTGAAGGTGCCAAAATAGACATAACCGTTTTCGATTTATTGAAAAATTTCGATTATTTTGCTCGTTTGATGTCAGTTGTAGACGAGTATTTTGCAATTCAAAAGTACTTCATACAATTTTTTGCTGCGTTCAAGATTGAAAAATATTTATTAAAGCAAATTGACATCAATTAATAATTACATATTGCTTTGCCGCACACCTTTTTACTATTGGATAATTTTTTTTTAAATATTTCCAAAATGAAACCTCACTTGACATCTACAATCATTGACATATTGCCAATATGCTGTTCGATACCTTTCTCTCTGAATATGAAACCCAAAAAGAAACGATATTTGCCCCTAAGCACAAATTGTGGAACACCTTCCTTAGTCGGTCGCATATCACGCCAGTAGTAGTCGCCCTAGAAATGTGTACAATATATATAAACTTCATTTGTATATTATATAATCGAAAAGAAAAAAAAATCACTTCTTTACCTTTAAAATGGGACACTTATTCGGCAGCGTGCCATAACGCCAAAAATTACTACTCCAGGCGCTCAGCATGCTGCTCTTATCCTTAAAATCGCGTCGTATAAGATCACAAACATTAAATTCAAAATGCACCAAAGGACGTTGACTGGAAGTTAAGGACTCCGCATTGGACGTCCATGCCGAAACGCCAATGACAGCAAAGAGTTGTGTATCCAAATCAACCGAGACACCTATATCGATATCCATGGCTACACCATCCGGTTGTATGCGTATTTCATAGTTATGCAGAAATTTTGGATTGCGATTCACTTTCAGGCAGCAACGTTTTACAGAACGCGTTTTCTAATCGATAGATAGATAGATAGATCGATAATTGAAATATAGAAAAATTATGAATTTCTATGGTTTTTTTTTTTATTTTACCTTTTTAGCACAGTCACAAATTGCCAATGCGAATATTAGCAGCAACAACTTACACCACTGGTTATTCATTATTAAAAATAATTAACAAAAATTGGTGTATTTATATAAAATAATTATATGCTAGAAATTTTCCCCAACAATTTACTGCGCAAAATGCATGAAAAACGTGCCAAGGTTCTAATTATCGGATTCAAATATATTTTTACGCTACATATATAATGGGATGAAGGGTATTAGCAGCTGTAAGAAATGCTTGTAGCATATGAAGAGGTTGTATCTGAGATTCTGTAGACATATAAGCTTCATTAAACGAACAGATTTAGTCGAACTGTTTGCTTGTCTGCTAGTTGGAGTACGTCTAAATCTCTGTTTTTTTGTCCGTTCGTATCTTTATTTGCGTTATTCCTCGTTCCTTGAAGTCATTGACTATAAAAGTACATAGAGAATCGTTCGTAGTTGCAGAATATAAACTGAAATACTCTCTATCTCTGTACACTTTTGTTTGTACATACTTGTGCCATTGCGTCATTCATACATACTAGAGTAAAAACCATTCAGTTCAACAAACACATATTTTGTTCTTTTTTGGATTGATAAATTTTTGTTCGTCTATCTTTCCCTGTTTATCTGTTTATCTGTTTATCTATTCCTCTAAATCTTTGATAATCTGCCTTATGGTCGCATTTGTCCGTCTGTCCGTGTATCTTACTGTATATTTGTTCGTCCAATAGTTCATCCAACCGTTCTTTCATATGTACGTTTTTTTGTCCGTAAAATTTTCCATTCATCGCGCTGCAAATCCGTACATTTGAAATATAACCGATATATAAAAAGAGTCTACCTTTATTTTTTTCAACATTTATTATAAATTTTAACAAACTTTATTCCAATTAAATACTTTTCAAATTACATTTATAATTATTGCAGCTTAGCATCTAATTGACATTCGACTACAAAGTCTTCCGATTTGCTCTTGTACCTTCCAAAATAGGCATAACCATAGGCACGATAATCACCAGCATATAAATATGATGGTATCATCTCATCATTAAGCTCCAAACCATGTATCCAATAATGACCAACATTAACCGGACATTTAAGCTTATAGTTGCCATATTTGGCCATGCCGGTAAAATAACTCTTGAGCATATTGTTTCTGAGTGAATTTAATAAGCTGCACACATTCATATCGTGTGATATTAAATTCTTGAAACTCTTCGTATTCGTCATGCGCAATTCTAGATCAATGTGTACCTTCAAACCGTGCACAATGCGTTTCTTCAAATAGAGATCGTTATAGATGGTGTTATTCACTATGTTCAGTGTTACATTTTCAAAGTAGTTTGGATTGAAATTACACTTGGCCACACCGAAGCGATAGCGCGGCTGTAAATTGGGTTTAGATGTTTTATAAAATAAATTCAAATTAATAGACACTAAGTATCGCACTTACGCCTTTTGCAACTCGAGCTTCCTTAACACAGTAGATGATTAGCAGTACTATGCGAAGCAATACTTTTAGCATACTTTTTTCTTTAACTGAACCGCACACGTATCTATAGAATACTGAATTGAGCATTAGTTTAATACAAAACAGAATTTCTAGAACATTATGAGGGTAGTCTGTAAAGAATTAATTTTAATAAATAGCCTGTTTATTTATTATATTTAAATTTTATGTTAAGAAGCACACACATGCATTCAAGATAATTACATTTAATTATTGAAATATATTTAACAAATGTCTAGTACAGATTTCGCATGCTCTACAGTCTGAGCGCAGTGCTGTATAGCAACAATACCTCATTAACATTTGCATCACTCCCACTCATGTCTCCTCATATAGCTTACTTCACTGCTATCAGCTACTCACTAAAACGGACATCCGACATTGCCCATGAGTACTCTCTCGCTCTCTCTTACTCAATTCTGCAGACTTTCAGAACTCACAGTTGCATATTACTGTGTATATTAAAAAAAAAGTGGCAGAGGTACAGAAATCTGTGCAACCTAATCGTTGGTTGCCATAGGTTCACCATAGAGTCTAGTATTTTCAAAACTGCCCTCGTCAGAACGAAATCACATATACAGGGTGGCTGATAAATATTGCTCTACTAAGTAACTAAAATTACTTTTTTCAGTTCAATTTATTCATTTTTCTTTGGCACGCTCTGTAGCCTAAACGGCTTGATGGATTTTGTCATATCAGTTGTCGTTGAATTCGGTTTGATTGCGGGAGTGTCATAGCATATTATAATATGAACTGCTAATAACGATAGCTCTGTAGCCTAAGCGGCTTCATGGATTTTGACATGTAAGGAGTCGTTAGATGCGTCTTGATTATGAGAGTGAAATTTTTATACTCGTATAGCATCATACTACAAAAAAAAATTAAGAAAAAACTAATCGTCTACCATATTTGCACACGCTATATAACAACTGGCGCCGGTGCGCACTAAACAACACCGAATGATGCTTTTTCCCACGTGCAGCATTGCCCGATTGGCTGTTGTAGAGCCACCTAAGTAAGTAAGTAAGTAAGTAAGTATATAAAAGTTTTATTTCATATACCACTAACGCAATCAAATCGAATTTAAAGATATCTTTATGTCAAAATCCATTAGGCCGTTTAGGCTACAAAGCTTCTAAATATAAATGTCAATCAGTAAAATAAAAAAAAAATTTCAACCAATTGATTGCACTGAACGAAAATTTATTACGTTTTCTTTTGGACGCTCGTTTTATTTGCCACCCTGTTAAAAATTATCATTAATATAGGCGAATATCAATACAAAATATAATCACCCTGTCAAAATTGGTTTCGTTAAATTGTTCTGCTTTGTTACTTTTAGAAAAATTTTACTCTACATGACTCCAATAGAAATTGGCATTATGAAATTGGTATTCTCAACGAGTTATGAAAGCGAATCACAAAACTCTTCTGAAAGTGATAAAACGGATCATTATTATGTCATCAATTCAGACCAATTTATTCGGTTCGAAATCAATTATTATTATTTACTTATCTATATTATACTAGTAGGTCCACGCGACGTTGTACGCGGTCCTCCCCTTTCCCCTGCCACTCATTCCCCCTGCCACTCCTTCCCCATGCTCCTTCTTATTGAAACAAAAAAAAATGGAAGGAAAATCTAAAAAATCCAAAAAATTTCTGTTTATCCAATCGCCACGAAACTTCACAGGATTACCCACGGGGCTATTTTAGATATTGACACAAAATTTGATAAAAATCGGTTGTGTGGTTTCGGAGTCTATAGGGAATATACATACATACTTCCATTTTTATAAGAGTATATATAGATTTATCTCACTCTCAATGCAGAGTGAGAGTGAGATAAATCTATATATACTCTCAAAAAATTATTTGCTTCGCTCAATTTGAGTGCTCTATTTCTATCTACCTCATTTCCACATTCCTTCAACATTGTTTTGTGTCACTCTTACTCTCACGACTTTTTCTCTCAACGTAATTTCCCCTCTTGATTAAAACTAAACTATTTCTTTGAAAACTATAAGCAATTGCAATGTTCAATAGATTTTATTTAGAAATACAAATATTTCTTTAAAAGTTATAAATAGGCTTCCCAGATTTTAACAAGTTCTTCACACTGTGCCAAAACTTTTCCACTTAATTTAAAAAAAAATCAAAATCACAATTAATAAAAGTTTTCTCCGACTTCTTATCACCAAAGCGTTCATAGTAACCAAAACCGCGTACGCGATAGTCTCCACCACGTAAAAATGGTGGTATCAACTGTTCCTCCAAGTGCCAACCGCGTAGAAAATAATAACCAACAGCGACCGGACAGTTTGCCATAAAATTTCCATAATCGTGAATACTTTGGAGCCATTTGCGATAGATGTTATTCCGATTGGTCATTTCAATGCTGCAAACATTCAGTTCCTGTGAGAGCAGCGTTTGATATATAGCCGAATCATTCAGACGTTTTTGTATATCCAATCTAGCGCGTAGTCCTGCCATAATTCAGCGTTTGGTATACGCATTCAGCTCGATGGCATTATTAACAATTGCAATGCTATAGTTTTCAAAATAGTATGGATTGTGCTGACATTTGCATTGCCTGAAGTTGATGTTAGAGCGCTGTTTAGTTGAAAAATATTAGAACTTCTTAAGCAGCGAGGTCTATGGAGTACCGAAGCAACTTACCGACTCGATTATTTGACACAACGTTAATAAGCAAAAAATGTTTATAGATTTAGTTAGATTGTACTTCAGCAACATTTTCACATAATATTTCGATTTTAAATGAATTATAATTATGAAAACATTTATTTTAAATATAAAACCTTTGAAACTAAAGCATTTTGTTGTTGTTTTTAAATAGATAAATAATTCGCGTGCAGTGAATTAACTTGTTATTGAACAATTATTTTTTAATTTGTTTATTGATTTTCGTTCCAATTATGAAAGATAATTCAAGATATTTAGATTATCGCGACTACTTTGTCAGTTTTGCATAGACCAACAAGTCCAGCACAAAATCTTCAGATTTAGTATTCATTTTGCCGAAATAAAAGTGCACCTTAGTACGATAATCACCAGTGAAAAGGTATTTTGGTATCAATGGTGCATCCAGTTTCCAATTATGCAGATAGTAGTATCCTGCAGTTACAGGACAATCGTACTTGAAATTGCCATGCGACTGTATCGAACGAAATATGTTCTGGAATAAGTTCTGCTTCTGCGACATCACCACCGCACAGGCATCCACACTGTGTGCAAATAAACTTTGATAGTTCTTGACACCGGCGGACCTTCTTTGAAAATTCAAATTGGCCATGATACCACGTACAAGGGGTTTCTTTATATGCATATCCATATTCAGCGTATTATTTACAATGGCCAGCGTGAAGTTGTGATAATATTTAGGATTGTAATTACAGTTGCCAGCCATGAAGACGAATTCGCTTTGCTTGAATTGAATTGAAGATGAAGCCTTATGAGATACATGGAATTTGTGAAAATTCAGAAAACACTCACCACTGATACACTTGCGAATTTCGTTAAACAAAATATTATAATTATGTTTAAATGTAGCGTAAATGGTTTTGCCATATCGAGAACGAACTTGAATTAGTAATGACTACAAATTTTATTTGTTGATGAGTTTGCAATTGAATGAACAAACAAGCTTGCACGAGGGTTATACGAAGAATATGTAGAGCGAAACGCTTAATGTAAACTGTATAAGCCGGCACTGTGTAGAAATTCAGTAACTTAAACAAAGATCTAGTTTGCATAGAGCCATGTACGTCTGTCTGTCTGTCTGTCTATCTGTCTGTCTGTCTATCTGTCTGTCTGTATTAACGCTATCTTGGATACTGTAAGTGAAAGTGCCACCTAATTGCAATTCTGAGATTGCACCATGCTACGAAGCACGAAGTTCAAAAGAATCAAAGAACAAACACAATTTTGATGAGTATTTTGAAGAACTTGAAAAGGAAAAGATGGTATTGAAATAAGTTAAGAGAATCAAAAAAATTTTTGAGCACAAAGTCTGACAGCGAGAGGGAGAGAGGGAGAGAGGGAGAGAGAGGGAGAGAGAGAGGGAGAGAAAAGGAGAGAGAGGGAGAGAGAGGGAGAGAGGGAGAGAGAGAGAGCAATGTGAATTCACATTTGCGTATACTTATTACCAACCCGTTCATATATGTTGTAGCTCTCTCTAGGACTGTCTCAAAAGTGCTACGCTTTATGGTGAATGTGATGTGTATATAGTGTCAAAACTTTACAAATTTCAACTAGAAGTGACACCAAACTCAATGAAAATTATTTAAAATCTCGAATATCACATACGAGTATATATGATCGTTTGAACAGAGCATTAGTAAGATTTTAACAGCCATCAATAATAAACGCTTTCAATTTAAGGAATTGCATACATATACAGCACGTACTTCTTGAGTGTTAGTTTCTAACAATATATTCAGCAACACAGCATCTTCCCCATAAAGTCCAATTCTTTTGGAACAATCTTCGCCATTATTTTCACGTTAAATATATGAGAGAATTTATTGTGAGTTATTAAAGGCAAAATGCATATGTTAATGAGGTATTGTGTACTGGGTAAGCAGTTTAAAACAGTTACGAATGTTATAAAAGAGTAATCTCAATCGTGTTACAAAGATAATACAATGCAAAAATGGCATGAACTGAGCTACAAACTGTTTGCTCTTCTAGCATATTCTATGGATCTAGCTAGCAACAAATCTGAACCAATTTGAGTAAGAGTTTTAAGCACCTATACCAACCATGTGTCAGACCCGCAACTTATCAACCCCCACTCGCATTTGGTTTTTGATGAGCTCATTAAGTTAATATTGATATCTAAATAATTATTTCACATTGTGCACAATCATTCTGCTAATTGCTTAATTATTTTATTGAACATTTTTTCGAAGACTAAAAGACATCATCAATAAGCTTACTTCAGCTTTGCATAGACCAATAAATCTAGTACAAATACCTCCGACTTTGTTTTGTATTTACCAAAATAAAAATGCCCCTTAACACAATAATCACCCGCAAACAGATACGAAGGTATCAAGGGTCCATCCAAATTCCAATTATGCAGAAAATAGTATCCCTCATTTACGGGACAACTATAGGCAAAGTTTCCATGTTTTTGCATAGAACGAAACCAGTTCTTGAAGATACTCTGCTTCTGAGCCAATACCACAGAACAAATATTCAATTTTTGTGCAAATAAACTTTGATAGTTTTTCGCATCTGCCAGACGTATTTGAAAATCCAGAATGCTCATGAAACCGCGTGTTATCGGTTGATTTATCTCCATATCCATATTTAGTGTATTATTCACAATGTGCAGCGTAAAATTTTTAAAATATTTCGGATTAAATGTGGAATCTCCAGCCATAAAGCTCAGGGTACGCGTTTGCTGGGGTACAGAATTTATGAAAGAGTTATTTGCTTATTATAATAGATGGCTTAAGCAGAACTTACCATGGTCACAAATTCAAAATTAAAAATGCAAAATATTATAATAAAAATTATATGAAAACAGCGCGTTAAATAATTTGACATATTGAAAACAAGCTCGAAATGAGCATGATTTATAAATAAGTCGGCTTGTGTGCTTCAAATTATTCAAGTAGAAAGATGCATGAGCGTTGTTTGATAAGTTTTGAAATAAAAATTTGTTTGGCAGTCATCAAATTTATGATCTAATTTTAATTACCATAAAAATATAATTCGCACATCATTTAAGCACCAAATTACCATCCAATCTCCAGTCATGCAGATATTAATTTCCCATTAGTGTAGAACAGTTCCGTCGAAAATTGCTATACTTCAACATCGATTGCAGCCATTTCTTGAAGAGATTCTGTTTGTAGATCTTGGCTAGACTACAAATATCCAGATTAAATGTAAACAAAGTTTGATATTTGCGCGAGTTGGCAGTGCTCAGCTGAAATTCCATATGTGCATGGTAACCACTCACAATGGGTGTCTTAATTTGAAAATCCATAAAAACTGCATTGTTTTTTATAGCCAGTGTAAAGTTGTGAAAGTGTTTATCACTAAAATGATAAAGCCCGGTCTTGAAATCGCAACTATTGAACTAAGAAAAGGGCGAACAATTAATTGTTCAGAGTTGTCAATATATTTAAACTATGATAAATATAGTGTTGATTTATATAGTGTTGTATAATAAAAGTGATTGCTTTAAATTTGAAATACATTTTGTAAAAAATTAGGCAACTGCATTGCTGAACTTTTGTAGAGCTACTATAATAATCTATCTAATTATCTATGACAGTCTTATTAAAGTGAAGAACTGTTTTGTTGCATCTTTTAAAATTGAAAGTAATGTTCATTTGAAGTTCATGAGTCTTGAGTGCGGAACATTGACAGAGTATATGCTCTAGCGTTTCTTATGCACATGGTTCTCTCCATTACCTGAAGATTGTAATGACCATATCCGAACAGTTTGACTTTGAGCTGCAAACATACTCAATATAATGGTGGCTTAGAGGTGTAAGGTGGCACGTATGGGAATTATTAGATGAGGGAGGCAGGTAGCAAGGAATGTAGATAAACTAGATTTGGTCGATGAATGTTTATATAATTCATTGTTCTCAATTATAAAAAAAACTAGCTATTACCCGTCGCGTTGCTGCCACTCCTTCGCCCTGCCCCACGTTGCCCATGCCGTTTTACTCTACTTCCAATTCTCCCACCCTTCTTCTTATGTCGCTTCCACCCTTTCTCCAACCACCCATTAGGCTCGCCAATTCCTCTTCCCCCACCTCTCCTTACTTTTACACCACTTTTCCCCTGCTGCATTCAACGGCATTTTCAGCTGCTCTTTTTTCGCACATCTTTTTTGATTTTTTGGTTTTTTATCAAGGGATGCTTTTTTGGAGGCATTTTTTTGAATTCGAATGAATTGAAAAACAAATGTAAATAATAAGCGATAATAAGTCGATCTTGATATGTTAAAGATATCAAGACTTCGAAATACACTGTACCATGGTGAATTTATACTAAATGTGACGTATTCCCCTCACCGGGGCACATTTTCATTTTTCAGATAAATGATATCTTTTATCTTACGCTGTGTTTTGTTTCACGTTCAAAGCATTTAAGAAAGTCACCACAGCGGAACACGTGTCACCTTATAGATAAATTCACCATACCCTTTCTTTATTTGAAGTTTTTATGGAGATTATATTCTATAGTAGTCCGATCTGAATCTATATACTAGCATATTTTCTTGGTATTGAAATAATATACACCAATTTTAGAGTTTTTAGCATAGTTTACAACCAAAACGAAAAAAATGTCATTAAAAAATTCAAAAATAGATGGTTTGTATGGTGGCTACGCTTACTCTTACTTTCTACACTTTATCTGAATTGAGAATATGTGATCCTACTATACAAATTTGAAGGCTTTATTTTGTTCAGTCTCCGCGATCTCGACATTTATACAGACGGTCAGACAAGAACATGTTTTTATCGACTCGACTTTTGATTTTGATCTAGAATATGTATACTTTATGAGGTCCGCCACGTTTCATTTTGGCTGCTATAAACATAAAAAGAGAAAAATAGTTAAACACTAATAAATAGCACCATCAATCTAGCTTCCACTTTAATGTCCTAAAGCAAGCCGAAATATTTGCTTGAAATGCTTGCTGAAGTAAATTGTATTTCATTAAAATATTTATTCTTAATTTAAGTCATCCGTCATTTAGAATTCAACATTAAAAGCTAGATACTATTGTACTGTCATCACATCCGATGACAGTTCAATTTCAACTTAATCCGATTGGATATAATTGCTTGAAATTGAGTTCCAAGTCTGAAACGTGGCATTTAAAAAAGTAATCAATTTAATTTATACCAAGTATCGATATCATCTTTCCGTCACGCTCGCTCTTTCCGAATCTTTCCGATCTATGTTTTCATTTATTTTTGCGTTACAATTTTTAATCCGAAATTTTAATAATACATACTAATTATTGTAATAATAATTAATTGCATAAAATTGTTGAAATATATTTAATGACTTCATTTTCCATTTCTTGACACCATTCACAGTGAAAATATTTAGTATTTAATTGTAACTTAAAATGAACGGATTAAAAGAAGTTGTATTGGCTTTTGTGTTTCTTGCAACTTTTCTTGAAAACGTGTGTATTTATATCGTTTAAACAATTGCTAATATAAATTTTCATATTAAAAACTTTCTTTGCAGACCGCAGTGCTCTTTAGAATGACAAACGCGCATTGTGAATCGTTGAATCCAACCCGTGCCATTGCAACGCAGTGCACTTTAAAAGCCAAAAGTAGAAATATAACCGTCTTCAATTTCAACGTAACACTTCCATATCCCGAGAATAATATACATTTAAAACTGGAAGTTAAAAAGAAGGAAAACGGCTACAAACCATTTTTAATCAATCTGACCATGGATGCCTGCGCCTATATGCGCAAACCTAATAATCCAATGGGCAAGATTGTATTTTCATTAATCAGAGAGTTCTCAACAGTAAATCATACATGTCCATATGTGGTGAGTAAAAAAATCGCAAAAATTTCAATGTTGCTTTGTTCTATTAACTAAATATTTTTCAGGGTAAGCAAATGGTTAAAGATTTTTATCTTAAACCAGAGAAACTTTTTGGTTTGCCTTTACCGACTGGCGACTATTTACTCTTGATGACTTGGCTGTTTGATCAGAAACCCGCTTTTGTAACAAATGTGTATTTCGCTTTTGTTGAAAACCTTATCTAATTGTAATTTGCGTTTGCAAACATTAATATATTGTATTCAAAGGTGCTGGAAAAAGTTATGAAAGCATAAATAAATTCATTGTATTGTATCTTTTATATGTGTAATTTCATTGGGAACGCAAGTAATGAAAGCTTAACTAAACTTAAGTACTTTAACCACCAAGATAAGTTCAACACGTCCATTATCAAGAAACGTTCGTCTTGAGCTTCGACTTCATCCGACTACAAACGATTATTTACAGCTATTTCATATGAATCAAAACACAGTAATTCACATGAGTCATTTATTTATAAGAATCTATTCATTCAGAATTATGCTATTGTATATTTGCATGAGGAATAGACAGCAGTAAGTATGTATGTGATTAGTTGCATTTCATTGTGCAGTGCAGCGATTATTTGTATTTCCACCAACCAAAACCGACAACTAAATATGCTCACAAACTTATTAAAATATTTACATAATCAAAATTTCTATTCAACAAAAGTAAAATAAACATTTGTCACAAATGCAGGCTTTTGATTAAACATCCAAGTCAACAAGAGCACATAATCTCCAGTAGGTACAGGTAAACCATTTAGTTTTTCTGGTCGAAGATAGAAATCCTTAACTATTTGCTCACCCTGAAATATGTTTTTGCTATTTTAAAGTTAGAACAGTAGTATAAGAATTCCAGCTCACCACATATGGACAAGTGTGATTGACATTCGAAAAATCTTTGAATAGAGAGTGAATCATTTTAAAAAATGGATTATTATTTTTCCGCATAAATTGACAGCCATCGATGGTTAGATTAATAAGAAATGGTTTATATTCCTTCTCTTTCTTTTTAACTTCCATTTTTACTTGGATATTATTCTCGGGATATAGCATTACTACATATATAGTAAGAGCGGTAACATCTTTCCTTAATTCTCGTACCTGACAGGGTGGCACAATGACACGGGTTTCATTCAGTGACTCACAATGTGCCTTGGTTATTTTGAAGATCACAGCATGCTGCAAAATACATTTTTTTATTGTTTTATAAAGCTGTATTTTGAAGTAGATACAAAAATGATTTCCACACATTTTCAAAACCAGTTGCGAGTATCACAAAAACTATAAGCACAATTTGCCTTCCGTTCATTTTCGGATTTTTCTCCAATAACTTTCAATACTAAATAAAGTCTGTTTAAATTGTTAAGTGTATTTATTGCACTAAGTTGAAAACAAAAAATTGTTTTGAGAGTGTGTTTTAAATACTGCAATTTTACGTTGTTTAAACATTCTAATTGTTATTTATCTATTTCAATTATTCATCATTGGTGTCATCTCACAGGAAACATTAATTGGTATTGGGGTGGGGTTATGTGTGATGGGCGGCACACGCGCGCTAGTAGATGTGTATGAATCGACCATCTGTAAGATGCCACCATATCGAATTTCAAGTTCTTATTGACGTTTTCCATACAAATGCATGAAAGTGAGCTGTGGGTTTGTATAGGACTACATCAATAAGAGGGCGGGACACGCCCATTTGTATATGTATATGAAGCGGCTGTCTACTAAGATCCACCAAATCGAATTTCAAGCCAATACTATTGATTTAAATAAACAATTTTTTCATAAACAAATAAAACTGGGTGGTGTGTATGTATGGCGGCTTACCACAAAAGTGGGCGTGTCGGGTCAATTTTGATACTCTATTAAACTGCAATAAAAAGAAGAGTATGTGCCAATTTTCAATTTTCAACGACTTTATGGGTTCTACGGTGCCTCCATTCATGCATTACAAACTTTAAGACATACTCATACTATCATTTCACTAACTCATCTCACTCATCAATAAATTATTACAGTTTAAATGTAAATCGTGTACATTTCTTATTAGTTGCTTATTATTCAGATAGCACAGGGCCAATAATTAATAAATCCGACACCAAAATACACTCAGATACTTACTAAATTAAAATTAAATTTTATCTTCAACAAAAGTAAAATAAACATTTGTCACAAATGCAGGCTTTTGATTAAACAACCAAGTCATTAAAAGCAAATAATCTCCAGTCGGTATAGGTAAACCATTTAGTTTTTCTGGTCTAAGATAAAAATCCTTAAGTATCTGCTCACCCTGAAATATGTATGTTATTTTAATGTAAGAACAATAGAACAATTCCAACTTACCACGTACGGACATGTGTGATTGGCATTCGAAAAATCCTTGAATAGGGAGTAAATGATTTTTAAAACAGGGTGATTATTTCTGCGCAGAAACTGACAGGCGTCGAAGGTTTGATTAATAAGGAATGGTTTATACTCCTTCGCTTTCTTCTTAAGTTCCAGTTTTACAAAGATGTTATTCTCGGGATTTAGTACCGTTACTTTCACAGTGAGAGCGGTTACATCTTTCCTTAATTCTCGTACTTGACAGGTTGTCACAATGACACGGGTTTCATTCAGTGACTCACAATGTGCCTTGGTTATTTTGAAGATCACAGCACGCTGCAAAATAACATTTTTTATTGTTTATTGAAGCTGTTTTTTTTTTTAAGTAGATAGAAATGATTTCCACACAATTTCAAAACCAGTTGCGAGTATCACAAAAACTATGAGCACAATTTGCCTTCCGTTCATTTTCGGTTTTTCTCCAATAACTTTCAATACTAAATAAAATTCAAGTAAAATGTTTAATATATTAATTTTTTTTTTGTTCAATTTTACGTTGTTTAAACACTGTAATTAATGCTTATCAGATTTCATTTGTCAACAAGATTACTTCTAAATACTCATAAATTATCTCATTAGTTTAACTGTAACCGCCGAGGTAGCAATGATTGGTACACTAAAGTCATATGATATTGAAAAATAATGATATTGAAATATAACGAGTGCACAGTCAATCACAGTCTGATCATTGTGTCATCTCGTTTTACAATATGATGCACATAACATTCAAAATAATGACTCACACAAGTCATTTCTATAAAGCATTATCATGCTATCGCCCTATCAGTCTGCTGGCGGTACTCTCAAAAATATTCGAAACAATATTTCTTCGTAGATTGCTTCCGACACTAGAAAGCGATATTCTCCCCGACCATAAATTCGGGTTTCGACGATGGCATGGAACTCCGAGAAAGTTCACAGTATCGTTGAAGTCATTCAAAATTCTTTTGAAGAGAAACAGTTCTGTTCGGCCGTATTCCTTGATGTGAAACAAGCCTTTGATCGCGTATGGCACAACGGGTTGTTATACAAAATAAAAATGACATTATCCTGCACGGAGCTCCGCTTTCTTCGATCAGCCAAGTCCGTTCTTGTCTTATTCGCACTTCGACATAAGGGTAATGATCGGGCCCGCTTTAATGGCGTGGTGATTCCTAAACGAAACCAACTCAATTATCTAGGCTTTTAAGTTACCCTTGTGTCGAAGTGCGAATAAGACAAGAACGGACTTGGCTGCGTTTCATCCAGTCTTGGGTTTTATTCAGTTGGTTTTGAAGCAATTGAGTTGCTGCTTTAGCACTGGAAGCTGTAGCTTGACAAAAGGCTAACTTTTAAACACCGTATAGTGGCGAAAAGGAAGCAATTAGACCTAAAAACGCGTCGGATGTAGTGGCTATTAGGCCAAAAATCTAAGCTTAGTCTGGACAACAAAGTCAGACCTCGTATGTCGAAAAAACACTGAAACACTTGATAAATAATTTTTTGAACAGTTCTTTTTTTTGCGCAGGAATTCACAGGTGTCATCTGTATAATTGTAATAAGAAATACACAAAACAATCCGAAGAATGACGCTGAGTGAATGGTTTCATTCAAATGGCTCGTGTGAGTCATACTTTTGAATGTTATGTTTCAATGAGTCGCATTGTAGAACGAGATGATTCTGTGATCAGACTACGAATGAAATCATGCACGCAGGGCTCCAATATCGTAACACCGTACAATATACCATTATGCAAATCAATGTTTGAAGTAGTATACACATTTCTAGTGACCTCAGCTAAGCTACTGTCATATTTAAAAGTAAATTAATGCAAACCAATTATAGTCAATAATAGATGTACGATGTCCAACAATTAGCGTGTTTAAGCTACATAAAATTGAAAAAATACATTTCAAAATTCAACCTCGAAATAAATTTCCATTTTCAATTCAGTACAATAAATACTTTGAGCAAAGTAGTTAAACTTTATTAAGTATTGAAAGTTATTCAAAAACAAGTAGAAATGAATGGAAGACAAATTGTGATCTTTGTTTTTGTGCTATTTGCAACTTGTTTTGAAAATGTGTGGAAATAATCTGAATTTACACGTAAAAATATATCCTCATTAAACTATACAAAATTTAATTTTACAGCATGCTGTGATCTTAAAAATGACCAAGGCATACTGTGAATCATTCAATAAATCCCGTGTCATTTTACCACCCTGTCAAGTACGAGCATTACGAAAAGATGTAACCGGTATCAGTATTTATGTAACATATCTATATTCTGAAAATAATTTGCAAGTAAAACTGGAACTTCAAAAAAAAGCAAGGGAATATAAACCATTCCTTATTAATATAACCGTCGACGTCTGCCAATTTTTGCGCAAAAACAACAACCCTGTTTTCAAAATTATTTACTCCCAATACAAAGAATTTTCGAATATCAATCACACTTGTCCATACGTGGTAAGTTAAATATGCAAAAGTATTCTGAACTACAAAATAATGAGAATGTATTTTAGGGTGATCTAATAGTTAAGGATTTCTATCTTCGACAAGAAAAACTAAATGGTTTACCTTTACCGACTGGAGATTATTTGCTCTTAATGACTTGGATGTTTAATCGAAAGCCTGCGTTTGTGACAAATGTTTATTTTACTTTTATTGAAGATAATTGAAAATAAATTTTAATTGTGTTATAAGTTTCTGAGAGTATTTCGGTGACGGCGTTGATGTTCTTAAATATTGTCGCCATATTAACTGAGTAATAAACAACAATAAGCATCATATTTTTCTGAAAGCACTCGCTTTGCTTCTGAGTACGTTCAAAGGGTATACTTTGGAACAAAGATAGCACAGAAATTTGAGCATAACACCTTTCAGATCTATTATAAATGTAACCTTTTTGAAGTCGCCATTGCTAACATTCAGCAAGGTACATTGAACGATCCATGGGAAGAGACAGATACTCAAGCTACTATTTTGGAAAAGATCTTTTAACTTTCTCGAGACGGCATGCCAACATTCTATTCATGTTGAACGTTATGTGTTAATAGGGAAAATTGTAAAACGCAGATGATTCTATAATCACCCTGTTGAAGTCTGAGTGCTCGTTGCATATATGTATGTATATCGTTTTGATTCCATTCGTGCAAAGGTTCAATATCATATCATCATACAATATAGCACTATACAAATCAATGGTGGAAATATGATACTGCCTTGATGACTACAACTAAGCAAATGCAATAATTATAAGTGCATTAATGCAAAAGCAATTATCTATATTAAAACACATTATTTTAAGTAACAATTTTAGTGTAAAATTGCAAAAATACATAAAAAACACACGCTCAGAATAAATTTTCATTTATAACTAAGTGCAATAAATGAATTGAACAATTTGGTCGAACTTTATTTAGTCGAAATGAACGGAAGACAAATTGTGATCTTAACTTTTGTGATACTCGCAACTGGTTTTGAAATTGTGTGGAAAACATTTTTGTATCTACTTCAAAATACAGCTTCATAAAACAATAAAAAAAATTTATTTTGCAGCATGCTGTGATCTTCAAAATAACCAAGGCACATTGTGAGTCACTGAATGAAACCCGTGTCATTGTGCCACCCTGTCTGGTACGAGAATTAAGGAAAGATTTTACCGCTCTTACTATATATGTAGTAATTCTATATCCCGAGAATAATATCCAAGTAAAAATTGAAGTTAAAAAGAAAGAGAAGGAATATAAACCATTTCTTATTAATCAAACCATCGATGGCTGTCAATTTATGCGGAAAAATAATAATCCATTTTTTAAAATGATTCACTCTCTATTCAAAGATTTTTCGAATATCAATCACACTTGTCCATATGTGGTGAGCTGGAATTCTTATACTACTGTTCTAACTTTAAAATAGCAAAAACATATTTCAGGGTGAGCAAATAGTTAAGGATTTCTATCTTCGACCAGAAAAACTAAATGGTTTACCTGTACCTACTGGAGATTATGTGCTCTTAATAACTTGGAAGTTTAATCAAAAGCCTGTATTTGTGACAAATGTTTATTTTACTTTTGACGAACATAATTGAAGACAAAGATTAATTCTGTAATTTAATAAAAGTATCTATGTTTCGGATTTAATTGTTGTGATAAAGTATTATATACAAACATTCTTAAAAAAAAATGCGTATAAGCATTTAATAAAAATGAAAATTATGAGTGGCTTCATAGAAATGACTCGTGTGACTCATTCTTCTGAACGTTTTGTATCAAAGAGTTACATTGTATAACGAGTGGAATCTATGATCAAACAGTAATGACTATGAATGAAATCATTCACCCAAAGCTCCAATATCTTAGCACTATATATATATATATATATATATATATATATATATATATATATATATATATATATATATATATATATATATATATATATATATATATATATATATATATATATATATATATATATATATATATATATATATATATATATATATATATATATATATATATATATAAGCCATAAAAAAAAATCAATGTTTTATTTATACCGCTTTCTAGGTGACCACAGCTAAGCTAATGCGACATTTAAAAGTATATTAATGCAAACCAATTATCGTTTATAAGATGTATATATATGATAATCAATAATGATAATCATTACATAAAATTTCAAAAATACATTTCAAACTCATTCTCAAAACAAAATTCTGATTTCCAACTGACCACATTAAATCCACTGAACAATTTACGCAAACGTAGAAATTATTTTAATAAGTTAAAAATGAATCGAACACACATTGTGCTCTTAGTTTTTGTAAAATATGCAAATTTATTTGACATCGTGAAAAGATTACATAATTCTACAAAAAAAAATATACGGGAGTGTGATGAATTTCGAATGGTTTACCTTTACCGACTGAAGTTTATGTGCTCTTATTGACTTGTATGTTTAATAGAATGCCTGCACAAATCTTTATTTTACTTTTAATGAAGATAATTGAGGATAAATTTTAATTTTGTAATTTAATAGGTTTCTGGGAGTATTTAGGTGTCGGATTTAATTGGTGTACTTAAATATTATCGCTGCACTATCTGAATAATAAGCAATTGATAAGCATTTCAACGGTTTTATGTTTACTTTTAGTTTATACTTGTTTACCTCTTAAATAGTTGCTCACATAAAGTTCTACATTTGAAACATTAATTTGTATGGGGTTCTAACAGTGGCTCACATTTGACTGTTTTTTCAATCTCTAACACACTAAGAACTCTTTGGTCAGCTTCGCTTGCGAATTTATGTTGCTGCTGTCCCAAGTTCAAAGTTAGCACAGAAACTTGTTAAAACCAACTTGCTGAACCATTAGGAATGTCTCGAAATCACCAATGACTTCCTAGTCGTTCTCGTCTACTGCAAAACTTTCCGTGTTATTGTACTGTTCATTGAGGTGCACTGAATTGGCAGAGTGTGACATATATTTTCGTTGTACAGCTCTCCTTTGGCGCTTTTTCAATAGATACTAAATACGTGTAATGGTCGATTCCTGCTGGTATAAATTTGTGGTGCATTCTCAAGTTTACGACTACGTTTCATCCAACAAATTCCACTATTCAAGATCTCTGACCAAATCGTTGATGTCATTTTAATTTATTTAGTGTGAAATTTTTTCATCATCTTCACACATGAAATCATCAGCTTATTCTACACTTGCACACTTGAAGAGATATTCTGCCTCGACTTCTCAGCGGAAATCTTTCCTGGTGTCTGGACGGGATGTTATACTTTCGTAAATGTCGCCAACGTACGACACGGCACAAATATTTTTAGTGTATGGTATACAATGGACTTTCAATATTGTTTCTCTATATATACAACTAGTTGGACCGCGCGACGTTGTACGCGGCCATCCCCTATCCCTTGCCAATCCTTCCCCATCTTCCACATGCTCCGTTACTCTACCACCAATTCTCCTACACCTCTGCTTGTCCCTTCCACCCCTTCTCCAACCACCACTTGCGCTGTCCCCATTCCTCTGCACCTTTCCCTAGCTCTCCTTACTTTCAACCCCTTTTCCCTACCCCATTCGATTCCATTAACATGTATTCAACATTTCATCCCTCTATCTTAAATGTTACTCAGCGCGTTTCTGCCATTTCCTCTGCTACCCCTCCTTCCCTATGATCCCTTACCTATCATCCCTCTACCCCCTACCCCTCTTCACCCCAGTCAGAGATCATTAAAATCGGTTCGCGTTATAATATACTTGGACATTTACTGTCAGCTTAATACTATGAAATTTTCAAAAATTATAGATTTACTTATGCTTTTACAACTTTATCCAGCACCACATATATTTATATAAATGTTTCCAAACACAAATTACAAGATTAGATAAGATTTACAAAAAAATACACATTTGTTACAAAAGCGGCTTTCTTATCAAACATTCAAGTCATCAAGAGTAAATAGTCGCCAGTCGGTAAAGGCAAACCAAAAAGTTTCACCGGTGTAAGATAAAATCCTTAACCATTTGCTTACCCTGAAACATATTTAGTTAATAGAATAAAGCAGCATTAAAATTGTTGCGATTTTTATACTCACCACAAATGGACATGTATGATTTACTGTTGAGAACTCTTTGGTATTAGGTTTGCGCATAAATGAGCAGCAATGCATGGTGAGATTAATTGATCTGCTACTATATATCGAGCAACTAAAAATAGCACACCGGAAACCTTCAGCTACTCACACACAACTTGGATTTAATAAAATATGCCGTTATAATCGATGGTATGGCATCAAAACGACATCTACACTAATATAACCAGACAACTAGATTCCATAAAAGCATTTATTAAAGTTTGAATTTTTGTTAAATAAGATTTTCAACAAAACTAAAATAAATATTAGTCACAAAAGATGTTTTCTTGTGCAACATCCAAGTCAGCAAAACCAAATAGTCACCGGTTGGTAGCGGCAAACCGGATAAACTTTCTGTTCTAGGATAAAAATCCTTTATCATTTGTTTACCCTGAAATTATTGTTTATTATAAATAATTGCAGTATTTGTCTAAAAAAAACTTCCATTTACCACATATGGACACGTATGATTTATTGTTGAAAAGTCCTTAAAAAATCCATAAACGATTTTGATAACTGGATTGTTAGGTTTACGCAAAAATTGACAAAAATCAATGGTAAAATTGAATAAGAATGGTTTGTAGCCATTTCCCTTCTTTTTAGCTTCAAATTTTAAATGCACATTATTTTCAGGCTGTAGAAATGTAACATTTAAATTTAGAACCGTCATATTTCGACTCTTTGCACGCAAACGGCAGGGAGTTACTAGAACATGGGTTGGATCCAGAGATTCACAATGTGTATTTGTCAATTTGAAGAGCACAGCACACTGTAAGAATTGATATTTAGTTTTTGGAAAACAAATTAATAAACGATCTATTTTATTCTTATTTTACATTTTCCAAAATAAACGTTGTGAGCACAAAAACTAAGCATTGAAAATTTAGACTATTCATGTTTAATTTTTTGAAGGTACTAAGGTATTATATTTACATGCTATGGTGCTACAGAATTATTATTTGATTGAAATTAGAAAACTAATTTACTACCTATGTATGTAAATGTATTTTAAATCTATATTTAATAGTTATCAATAAAAACTAAAAAATAAATTACTAATTAATATTTTGTGTGTGGTAGTGTAAGCAAGCAAACATATAAGGTATTTGTTAGTAGTTAGTTACCAATGCTAACTATTTTTAAAAGTTAACGAACTCTTGCTTGCATCACTATTACCGTTACACGCTTAAGTCTCTGCCTGCTCTCATGCGTTTGCTCCATAGATGGCATCCACTGTTTCTCTTTGCTTTGTACGTGTATATGTACTGTACACGTGCTGCCGTTATAGCAGTCTACTCTCTTTACTTTTCATTTATGCTTTATGTTGTATTCGTAAATGTGCATTCGATTTCGCTCGCACTCACAGTAAATTTGGGTGTACGATGCAATTCTTTTATTATTTATAAAGCCTATAAGAGTTTTTTCTAATATGTAAAAATTAGCTTATATTTCATTTTTGTTAACTGTAAAATTGGAGTTGCTTCATAAACTGCAGAAACAATAGTTTTCTACAGATAAACGTTTTTTAATCGTTTTAAATGTTGTTCCAGAAACTTATCAAACAATTTATATGAGTACAGCTGGAATTACCTATGCTAAATTCTCATTACCGATTTTTTTTTTTTTTTTATAAATATTCATATTCCATACATCAAAATATAATTAGTGACACTATTTTTACATTGGTATATAATATGATTAAAATTTAGCTTGGGCTACGAAACCCCATTGCATACGCAGTTACTAAATATTTTTTAATTTCCCCAAAACCGAATACAGAAACTACAAAACTAACATAAAAATGTGTTATTGAATAATTGTATTGAAGCATGTACAGTCTACAATTTTATTTTCTAGTTTTTGTGCTTTTAGCAACTTTTTTGGAAATTGTAAAAAAAAACAAAACAAAAAATCGTATATACAAATCTTATTTTTAACTAATTTCTACATAATTCTTACAGTGTGCTGTGCTTTTCAAAATGACAAATGCACATTGTGAATCTCTCGATCCAGCCCGAGCCATAGTACCGCCGTGCTATTTGCGTGGAAAGAGCCGAAATGTGACCGTTCTATATTTAAATGTTACATTGCCATATCCCGAAAATAATATTGAGTTAAAATTCGAAGTTAAAAAGAAGGAAAATGGCTACAAACCATTTTTATACAAGTTTACTATCAATTTTTGTCAATATTTGCGTAAACCCAACAATCCGGTATTCAAAATTGTTTATGGACTATTCAAGGAATACTCAAACGTAAATCATACTTGTCCATATGTGGTAAGTCGAAGTTGTACTGTCTGGAACTGTCAATCATTGCCTATAATTTAAGGGTAAACAAATTATAAAGGACTTCTATCTTAGACCAGATAAACTTTTTGCATTACCATTGCCCACCGGTGACTATTTGCTCTTGTTGACTTGGTTGTTGGACAAGAAACCTGCCGTTGTGACTAATATTTATTTTACCTATGTTGAAAATCTTATCTAATAAATATTCTACAAATGTACGAACTCGAACATTAATAATTGTGTTGAATTATGTTATTTAGTTTAAGTATCGTTTTGATACCATACCATATAGCGGTTATAGCGGACTATTTCATTAAATTGAACGTATGCAAAAAAACTCAAGGACACACTCAACTGTTGCTCGTCAGCATCTTGGCAAGTGCTGAAAAAGCTGATCGACCGACATGCTCTACAATGTGAAACGCTCTTTAATGACACGACAAAGTTGATAATATTATATATTTTCCCTCGTCTTACAACTCAAATCAAAGAAACCGGAAGAAAAAGATAACAGCGGAATACGTTACATTATTTTGTTATTCTACCATGGGCTAAACGTAAAAGTGCATAGAAATATGTTAATAAGAAAATGGACACATCAAATTACTGTTTCTCATTGTGTATATACTGCGGTTTCAAACCAAAATAATCGCTCACTTTGATTTTTTTGTTGTTATTGTTTAGCAAAGTGAGAGATCTAAGAGAGAGAGAGAGAGATAGAGCTCAAGTCTTTGCGAGAACGTAACCAGGTTTTTATCTACCTTTTAGCTACCTTAGACGCAATACTTTAGAAAAAAATTTCATTCGTTTGTGTTTAAGGGTGTTAAAGTGGGTGTGAACGTTTTGCTTTTGCCTATTTAGACTCTCTTAAGACATGGTCAGTTAAGTCTATACAATTATCGAAACAATACTACTATAAATTGGAGCCCACGTTAAGCAATTTACTTACATTTTTACCTACATCTCGTACATCATTATGTCGGGGCACTGAAAGAACGTTCAAAATTTTAAGTTTTTTATACGAGCCTTATAATTAGTAATTAAAATTCCATTTGCAGTTCTAGTTTTCATGACCTTTGTATAGCATGTACATATATACGATAAATCGCAAAATAATTTTGTTCATAAATATTGGAAATGATGCGAAACATCACATGTTAATTATTATCAAAAAAAATATCTATTAAACTGATACGCGAAACAAACAGAGCTAAATGTAATTTTAATTGCAGAAATAACAATAGTCCAAGTTTATAAAAAATGTTCATAATAAAACTAAACTAGCGTGCGCCACGTTTGGATTTTTCTTATATGGGGACCATGATTAATTCCTTCTCCGCCTCTATATACGTCACTGCCTTCTAAAATTTCATTTCTTCGTAGTTTCCTACATTGTTTAAGTACTATCCATGCATAATGTTAGAGTTTTTCCATCAATTTAATCTAGTGATAAAACAGAGGGTAAAAACCTATCCTAACGAATTGCTGTTAACTGCAATGCTTAGAACAATATTTGACAGATTTCTTGTCATTTTGGAACATGAATTTTCTGCCGCAGTGCGTCTGAAGTATAATAGGACCTTGTCTTCTACTGTGGGTACTTAATGAATGTAACTTTCTTGGCTAATGACTCCAGAAATTCGCAGCTAGCAGTAGTAGTTCTCTGTAATGTTGTCTCACTGCTTCTGAATGCTAGTGTGAAGGCGTTATTTGGGAGGAATAATTTGAGAAAAAAATTCGTGAAAATAGTAAACATTTAGCATATTATTTATCAAAACTACTTTCTCGCACATATCTCTAATTTTAATATGCACCACATGTATTGGGGGTATATTATGCTCTCTTGTTTATATAGAGTCATTTCCCATCAAATGCAACAGATGTGCCGCATACAACTCATGCCGCATACAATACTAATATTTTCAAAGCAATTTCAATTGAAAATACAAATTAAATCCCAAAGTCACGTGCGTCATTATAAAAACAATTTGAGAAGACAATTTTGACAAAATAATATGGAACATAATAAAAATAAACAATGCATAGGAAAATGTTAGCGCTAAAGACATTGACAAGTCTTAAAAACCGTCTTCAACAGCAGTAATAACAATAGAAATAAAAGGCAAAGTCAGGCAGCAGGACAACAAGCCTAGACAGGACGACGACGACGACGAGCAGAAATATCAGCATGGCAAACACTTCAGTGGAGATAGAAGTGCTTGTATTTCACGGATGCTGCATAAAGAAGTAACAGAACGAACCCTTTTCAAAGCTACACACAAGCTGATTAAAATTAGTGTCTGCATTGAGGTTGTCTGCACTGAGGCTGGCCAGGCGACAAGTGAAAGGATGAGCTGTACAGTGTGTGTGTGTGTGTGTGTGTGTGTGTGTGTGTGTGTGTGTGTGTGTGTGTGTGTGTGTGTGTGTGTGTGTGAAATTATGCGATTATCCTGACATTAAAACGCTGTGGAATTAAATTGTTCAAGAAGTGTGTGTGTGTGTGTCAGAATTATTATATCGATGCTGTTCTCATATTAAAGCTGTATCCTTTAACATCTTGTCGCTCTTTATATATAGCTATAGCTATAGCTATAGCTATATACTTGATGTGCTCAATGTCTGTTGAGCGAAATAATTGCAAGGAATTTTCACGCGTATATCCTTTTGCTTTTTCCTGTCATTTCCGCGATTTTGTTGTACTCGAAGAAGTCAGTCGAAGTCATTCACAGACAGACAGACAGTTGCCTATATGTTTGTCCGTCTGTCTGCCTGTGTGTCTGTCTGTCGACCTGTTCCTTCCTTGTATAATATGTACTTGAAGTCATATCCTTTTCTAGTTAGCAAATTCGTAGCAATTTTCAGCTCACCTGCGCGCAAAGTATTCGCTGTGCGATTTTAACAATTTTATTAAATTGAATTTATATCATTTACACGCTTGTCGACTTCGACTCGACTCGACTCGACGCGACTCTGTATGACTTGAGTGTGCAAACTATGTTCCCAGCAGACACGCGCTGTCGTCCTTTAGTCGGTTGTGTATGTCCTTGCTAGGAACTCAGTACCAATACACACACTGCACACTTCCTGCTGCTATTTAATTTTCTTTAGAAACGCTTTCATTTGGTTGGAATGTCCTTATTTTTTTCGACTACTGAAACATTTTTATTTTTTTATCTTTTCCTCAGCTATTTGCACCACGGAAATTGTTGCTTTTCGTGCTTTTTGAAGCGGTTTAAATTTAATTGGTGATATTCTAAATCTAGCAAAGTGAGTGAATCAGTGAATGGAACATCTTCTTTTTAGGCCGTTTGGCTTTGAAATGGTTTGCTTGAGAGCAGCGCAGATTTCAAGTTATTATTTGTGCCCAACAAGTCGTTAACATTTTTGAAGTGTACATAGCAAAAGTAATTTGTACAAAAGAAAGGAAATTTGTTGCGAAATTATTAAGCAGAATAATTTTTTAAGGCGTTTTTGATTGAATGTTTCCATTGTACAACATTAACTTTGAAAGATTTTTTATAAAGCACTCGTATAACTCTTCTACTATATATAATCATTATGTATATACATATTAATTAGCAAACAAAAAAAGAAAAAGGAATTCAAATATTTATCAGTGCATACTAACCACTGTATCAATGATAAAAAGAGAATGGGAATTATAGGAAACTTCAGGCCAACGACACGTACTGGGTGGTGAACAAAACACTCAAAACACACTTCGGGTGCTCACATGTACACGAATATCTGCTTGTCGAAGTTAGGTTAGCTCATTAAAAAGAAGAGAAAGAAAAATTGAAACCAGTATGCTTTCAACCAGGGTGGGATAATATAAAATGAAATATTCGCTCTCTTATCTGTTCCTTAAATGTTGAGAACCTTTAAGTGCGACAGAGAAAGTTTTTTGCTTTATTCTGTCAACTAAAAACCAAGGAATCAAAAAGAACAAAAAAGAGAGCAACTCGTCGTTGTACGTTACCTTATATTGCCCCCAACGCTTTCAACGAAGTAAGTTCACGTCACTTTGTTTTAGCATACGCTTACACTTTGGCTGCTCTCTTTGTGTCCATCTCTACCTTAGTCGCAGACGTAGTAGCAAACAACAATAGCAAATACAACGAGTGACGCATTTAGAGAAACTAAACTTGCGGTATAGACTCTCTAGGCGCCGCATTGTTAGTAATAAAGTCGGGCACATCGCAAAATTCAACAGTCAAATTTTATTTATTCCAATATATATTCCAATATACATATATATATTTTTGAATCAATTTAACACAATACATTAGCTTTTAAGCAACACTTTCTGAGTGCTTCCATTTAACTGATTGCAAAATGTAAGCAGTTGACAAATCTATGCATTATAGTACAATTAAAATGAAGAATACATATGCTACAATATCAAATCAACTTAAACCGCAGCATTCAATATGCAACCAAAGTGATTTCTAAAGCACATTTTGGCATTTCTTGTACAAAAACCCACAAATAACTATTATAAATCGAAATCAAGCAAAAATACCACAAATAATAGAGCAATTCAGGCTTCATAAGCCATACACAAAGACCGCACAACAACGAAATGTCAATACAAAATAACGCGAATAAAATCGGAAGAAGGAGTTGTATTATATTTGTACAAGGATTCGAGATGATGACGACGTTGACAACAAGGACTTGACACAAATGTGACCGGAAATTGTTTGGCAACACACAAAAAATAAAAAAAAGGAAGAAAAAAGGAACAAAATTTTGGGAAATAAATATTAAAACGTTTTTCATTTTGTGCCTTTTGTATGCATGAAGTAGATTTTGGGAGGGATTTCTAAGGATGTAACGGAGGTTGTTGAAAGATATGACAAATGTGGCGCACTGTACAACATGATTTCGAATAAAATACAGTAGATACCTTCTGATCAAAAAATATCCGGAATTTCTCATTTAAACGAACATCGCTTGATCGAAACGTTCAAAAAATTTTACAAAAATATACGTGAAAATCGTCAAGGGAATAACAGCCGACTTTGGGATCCCGTTTGAAATGATGCAAAGCTTTATGCACGATATGTTGGGCATGAGACGTAATCTAACGGGACTTGTGCCGAAATTACCTAATTTTTTGCAAATATCATCATCATCTTGTACGCGACTATTTTACCAAAAACAACGTAAATGTCATTCCGAAGGCTCCATTTATAGATCTGACATGAACTACTGTGAATTTTTTCGGTTACCACGACTCAAGTTACAATACCGCGGAAAGCGTTTTGACTCAATTGGGTGAAAAAAAAAACCAAACAAAATTCGCGATGTGCTTTTAAAGTTATTCCAAAAATTGGCCTATGAATATGTGTATTTCATCTAACGGGAATTACTCTGAAGGAGACAAAATAATTAAATGAAAACCATTTTATTGACAATTTCCTGCTACTCTTTGATCAGTGGGCATTTTCAAGTAGGCGTGTTGAAAAATGGTTTGAGTAGATATCGCACAACTTCAAAGTGAATGTCGTCGACTTGTGAGTCGCTGAGATTTTCGGATTTTGGTTTTGAAATCTGCTTGCAATGAAACTTAACTCAAACGAAATGCATTCGAGCATAAATAAGCGCACCTGAGAGCTAAATGCCAAGTTGAAGGAATGACGCCTTTTGTGGGCGTGGCGCGTGGTTGCCCTTTTTTTCTGCTAGATTTTGTATTTCCTTTTTTTTTTTTTTTTTTTGTTATTTTGTCATTTTGTATCTCAAGATGTCACATGGTACTTGATGACATTGATAATGATGAGTGTGTGCATTGAAGCATTTGACAAAACGATAAACACATTGCGTTTGGGTAGGTCTCGTCATCGTTATCCTTGTTGCTTCTGGTGTAACTGAAATCTCTTTGACATTTATGCATATCAAGCAAAGTGTGCTTATGGACTACTTCAAAGCTCAAAATGACAGACAAAAAAGCGTCGCCTTTCGAGTACAATTCAATTCAATTCAGTTCAGTACAACTCAATTCAATTCATTCGAATGTAACAATTTTAATGATGTCCAAATAGATTTAAATTTTGTATTTTTATGCTGGTTTGCATTTTCTCTAAATCAATTGAATATGCTGCATATTCGATTTACTTAGTACATATTTAAATATTTTAGGTTTTGCTTTCGTTTTCGATCATTTTTTTTATTTGGATTATATTTTAATTTTGTGCACAGTTTGGAAAAACTTCAAAGTACGGCATAAAGTGTTCATTATGTATCAATTTATTTTTAAATAAATGCAGGCTGCCATTTCGTTTTTGATTACTTAAATGTGTGCTCAATTTTAAAACAACTGGATAGAGTAGTAAACCTGGAGTCAATAACGAAGTTTCACTCATAAGTTGAATCGAGTCTAATACCATTAAAAAGCTCTTGAAACATATATTCAAAATGTGTTGAAACATACAAAATCGGTATTCCGCAGTTTGAAATACAAAGGGCTTAAATTACCTAAACAAATTTTTGGAATCTAACAAGCCCAAGATCAGGATATTCGACTGACTCGTTGAAAAGTTAAGAGCTTTTGAAATATTTGACGTGTTAATGAAATAGTCTGTGTGTGTGTGAAAAGACTTGGCATAGTACAATCACTACTTAAAAGAAAAAATATGGGTTAAAATAAATGTTGGCCATTTGGCAAATATTGAGTCAAAAATTTAGTGCTCATATTTCGATGCGGGACATCTCTGTGAAACTGCTGTGAGCTGAGATATGGCATCACAAATATCTGATATATCATAATATTGCTTCATACTAACGGCTGTTACAACTATTATACATAGCATGCGCACAAACCTGTTATACTCTTATACTTATTATTTTATGAATTTTTCGTATGTATACACGCATTTGTATATATCAGTGTATTAAAACATATAACTTCCTATGAGAACCATAAGAGCTACAAAAGTAATACAAATACTAGACAACAAAAATAATTGCATTTCAACAACAACAACAACAACAACAACAACAACATTAGAAGGATATCTAGCTACACAAATAACATCAGTAAAGTCATTACAACAGAGACTACAACAAGGAAGAAAACCAACCCGAAAATCAAGAAGAAAGGATATTCGTAGCCAATTCAATAGCGCTTCAAAGCATGCTGAATGATTCGAACTCGTATTGAGTCATGCCACACTTGATTGATTTCATTCTATGTACGATTTTCCAATTACAAAAGCGCTAAAATCAGCAAAAGCGCATTTCAACTGTTAAAGGATGCGAGACAGGATGCGCGGCAGGGCTATGACTACAATGAGCAGTGCTGGTGAAAGGATATGCTGCCCGAAAGAATAACCAACGTTCGACAAAATGGCTACACAAAAAAAAAACAAAAAAAACAGCAAAATACAACAAAAAAAATAGAAACGGAAATATAATGCAAAGAAAGAAAAGAATTGCGCCTAATTGCGGAAGCAATGCTCTGGAGAATTAGTTTTATATTTTAACTTTTATATCCATTATATTTCATTGTATGGCTTGCACACCTCACTACCTAAGGTCCAGCTACCTACCACTAGTGCGAGTTGGTCCTTTGTGCTGTGTGCTTTTTCTTTTTGTTTTTTTTTTCTGTTTCTTCAACTTGATTCGTGTAGGCTGAGATTCAAGCATTCTTCATAGTCTACTACTACTACTACTACTCCTGGATCCTTTGGCGTTTCGTTTGCCGCATACGTAAACGGCGTAAAAAAGGCAATTAGCGTTCGAGGCTACAACTTTGGCCAACACACAGTCTGGCATGGATTCTTTTCTGCAAATCAGTATTAATGAATTAACACGGCTAAATGAGTTCGGACAATGGCTTGTACAAAGTCTGAAATCGTGTTCGTTCGAGTTAAGTTCTTAAACGTCTTGTTTAATACGCGCTCAACTCTAATTTTGCACTTTATGTGCAAAGTTTTTAAAAAGTTTTGCAATAAAAAAAATTTCGAAATAAAAGAAATGGAAAAAATCTTAAATGAGTTCGTTGTTTAGCGTTTTCTTAAGTGGATCCGAAACGTGCCGTACGCATTTCTTTGAAAGTAAAATTATTGTAATTTTAAACGTATGCGATTGCTGGAATTGATATTAATGAAGGCTTGAAGTTGTGCAGTACTTAGTTCGCATTATTAATTCAAAGTAATGGATGTGAAATAAAGAAGTACAAATAACTCTAAACTTAATACTGATTAATTGTATTAATAGTGCTTAAGCTTTGAAGTCTATTGCATTATTTAAATTGAACTACGAGGTAAAAAAATAAAGAATAGTTACCCCAAAGTTTATCATACTAACAACGTTACAATATGAACGAGTAAGAAAAAATTACGAGAGAGAAAGTTATGCTTAGATAAAACTATCGAGTAAGATAAAAATGAACTAGTAGGATGAAACTAACTAATGAGAGTAAACGGTAATACGAAAGTAGCGAATAAGACGAAACTAACTAGTAAAAGGAAACTAACTAGTAAAACAAAATAAACTAGTTACACAAAACCAACTAGTAAGACAAAACTAACTAGTACATGAAACAATCGAAAAGATTTGGCAATACTCGCAATCATTGGTATCCCGTAACAGGAATAGTGTTCTTTACAAAAATTTAACGAATTAATATTTAGTCCAAATAGTAGCAACCAGCTCAGAAGTGCTTGACCATACACACACAGCTGACAGCAGCATTATGAGCTGACCTGACAGTATACTCAAAGCTCACGTTGAGCTGTTCACGAACATTTGAACACATGCTTATGAGCAAGAGCCGAAATGAACGTTAATGAGCAAATTTTTCCGGACCAGACGAAACAAATTTTTAAGTTGAAACTAACGAATAAGACGAAATTAAGTATTGTAGTAAGATGAAACTAACGAGTACGATGAAACTAACGAGTAAGAAGAAACGATATTTTTGATTTTTAGACAAATTTGTTATAAAATATTCTACATAGTAAGCAAAATTGCACCAAAATAGTTACTCATACCAAAATGTATATAAGTATGTGAACTACTTTTAACAATTGCATCGTTTTAAAGAAGGTTAAGATAACTTTTCAAATTTCAGAAAACTTAAATAAGCAGTGAAAACTTTGCATGCTGAAACTGCAAACTGCATGCGATTTAAGTTCTTGACAACATTTTCCACACTCACACACACACACACATTCAATGTAGATGACGTAGTTGCATTTTAAATCATTGACAGTTTTTCTTACAATATATACTTGTATATTGTCGCGGATTATGCAGCACTCTGTTCAAATATGCGTCGCGTGGCTGATTGCAATTGCAGATACTTTTTACCGCCGTCGCACTCAACTGTACCCTTGTCATTGCTAGGCGTATTTATTTAGTATCTGTATATTGTATGCTGAATTCTGCAGCAAGGATGCTGTTTATTCGCGGCAGTTTTTAAGGACAGCAGCCGCAGCAGTGGAGGCAGCAGCGGCATCAACACAACTTGTTGTGATAATATTTGCCGAAAAAAGTATTTACATTTAACTTGCGCCGCGCCAGATTGAAGTAAAAGAGTTTGCAGCGCACTCGAAAGGACGAAAGTTCGACTGTGAGACATTTTTGTGAAATTGTATCGGCGTCGTAGTTGTTTTTACTTATTTTTTTTTTTGTGTTTTAACTTGCAGAATTTTCGTTTTGTTTACGCAAAATAAGAAAAGTTTTTTTTTTATGTATTTTTATTTAAACAAATTCATTTCGTGATTTCTTTTCGTTGTAGTTGAGAGCTTTTATAGTATTACAACACGCGCTGAGTGGAGATATTTGGTAAAGCGAATAGTGCTGTTGTGTATTGTAATACTATATACATACATTTATAAAAGTCTTTATTTTAATGCAGCGTAGAAGTGTCCTGTGAAAGAGTCTTCGTGAAGATATTAAAACAAATCAATAAGTATCAGTACCATGCAAAATTGTAAGGCTTCAATGCTAAACAGTCAATTATTATGATTTTCAACTTTCCTAAGAAATTAGAATTTGGTTAGTTTAGGTTACATTCACGCTAGCTGAAGTAGGAACCTGATATGCTTCAGGAACACTACTGCTGCTACAGCTAGAGATGTTCAGATACGCGAAGGCATCGATATTTGTGTACTCCTAACCAAATTTTGGATACCATCGATATTTATTGTATATATTGGCATAAAGAATCTATGCTGTGCTGTTGTTAACTTCCCGTTAATCACTTACTGTAACAAAGTATCGATACGCAGCGAGTAAATACGTATATACGCGCATCTCTAGATACCGTAAACTTCAACTTTGAGCCATTGTTGTAGCTATTGAATTTATAGTTTTTCACGTTCAAACACCCTGTTTAGCCAGATATTGATGGTTTAAGACTTCGACTGATGTAGAGCTACAATTATGATTTTATATAGTGAATATGTAATACTCTACATATAAATATGTACTCATCTAAAATATACTCCACAATCGCTAAAATACTCGTACTTCATAAAATTGCCTATAATGCGCATAATTACACTCAACATCATCATCATTATTATTTGCACGAAATGAACATGAAATTCAACTACTCTCATTACCATTAACATCAATCTATATGAATCTGTAAGCCAATATTGATAGGCTACTTTATGGTGTAATTTTTGCAGAGATCAGCATAAAAATCCACTTATATACAAAATTTTGTTTATGTGCCAGAAGCCATAAAATATACATCCCAATGACTTCAACTAACCAGTGATAAAAAGCAATATCATGCAGTTAAATCGCGCGCAAGTTGAGGTTGAGGTTGAGTTTGTAGCTACTGGACGAAGTTTTCGCTAATGAGAGAAATGTAGTATATGAAAAAGTTGAAAAAACAAAAACTTATATATATATCTATATAGCTTAAAATCATGCATCAAGTCGTTGCTATTATACCCCGCCCGACACACCAACATGTGGCTAATTTATTTGCAGTCATTGTGCGCCCATTTGCCTTCATGTGCAGTAGCTCGTTTAAAACGCTGATTCAGTTTCATCATTAACCAGATTAATATAGCGTTACAATGTCTCTGACAGGCACAATATGGTCAAAACCGAAAGCGCTCAACCCATTAGCCAACCAATCAAGTTTTCATGTAACTTCCCAGACCACCCACTCATAAAGTGGCACTCGATGCGCACATTGGTAACCAGTTTGCCGCATTGGCTTGGCTCGTTGCTCGTTGCTCGCTGCTAGTTGGGGTCATCATTGTGCGCATCGTTTGACCTCATTGATCTGACTCGGTGTTGTTCTGCTATCGTCCTGACTGACTGCCTGATTGCCTGCCTGCCTGCCTGCTTGCCTGATTGCATCCTTTGGCCATGTGGTATAGTTAAAGTTATGTTTATGTCCTACGTTCATGTGGTGTTCTGCAGCAGTTTGTGACATTTTGTTGCTGCCTTCACTGCTGGTGATGCAAAATAATCACTACCTCATCGTGTCAGACGCGGCGCAATTTTTCTTTTAAAAAATTTTGTTTTTCTTCTCTGGAAGGTTTTGTGTGTGTCATGAAATTTTATGCTTTCGTAAATTCGTAGAATTTTGAAGGAATTTCGTTGCGCCTAATTTTGTAAAGCTTCTAAAGCAGTAAACGTAAAATTTGGTGTGCTTCATGCGTAATTGGAGAATATATTATGTGTATTATTGCACGTATTTACGAACGGACACACATACAGAAAGCCAAACTGATTTCGATTAACTGAATGGATGTACAAAAACAAATGGTCTCTTATATCTCCTTAAATGCATTTCTGTATTTAGAGCATACAATACAGTTTTGTTGTACGGTAAAAATACAATAGAAAAGAAGTATGCACTTGTAAAGTACAAGAGAGTAAAAGAGAGAGGGAAAATACTGTAATCCAAAGAGAATTATCTAGATTCGTAATGCGCTCACAGTTGACTCAGCTGAACACTCATGAGTATTGTGAGTAACGGTATTCTTATAATTCATACACAAATTAATGTCATCTGAGTGAGAAAATCAGCATAAAGAGAACGGAGCAATGCTAAAGTGTATTAGTGTTATCAATCTATGCAACAGTTTATAATTAAACTATGTATCTAGTTCCATTTAAAATTTGGCAGCGCTTATAATTCGCAACTGGTTTAAAAATAAGTTATTGATATCATTATATAAATATTATTCACATATAAGTACTAGTTGTACGTCAACTGAACAGCAAAACACATTATGCAAGTCAACTTTTATTTTCTTGTTCTTGAGATGACATGAGTAATTTTTCTTTGCCAAAAGTGCCTAGTGAAAAAGTCACACCACGTTGTCTTCTCTTGACTGTCTGTCATTTACACTCATTTATAGTCTGCAACTCTGTCTGTCTATATGTCAACTCCATAGCGTAAGTTAGGCAGCGAATAATGATGATTTCGCTGATTTGAATTGTGATTAAAATTCAAGGAAAAATTTCTACAACAGAACGACAGCAGCATGTGCGAACATTTTGTAGGAAAAGCAAACAACTTTTCCGCTTAGTGTACACTTTTTTCTTTTTGAATTGAGTATGTCTTGCTGTGTAGCTAGAAAAATAAAACAACTAACTGAAAAATTGTGTAAAATAGATATAAAAAAAAATGTTAACTACATTGAAACCGATGGTGGTATACGCTACACTTCAAAGTATTTACAAACAACACTGCATCTGATAAGTATAGCTACGTAGGCTATTAATATAAGAGATCAAATGATTATATATCCCATCTTCAAGAGCCTGTACCATGCTATCTGCGTGAACTATGTACCTTGGAGTCTCCTTTCAATTGGATACAAAATGTAGCTTCTGACCAAAAGGGTCATTGAACAAATTTTTAATTCATCAATGTAGGAAAGAAGAAGCCTTTTGATACCAAGAGATGATTCAGGCAGGGTGATGTTTTATCGTGACTTATTTAATATACTGATGGAGAACATTCTACACTGATGTCCATACGCATGTAGAACGGTTGGAGCCGATCTTCAGCATGGAAGTTATGCTACTCGCGTATGATGATGAGAATGACATAATCGGCATATTGAGAAACAGTCACATCTCCTGGACCTATCGGTGAACGAAAACCAAACGAATTAGTTGGTGTACACTCTCAAATCATCTTCGCGATTCGAACGGTCTCTGAGGATTGAGAAATTTAACTTTATTGTTGTTTAAGAATATTGGAGAAGCCTCGTCATCTTAACAGAAAAAATTAGAAAGACAGACAGACAGACGGACAGCAGCATGATCGAACATCTATATCGCGATGTTACAAACTTGCCCAACTACTCATTAAACTCTCCTCTTACGCTATATATGTAGTGTATGTTGAAAATTGGAGGAAAAAAGTAACCATAAACAGGAAACAAAACGAGGAAAGAATTTGTATAAAAGTTGAAGAAAAATTGCCAACCACAATTCGAGTCGACGAGACTTGCTTCCAGAGTTAAGAGCGCTGGGTTTGAGTTTGAGTTAGAGTTGATGTTAGAATAATGAAGCGGCAAAACTTTTACGAAAAGCATGTAATTTTTCGGTGTGACAGCCTGCTGTGTGTGTTTAAATATTTTGCGGTGCAATGTGGGTGTGTGCAGTGTGATGGAGAGCTAGAGCTAGTCGCGCATAAGCAGCCGGAAACGGAAGTTGTCATTCGTTTTGTGAATTTGTTAAAAGTAACTTCTTCTTCGACTATTTTAACACATACTGCAAGGAAATTGCAGAGCAGCAGGAACAGCAGGAGCACCAGCAGCGAAGACATTTTGAAAAACTTTTGTTGCAACATTTTTCAGCAAAAGTTTTGCATGCAATTTTTTTTTTTTTTTGTCTGAAATGCCTTTTCTATTATTATTATTTTTTTTTTTATTTTTTATATTTTGTAAACCAACATTTTTGTTCGTGTGCAACATGGCGTCAATTAATTTCACGCTCAATTTTTTCTTTACTGAAATGAATTTTGTTTTATTTTATTTTATTTTTTTGTTGTTGTTTTTTTTTTTGCTTGACCATTCTCCATACATATACCCAGTATAATTTCGGACAATTTGTGGGCGGCTTGGTTCTACTCTGATCTGCTTGTTGTGGGCCCGATTTGATATATTGAAGCGTCGCGGAATCGTCAAAATAAATCACAACAGCTTCGAGTTCGCCTGTTATAAATGCGAACAATGACACAATTGATTGGCCAATTACGTTCGGGTGATTATGATGTTACGTCGTTACGTTACGTTACGTTTCGCTGCATTCGTTTTGTGAAGTGTGCTGTGCCGTCCCGAGCCGAGCCGTGTACGTGGCTATTGCGTCTGACTGCTGAGTTTAAATGCCTACGATGACAATCCGCTCGAATGAGTTTACACAATTAAATGCGTGAAAATTTATTTGCATAATTGTGTAATTTTTTCGTCATGCTGTGGAAATGGTAGGCCCTTTTTAAAGTGGCTTCAGCGGTATGCCAGCGAAACACTTTCGCTGTTTAATGTGAAACATACGGAAAAATTCCATAAAGCATAAAAAGTTCCACGGCAACTTACCTAAACATGACTTTTGAATCTTCGTTGAACTGGCAAATATATGAAACTGTACCTTCTTTCAGTGGCTTCCTGAGAATCTGCAATAGCTTTTAGACTGCGAATAAAGCATCCGAAATATAGCTGCGAAAAAGGTTAATACCATTTTATACCAACTTTGCGCAGACAATCGTTGCTTATTCTCGCGTTTTACCAACTTCTGGCTGTTCTTTATGCACTGCTAGAGCCAAAAATGACATTGGACGATGTCAATATATATCTTAAATACGTCGAAGAGCTTCATCTCAGCGCTCAGACATAGGATCGCTGATATTCTGCAATAGTAGTGAGACCTGGCAGCATCACAGTCATCTGACACTTCACAATATTCACTATATATTTTTGTTGTTTCGTATTTGTATTATTAGAAAAGCCATCAGGATAAAGAAGTACTTCGTTGCTAAGTGAGATCTGATCTTTTGCATCATTTGCGGAAGCCACATACCGCCAATCACATACTCATGCAAGAAAATAGCATCTCTTCAATAGCGTCAGTAATGTGATGGACTTCCTTTGATCGGAGACGATATTCCGTTACTTTAATACTAATAGAACTCGGTCAAGAAACATTTTTCTCTTTAAGAAAATATTGGGAATAAAGACTGAACTTGAGATTCAGGGCTTGCCAGGCTTCAGTATCATAGTAATAACAGCATACTTCCACTTTAAATAAGATAGCCAGAAACAGGACACTTCAAACGGGTAGTAGCTTGATAGTTCTACCGTCAATACCATAGTAACCTTAAATATAGTTGTATAGGAACAGGTTATTTATGAAGAAGATCTTCTGATCTGGGTCGTTGAATTGGTACAATTCTTCTTAGTGTTCTGCTGCCAAACAAATATGTCTGTGTCAAGCATGCTACAGGTAAGCATTTTATTAAGGTAACTTTTTTAGTTACTGCTACCACCAATGTTTCATATTTCAAATGATTGACAATAATTATGACGAATTGGGACGCTGGTTTAAGAAATAAATCGAAAAAAGTTTACCGTTATCTAGATGATTTATGATTTTCATGTTCAGCGCAGCGAAATTGCTCTAAAAAAATGTAAGAAATATTTTTACGTTGTAAACTAGTTTAATACTCGGAAACAGCGACTATTAGAACTTCTACGTAAAGATTTTCAAAAAGATTAATTGACTTTTTTTCAAAATATGTGCATCATTTGCGGTCCGGCATTTTTGTTTTCGGAAATTTTGACATCATAATCGTAATCAGCGAACTCAATTATTACTTCAAACTAAATTTTTTTCTAAGTTCACCACTTTAGATCAGCCATTTTGTTTTCGGTAGTATTTCTAATCAAAGACCTCCAAATCTAAAATCTTTGTTTCATCACCTTTGCAAAAGCCCACGGAGTTCTCCAAACTTTCGAACTATTTCGATGATACATATTCTTTGTCGTCGATTTGTTTCACCAAGCTTGCACACAATTCGACGCTGTTTTTGTATTTATTTCGTTCCACTCGCACTCATTGCTTCTTCACACTACATCATTTTTGCAAACATTTTCGGTGAGTGGCAACTTTGTTCACGTTGGCAATGCTCTTCATTAAGTTTTCGAGTATTAAAGCGAATTATGTTTCAACTTATAGAATTTCGCTCGCACTCATTGTTTCTGCTATATTTATTTAAATGGGAAATATATTATAGGACTACCGGTTACGTATCAAAGCTTTTAATCTTACACACAAAAGTTTTCATATAAATTGCAAAGTAAAAACTATGATTTATAAATGGTAAGCAAAATAATCGAGCTCGAAAAAAAGTTTGATAATGCAATTTGCACAGTTTGACACGTCTCGATAAAAATTTTACACAAAAAAATATTTTCAAAGTCGGTTGGGGAAGCAAAATATAAAAGAAATTTGTGATTATTGACAGTTGTAATTTGAAAAAGTTCTGCTGTACACTTTTCTATTTCTTTTTTTTTTTTTCAAAAATGTATTGCTCCTGCGAAGCTAGTAGCCAGCTTATGTTGCATGCTGCAGTCGGACCCAGAGCTTTAGTTGAATTGCGAGCATGCAAAAAGAAAATTTGATTTTGATATTATCGCGTGGCAATTAGCATTTTGTGGCAATGCTGCACAATAATTTAACGAGCAGACACAGCATGGGACAGCAGCAGCATGCGAAGCCACTGAAATGCAGTAAAAAACGGGAGTGCAGTAAGAAAAAAAGAACCAGGAATAATCATAATTTCTGTAACATCATATACATATATTTTTCTCTGTTGCATACATTTGAGCGCACAAAACGAGGGAAAAAAACCTTTCATAAAAGAGCATGAACAAAAAAAAAAAGTTATTTGATTGTCCTGCGGCCAAACGCTGTCACAATTTTGCAGACACTACGCTTTATAGAGTGGCCGCCTGCCACGTGGCCTCACTTGGCGCGTGAAGTGGAGGATCTTTCCTGCTGCAAACCAAAAACTGCCACATCAGCGAAAGTCTGTTAACTTCCGGTTTATGGCAGCCATGCTGGAACAGCTTACGGAGTCATTTCCGCTATTTTCTACTGCTCGGCATTCATTCATTTCAAGTTGATGCAGCCAGCAGAAGTTTGTGGAGCCTAGCCTGCTTTCTATTAAATCATCATTTCAGTGGATTTTTTTTTCATTCAGCTTACACCACAGCGTTTCTTTGTTAGATACGGCTTCGTGTGAGGGTTTGTCTTTTTTTCGAAGTGCTTCCTTAGATTTATAATTAAGATTTGGTTTACAGCAATTGCTGCCTGAATTTATGTGGCATGATACGCTGCAGTCTTTGTATCCTTTACGGCTGCACATTTATCATATTTTAGACGCTGTTAAAGCGCTTAAAAACATTTTTTTTTTTTGCTGCTGCTATGCCAACAATTTAATTACATTAGACGTAGACTACGGCTTAATTTTTGGTGCTATTTTAGCATAAGTTAAATTATGTGGTCTTATACGAAGTTTTGCTGATTTGTGGCTGTAATGTGTTAATTAATTTTTCAATTTGGCGTATTAACACTGGATAGCATGTAGTTCTGAGTGGTGATGTTAGTAATTAAGGCAGAGAGGCATCTCATTTCTTACAGCCAAGAGGATGGTGACTGAGGCACTGCCGGTACTGAGTCACCTTAGATTCCCTCCCAAAGTGACGATGTTTAAACTTCCTTGCAGGAACTGTCACTGGTCTGTTCAGCTGGTTTTCGTGTGCTTGCAGTCAATGGAAATGGAATGAAGGAAATTTGCTAATCCATGGAGGCCAAATTGAGGACACTGTGAAAGATAGAACCGTGAACATAACCAGTCATTAGGCTTTGGTCTTGAAAGCGCAGTGAATGTAGTTGGCTACTCGGTGGAGCTGATCGGAAGTACCATGTTCTGCACGGTACCCAAACTGGTGCTCCAATGTGATACCCTGAAATTCTACAAAATCAGAAATTAGTCTTTCCCAGACCAACGAGATGGAGGGCAAGAGACTGATTGTCCGCCGCTTGCCAGCCTTGTGGATCATGAAGTTCGCTGCGAACTTCCACTAGGAGGGAAGGTCTTTCACACTTACTATTAGTTGAGATTAGAGATAAACATTAGAAAAAGAAATACACGCTTAGTAGTGCCGTCACATATGTTGCTATGTCCAGATGCTTTTATGATACTGCATACTTTAGATAGCGTAAATTAACTAATGGACAGATTCATTTGCAGCGGTGATGCTATGATATCTTCTATTTCACTTTCTTCCTGTGAAGTCTCCAAAGCCAAAGCCTACAAACACTCGGCCAGTACCATGGCAAAGGCGTTGGTTTGCTTCTTATCGGTACAGCACATCCACCGATCAGGTTATTTATGGGTACATGAAGAATCGACTGGTGGTTTATGCTCCTAGTATCCATAAGATGAAAGAAGCGTCTAAAACCGAAACAGCGTAAAAAAACTCCATCATCTGCGAGTGAACCACAAACGTCTGAGTTTCAGGTCAATTTCGGGTAAAAAGTCTGATGAGCTGTTTTGTACTGTACTCAAGACACCAGGTGCCTAAGATAACTAAAAGTAATTGACAACTCGTCATCTATACCACTATTAAACTCATCATTGATATCATTATCATTAGCAGCAACATAAACGTTTGCACTTCAAAGACAGAAATACAGACAGATAGACAGATAGACAGAGTACGACCTCCGTTCACGTACATACAACTGAGCTTCAAGCTGCATCAACATAATCGATGATGTTGACACTTCCGGCAATCAATTGCAACGAGTGCAGAAATAAAAATAAAAAAAAGAATATAAAAACTGTAAGTATAATCATGAAGACTACTGCAGCATCCTTTGAGTCGATGCGTCTGCAACGGATGCTGCTAACAATTTCATGAAAAATAATAATATCCTGTACAAGTACAAGCAGCGCTACGAGCTGCTGCATGTGCTGAGCAACATGTTGCCTGCTGCTGCTGCTGATTATCACGATTGGTCACATCGCATACATACACCATACAGCATATAGTATCCTTGAGCATGCCTGGCAGTCATGCAGGCAAGGCAAACTGCAACTTGAGTGCTACAAGCGACAAAAATGTCTTACTAACTTATGGCTGAAATAGGAAAAAAATAAAGGACTTTAACTGCAAGAAACATTTAATATTGCTGCAGCTGTCGCATGCTGCGTCTTTTTTGCTATTCATTGCAAGGATATTTTCACTTTTTTTTTCGCACTTGAGTTGCGTGATTTGAACTTTATCGCTTCCTAATTGCGGCACAGGACATGCGTTGTCTTGAGTTGCTTTTTGAGGTGTTTGGTTTGGTTAAGTGAAAATGGAAATGGAAATGGAAGTGTTTAGTAAAGAATTCCCGCTGGTATAATTATAGTGCTTCAAACATGTCAAATTGGCATTTCCTTTTTCTATGTGGCACAAATTCATGCAGCTTTAGAAATTATAGCCGCAGGCATTTTATTATTCATGAGGCAGCGTTCTAATGATGTATAGTAAACCTTTATGCAATTAGCTGCGTTCTTTTTTAAAGTGTAATCTCAACTAAAACAAGTAATAACATACATAGGGGGTTTGGTTTGCAGGTTGCCACCCCATTACAACTTTTATCATATATGAATAAGCGTTTAGTGTACAAAATGACTTGAACTCAATACACAATTTTATTCCACACAAAAGAGCCTGATCTCCATTGAACATAGTTGAGAATACTGGACCATCAATCAATCTAATGCAAGTGGCTTCACTGAAAAATGTAATGTATATATTTTTATGAAGCATTTTTAATATAAACATTCATTTATCATATTTTTTTATTCATAGTTTAAAATACAATCTCCAAGAATAAAAAGTAGAAAAAGTGTATGGAATTCAACTGTCCGCAAATCATCCGGAAATATAATGCTCAAATGGGTGGAGTCGATCTGATGGACAGTCCTATATTTTGTCGAGTCATATGTCCGAAGAAGTACAGCTTTTACGGCTTGCACAATTCCGTAAGGAAATAGCCACTATACTTGCTTTCTTCAAGCAAAAGCCACCTGCAGGTCAACCAATGGCACCACAGACACCACGACCTGGCACATCAGATGTTGGAAACAGTGCTGTTCATCAAGTTGCTGACGTTTGTTTCTATGGTGAAGGTTATTTACCAATTTGTGTGCATAGAAAAGGAAAATAGAGCTGGAAACATTGTAAAAAGTTCGCTCGTTGATTCGAAATGTAACCTTTATTTATGTGATACGGTCGACAAAAATTGTTTCTGTGCGTTTACCAATACAGAAAATAGTATGTTTTATACTCATTTATCATTAACATTTTGATCAGTTAAATTAAAATAGAATAAGTATTTACCTGTGTTGTTTTTCACTCGCAAACTGACAAAACCGTCTTGAGACAGTGTTCACTATTTTTCATTAATCCATTTTAGAAGGGAGTCGTTTAAAGTAGTCCATATTAGTAGGGAAAGTTCTTGATTGCCATTCACTGGGAAATGTTCAACAACGACTATTATACAAACAGCACAACCAGCTCACAAACGTCCGTTAAGACTCGTAACCCCTGGGTAGCATCTGAATAACCGTTCCGAGGTGAGCAAATTGTGAGCTGGATTTGATTCCCGCCACCGCAAAACATTTACCAGTGAAGATATAGAGTAAGCTTCGGATAAGATCCCCCTTACATGACGACCCGAGGACAGCGTTCGAAGAAAAAAAAAAACATTATCAGCTTGATGGATAAATTTTACAATCTTGCCTTTCAGAGAGTTAAGAATCTTAAACCTTTTCATTTTACAGAACATACGAAATTAAACTTGAACGCACATAGCTACTCTCTGACTTAGCTCGAATTTCCAATGCTCAAACAATCCATATCCGCTGCATCAAATCAAACAATTCAAAACGACAAAACGCTTCACTTGTGCTGCATTACAATAAATCAATGCAAAGTCAATTTGCAGCGTCAAACAAACGATCGAATCGAACATTAAACGTTTTTATTTGAAACGGAGCTAAAAGTATAATGATGGCAATTTCCTTAAGTACACATTTTTTTATTATTGTTTCAATAGTTTTGTTGCCGCATCGAATTTCACAACATGATGATGAACATGATGAGCAGTGGCAGCAGCAGCAGCAGCAACAAGGAACAAGAAACAGCCACAGCATATTGCAATGATTTCAAAATTAAGCGTGCTGGAGTGCATGGCTTCTATTATATCGTATCGTATCGCATCGCATTGTATTGTATGTTGTTTTTGTTTTTTTTTTTTTTTATCCGAGCAAGAGGTGACAGTTGTTGCAACAATTCCGAGCACTGCGCGCTGCTGACATCCGGCATTACATGGCAGCACAGAAGTAGAAACAGAAGAAGACTGCGCGTCATTTGCTGCATTGCAAAAAACAATCGAAAAGCGCGCGTAGCATACTTTGAGGCTGAGGCGCGTGCTGGCATGTTCAGCGTTGATGTCCTTTGCTATAAAATTCTTTTGCAAAATGATATTGTCGCTGAGTTTGTTTTTTTTTTTTTTTTCTTTCTTTTCAAATGCTTCGAAATTATTTGGTGCTATCGTGTGCAGCATAGTTTTTAAATAAATCTCTCACTAACCCAGCACAGACGCTTTTACCAGCTACAAGTGCAGCTGTCCACTCATGCTGCGCAGTATCCTTTGTGCCCAGCGTATGCTTTAGTACTTGTCGCCCATTTTCAGTTCATTAATTTATTTATGCGAAATGCACGTGCGGCGATTTACTCAATTGGAAGTGAAAAATTGTGTTAGAACGATTTGAATTCGCGCACGCGAATTTTTGCCTTTGAAGCATATAAATGATTTATTTTATTTTAATGTGACAAATTGAAGCGATTTGTTAGATTTTATGATACGATTATTTGATTTGCACCTGCAGCGGCGAAAATGTGTGCTCCTTTTATAATTTCGAAGTTGTTTGCGGACTAAGTTTTTTTTGGTTTGCCCTTTGCAGCTATGCCCCTTTGTATTTCACTTACATGGTGATGTGGCACCATCCATTTTCCCACATGAATTATAATCAAGTAATCATTTAATCTATTAAAAAACTCTCAATAAAATTATAGTTCAGAGCTTTCTTTTATGCAAAGCTTTCTTTTTATGCAATTTAAAAAAGAATCGAAGGAATAGATGTTAGAATAAAGTATTCTGCAAAAATATAAAGTCAAAGGCATATAGTGTCATGTAAAGCATGAGAGAACATTTATAAATAAGGAAAACTACAGATATCTTCGACCGTCTTGTAAACAAAGTTGGCAGAACAATTAGTTGTAATGGATTCACACATGACGGGAGTTTACTATACAACTAGGAATATTGTCAGGACCAGGTAGAATTGAAAATTTAATAGTTTTGAGCCATAGTCATGCAAATTACAGAAGATGATATAATGTCATAAGATGGGATATTATAGGGATAAGATGCAGATAAATACCAGAAGAGAAATTAGTATAGGTTTCCGTCAAAAAGCTTCGGGTGCTAAACTCGGGATTTATCCAAATGACCAGCACAGTGGCGTGAGAATTTATTAATCTGTTAATCTACCAATCTCTTAAACTATTATTATATCTTCGCGAGAGTTGCCGCTTAAAGTTTCAAAACGCTGATATTGATGTTGCTATTGCGCATTTGTTGTAAGAGTTAATGAAGCAAGAAGTCAAATGAGTTTAGTATAAAAAAAGTGTGGAATAACAGTGACAAGCAAAATCAAATTTCAAATCAGAGTAATTGACTAATGGCTTTTATACTCATCCCTTGATATACTGACATAGTTTATTGTTTTTTTTTTTTTTTTTTTTAACTATTCACACAGAGTTTGTATAGTATGATCAGTTTGTCTGAAAGTTTGTAACACATTAAAGTAGGCAGTGTAGACCCCCATAAAGTATATATATTATTGATCAGCTCGACGAGACGAGTCGATCTAGCCATGTCCGACTGTCTGTCTATCTCTCCGTCTGTATGCTGTTGCGCATTTTTTGGGCACCAATTTTTAATATATCCGGTTGTAAGTCGGTACACTTACTTACTTACTTACTTAGGAGGCTCTACTACCGTCTATCGGTCAAGGCCGTACGTAGGAAAGCGCACCATTCGGTGTAGTTTAGTGCGCGCCGGCGCCAGCCACTGGCAATCCGGAGCTTCTTCAGGTCACAGCCCAGTGCAGCCGCTGCAATTTAATGCGGTGGACTATGTCAACTTCATCATACAGCTCATACAGATCGTGGTTCATATGGGTCCTAAACTCGACGTCAATTCTAAGGGGACCAAAAATCCTACGAAGAATCTTTCTCCCGAACACTCCTAAAGAAGCTGTATCCATGCTTCTGTGCCATACAGCAGGACCGGGATTATCAGTGTCTTATATATTTCATTTCGAAGTTCGAAAGAGGGCTCTACTTCAAATTTGCTTGCTGAGCCCAAAGCAACAGCGATTATCAAGCGTGATTCTTCGTCTGATCTCTCGGCTAACGTTGTTGTCGCTGGTAATTTCTGTTCCCAGATAGACGAAGTTTTCTACAACATTGAAGTTGAAATTCTCCATACTCACAGACCGTCCAAGACGCGCTGATTGTCTGCAAGTGCACACCAAGCACTTCGTCTTTTCCTTGTTCACCGCTAGACTCATGAGACGTGACTGTTTCTCAATCTCCGAGAACGCCCTGCTAACTTACCGTTCGTTGGTGCCGATGATGTCTATATCATCAGCATATGTGAGTAGCATCACTTCCTTATGGAAGATCGTGTCCGATCGTTCTACGTATGGGCATTGGCGTAGGATGTACCCCATCAAGAGATTGAAAAAGTCGCACGAAAAAGCATCACCCTGCCTGAAACCTCACTTGGGAGAAAAGGGTTCGGAGAGGTTCTTTCCTACTCTGACGACGCTTTGGATGTGTGAGAGCGTCATCATGCAAAGACTAACGATCTTTGCTGGGATACCAAGTTCAGATAGGGCATTGAAGAACTTCGTTCTTATACCAAGTTCAGATAGGGCATTGCAGAACTTCGTTCTTATCGGCGTGTCGAAAGCGGCCTTATAATCGACAAATAGGTGGTCTTTATTGTCTTTATTGGGTCTTTTTGAAGTAAAATGTAACATTTGTTGTATATATGTTTTACCAAACGACGATTTAAAATTTCGTGTGAATAGTAGAATTACAACTACGGTTCTTCTTTTTTCAACAGTTTACTCAAACATGCTTACTAAACCTATATAGCCACTTTTTTCAATTTTAAGAAGCGCACAGTAGTTAAATACTAAAAAACTATGAACTATAGTTGAACTATCGTCTGTGTATGACTTTATTATTATTATTTATTATACTATTTTATAAAGAGGTGGAGCTAAAAAAAGTAATTAAATTTCTTACTAATTAAATCAAAATAGTGTTCAACCTAATAATATAAAACTTCTAGCACTTCAATACGGTATACTTTCGCAAAATCTACACCAAATACAATCGAAATTATGCTAAAAACTTTACGGCCAACATCTGCAAGGATCAAATGTGTCTGTGAATAAGAATTTGAATATTATCAGAAAATTAGCAGTGGATCTCTGGATAAAAGTTTCGATACAACAAAAGGATGCAAAAGCAAAGAAATATCATGGCATATTTTCATATAATGTGAATATATGCAGTATTCTGTGAATAGGTGGTGTGAATATTATTCAATGCTGGTTGGATAATATATACCGTTATACGAATATGCCACAACGGTGTCCAATTGATGTGGTGAGTTTGCTTTTTTTGTAGTTTTTTGAAAGTTTATATTGTAACTAAATTAAATTTTCAGGGTGAATACTATTGGCAGAATTTGCGTTCGGATAAGAATAGCATACCTGCATTTGTATTGTCTTATTACTTTTGCATCGATGCTTTGTTCTATTTGAAGAACTGGAGAAATGCCATGTTAACAAACACAACAATGTTTGTGGATATACGTATGAAATAGTGCTGTATAAATCATTTATATAGATTTGAGTATGATGTGTGGTTGGAAAAATTTTGAAACAAATGTAGCCGAAGATTTTTAGTCCATAAACTTTTAGTAAATTAATCGTTATATAATAGAACTGTTTTCGTTCTAGATTTCATTATAATAATAAAGTAATTATAAATTTCGACCTTACTCAAGCAGAACTATTTATATATTTAATAGCTTGTTCCGATGAGGCTAAAATTTTGTATACTATAACATTTTGTATAAAACAACTCAAAGTGGAACTCTTAACATTTTTTCAAAATGTTTGCAAAGCTGCACTACGCTTTAGTTGCACTTCTGCTATATAAATTCTATGCTGATGTTGGGGTAAGTTTTGAATTTTCTTCTAAATTTTCTTACAATTTTTCACCCACACAGGCTTCCAAAATGATATTCAAGACAAGCGATTGCAAAATCAATCAGACACATTTCTCAAATTTTACAATGAAAATTATCAATGAAACCATTTATGTGGACCTTGGTTTAATAAGACCTATTGTACCCGGTCTAAAGATACATTTGGAGTTCGGTATACGCAGACCGCGTACAAAATCTTATCAAATTATATTTCAACATGATTTTGATTTTTGCAACATGATGAAATCCACTACGCAGAGCTTCTATCAACGCTGGTTTGGCAATTTATTCAGTTATGGTAATATGAATAGAAAGTGTCCCTTCCCAGAGGGCTACTATTATATACATGGCTGGACGTTCAGCGGTGATATGGTGCCATCATTTTTCTATTTGGGCGATTATTGTATCAGATCATATGCATTCTATGGTAAATATAAATCAAAGACCGAACAGTTTTTGGTTGATTGTAGTGTTTTTGGTATATTGCAATGAAATGATGTAATCCAATTGATCAATAAGTTTGGTAATTATATTGTATTAATGAGAGTCCTGTTGTATAGAGCCAAAATGGAACAATAAATATTGAATTAAATGTGAGTGCATTTATTTATGTTTGATTATACAAACTGATTGAATTTTTTTGTTATGACTTATTTTATTCATATTGATTCAAAGTTCGAGTACGAGTAAAATGTAAATTTGGGAAGAAGCAAAAATAGTGAAATATCATAAGAAAACAAACTTCATCTATTTTTATATTATGAGGAGGAGGTGGCTGTTCCTTTCGATGATGGTCGATTCGTTCATCCACTTATAAATAAATCCATCTAATCGTCCATTTAAGTGCTAATATTTACTCGTACATCCAATAATCGAGAACTCCATTTGTACATCTATACTTCCATATAGCTGTCCATCCATCTCCCAGTCCATTTTTCCAACAAACCGGCCATAGGTTTCATTCGTGCTATCTGTTCGTCTACCTATTCAACTTCTAACTTGAGTATTTATACCTTAAAGACTATAATAACTTAAGACATATAGCAAATTATCAGATATGTTTTTCTCTGCATCAAATCGTTCTCTACTAGTTTACCCATCCATCAATCCATCAATTTACCAATCCATCAATCTATCTATCAATCCACCAGTCTATCAATCCACCAATCCATCGATCCATCAATCCATCAATCTATCAATCTATCAATCAAGCCATCAATCTATCAATCCATCGATCCATCAATCCATACATCCATAAATCCATTCATTATTCCATCCGTCCACCAATACTTCCATCAATCCACCATTCCATCCATCCATCAACCAATACATCCATCTATCCACCCATCCACCAATCCATCCATCAAACAATCAATACATCTATCCACCAATCCATCTATCCACCATTCCATCCATCAACCACCTATCCATTCATCCACCAATCCATTCATCCAAACATCCATCCACCCATCCATCCATCCATTCCACCATTATTGCCTAGCTGTAGATTGGTGGCAGTACCGAACCATCCTCCCAAAATAACTCACTTTGAATTTTCTGCAAAACTTTTAAACTTCAAACGACGTTTTTGAACTTCAAATCTTTATTGATAATTATTGATAATGATATTATTGTGTTTTAAAAATTTCCAGAAGAACTTTAAAGTATGCCATAAATTTTGTTTCAGTTGAGCACTGCTTCTATAACACATTCCATGACAAGATCCTCATGTTTCGATTTGTATTTGCCATAGTAGGCATGTGCACGTACTCGATAACTACCAATATGTAAAAATGGTGGTATCATGTGGCCATTAACGGTCCAATTTGACATGTGATAATAACCTACGCCCACGGGGCAAGTTTTACTGAAATTGCCATAGCTGAGCGCACTTTTGATCCAACGTCGAAATATTGATTGCTTAGCTGACATCAGCAAATTACAATAATTAACATCAACTTCAAAAACACGTTGAAAGTTGCTACCAAGTGACAAACGCGTTTCAAAATCCAAATGGCCCATCAAACCAGCCGCAAGTGGTTTTATGATAAACATATTTATACTAAACGTATTATTTACGATCTTCATTACTAAATTGGACATATACTTCGGTCCAGAATTGCATTCACCGGCTTTGAAATTAAAAGTGTGCGACTGTAACAAATAATTTGTGTTATATAAAATCTATGGCGAATTTTAGTAAGCAGCTTACCAGCACTAGCAAAACTTTTATGAGAATTATAACTTTAGTAATTAGCATTGCTATATACTCGTAGAACTATACTTGTTGCACAAGCAAACTGTTATGTATAAAATTTTCAAAGCTAATGAGCATAAAAAATGAGTAAAATATTAGAAAAAGAAAATTATAATTTTGTGTATTCAAATAATTATTTACAGTTCAATAAGTTTGTTATAAATTATTTATCTTATAATCATACATATTATATATGGCAAATTTAATAGCACAAGATACACATACAGCTTAGTTACATATGAAATCACCGAGTAAAATGAAATTGTAATGCTTACGTAACGAGTAAAACGAAATTAAAATATACACGAAACGAGTAAAACGTGCAACGAGTACAGCGTAGTTTTGAAATAATTAACTAACGAGTAAAACAAACTGCCAACGAGTAAACAGTTACCGTTCGTAATGATTCATTTATTATGCCCTGTACCAAAAGTGACAAGTGTAGAATAAATTTGTGCGAATGTACGTAACAGTCAAACGAGGCATCGTAGACCCCATATTTTTGATCAGCATCGGATACGTCCGTCCGTCAGGAAGTATGAGACAACAGATCTCAGGATCTATAAGAGCTAGAGTCTTCAAACTTGAACAGTTAGCGAATACAACCAGCGAACTGATGATAGCTTATAACTGAATCCGAAACAACTACCTGCGTAGCTTAGCATGCTTTGAGTGCACAAAAAAATTGCTCTTCATTGAGAAAGCTTAAAATCATAATTTATTTACTAAAAACTGTATTTAGTTGCTTCGCTTAAAAATATATTAATATAAATTCCTGCTTACAGTTAAGTCAACACAGTTTCTAGAATACAGTCCATAACAAGTTTCTCACGTTTCGATTTATATTTGCCATAATAAGCATGACCACGTAAACGATAATCTCCGATATAGAAATATGATGGTATCATACTGCCATATAGCGTCCAATTTGCCAAATAATAATAACCCACGCCAATGGGGCAACTTGCACTGAAATTGCCATGACTGAGTACACTTTTGAACCAACGTTTAAATAGCGATTGTTTAGCTGACATCAGTGTACTACAATAGTTAGTATCCATTTCGAAAACGCGTTGAAAACTGCCACCATGCGATAAACGCATTTCAAAATCCAGATGACCCATGAGTCCAACGACAAATGGTTTAATAATCCACATTTCTAGATTGAGTGCATTATTCAAAATTTTCATTGACACATTTGACAAATAATCACGTCCGAAACTGCATTCACCGGCCTTGAAACTTAAAGTACGTGACTGTTGTGGAGTAATATGAGTATGAGTTAAAATTTGTAGAGCACATCTTTTCAGCAACTTACCAACACTAGCAATACTTTTAGTAGTATTATAACTCTGATAATTAGCATTGCTGAAACGTACTTTGTACAATAGATGCAAAACCAAACTACTGTATAATATTTTCAATTCGTTCGCAAAGTACACACCATTAAATAGAATAATTATAAACACTTCAATGATTTTAGCACAAATTGTTTATTAATTATTATTTATTTAATTGTTTTACTTTAATAAACCATAAATAGTACATTCCATCAACAGCTGATCATTGTTTGATTTAAATTTACCAAAATACATGCGTCCCTTGATACGATAATCACCCAAATAGAAAAACGAAGGCACCAAATCTTCGCTAAAGGTCCAACCGTGTATATAATAATAACCAATTTTGATGGGACAAGTTTGACTGATATTGGCATAATTTAAAATATTGCGATACCAACGTTTATAGAACGTTTGCGTAGCTGTTTTCAGCATATTGCAATAGTTAAGATCATGTTTAAAAATATTTTGATAGGTTTTAGCTTGTGGCATACGCAAACCAAAATCCATGTGCATCATTAGACCGGGCAGTACAGGTTTTATCAGAAACATATCCATATATAATTTTTGTTGCGTAATGCGCAGCGAAAAATTGGAGAAATACGTTTGATTGAAATTACAGTCACCAGCTTTAAATTGCATCTTGGTAGCCTGCATGGGAGTATGTAATTGGAAATCTTGAATTTTAATACAATAAGTAATATGCTCTGCTAGCTTAATAAAAAGTTAGCGGCGCATTTTCTAAATAATGCACAAAAGCACAGTTAATTTGTTACGGTTTGTGCAGCGTTAAACTTCGTTTGCACACGCAGCAAAAAGTAAGAAACAATAAAATAAGTTTTAAAACGTTAAAACGAAGTAAAAGCTTGAACAAACCTGAAGAAATCAACTGCATTTTCAAAATTGAAAACTACGAACTCCGTGCAATAACTTCAGAACACTTACCATTATAAATGCTTTCACTAGCACTATTAAAATAAACCAAAACTTTAAACACATTTTCTATGCTCTTGTTTATAGAAAATAGACTTGTTTGTAGCGCATTTGCAATGTATTTAAAATCATTTAGATTATAAAATGCAGTCATGAAATTCATACTTAGTTCCACATGAATGCGCCATGTTTCAGTTTATCCAATGATGAGAGTCTTTAGACAAGGTAATGAAAGTATATACACAAATTTCATTGTAATATTCAATAATACATTTGCTTATATTAATAAACGCGTCTAAATATAAAATAATAATATTAACAACAACATTTTTTTTGGAGTTTTTTTCATTTTTCACATCAGTTTGGCTTCAGGCATCAATATGAAACACCGGAACAGCAGCTTAACATCTTTCAGTACATTTTGAAGGCTTACGAAAATAAGCAGAACAGTTCTGCTATTCTGCTATTTTTTGGGATATACAACAATTGAACTAAATCTTCAGGACTGAAAACTAAAGATCTCAATATCTTTTTAAGGAGTTGTTTTCGCGCCCAACATATATAGTGAAAAATGCTCAGAATAACGTCCTTTATATCATATTAGAAAATAAAAAAAAATCAGGCGTATGGGCGGTTTTCGGTATCATTACCGTTTGTTTACACACATTTATTTTTGTGTTTTATAGAAAATTCAATTTAGTATTCGATTTGTACTAAATTTCGAATAGAAATATTCTTGTAATCAACTTCTAACTATTTCTAATGATGAAAGAGTTCTAATAAAAAATTTGATTTAATTACTTTTCAAATGTCACCAACACTTCTTTAAAGCAAGCCAATTAGAAGTACAGTTTTATGCACTGAATTGCGTAAATGCATAATTAATAGATAACGCTGAAGCATAACAGTAAAAGTCTCTTGTTTTGTTGTTTTTTCTACCTTTTTCTTTTCATATATATATGAAGAAACCATTCATAGAAAGATATTATGTCAATTTTTAAGGAAATATTGACAGTAATAAAATAAACTTTCATGCAAAAAGTCGAAAGTGAGGGAGTGGTATGTATGATATGTGAATTCTGATACTCTATTACCCTATCTTAAAAAGTGGTGCCCAAAAAATGCGCAACAACATCCAGACAGATAAACTGACAGACAGACATGGCTAGATCGACTCGTTTCATTGAGCTGTGAAGAAGAATTTATATACTTTATATATTTTTGTGAATGGTATTACAACAAAGACAACGGGAAAGTATAACGGGAAAAGTCTATTGTATTGTTGGTGTAATTGTTGATTAGAGCGTGCCGTATATTTCGTTGTTGGTTGTTGCTTTATTCTCCCACTATTTCTCTGCTTTCTTTCTATCTAGCTGCATTTTCTTTCTCCTTATCTTCTTTTCTTTCTCCCAAAGTAGAAAAAAGTGAGTGAGAGTGTAAGTGTAATTTCTGTATGTAAGAATGTACGTGTATTTTTTTTTTTTTTTTTTTATAGCAATTTCAAGTATGCATTCAATTTTCATTGATTTACGCACAGTAAATCACAGTAAATACCTTCTGAATGGTTTATAGTTTATCAAAATTGGTGTAATAGTATATCTGTTTAAGACAAAGCAGAGCATTTGCCAATTAATATACGGGTAAATATTGTTTTTTTATTAAATATCTAACATCATAGGAACATAACATTTCTATTAGTTTACTGAACCACTAAGTGCCTCTTATAGATTCATAACTTATTTAGTAAAACAAATCAATTCATTCCAGTAAACCATAAATAGCACAATCAAATAAAAATTGCTCGTTTTTCGATTTATATTTACCATAATACATATTTCCAGCAATGCGATAATCGCCCAAATATAGAAACGAAGGCACCAAATCACCACTAAATGTCCAACCGTGTACATAGTAGTAACCAGCATTGATGGGACATTGTTTGTTCAGATTACTATAACTAAAAATACTGCGTAACCAGCGTTTGTAGAACGTCTGCGTATTGGAACGCATCAGATTGCAATAGTTCAATTCATGTTGAAAAAGACTTTGATACGTTTTAGCTTGTGAAATACGTATTCCAAAATCCATGCGCATTTTTACATCCAATGCAAGCTGCTTTATGAGGTATATATCAATATGCACAGTTTGATTGATTATATGCATAGTGAAATTGGAGAAGTAGGTGTGATTATAATTGCAAGTGCCTGCTTTATAATTCATTTTGGCAGACTGTACAACATGAAAGAAGATAGTTAGTTAAAAACAAAAGCAAAACAAGAACATTAGATGCTAATAGTACTTACCATTATACCAGAGTTTAGTATAAACAGAGGAACTAAAAATAATAAGTACATCCGTTCTAAATTTTTTGCAATGCTTTCGTTTAATGTAGACAAGATTTAAATGTTTGAAGAGTAGAAGTAAAATAATGTTTTAATATAATTATTTGACACTTTGTATTGCATGACTGAGTTTATGTCAACATATCAATTATTGCTTAGGAAAATACAAAATAATATTTAATAGCAAGTAGATCTACAAAATTATATTTAAACAGTATCAAAACCAAATTTAACTTCATGCTTATGATTATAAAAAAAATTATGTAATTAAGTAATTAATCAAGTTTTTTGTTTTTGCGAAAAAGTCGTGAGTACCCCTATAAAATGTATAATAATACTACTTTTCTCAAAGTCGTGAGAACCCCTTTAAAATAGTCTATGATTTAATAAGTGTGTTTTCGATCTCTATGAAATATACTTACTTACTTACTTACTTACTTACTTACTTACTTACTTACTTACTTACTTACTTAGGTGGCTCTACACCACTACACTACACACAAATTCACCACTACATCGCAACATGACGAACGCTTAATTACATATTACAATCGATTCAAACCATTGAAATAAGCCACAGTAGCCAATTGAAGTTAAAGCATTTTTTTGAGCTTTTCCCGCTACAATCCGCCATTTTGAAAAAGTTCTAGAGCAAAAGGTTTTTAATTTTTTGTGTACTAAAATCCTGTATCAATAAAATTTTGGTTTTCTAAAGGATTCAAACACACAAACTATTTCATTAACTCGTCAAAAATTTCCAAAATTCATAACTTTTGAATGGGTGAACCGATCCTGGGCTCGTTGGACTCGTCTCGGTGACAAGAATAAGTAAAAAATTAGTTTAAGGTGAAAATTTGCCGAAAGTGTCTTTTGCGCATGTATGTGTGTTACTTATATTTTCTCTTTCTCCCTCCCTCCTCCACGCTTTGCCAGCGATGAAATATTTAAAGCAACAACAACAACCTAACGCAACAACAACAAAAAAGACACTTTAAGCATCCACTTGTCTTGTTTTGCTCAGTTGATGATGCTAAGTTGCTGAGAGTAGAACGAAAATGTCTCCATCAAGCTATTATTGTAAGACAGCTTCGTGGCTATCGCTCATCGAGAAGCATGAAACAGTAGACACGAAAGAATCGAAAAGAAGCGTTCTGTTGAGAGAGTGAGCGAGACTGCTTCATTTTATTCTGTCATTTCGGTGAGCAGACAGCATAGAAACATTTGGTTGAGCATATTTTGCGAGCTCTAATTTTTAGATATAGTATGTAAAGAGTGTTAAAGTTTCGGTTCTACCGATGCGTACGTTTTATCTTTACATTGCACCTACAGCAAATGTAAAGAAAGAATAATAACAACAAGTTTTGTTCAGAAAGAGTAAACTTGGAAAAGCTACGCAGGCATTTGTTTCGGGTTCCGCTACAAAACCCAGCATGCTTCTCAGGAAAAGCCACCTGCATAATCCTGGAATTTACGGATATACCTATGTACTATCAAATGATAAAATAGTGTTCTTTTCCAAGCAGCTCTGCACTGTGTACTTTTTTATACAGCCCTCGTATACATGCTGATAAAAAAAAAAGAAAATTCTTTTGTTTTACTCAAAAATTTATTATTACAAATAATTTCAGGCTTGAATAAGCATTAACTGGAAAACAAGCAAAGTAAATACTTATAAATATTGCACTCAAATATTTTATTTAGTGATTTTATAAAATTCAACAAGTGCAGTTTGTAATTGTTTTAATTGTTATAAGATGTTATCGTGCGTTAAAATAATAATATTGGATATTTTTCTATTACTGACCATAACAAATAATTTGTTAACAGAAACGGTGCGTTATAAACCTTAAAATCTCAAAATTTTGAGATTTTTTGGTGTTTCACTCCTTCAATAAATTTTCAATATTATAATTTAAATCTCTTTACAAACTTCCAATAGGCCAATAGTGTGGAATTTCAAAGCAGCTCTTACAACTATAGCACCAACTACATACACAATCTAACAGTTGAGCTTAAGAATAATGCAGTCTTCTTGGACTTGTACACCAAGAAGGTTTTCGTTGATGGCTTTCAGGCACAATTCGATTTCCAGCTGAGCAATTCGGAGACAAAGAAATATCAGCGATTTCTCAGCTTTAATATTGATCTTTGCAACATGCTGAAGAGCTACAAACAAAATATTTTCAAAAAATGGTTTCTAAGCATGACGAAGTATGGTAATTTCATGCAGAATTGTCCAGTTGCACAGGGTTACTATTATATGCACGGCTGGCAAATGGAGAGCAATATGGTGCCATCATATATGTATGCGGGAAAATATCGTGTGCTGGTTTACACTTATATTGGCAAAGTGAAGACAAAGAAGGAAAACTTCGTTGCAAGTTTTACTGGAGAAGCAATTATTACCTAAGTGTACAAAAGAATTTCGGCTTGAATTGAAAAAACAATACAAATTTAATGAGTTAATGGAAGCGTTTTTTTTTTTTTTTGTTTTTCTGTTTACAACCAAAACTAATGACTTAAATAATTTTGTGCTAAATTATTTTATAAACATATTGATCAACACTGATATTAAAGCTTCAATGCACAGCATTATTGAAATGAAAATGAAAATTGTCCAAGAAGCAATATTGAAACTCAATTAGTATCTAAACGAAACTACTTTAATGGAGTTAAACAAAATGAGGCCAATATATAAAGTAATATTTTTGCTTATTTTGCAATATATAATTCGTAGCAAAACTGTAAGTAAGACTATATTTAATTTTTAAACATACTTCAAGCCATATTTTTTAATTGTTATAGTTCAAAAGTTGCGACTTCAAAACCGGTGCCTATCGTTTCAACGAGAACCACTTCAGTAACTTTACACTCTATATAAAAGACAGTGCCGTATTTATGGATTTCGAAGTTAAAAACCCCATTGTTAAGGGTTATAATGCACATTTGGAATTTGAACATAGCAATGCCAACTCGCGTAAATATCAGAAACTGTTTGCCATAAATTTGGATATATGTGGACTTGTGGAAGGCTATAAACAGAATTTATTCAAGACCTGGCTGGCATCAATGTTTAAGTATGGCAATTTTCGTCCGAATTGTCCCATACCGGCGGGTTATTATTATATGCATGGTTGGAAGTTGGATGGTAGTTTGGTACCTTCTTATATGTATCCGGGTAATTATCGTTTTGTAGCAAATACCTACTATGGCAAGTATAGAAGTCCGAGTGAGGATTTTGTTTTGAATTGTAGCGTGGAAGCTGTGATTAAATGATATGTGAATAAGTTTAGTAATTTTACAAAAGATTCTAAGACTAGTAGATATTTTTTGTCAATAAGAATTTAAAAAAAAAAGTTTTTCATAATATGGTTTCGGAATTTTATATGTTATAGAACGCTAAATTTTTATAGTTGTCTAAATTGAGCACATGCATAATTTAAGCAAAAATCTACAGCATATTGAGATACACTTAATTTCACTATAGATTTAAATTTTGTATTAAGAAGAAGCCAATGCAAATATACTTATTGAAAATATTCACAAAAATATGCTCAACAATATGCAAAAATATGTCAAAATATGCAGCACACAGTCTGTCCCCGCTTCGAGTCTATAAAATATAGAGCTACCAAACTTGGATTTTTAGATTTGCACGAATTAGGTAAACACTACAAGAAAAAGTCTAACGGAATAAAATTGCACGATCTCGGTGCAAAGTTCACGTAGCATCTGCGTGAGATAACCGTGCACTCAAATCGCTCTTACAAAATGGCCACTGTGGCATCAGCTGTGTGGCGCGTAACGCCATCCTGCTGGAACCACATGTCGTTTAAATACATATCATCCAATTCGGGCCACACGAAGTTGGTAATCATCGATCGGTAGCGCTCTTCGTTGATAATGATGGCAATACAACAGCTCCGGCTCAGTTGGATTTTGTACGGTTGTAGGCTTAAGTCCCCTCGCAAAATTCGCAAATTGTTTTATGCGAAAGGCTGAGTTCTTCTACGCCTCGCGGCCTCTAGTTCTTCTGCATACTCTCACAAACAGTGGCAAGGTTTTCGGCAGATAGTGCGTTTCGTTGATGTACGGGTATAAGCTGATAATTCACTAAACCGGTTGACTCGAATTTAATCACCAAATGTGCCGTGTGAGCAGACTAACACTAACACAAGTTAGTGGCCAAATTCAATGAAAGTGGTAATGTGGCAACATCTGCGCCTGCGAATTGCCACAGAAAAGACCGATCAGCGTGGCATCTCATCGGCGCCACGCCCAGCAGTTATTCATGTCTGCATCGACTTTGCGACGAATTTTGATGCTCGTTTTGAAGCTGTTTCCATAAAAGATTCAAACGAGTTATAAATTATTGTAATCAGACAAGCCTAGACGTGTTCAGTACGTCAGAAACATTAAAAACATCAAGGCAATCGACGTCAATTTTCGGCAACGGGTCTTCATGTCAGATGAAGCTCACTTCACGCTGAATGGAAGCGTTAATACGCAGAACTAATGCATAATGTGAATTTAAACCATGTATTTTGATAATTTAAAGATTATATTGAAAATTGAAGGAAAGTAGCTGAAATTGTACGAAATGCAAATTAAAAGCAATAATTTCACATTATTTCGTTTAAAATCCAATTAACTTTTATTCTATCATCGAATTCGTGTCTAAAAAAATTTCAAAATGTATTCTTTGTTTAAAACAAGTTTAAGAGGTCTAAAGTCAACTGGAAATTTACTGAGTTATTGGATGACACAATTGAGTGAAGTACCCAAATAACAGTTTCTTAGCAATAAATTGCAAATATTGGTGCTCGACCTCAAAATGTGTTGCTACTTAAGTACAGAAGACAATTTTATGCTACGACTTCCTAAAAAACAGCAGCTAGATTTGCCAATACCATCTGCAGAATTTGAGTCTCAGTGTATGTTATTGGATGATAACATCGCCAGCCCGTAGTGAGGAGAATATTGCGACTGTAGAGGAGAGTGTGGCTGAAGACCATGAATAATCGATTCGATCGCGTGCGCAGCAAGTTGGCCGAATTTTACGCCAGCATATTTGCTTAAATGTTTACAAAATACAACTCGTTCAAAAATTGAGGCCTCTCGACTTGAATTTATGCTTTAATTTCTCAATGGGCTCTGCTCAATGCAGATCCGCTGTTTTCGCTCCGAATTTTGTTCAGTGATGAGGCACATTTCTACCTCAATGGATACGACATTACAATGAGGAACCCGAACCGAACGCTGGTGGAATCATCGATCCGTATTAATTTAAAATGATGCTGGACATAACAGAACCGTCAATGACAAGCGCGACCATCATTTTGATGAGCACCTGTCACACCTCTGGCTTTGTTTCATTGGGTTTATGTTAAGGCAACAGTCTTCGTTGATAACTTGGAAGGCAACATTACTCGCATACTTCGCGAGTTCCCGGTAGCAATGTTGGAAAGAGTAATCGAAAATTAGACCTTCCGAATGGACCACCTACAGTCGCGGCCAATATTTGAATGCTAAAGCCTCAGATCTCCAAATCTATTTTAAGTTTTTTATTTAAAATTTAAAAAAAAAACATCTTTAAATAATAAAGAATAACCCGTTATAATTGAATAATTGATTCAACTAAAGGAACCAGAAAAGAAACCAAAATATTCTTGCTTTAGAAAACCAACCATGGAATCAATTTTACTATCTAAACAAATAAAAAGCCATTAATTGAACCAATAATTATTTATAGCTTATATAAATTTATGTTTCTAAATAATTAAATTGTAATTTGGACATCCATTTCAAACGCAGCTGTCTATAAAATATTTAGTATTCTTTTCAATCGTAACTTAAAATGAACGGATTTCAGTATTGCTTCATATTTCTTGCATTTTTATCAACATATTTGGAAATTGTAAGGTGGTAACGTATGTAGATATATTATTTTAATCCAATTCTAAATACTTCTAGAATGCGGTGCTCTTCAAAATTACAAATGCCGAGTGTGAATCGTTGGACCCAAGCCTTGCCATCGCCACTCCGTGCGTTTTGCGTGCAAAGAGTCGAAATGTGACAGTTCTAAATTTTAATGTTACTTTTCTAAATGCCGAAAATAATATTGATGTGAAAATTCAACTCAAAAAGAGAGAAAATGGCTATAAACCATTTTTATTGAAGTTCACCATGGATTGCTGCAAATTTTTGAGAAAACCAAATCATCCAACTGGAAAAATAGTTTTTTCGCTTTTCAAGGATTTTTCAACAGTAAATCACACATGTCCATATGAGGTTAGTGATGTTTTTGTTCTTTAAATGATTTTACATTATTATTGATTTGATTTGATTTGTAGGGTAAACAAATCGTTAAGGATTTTTATCTTAGAATGGAAAAACTTGCTGGATTACCTATGCCGACTGGTGACTATTTGCTGTTGATGACTTGGATGTTTGATAAGAAGCCAGCATTTGTGACAAACGTCTATTTCAATTTTGTTGAAAATCTAATTTAATCCATAATATATTCAAATCGTTTTGATATTTGGTGTTGGAAAATAAACAATCAACAGAGCACTATTTTCGTATGCTGCTATAAACATTGTAAAAAATGTAATAAAGTTTCAAATCAAACCAATGAAAGCCAAAGCCAGAACAACATTATTGACCAGAGTGCATACTTTTTTATAGAGTCTATATTTTTAGTTCCTTTTGAAAAGTATTTGAAAAACATTTCATTTCTTAACTTCAGAAGAAAACATAAAATTACTGATGCAGAAGATATTCAATATTCGATTCTTTACGGCTTTTGACGGCAACCCAAGCCAGCCAGTTCAAATTTTCAATAATGTCCAAACTGTGTATGAAACAAATGCAGCATCTCTTAAAAGTGCTGTCAAGTGATTTCAAAGATTAAATATAAGATAAAATATAATAAGGTTCAGTTTATAGTCGCTCATTCAGCGATACTCTTTAATTACACCAATTATATCCGACATCTAAACACGCTGAGAAATTTTATTACAGTGGATGGCAGTCCACGCAAGTGACGATTACCAACCTCAGCATAGTTGCAGCACGAATACTAAATTATACGAACATTTACGAAGTTTTAATGTTCGTACTAATGTGTGGTCTAAAAACTACCACAAAAGATGTCGTGAAAAACTTGAATTCAGAAAATGTTAACATTTATGGTATCGGACTATCCTAGTTCAAAATAGAAATTGTAAACTCTATCCACACCAATAGGAAGCCCAACAGTCTTTCTTTTTCTACGCGAAACGCGTTCCATTACAAAGAAGGCTGTTTGTAATAAAATATAGAAACTAAAATGTATTCAAGTAGCAAAAATTCTGGCGGGTATAATATAGTCAAGCAAAAGTTTCTATGGGTAGCTCTCTCTCTCTCCCTCTCGCTCAGCTCTCTCAATTTGCTAAAATAAAACAACAAAAAGTCAATGTGAGCGACGGCATAGGAATAAACAATAGACGAAAATGTGTTGTTTTGGTTTGGTGCCACACAATGAAAATAGTACAATTTAAATAGTAAATTTTCTTAATTACGTTTTTTGTATGCACTTTATCATTTAGCCCATGACAGCATTATAGAGTATAGCGTTTTCAGCATAGCTTTTCTCTTTTTTGTTTCTTTCGATTGCTTCACTTTCAGTTGGAAAAGAAGGGAGATGGCTATTATTTATTTCTGTCGTACTCTAAAAGACGATTCACATTGTAGAGAAGTCCGACTTCAAACGGACTTGTGAGCGCGCTTGTCAACATTGTGGCGAGCATCATTTGAAAGTGTTTTTAATAGTACTTTTGTTGATAAAACTTTAAAAGAAGAGAAATCAAATAAATATTTAAAACAAAAGAGCAAAAGAGTTCGTATAAAAAGCCAGCAAAAATGTTTTTATAAATCAATTGTTCACTTAATGCCGCTCTCTTTCTGAGCGGCCCACCAAAAGGAGACCACCCAAAGTGTAACTGTATGTGTCTGCTTTGATCTGAGCGATACTTCCTGCGAATCTTGCTGAATCATATGTTGTGCATTGTAGCAAAATACAAAGCCAATGCAACGTAACTAAATAAAAAATTTTGTTTCTCTTTAGCATCAAGCAGCCGATTACGGCATGCGTTCGTTCGTATGTGTGTTAAAACACGAAGAAGTTCGTCCCTCTGGGAATATGGCTGTACAGCGTTGATTTAGAAACGAAAGCGTTTTCCGTCACACTCTTGTATTTTTGATATTTTAGTATTGGTTACTCTTAAGACAAAACGTCGAATTTCAACCACTGGGAGTACTCTATTATATTTTAATTGTTTAGTTAATATCATTCTTAGAGTCTGACTACAGACTAATGTCAGTTTTAATTGGCATAATTACATACTGTTATCTCTGTACTATCTAACAAACAGGAAGCATAAATTGTCTTTTTACTTTTGAAGACTTGGATATTTAATACGAAGCCTGCAATTGTGATAAATATTTATTTCAATTTTGTTGAAGATTTAATCTAATCGAGTAAAGTAATTTTTGTTTCAAGTCTTCACATATAAAACTATAAACAAGCCAATTAAAATTTCAAATCCATTGAGTTTTTAAGCTAACCAATCAAAATTTTTAATCGAAATATTGAGTGAAAAACTTCAACGATGCATTGTGTATTGTTCGGTTCAAATCTATTTACTTGTATAGCAAAAACAGCATTATTTGCCCAGAATGAACTCTTTTTTTTCATAGAGTTTATTTATTTAATTTTTTTTTTTTTTTTTCTAGTTGCCATAACAAGCTCAACTTGCACAAAGTGGTGCTCAAGTGTAGCATCAATTACTGCATGCGGTATAAATATATAAAATATATAAATAAATACAACAACATATTGCATAAGGTCAACACTTGAGTGCAATACTTGCGAATTTTTCAAATTATTTACCGAAACAAATTTGCTGACCATTGAAGTGTGACAAAGAAATTTAAACATGTAGAAAATAACATCAGTAGTGTATTAAAATTTTGCTTAAATTGAAGTTTTATTTGCATAAATTTCAAATGAGCAGAATTTCTTCATCAAAAAAATGACGCCAGATAATTTTCAAAAACGCACCACTTTTAACATTATACTGCAGCATATACTATAAATACTATAAATTTTGCATAAATATGTACTTCAGCCAATTTTAGATAAAACTTCACTTTACTTCATTTAAAGCTGCAACTTTAAAACTACCTTGAATTCCATTCTCCATTGCATACTTCATTGTGGCATTCACACTAAACTTTTCCAAAAACAAAAAATAGAATCACTCAAAGAAGCTGCTTTTGAGAATATTTGCAGCTGTTGGAGAATAAAAAACAAAAAAAAAACGTCCGTCTCTTGCAGTTCAAATCGAATTAAGTTCAATTACAGTACATAGCTCGTAGTTGAATGTGGTACACAGTACTCGTACATATAGAATGCGTTTTGAGCTACATAAGCCGTGTTGAGTTCAGTGGAATCGAATCTTGCTAAAGTTGTGTTGAAAATGCAACACACAAAATAGCAACAACGGCAAAAAAAAAACTGCGAGGGGAGATTAAAAAGTGAATGAAAATTCTGTACATTCCTGAAGTCATTCTGAAGTCTGAATTGATTTTGTTGCAGCATGTTAAAAGAAAAACTGCTTATACACCACGAAGCATGTTAAATAAGCAGTGTGGTGAAAAATTGCGTTGCTAAAATGAGTTGCGAACAAGGTGAATTTGTCTATAAGGTGACGTACTCTGTTGTGGTGACTTTCTGTGAGCGTGAAACAAAAACGAAATACCCAATCCGCAACAAATGAAAAAAGATAAATATAAAATGAAAAAGAGTGTAGCTGTGGGGAGGGAGTACGTCACCTTTAGTATAAATTCATACTGCACAACGAGTAGCCTCTCGTATACCTTCAAATGTATGTCGTCACATCCACTCTTACTCTAATTAAGTACATTAAGATTACTTCATATCTATTATTTTGTATTAGGTACTTTTCCGTATAAAGTAGTTATTTGAGCGGGGACACATCCACATATGAAAATTAACATCGTATACAAAAGGAATATATTAACATAATTGAATTGTCAACATCTTTTTTAAATTTTTCGGAAAAGTTTTCCAGTTTCTTCAAGCTCGCATTTAATGCTTTCTTATAGAAAGGTGACAATTCTGTCCTTGTAGTTCTTACAACCGTCTGGAGTTCCATAAAATAAACCTTGTCGTGGAGTATTAACGTTTTACTAACATTGTGCAAATGTATGTACCAGATAGTAGGAGTCAGGGCGGACTCCATGAAGTATACATATACTTGATCAGTATGAAAAGTCGAGTTGATATAGATATTTGTTACGTTCTTTATATGATTCAACAACGAGATCAAGCACACTATAAAAGACAGTCAGACAGACAGAAGTAAAACTAATTAAACTGCTCTCGTAGCTAACAAGGTTGTTGAGTACTTTAGATTCTCATACAAATGGCATACCTACGAGTATATACATAGCTACAGATACACATCTATCATATGCCACTTGTGCACCATGCCACATTGAGGTGTGAAAACATTTTCGATTCATTAAAAATTTAAAAAGTTCAAAGTGTTTTTGAACAACGATGTGCACACGAAGCACATAAAAGAGCAATAGAGACGTCCATTTTTTTTTTTTTTTTTTTTGATACACTGCACACATAGTTTAAAAAACGTATTGTGCGTTTGTCAGAAAGTTTGTAACGCATTTAGGGAGGCACTAGTGATGCCTTTGAGAATAAACTGTATATTAAATATTTAATCTAAAATGTTAAAGAACAACAATCAATTCGATATATGCATGTCCGTAAAATGCTGAAACAAACCTCACTTACACAACGAAACAAACAATGGCATACGTAGCCTTTGCATAGAACACAAATGCGCACACTCAAACGAATGATATCAACTTGATATAATAATGCATTTAAGGTGATGGCATTAGAACAGCCAGTTACCAGTTTATAAGATACTGTCAGCGCAAAAGAGATAGAAGTTTGCATGTTTCACCTTGTAAGCGCTTCGGAAAAGGATTAAACTTTCATTTCAACTGAAGTAAACGTTTTTTGTTAGATTTTAGCGTATTTTAAAAATACCATATTTTTTCACAAACTTCAAGCGCTATCATAAAATAAGTTTTTAACTGCTTTTAATTGACAAACTTTGTAGTAAAAGCTTTAAAATATATCTTATACACCACAATCACAGAAGAAACCTAAATAAATGTCACAAGTTTTATGTCTACTAAAATTATTTGCCAAAAATTAATAAAACATATGCGTTTTCTTACGAGTTTCGAACGCGGCTACATTCCCAGACTGCTGTGGAACATCATTGGCGGCGACAAACAAGCCACAGTCTCATTGCGGTTGAATTATGTGCGGTGGTGGCGACTGTTAAATACACTCCCTGCAAAAGAAGCATACGTACACACAAAATACGCCAAAATCGTAATAGACTTTTAAGTGCCGCAACAGAAGTTCTAGACTGTTTTTTTTTTTGTTCTTCTTCGTAGACTGTCGCACTCAATATTGTCTTGTTTCTGAGGTTAAGTAAAGTTGCAAAATTTTCTAAGGAGTATGTGTTCAACAAAATTTTTGCGGCCAACAATAAGTTGCCAGCGTGTAAATATCTTTTTGCGTGCTACAATGGCAGTGAAACATGGAAAATTTGTAATAGTATAGCTGAAACAATGCCGAAATTACTAAGAAAAGTACATAAAATGTCGCTAAATTAGACATGAGACAACCGCAAAATGTTGTTTGTGCCATTTTCAAATGCTGCAAGTGCAAAAATACAAGCCACATAGGCGACTGAGTGTGTGTGCCCAGCTTATGTTCAGTTGCTTTTTCAGCTAAATAGTATTTCAAGAGCCGTTTCGTGGAGCTAGAAGTAGTTTACGAAGTTTTCATGGGAAAGCTTAAATTTAAAAATGTAAAATTAATTTAAATTCGAAAGAAATGTCAGAAAATATAGGGGTATTTTGTATCGTAGTTAAGCTTAGAAGCTCTTAATAAATGCGCCAAATAAACTGCGAAAAAAATTCTCCTAATGAAATGTTGCTAACAAAATTTCAAATGTTTTGCCCGCATATCACTTAAATATGTTGCCACGAATTGTTGCAGTGTAAATGTTGCTAATGGAATGTTTGTAAGAGAACGTTATAGGCAATATGTTGCCAGACAAATTTTACCACGGTAATGTTGCTGCAATATCTTGCCTACCCGTAGTAAGCAGGATATTACATTAAGGAGGTGACAGAACAATAGAAAGTACTTTTTCATAGGAAGCCTATGGAAAAAATTGTAACCCTCAACCACCCACTCACCCTCAAATGACCCCCCTTTTTCGTTTGCAGCTTAAAAATTCTTAGTTTAGCTTTCATGAATGCATGGTCATGATCTAGTTGACTTACGAACGAATGACCAATTCTTTATTTCCGTCCGAAAACGTTACTTCCGTTAGCAAAGACCTGAGTTACACGTCATTTGTCAGTCAGTATGCATAGAAATCCAGCACGTTGAGCAGCAATACGGCGTAGAAATATTTTCTACCCCCCTACCTCCCCATTGTAACATTGTAACACTTCGTAACAAATCGACAACAATATTGCAAAGAACGCTGTTGCTATTGAAATGCAACAAAATCTTCTAAATGACATGATGAAAAAATTGTATAACAAAGCTATTTATGGCTCGTTTGAAGAGTAAACTTAAAATTCGACATCAGCAAGAAGGTTGGTGTAGAGAGAAAGGGAAAGAGAGGGGGCTTTAGTGATGGCAATATGTTTGTGGTCGAATTTCTCAAGTTTTAATATCTTGCTTAACTACAAACAAATAGGCATTTAATGTGGCTATTATCAATGCTATAGTTCATCATAGGACACATAGGACATAGGGAGGTTATGTTGAAGTATCAGGCTATAGCTGAGATCAATTTTGTCAATTTTGCAGCTTATTATTGGCTTGAGCTGAATGTGACTACTTATAGATAGGTTGCTAGTAAAATGTTGCTAGTAAAATATTGCTAGTAAAATATTGCTAGTAAAATGATGCTAGTAAAATGTTGCTAGTAAAATGTTGCTAGTGAAATGTTGCTAGTAAAATGTTGGTAGTAAAATGTTGGTAGTAAAATGTGGGTGTAAAATGTTGCTAAGAAAATGATGCTAAGAAAATGTAGCATTTGATATTCAGCTCCGAAAATGATAAATTAAGAAAAGGAAATCTTGTGAGCAAAAATTTGGACATTAAAGCACTTCGAGAAATATGTTGGTAGCAATATGTTGCAATGAAATATTGATAGTGCAATGTTGCCAATGAAATATAGCAAAAGGAATGTTGATAACAAATATTTTGATAACGAGGTACTGCTGGAAATGATTACGTGAAAAATGTTCTTACGTGACCAGTTACAACCGCCAGGGAGTTTCAATAGCTATGTTCGATTGATTTATTGTTTCAGCTGGCAATGCTGTCATTCTTCGAAGTTTGTCTGCTGACAATTTTATACTGGATTAGAATAAAAAACTCAGTAGTTTAATTAAAAAGTATCTCTAAATATTCATTCTATTAAATCTTCTAAATCTAACCACACGCTTCTGTGCTTGAACTGCACCACTTCACAATCAAGTACAGCACTAATTATAATAAATTTGACTTAATAAACTACCTCCAATTACGCGTATATTAGCTGAAAATGAGAAAACTTCAGCACAAGTGTTCTACATTTTTTCTTGCAGCTACTTCAAGATTACCACAGCGCCAGACTGGCCACAAACAAATTAAGCTAATAATTAAAAATTACAATTTTAAATTTCAAGTGAGAACAAAAAAGAAAAATAAATCCTGCAGCTAAATATAACTTCAAATTTGAAATTGTAATACGTTTATTTTCATTAAACTTTCAAGAAGTATGAAATGAATTTTAATTACAACAAAAAATAGAAAGAAAAAAAAACGTAAAGAAAATAATTATGCTGATGGTTTCAATGCTTATCCCAATAGACTTCTTCCCACACACACACACACTCACCACAACTAATTAGAATTGCAAATTGAGTGAATGAAATTTCGATGAAATTTTTTTACACTTTGCGCTTTCAAAGTGATTAAAATCGAACAATAGTCAAATTATCGCAGCTACACCGCAAGATGACCAACATCGAAGCCCAGAACACAAAATTGCTGCACTAGTTGACTTCCGGCAAGAGTAACCATGCCATACCACACCACACACACTCAGTCACACAGACAATGAATGCTGCACAAGAATCATGGACTCAACACAATTTTGCAAAATTAACCTCAAACGCAGCAGTTGCTGATATCCTCAGGTCACGTTGCACAAATTTTGACTGGCATACACTGCGGTGTCGGCATAAATTTAATACACCACGGGGTGTCTGAATATGAAAAGATAGGCAGGCATTCAGTCAGGCAGTGGGTCTCTGAAGACAGTCGAGCTAACTAATGATGCCTTAAATTGAATCTAATCATCATTAACAATTACAAGCGGCATACGTGTCTCTGTACATATCTGCCATTGCCTACTCAGCACGGTCACAGTGTGCCATCATCATGAGCGCGCACTCGACCATTAAGTCTAATCATATGCAAATAATTAAGCGCATTGCACAAGTAGACTACTTAGTACACAACAGCAGCAGCAAATACAGATACAGATACATATATCCTAGCACACCCACTCACTCATACAGCCGTTGAAATATTTCCCTGAGGTGACATCAGTGCATTTTGTCGCCAACTACTACTTTTCGAAACAGAGATCTCGTTTGGAAATTGTCGCTTCAATGCTTCAGTACAACATGCAGGACATGCAGTAATGTACTTCAACAGCAGCAGTTGCAATGTATCTACGAGTATAAATGTCTGTGTTCCCGGCTATATCTATCTCTCTGGTCGGCTGTCTGCACGTGCTCTGCTTGCTCTACGCTACGCTTTACTGGCGCATAATGCATGCACTCGGTTCATAGGTGGCTAATAAATTTGAATATTAATTGTCAGTGACTGTGGTTGCGTCTGAGATTAAAATGCGTTGCCTGGCGTTGTCCTTGCAGCAACCATTGCAATAACGGCAATCGGGCAATCAAGCAATCGAGCAATCAAGCCGCTTGATCCCTTTACTGCTGCTGCTGCTGCAGTTAGTCGTTTATTATGTATGTTTGACTGGTAATTGTCGGCCGTTGGTGATAATTAATTGCCTGTGGGCATTTTCGGATGCATCCTTTTTTATTATTTGCAATTTTTGGTCAACGATTTGTTCAAATTTTCAAGACCAAGTTAGATTAACAGCGCATATTTCAAAACAAATCAATAGTGATATATGAAAAGCAGTTTTACTTACGGAAATTCTTAACAAATCTATTAGTACGTTTGAGAACAATATAACGGTTACATGCCTTAATTATGCTGCGCCATTGAATGTATAAGCTGCTCGCAGTTATTTTATTATTTTCAAGTTTATATCAGCAGTAAAAAATACTACTATGTCAAAGCTTACAAATTTTTGTGGCGCCCGAGCAGGGACCAACTGTTGAAACCTATTAGTTGTTGCGGCACTAGGTTTAAATTATACGTAAAAATAACACATGTAATCGGTGCACGTGAGAAACTTGAGAAAATGGCACATTTTAACAAAATATACTAACATGTATGCTGCGAGAGTTCACAAATTTAAATTAATCGTTAAAAATAAGGCTAATTTCAGAATATATAGTTGTGTATTGCCACCGTTTATGAATAATCGATTGTTTGCATTAATTGATAGTATTCTGCTTTTATGTGTATAGCATTCATTTTTGAGTTTTTGAGTACCTAAAACATAACTGCTGTTATTTATGTTTAACAAAATAAATATTTATTTAAAAATTATACAAATTTCGTTACGAGCAGCTACTTCAGCAGCCAGTTAGACAACAGCCAAGCCAATCAGCTAAGCAAATAGAAGTAGTTACTATAAATCTAAAGAGCTCTAACTACAGCGTTACATATTGTACGTGTAGATACATGTTGCACAAATTAGAGTTGACAACGGACAATATGTGCTGTGGCTTTTCAGGATGAGTTGTCTTTGTGTATTAGATAGATAGATAGACAGATAGCTAGCTAGTTACATATACTCGTAGATAACCAATGCATTGCAGCAGCTAATTGAGCTTGACGTATGGTTACGTTGTTTTAGAATAAGCTACGGCTATCATGTTCAACTGACCAGAGCAAGTTTTAGTATTTTCCCTAGTTTCTAACACAGACAACCGCAAAATGTTAAACAACTTGTTAGGCCGTATTAAATATAAATATTTGCAGAGAAAAATCTACTGAAAACAAATAATGAAATGCCGGAAATTAATACGCCTACACAACGTAAATATATGAATTTCATATTCAATGACTTTGGATTCAAACATATTGAAATAACGTTGGCTTCATTTAATTATTATTTGGCTTTTGTAATGCAATTAAAAAATCAAAAGTATGCGCTTGATTGCTGTTAATGTTTTATTAATGTCAGCACTCGGGGAAAATGCTGTGAAAATGTTGGAAAATATTGTGAAAATACTGCGGAATAAGCAAAATGTATTTTGAATAAGAAAGCACGCTGCAGTCGAGTATGCGCGACTATGAGTTACGCTAACATTGATTTGTATATAACATCGCACGTTTATCTTTATTATCTTTACAATATGATCTATACGCAATCATTTCGTTTCTTTCTTTTTTAATATGCGTACATTGCTTGCTTTGGTTTGTTTGGACAAACAAAACAACATTTTTGCGAAATTTTAATACACACCTAAAGCTCAAAAATTTATTGTGGCGCCCGAGCAGGGACCTACTCTTAAAAACTAGAAAATGGAATATAGATTTGCATGGCCGCCACGGAGTTGGCATGCTCAATTCATATACACTATCTGAATAGATTTTAAAAGCGTCTAAATGTACAAATCAGCTATATACTCTTTCAGATTTATGCAATTTGATGGACAAACAGACGGACATGACTATAACGACTAAGCTTTAGAAGCTTTATGTAACCACGTCTATTTTTTGGCAGTTACAAACACTTGCATAAACTTAATGTAATTGTTTACATTTTGTTTACAGGGTATAATGAATGGGTGTGTGTGTACGAGGGTAGTTACGCTAGCAAGTGAGAAAATACAATGCAATCAACGTTGAGCACGCTGCTAAAAACGTTTGGGGTCAGTTGTTGGCAGCTCCAGGAAAAGTTGCTTCCACAGCGAAAAGTACACGTACGTAATTTAGCTATTAAAAGGTTATGCAAACGAAGAGCGTTTGTTCGTTGGAGAGGTATGTATGCTGTGTAGTAGCATAAACGCGGTTGAAAATGCCTACGTAGCGTATAAAACGAACCAATTGCACTTAAATCATCTCCACGCCCGCTCCATGCCAGTTAAAGCGGAAATGCATTTTGCCACTTGCGGTCGGTGCCGCTGTAGAACGGAAACGGAAACTGTATGCCCGTGCGGTCAGATTATACACTGCAAACAAAAAATTTTAATAGTAAATATCGCGCCTATGAATCTAATTTAAGGCAACGTTTATCTCGCTGTAAAGTCGTTAGTTGAAGCCAAATTAAATAGTACCGTTTCGATGCAACCGCGAAACTGCATCGGCCGTTCATTTTTGTTTACTTTATTAGAGAAATTGTTTTTTCTCAGTGTACGTTGCAATTACTACACTGTTCCATTTACATTCATATCTACTTGCACACAACTGCCACCCTTCACAAGGATCTCTCCTGCTGCACGCCTGACACACTGGAGCGTAAAATTAAACGTGGCATCTGTATTTTGTATTGCACGCAAAGGATAAAAGCATCGGAATGCGATTTTTTTCCAATGGTTGCAATTCGAGTTTTGTTGCATATATATCTCCACTTTTTTTAAGCTGATTTTTGGCAATATATTTTTTTAAAGTGTCTTATTTTTTAATTTTTTATTGTGGTTCCCATGAGTGACATAAATTTTTTAAGCCACTGCTTAAATTATTGAAGATATTATAAATACGACCATTGAAGCTCTATGTTACACCTAAAAAAGATATAAAGCGGCAAGAATCATTTAATAAAAGATTAATATTGAAGATTGGCATTACCATGGGAAGGTTTCCTAGCCAAGGTACTCAGCTTCTTAATCGTACTAATTTTAACTGTAGACTCACAATTTTACGTATTTCTGACAATTTACATTACTCATTACACTACAGTCAAATTTTGAGCAATCTCCATCATTAAGTTTGCCCTTTATATTGTCATTGCAAGCAGATACACAGACGGACAGAAATGAGAACTTTTCCATCCCGTTCCGCCAAGATAAATCAACAGTTGAAAAACTACTGCTTAGCCTCTGATGTATTGTATAGATGCATATTTCACCCACGATCATGAAACGGCGGAAAATTGCCCGGATTACGATTAACCAATGCCAAAAACTACTACGAAGTGGTCACACGATTGAGTTTGAAGTCAATTTTGGCACACACCTGCTTTCTGTTCGTCTGTCTGTCTGTCTTTCGTAACTGCGTTCATTAACTGTCAAACACAAACCTAATGATGCACGTTGCATAAAATTTGACTGTAGTCTACTGATAGATGATACTTGTCAGAATGAAAGTTCTGTAAAACTATAATATTCCGCTTAGATTTTGAAAGAACTATTGAGCCTACATTCGTATATGAACTAATTCGTTATAAACCATTTGAGATATCAAACTGAAACAGATTCCTTTTTTTTACGGAGATAATATGTAAAACTGATTTGCCAAACCTTCCATACACAATATGTAGTTTAGCTTCCTCCAATATTCGGAAAATATTTACCGAAAAACATTTCGGGTAACATATTTCAAACAAGATACATTCGGGTTTGATAATCATTCAATATGTTATCTGGTTTCAACTAAGCTAGAGATTAGATCCATTTTTATTCGGCTACTGCCGAATACCTTTTCCATTGTGTGCAATTATTGTATTATTGGCATTGGTTCTGTATTAACGTACCAGAATACTTTGTTATAAAAGATGCTTTGAATCATCGGCGGTCTTTAGAGGATGTCCTACTGCTAAAATATTTTCAGAATTCTGTTCAAATTAGCAAATTAAATGCATATTTTTTAAAACAGTTTTAAAAACACCCTTCTCGATTTTGGAGATGCGTTCTATAAGTGTTTGAAAACTTTCCATTTATTAGCAATATACCTTCAAACGAAAATTGAAACACCTTTCTCACTTACCTTGCAAAGTGACAAGTTCATTTTATGCAGTTCTTAGTTGTAGTCAAAATTTATTGCTATTAATTTTCACACTTCAGCCAAGCAGAAAATTTGAAGAAACTTTCCGAAAAAGCATCCAAAACCCAAGTTAATCGAAGCAAACCAAGAAGATAGCAAGGCAGCAACTCACTTATCACAATCAACTTTTCGAAATTTATACGCCAAACCATAAATATGTTTCTTAACATTCATTTTGACATTTTCATCTAACCCAAGCCGTTGCAAGGAACCAAAAAAAAAAAAAAAAAAAAACAAAATTTGTATCTGAAAAATAACAAAGTGCGCAGCGTAAAATGCCAGTCATGGGACGTGGAAAACCTGCTGCTGTGCATATCAGTAAACTGCATTTTTCTTCTATATTTTTTGCTTCTAAACGATTTTATTATAGTTCTAGAAAATTGCAGTGTTGCACAGCGTGTTAGAAAGAGATATAAACAGACGCACACACATGCACTGGCAGAAAAATTCTAAACTGCAATAAATTCATCAAGTGTGCAATGGAACATGCTGTAATGTCACGCCCACTACCCATGAGTTCAGTATGAGCATGAAACGTGCATGCAACGATATGCGCAAGGACGTAGAACGAAATATACTCGTTTAGAAGGAAGCATGAGGTTGACGTTCGCATGCATCACATGGCCTATGGCATTTAACATGAAGACTGCCATGAAGTCTACTCTACTCGCACTGAAGGAAGGTGGTTGAGCAATGGATGTGCCCAACTGCATACTCCATTAAATTTTGAAGTTAATTGGGTGATATTTTGTAGGCAAATGTGCAATAAATTCTAAGTGCGCTATGCATATGTATATGACTGTGTATATTGGGCAGGTTTCAGAGCATGTGTAGGATGGTATATATGGTTGGAATGTATGTTTCAGTATATCCTTGTTTGTCGCTGTATATTTGACGCGGAAATGTATCGCATGCTGTACAATTTTTGGCATCGTTTTACACGCTTGTCAAGTTTTTGTCCAATTTCGCCAGAATTGGTTTTTCTGTTTAGACCATTTAGAAAAATAGCATTGCGTTTTATTATTTTTTATGTAGTTTATTTGATAAGAAAATTGTTTGGATAAATGAAATAAAATAGAATGTTTTAATTAAAGTTTTGTTTAACTGAATACAAATTGAAGCTTTAAATCATTAGCTTAGTTATTTAGGTTTAAGAAAATTATAGTCTAGTTTTTCCAAGATCACTTTATTGGTCGAACTCTGCGAAACTTCGGAAGAAACTGTCAATCTTTTGGAAACAACTGCTTACGGGAATATGATTATATCAGTAGCTTAGAAGAACATTTATATTGTACCACCGATCAATTACCGCTTTATCCTTAACCCATTTAAAAGACGCAAGGTAATTTGCCATGTCAAAAATGGATCAACCGTTGCAGACTAGTGATGCACGAATCCATATTTTTTGAGATACAGATCTAAATACGAATCTAAATCTAAAAACGACTCCGAATTGGAAGAGAATAAACCACAACTAAACTAATATATTGATTTATTTAGTTTTTAGGTGAGCTGCGTTCTTATGATTAAGCTTCATTTATGTAACTCCTAATTTTAACATCCATTCCTTCAATCCTAGTAAAAATTCAAATATTCGGTACAATTTTGAATTACTTGTGTCATATTGATATTGGCGAACACCACAGAGTCACAGTTCTACATTCGAATCTATATTCGAGTGTAAATTGGAGTCTTTTCTCATATTCGGATCTTCCTTCAAGTCAAGATTTGCATTCGGCATTAACATCAAATCCAAAGATCATATCCATGGATTCGTAGATTTAGATTCTTCGATTCGAATTTGAATATTCGCATTTCGAATTCGGGTTTGTGTGTTTATTTAAGATTTGTCTAGAACAAATCTTTGAAGGATCCGAATTTACGAATCTGTTCATCACAATCATACATCCTCGATTATTCAAAAGGTTTCTATGATCTTCTATGTATCAAAAATTCAGGTACTGTATTTCCAACGCCTTAAATGAAACCTTAGCTGACCACCTTAAGTATATATATGCGTGATAAGCATGACGTGACGGGTCGATATAACCATGTCAATCTACCTGACTATCTGTCTGTTCTTCTATCTGTCTGTCTGTCTGTCTGTCCGCTTGTCTGTCCATCTCTCTGCTTAGAATGCTTAGAATACGCTTTGTGAATATACCTTTAGCGAAACACTTCTCAACTTCGAACCGTTTCCCAGTTCAATACCTTCTCATTTCATACACCGTTCTTTCTCAATTCACACACTGCTCCAAAAGCTAAAATCACCCCAATTAAATATAATCTTGCCGCAATTTCCGGTAACACTCAAAGCTGCAATTATTTTGCACATTTTTGCACAATTTTGCACAATTTTAATAAAAACCAAACCAGAGAATAGCATAATCAACGAGCAACAATTTTTAGCATTTACCAAATACAAAAGCCGCCAATTTTGCGGGCACCCCAAATAGCCAAGAAGGCAGAAAAAATTTAGTATCTGTCAACCATAAATACTCATTTGTCTTTGGCACCCACTAAGCAGCACCAGCAACAGCAGCCAAGACAACAATAGCCCAGAACCAGTGGGGAAAAAAAAAAGAATCGTAAAGAAAATCGCTAAAATTACCTTTCATTTTCTCATCAAAAACCACTTGAATAAAAATCTCCTTTGCCGCTGCATGTCTGCGGCAACAGTTGCCACAAAACTCTGTCCAGTTGCTCCACTACAGGAGCTGCCAATGCCAGCTGGCGGTCCATTTTGTTGCTGTCAACTCGCACTTCCGTTTCCGCTTCCTTTCGTCATCTTTGCCATGGCAAAAGTCAATGCAGAAGCAACTGTCTGCTAACATCAGCAAGTTTTACTTACCTCAGATTTCAGTGTCCTTGTTGTTGGCTGGATGTTGCTCTAATGACTCCCTGGGTGTTGCATGCGGTTGTCTTGGCTTAATGCTTTAACATCTTAGCTCAAAGGCTTCTCTCTTTACTTGGACGCAGACGTGGACTCCAATGGTTTTACTCCAACTTCAAATTTTGTCTTTGTTGAAACCGAATGCTTTGTAAAGAAAAGCGTTAAATTAAAGCGTAAATACCACTTTCCGGGCTATTTTTTTATTTTCTTTATAACATAAAGCAAGTGGCTTGTTCTAGACGTGAAAGTAAAGTACGTAGTATTCGGTATTCAGTTGTGAGGTGTTTATAATCAGTTGGTAATTATATTGCGTTCTTAAGTGGAACTACATGATGTTTTGCATTGTTTCTCAAAAGGAAGGTTAATCTATTGTATCTATACTGAAAAGTAATAAGTTTTACAGAACAGACAGACAGACATACGGCATAGCTACGTAAGATACAAATACACAGATAAAATATAGAAGAAGAAAAATATACACATGGGGAACAGATGCAGATATACAACAACAGACACAACTAATATATGTATATACAACAGCTATAGAAGTCACAACAGCTGTGAAAAGAAAATCCTCAGACACAACAGACCTCACAGCGATACAAGACACAGAGACAAGAGAAATATCGGCCAACTATAGCATATAGCTCTTATAGAATCTTCAATTGCTCCTTCACCATCAACATGCTTAAAAATGACTATTTCTGCATCTCGCCATTTATTGCCTCCATCTCCAACTTTTCCTACAGAAGTACATTGGATGGCGCTGCAGTTTTAAAGTTTAAGATTTTTGCTCTCATTATAGGCTACGATCATATTTTGAGAAACCCACCATTTCAACTACTGTTTGGCCTGTGATGTCCTGCGTTGGATTCTTGTCCCAAGTTTATAAAGTCTTCCCTCCCATATAAAATAAAATTCAAATTCGTCATATCTCAGCAGCTAATTGTTGCAGATGTATAAGATTTGATATATTCGTAAAGGATATCGGTAAAAATAAGATCAACTAAAACAGTTGGTGATGCCACACCCACAACCCCATAACCCTTCCCCATTTTAGAGTAACACAAATTCAACATATCTCACTAATTAATTGACCCAAATGTATGAGATTTGGTACATATGTAATGGCCACCAGGTGAAATATGATACAATGGAAAATTGGATGATGCCACTCTCCCCCATCCCCCCCATGTATAGGAAAAATCAAATTCGTAATATCTCAGCAACTATTTGACGTAGATTTAATACAGAAATAAAATCCACTGAGAAACTAGACGATGCCATAAAAAAATGTTCATAAAATTTTTAGCACGGTAAGAATACGAACTGACTGCAAAATTTTCGGGCTGAGTGGTCAGGTTGTAACTAGTTGCCTTTTCGGCAATGCATATGTAGAGAGCACTAGGGAACATAAAGCCCCTTGCTTCCATATAATAAAAAAAAACAAGATGGAGCGAAGCAACGCACGCCGGCTACGCTAGTAAAGTAAAGTATATAAAAGCATTTTACCCACTCCTATGTTTATATTTATTTTCAGCTTTAATCATTAAATCGACAACAACCTTCTAGCATAATGAAAGATGCAAGATAGAAACAAAATCCTGCCATTTGAAACAAAATAGAAGAAAATATAATTTGCAGTGACATAAATACACATCAGCTATATGAGCAAAGACTTCATATACCTATATATCCTAACATATAACAAAAAGGATATATTTACGTTTATGCATCTGTACGCCGGTAAATCTCTATAAGCGCGAATAATTGGTTTCCTCATTTAATGCGAATGCTTGAATTCAACATGCTTCAAACGCTCTGCAGGCGCATTTTTCTTTATTCTAGTGCCACCCCTGGACAACTTCTGGACGACAGTCATAGAAAAATCGAATAATGGAAAAAAAGCAAGAAAAAATAGAGGAGCAAAAGCAGCAGGAGTCATAATATTGCAACAGCAAATGCCGCGGCGCTAAATGTGGCTGACGTTGACTGTCGACATCGAAGTCAGCCACAGCTCCTGCGCTCTGTCTCTGTGTCTGTGCATGGATCGGAAGTTGGATGTTGCTGGTAACAGCCCAAAGAAGAAATTGCTGGAAAAATTAATTGCATTTTCATTATGTTGACTGCTAGTAGTACTAGTAGTAGTAGTAGAAGTGGTAGTTTGAATGGTAATGGAGAAGCATTCTACTCAGACAGATAGATAGCTGTGCTGCGTATCTGTGAGATACAAACAGGCAGGCAGACAGACAAATGGCATAGATTGTAGGCGAAAGTCATTTGGCTGAAGTGCTGCACACTTTGTCTTTGAGCGACATTTGATGTTGCACTTGGTTACTTTTCACCCAAAGAGTTGTGAGTTCTTCTGCTTTGGCGTGCGAAATGTTTCTATTTCATGGTATCTAAGATGTGATCGTAAATGAAATCGTTAACGCTTTAAGCGTGGTGGGATATATATTGTTTCATTTCGAATCACATCAAATTTAGCTGACTGATTACAAAGTTAGAAGTAGATTGATACATACACTATTTGTTAAGATTTGATACTGGAACTATAGATTGTGAACTATGTCTTTGAGTGCAACGTGTATTTGGTCTTTGATTCATTGATGTTAGGTCCTTATTGCATTTACCTGCTACTTTAATTTAATACACATAACGAAATCTTTCAGATATCTGAAAAAATATCATTCGAATAATATAAAAAATGAAAGCAGCCACGTAATCAATATTATATACTGGTTGAGGTACCTAATCTAATCATTAAGATATTCTTCATTATATATATATATATATATATATATATATATATATATATATATATATATATATATATATATATATATATATATATATATATATATATATATATATATATATATATATATATATATATATATATATATATATATATATATATATATATATATATATATATATATATATATCGCGCGCGCGCGCGCGCGATATATATATATATATATATATATATATATATATATATATATATATATATATATATATATATATATATATATATATATATATATATATATATATATATATATATATATATATATATATATATAGTACACTACAAAGTACAAAAAAGTATTTTAAACTGCTTACAATTAATTACAACGGACTCAAACAAACTGCGCTCAAGTTGTTATCGGTCCGATAGCTTAACAAGTTCTTGAGAAAACAAAAATTCTACATCGGCCGGTTAAAGTGAACTCTAAACTTATCGGACGGCTCATAGCTGAAGCCGATACATTTGTTTCGGTAGCTATACATTCTCTGTGAACAAAAGTTGTTGTTGCTGTTCTTTCTTCCCAAAACGACAACCTTTGAACTTGCTAATATTCAAATCTAAAAATAGTTCCAAATTGAATCTTCAATAAATACTGCACAGTTCTTAAGCATAGCTAATATAGCATAACTTGTACAATTTCTCAAGGATCTATATTGTTATGCAGAAATATCTTTTCATCTGTCTTGAGAAGTGAACGACATAACAGTAAGAACGATCTTAAACGAGAAAGGGAAGTGAGGGAGCATCACTTGAAATTGGCACATTTGTTACAGTACAGTCTCTCTTTATCTCTCTCCCTCTTTCTCTATCTGAGTGTTTCACTTCATACGCCTGCAGCATGAAAAGGTGCTACGTCTTATGTTTCCTTCCACATAATTGTCTTTGATGGCTTCTTAAATACAGCAGTAGGCAACAACTTGTTGATTACCAAACAAGACATAACTGTACGCCTGGAGTATGAGTAATATATTTCTTTCTTTCTTTTCTTATTCAAGTGACTTATGTATACATAGAAGACTTGACTACATAATGCCGTGCAATCTTAAAGCATAGGCGGTAGTAAGTACTAAGTAGCGAGAGCGCTTTAATATTAAATTGCGCTTTGTGCATAATGTAATTGATAGCTACATAGCTTACGTAACATAGCGCACTTCAGCAGTGAATTAACTTGCAATTGCAAGAAATTCTGCAATAAATTTCAGCAATTGTTGTTCTGAAACTATTATTTATTATCATCCCTAAGAAACTGGTGTACAGTCATCCTAACTTTTGCTAAACTTTTTTCTTATGGTTGCTTATATAACATATTCTTTACTGAGTTATCCGCTAGCTCTGCAATTTGACTGCATATTATGTATATTATATTAGCTTCAGACGAGTTACAAATCGAGTTATATATTGAAATTTGTTACAGCTATTTTTATATGCTGGCATCCATTGACGTTTCTTTATTTTTAAAACGCCTTCACTTAAACCTCAGCTTGACTTAGCGATCCTGAGATGCAAAATTTACAAATATTTAACTTTAAGATCTAAGATCCGGATAACTATAATTTCCAATCAATACAAATCAACATTTTAAGGTTATATGCTGCTCTACTAGATCTGGTTGACAGATAAACAAGCTTTTCGTTTAAATATCTAACTAACTCCAACAGCTCATTTCATGCTTCTAACCAAGTTTTAATAAAGCACTTCAGTTGAGTCCTTGCTGAAATTCCTCGAGACAATTTGATTACACAATGTCACATCAATCGAACTTTGTACTTCCTCAATTAATTTCATAAAAAAAGAAACACTTGACTTGAAAGCCACGTCTCAATTTTGTATTTCTTTCCTCCCCACTAAACGAATTCAACCTAATAACTGATCAATAAAAAATAAATTTCTTATCTTATAAGAATTTGAAAAAATTTCATTATTTTCCAATCGTTTAATCGCTCCAGCGATAAGATACATCACATGTTCAACATAAATTCGTAGGAACCACGTTGACATGAGATCATCAAGTTAAATTTGATTTATAGACTTAGTTTCTTGTGGGAAAATTTTGACCGGCGCGCTATAAAAGTCTTTTAATGCAAACATTTTATCAGAATTAGTTATAAATTGAAACTTTAAACATGACTCACCTGTCGTTTGTAGCTATCAGAAAGCGCTTTATTGTATATGGCAATGAAACACCCCACAAAATTTGAGCTCCAGCGTTTTATGATATTTACATCAATATTTTTCTTCTTCTTTTTTATGTTTTGTAGAATATTTTTACAATGTCTAGTTATTTATTTATTTATTTTATAGTAGGCAGTATATACTTATATGAAGTTTGTCGGTGCTTATCGAAAGTAGAATAGAAGAATCTCACATTCAGTCGTATAAAACATGTGATAAGCCTACTATTCTACTTGCAAAATGGCACCAGATTGAAAACTATCTGCACGTTTTTTGTTTAGTTATTTTTTCCATTATAGATCACAGCAACGTTGTTTGTATTAGATATTTGCCTTCCTTTAATTATTTTATTGTAATGTAATCCATTAGAAGTTCCTTGAAATTGGTTTTATAATTTTTTTTTTTTTTTTTTTTATATCACAGCACAAAAATCAATATTACTTAACGTCTACACACCACAGAGTTCAATAACGAAATAATGACAGTTTTTTTTACTGATATTGCTTTTATACACGGTTCCTTATCTGCGATATGCGATAACGTAGTTTGGGATTCTAGCTAACATACATATAGAGAAAAGTAGAGTAGTGTAGTAGTACGTGGATTGGGATTGTGAACTGAACGCAGTTCTTATCGAAGAACGATGACGAAGCGTGTGGACAAATAGAAATTGAGATATGACGAAACATTGTGAATGGATATGAATCGAGCGTTTAGGTTTAGGTAAGTGAACTCGAAATGCAAAAATATTGTTTTGTAATGGAGAGAGAGAGAGAGAGAGAGAGAGAGAGAGAGAGAGAGAGATAGAGAGTGTTTTATATATTGTAGCTACATTAGATAAATTACAAACTAAGTATAACTCCAACTATTATTTCAAATAATAATATTATTTAGAGCACTTCTGAACTAACCACCAAATTCATCAAATACTATCAATAAATGCCAAAAAATTTAACAATTTATTAAAAAACTACCTACAAAATGGTTTATAGTTGCAACTTTATCTGATACACAGACATACAAAGTGTTTGGAATTGAAGAAACAAATACGTACTGTGGAACAGACGAGGTTAGTTTGTTAAGTTTGCAGAAAAGTGCAACAAAAAATATGTAATGATTGAACTAACTGAAGTATTAGGTAATACTGTCATATTGAAGACTCAATAAAATAATAAAAAAAAGTTTTTAATTAAGTTTTAAATAGACAGATCATTAAACGAGTTTAGTTTTTTGAAGAGAAATGAATACATTCAACAAAGAAAAAGAAGAAATAAATGTCTATAGGCTTATAGAAACTCATTTTCTATATTGTAATTTGGAACTCTTCCCAGAAAATCTCAAATCAACTCAGCAACGAATAGTTACATGATTCTAACAAGCACTATCGACAATATTAAAGCGCTTTGAAGAAAGGAGCCAAGTCAGAATGCTAGCTCATAACTGCTGATCATTTATGAGAGTCACTAATCATTCGTTTTATAAAAAAAAAACGTTGAGAAGCCTAAAATCAGTTAAAAATTTATTGATTCATTGCATGATAATTGGATGAAGTGATTCAAAAACTGTTTTTAAAAAGTGCAGAAATGTTGTACTTAACGAGACCTGTAACATATACACTGAGACACTTTACAAGTGCATCGATTTTTTTATTTTTTAGCCTTGTGCCATAGTTTAATCTGTTATTACTACTGGTCGTCAGCCGATCAGATACACAGGTGGAACAAAATGTTACACTCCGGTGTAAGTGCCGTAACTATGTACATTGAAGTGAAGAGTATAAACTCTTTTAACTAAAATACTCTAAGTCATATGTACGTTTATAGGCATAGATTTCAAGAATCAAATAATAAAAATTCTGAAACCAAAACACAGCTTGGCCTTGACCCTCACAGAAACCTATCTCCTCATCTTAAAGTTTTTGTAAAAGAAAATTATTGTTGCCTAATTTGGTGTGTCTGATGTAAATGCTAATATCCAGATTAGACCACTATATATAATAATGTTTACACAAAAATCTTCTCCAAAAGAAAATTTTTTTAACAATTTAATTGAAATTAGAATGCAATGAACCGAATCTCTTGAAAACGTAAATACACAACAAATTCTTCACAAAAACTTTTCACACCAACCTCGCATTAATCGCACGCATACACACCTCGACAGGTAACAGAAAACCCAAACTGAAAATCAAATACACACCATCACCATCATCAGCAGCGGTACTCGATATTTACTGTCGATTATTGAGCAAACATTGTCTAAACTGTGATAACACAAACGACCCAAACCAATACTCACCTACTCACCGGAGTCGTTAGTCGTCGTCGTCGTCGTCGTCGTCGGTTCGCCGTTGTGGTTGACGACTTTCAGATAAGATAGGGAGCCGTTTTTCAAGAAATGCGCTTAGCAGCAGCGTTAAATAAATTAAACGAAAGAAAACATTTTGAAAAATTGTTGCATTCTATGGGATAATTAAATATTGTAAATATCTATTTGTGATATTTAAACACTTTTATTGATCGAAGATTATTCCATCGGTCAACTCACAGCTGTCAATCACTTTGGGTGCAAAAGGGTTTTATGTACTCAATACAATTGTAAAAGTAATAAAATCTTCAGTAATTTGTAAGAAAAAACTACGATAGCAAAGTGTAATGACAACCTATTTGAGATTTTAAAAGGTAGTTCTAAGATTTTGAGATTTTTAACAAATAGATAACCAATTGAAATTAAACGCTTCGATCGATTATCATTTATAGCCCTTGTAAATATTTGGTGCTATATGCAGGTTGCATTGTATATTATGCGAATTGGCAACCCTAAGTATTGTTTAGGTGCTAGCTTATATTTTCATTAGAAAGTTTGACCTTTTTTAGCTAAAACGTATGCAGCACTTTTTGATGTTCGAACAATTTTGAAAGCACTCAGTACCGGGTACCTTCAGTACGAGCTTTTTAAAGTCTTCAAGCGCTTCTTCAGGCGTTGAAAAACTTTGACCACGCAATTTATTTTTGCTGTGCGGAAACAAAAAGAAGTCATTGGGTGCCAAGTCAGAGTCACCAATTTGATATTTTGAGTGCTTAAAAACACTCTTGTGTGAACTGATCTGTGAGAGCTCGCATGCTGTCGTAGTGGGAGGATCATCAGTCTCCGGCGGTTGGTTTTCCTCCAATATGCGAAAACTTCTGTCAAACATATGGTTGTGTACCATTTAGATTAGACCTCCCACATCGCTTTAATGGAACAGTTGCAGTTTGAGCAAATTTTCTGAAAAAAAAAATCAGCTTCTTTTTTTGGAACACACATACAGTGGATTGTTGTTTTCTTTCAGACTCATTTACATTAATCCCTAATTCGACACCTGTTACGTGTTTTCCAATAATCCGTACGAACCTCTTTTTGGGCGATACTCAAATTATGTGGTATCCAACGCGAAAAAAACTTCTTGGCGTAATCTTCTTCAATTTACTTCATATAATATCGAATGTATTACCAACGTTTCGCAGTGACAAAGGAGATGGATTCATGTCTAAGTGGAAGTAAGTTTATCGCTGCAAACTTATCTTGATAACGCACATCGAAAATCATAGTCATCAGTTAGTTCCATTTTTTGGCAGAAATTAATCTTTCGAGTCACTATAAACAACACAAATAGTGCACGTACATCAAAATATTCTGCGTATGTTTATGCTAAAAAAAGGCAAACTTTCCAATGGATATATCAGCTGGCATCTAACAACACGTAGAGTTGGCAAGACGCACAATATACAAAGCAATCTACGTATTAAGAGCGGAAACGTTTACATTAAATTCTACCGAGGTGTTTACCCAAAATGTGTGTCAATTTGCTTTAACTAAAACACCAAAATTTAACAATTCCAAACTGTTTCGAGGAAAAACAATAACAATTTATAGCTAAATAACTTAGACTTTTATATTTATGACGAAATCAATCATCAGTATCTAACCGGATGAATATTTGGCGCCAGTTTGAACAACCTGGCACACCATACAAAAAAAAACATAAATAAATTTTTATTTACTTTGTATAACTCAGAGGCATTTTAGCGTTTCGAAATCAAATAAAAGTCTGAGTGTCAAATTTTTCCACGAAACACAATATCAAAAAAAACTTTCCAAATCAGCAAAATTGCTCACTAATACAAACTTCGAATATATTTGTAAGAAATTCGAACTACCTGAATTGGTGTATTTTGTTTTAGCTACCTTTTGCATGTACCTATGTACTCGTATTTATGTTAAAGGTTGTTATAAATTATTTTGCCTTGAATAAGGCACAAATATCATTGCACGTCTAAATTTGCCTATAAAAATAGGTTGTGCTATCTTCACAACTGATTAGAAACTTGTTTAGTTATGTACTTAGAGACTTAGCTGACGATTTGTCGCAGCACTTATCGAGAAGTATGAAAAGTTGTTTTATTTTTTCTATAATTTTGTTGCTTTAAGCGGTATTGGTATCAATAAATATATATATATATATATATATATATATATATATATATATATATATATATATATATATATATATATATATATATATATATATATATATATATATATATATATATATATATATATATATATAATTATGTACTTCAATTTCGTTTATTTTTTAGGTCTTTGTTCGTTGAAGATAAGATATTTACTTGACGTATAAATATGTCGAAATCGTTAACTAAAGCAAGTGACAAACAATTTCTATGTATTGTAAGTATATTTAGTTAAAATTGTTTCCATATTTCACCATGCGGTTTTAGATGATATGGTTTCTCCATAAAGAAAATCTCTTATATAATGTTTAGAAATGTGTAAACTGTTTTGGTAAGTGTTACTAGCGGAAATTGTTATCGATTTGAAAAAGTAGGTTTATAGTTGTTGTATGGAATGCAATTTATGAGTATTTCGTTTACAAAAGTTGTAATTGATTAGACAAGGCAAACCATTTTCGTCTTCTTGATTATTGCAGTCGAATTATTATTTCCGTGAATGCTTTTTTTCATACTATAATGATATACACTCTACGAAATAATATGATTGAGGTTGCTATACCAATAAGTGGCTTCATTGGTCGATCTGACTAATCGGAACGGAATCTCTCGCTAAAGTGAGAAACGAAACTGGCCTGTAAATATATCTATTGAAACAATCTTTATGTCGTAATTTTCTACCACTTTTTTGGAGATTTCGGTTGGTATTTCGGCCAAATCTTGACGAGTATTGTTTTTAAAGTGAACTAAAGTTTGAAGATCCACATAAATGAGGTCTTTTGCATAGTTCATAAAAGAAAAATCCAATGGCGTTAATTCTCCTGTTCTCGGAGGCCAATTAACATCGCCAAAACGTAAAATGATACTCCTTCTCGAAACTTCTCACGGTAATGAAGCCAAAATCGTTCTTGTTGAGTGGCTTGGGATGACATCTTCTTGAAACCACCTATGGTTCAATCAAAATCTTAATTACAGGCCAAAGAGGTCGAAAACCATACGATCACAGAGCTCCGCATTACCGTTTTTAAACCATGAATCGGATAATCCTATATAAGTATATATATATAATATATTTATACATGTACAAATTTATATCTATGAATCAATACAAAGATATATATACATACAAAGATATACAAACATATCTAATATATGCATACCTAATGTGTATAACAAAGATAAACAACATAGTGTGTATAGCATATATAACAGTTAGGCACGTATAAAATTTATAAAAGACACAAATATAACAGAGAGTTTTCATAATAGCACGAAATGTCATGTTTACCATGCCTATATCTCTGCTCACAGAGCTTTTTAACGAAATGTAATATATATAAAAACTTGCACAATCGCAAAACGTTTTATAACACAAATATGAACACGAAGTTTTGGACTCAAATTTTGGTAAATTGCTAAAATGTATATTTTTAAATTTTTTAATTCGTCAAAATTTGAATAAACAAATCATAACTCTCCATATGCTCCCCATAAGACCCAATACCGTATGAGAGTGATTATTTTCAACACTCCCCAATTTTAAACACCACCTTCTACTTTGTATATTTAATATTTGAACATTTCCTGAAGTTACGTTCTAGCAACTTTTTGTGACAATATAACATGTCCCTATATTTCTGTTCCCGAAAATCGCAGCATACACGGACGATGAAATATTGATTCTTATTTGTGTATCGTGAAAGAGTAAGTTATATTCTTGCAGAAATATTCTTGCAAAACCCAAAATTTGTCCAGTTTTTAAAAATGTTTTTATTAATCCCAAATGCAGACAAAATTTATTTAATTTATTCAGAACTATGGAATAATATATGAAATATTATATATGGAATAATAGTTGGTAGCGCTTTTCATTCGACACACATTGATTATTATAACAATAGTCAGATCTGTTGTTATCTTCGTTCGATTGGAGAACATTCAACTCTTTGCAGGTGTTCTGAAATTTCAAACTAATCGAACTAATCGAACTAATCTGTTTAAGCTTAAAACTATTTTTAAATACATATTTCAACTTCAATTTAATAGCAATTTAAAATATTTTTATCGCAGCAATTCTATACAGCCATACAATACAGTTCATTCAACTTCAGCTGCATGCAGCCTATAAATGTATTCTATAGGCCATTGGCACGAATCCTAATAGCAGCACATTTACAATACAACACCCACGGATACGAGCGATACAAGCTGGCATTAGAATAACAAATCTAATTGCCATTACCCAGCATGGAGAAAAAAAAAAATAAATAAAATGCCGTAGAAAAAACCTGACAAATGATGCCAGCGCCAAATGCACGGATTCAATCCCCTACTCACACACTTTGATGATAATAATGCCAGAGTAAAAGCTTGAAACATGGAGTAAAAATAAAAATAAAAAAAAAACCAAAACTGTGCAATTGTGCCCAGCGGCAATATACTGACTGACTGACTGCAGGACGCTGCACAGAAGACTGGATGATGGGTCAGGGTATTGGATTGGAATGAGCTGCCGCCATATCCAGCTGTTGCAGTTTGAGTGCTCTGTGTGTGCCAGTAAAGCAAACAGTTCTATAGTGACAGACAGGCGTGAAGGTGGGCACTATAGAGCTATACAAAGTCTACTGGCAACATAAATGCTGGCATTAAACGATTTTTCACTGCAAGCTGCTGCTGCCGCAGGTGAAGTTTCATATAAAATTGGTGGAAAAAAAAAATGTAAAATTAAAAAAAAAAAAAAAAGTGTTCCATATAATTTGAAAATTCCTAGTTAATGCTTTAACTGCTTTACAATATACTTACCTATAAATATTCAAAACCGGAAATTGAAAACTGCAAAAGAATTTAGTCAAGCGGAAATTATTATTTATGGCTGCCTTTTCTACGCCCCACTTTTACCTTAACACCTTGGCTAGCGTGTGACAAGCTGGGTAGATTCAACCCACAACATACTTTTAGAAACAAGCTCTTCCCAACACTGAAATGATTATGAATGCAGGTAATGCAACTCTGTGCTGTCCATTTCCCAGCAGACAACCGCATTGGCCACAACTGACAGTCGATTGCTTTTGCTAATTATACAAACCACTCACGTAGTTTTTAATCAATTGTACGTGCAAATATCTACTGTGCTAACGAAAGCTTTTCTATCTCGAAAAGTTTTTATAGACTGATTAGCTGCATAATCGAAGCTAAGTTGTGCATGGACAAGAATTTAATTGAATTTCTATTGATTATCGTATGAAGCATATAAAAATGGCATATTTTTATCAAAAGTATCTTAATAATCGCACAAAAGCCATTTTTTCAACTTCTGATTGGTTGATTTGAATTATTGCACAATTGAAAGCTTCAAAACGCTCGAGTACAGTTACAAAAAGAAGTATTCTGATTTGCAGCTTTTGCGCATCTAAAAGCTTTATAAGGCGCTAATAAAGCATTTGGATCGGTTGATATAACAAGTTTTAATAGTTTTATAAAAAACTAGCACTTATTCCAGGCATTTCACAAGGTAAAATTTTTTCAAATACAAATTTTCCATATAAAACTATAATTTTCACTACCGTTTTCCCCTTGAGGGGGAAACTACGAAAGACATAGGTAATGGTGGTTTCGATACGTTCCCCAGTTCCTTCCCCCTGGATCCACCAGTGATTATATATTGTACAGAGTATAGAAACCGATTTTGAAGACGATTGAATTGAAAAACCACTTGCCCCACATAACATTTCAACCATTTTCCCCCCTTGGGAAATCGGAAAAACACATATTTAATCATTTGTTGTTGAGAATATTGAAAATCGCTATAGAGACTATCGAACAAACAAACATTTCCCACTAGTTTTAACCCCATTTCCCTATGTTGGTAGAAGTTATCAAAATCGGAGCGCAGAGTATACAAAACAGATTTAAAGTGGTCACATCCTATGGATTTGGGGTCGCTGAATTGCCGAATACGTAATTCCGTTATAACCATCAGGCTTCTTTCTTACCACAATAAAACATGTTTCCGCTTTTTTTGAATTGCAAATAATGTAGAAACCAAACACGTGATTTTTTCGCGACGTGTTAATAAAAAACGTTTATTTTCGAAAAACGTGTTTTTTAGGTTAGGAACGAAATATGCCGTAATTTGGTGATTTAGTGTCTAGATATAAACGCAGCAGCTTTTCCGTAATATAATAATGACTTAGCTGGACCACCGAAACTCTTCGAGAAGGTAATATCTCCCGCCAACGAATTCACTTCAATGGACGAAAGTACACAATTTTTTATGAAGTTTGAACCGCTAAATGTGAATAAGTTGTCAGAATGGTCAATAAAGCTTGCATAACATTTTTCATATCACGAAAAATCGACAACAACAAAAAAAAACATATGTTTTTTGAGGTTAGAAAGAAAAGAAAAGCTGATTACAAAATTCTGACCTCGGATTTGAATTCAGCGTTCCTATACTTTTTTTCTGTGGCTGTGTTAATTGTTCTATTAAGGACGATGACAAAAAAATAACCTTTGAATCCCCTCTCTTTCGCCCTGGTTATGGCAGCAATTTCCCAAAACGGCGTCAAATTGAACATTTTTATTTAAAAAAGAAAACTTCTTTCTAGAAACCATCTTTCAAGCATGAGCGATTTCATATATACTTTGATAGTTCTACCACTCAAAAAGCAAACACTTGTCTTCCTAATATATTATTGTACAAGTATATCAACTTCTTTTACAATTATTGAACAGCAACTTTGTTGGAGTCTATTTTACTACACTAGACATAAGAATAGTAGTTATACATATCAGTGGTAACTATAGTTGGTAGTATTTGATAGTGTTCGACATGCCTGTAGTTAGTTAGTTATACATTTCTGTTTGCTTACTTGTAATCGTTGAATCGAAATCACTTGTTTAAAGTGGAACTCGTTTATCTTATCGTTAGCTAACTAACAAACAAAAAAACCAAACCTATATTAACAAGACCTTACTTTGTTTTCAACGTTTATGTTATGTATATCAGAAATAATAAGAAATACAAAATCAATATATGTGTACATAAGTATTTGCTTAAGACTTTTTAAGCAGTCAGAAATTCAAAACAAATTGTACAGTCAACGCAATTGGTATTTTTAAACATTTGGTAAGCAAACAGGTGCCGTGAAGACCCTCAATGGAATTTATATAAAATCGAACTACCAAGAAAATTCGCTTTAAATGTAAGTCTAGAATGCTTGAATTTCATAATTTGTGTTAAACAACTCTTTGAAATGCTATCTCCCAGCAATGATTTCTTTTCTACTATTTTTTAAGTTTTTATAATCATTCCAAAATATACATTCAAAGAAAAACTATATTTAATTATTGCTTTGAAAAAGAAAATAAATAAATAAAAAAAAAGTTCCAAATACTTTACATATTAGTAAATGTATCTTACAGATACATTCTTTGCATATTTATTAAGCACTTCAAATTGCAATGCAAATTGTCTTGCATACATTATTTACTTATGTAGGTATATAATGCGTATAAATTAGAGATCCCATAAAACTAGCATGTTAAATAAAACAAAATGCATGGAAAATCAGTGCTGGAAGAAACAATTTAAACGTGTTTGGACAGGATAAGCTGCATAGTCTCTAAAATACTACTTGCAACATGAGTGGAGTCACTAGCTACACAAATATATTGCAACAAATACATACATGTTTACTACACACATACACACAGCCACACACACACACACTACAATAGCAATAGTTAATACATGTGTATCTATGTGATACATGAGACATAGATTGAACACATACAAACAAAAAGGATTTAAACAAACGAACCGAAAATTGTACACGACATTTCTCTGCGTTTGTTGTTTGACTAGCAGCGCTATACTAAATATATGTATATTATATAAAGTGTACAGGGTTTCTAGCTGTTACAGAGGTGCATTCAAAAACAATCGGAGCAATATTTTTGGAAAGTAAAACGCTATAGCTGAAGAGTTGTCGGTTGAAGCACTTCAAATCTATTCAAAATCTATCTAAGACATACTTCTCCGATAAATGAATATAGCCTTTAAAGTGCTAACAAAGTGGATCTTGGACAATCTTCACACTTAGTCCGACAAGAAGCTCAGTAATCTGCACATTTCACCTCAGTCTACTCAAAACATATGCTCATAAATTAGCAACCTCCAGCAAAGCTTCTGCGAAGTATACACATGATGTGGATAACATCGCTCTAGCTGGTAGCCCACATTCAATCAATGAAGCTGTGTGAAACTGCTCCCGACAAAATCAAGCAATATTTACTGACCAACTCCACTGGCTAGGGTAAGTAGCTCGTCTTGAACATGTCCAGAATAATGAGCGACGGCATACGATTAAGCAACAGTTGAAAATTTGTTGTTTTGGTTTGGCGACGCTGCATAAATACTATGAATGGGTCACTTTATTCTCAGTTGGCAGAATAAAGAAGAAAAAATAATCTCTACCTGGTGAATGAGATGAAACCGATTTTCCGTGGTAGAATCAGAGCTATATTCTCACACAATTTTAGTCTGGATGGTGAATCATACTCGATAGCTATACTAGCAAGATATTTCAGAACAGCTCTCAAAATTGGAATGAAGGTAGAGGGGAAGCGAGAAGACTTTATATTTTAGAGAAGATTTGTCTTAGCTTATAGAAGCATAGCTTGGAGGTGATCTACTTTGGCCTATAATACAAGTATTTCATTTGAATATTTTGTTTTTTCAACAAACCTCGCAACTAAAGCGTTTATTTGTTTGATTGTAGTAGCTACACAGTATACTAACATGCCACTTCTGCCACTGCTGCATTTGGATACGTTGTGTAATTGATTTTATCGGTCATGTTAATTTTGATTAAATATGCAAATCGACGATACAAACAGCTCAGCTCAGCGTGCAAAGGCAGACAGACAGGCAGTGGTAGAAATTCGCTCGTTCAACGAGTGACAGAATTCTTCATTGCGTACGTGCAGTCAGGACATCATACGAGTACACACACACATACACAAAGAGACAGATAGATACTCTATTGCAAAAGTAGATTACGTTGGTGAATTATGCACTGGTGTTGTGTGAACGAATGTACGCACGTTTATGGTAAATGGTAAAGTGTGCTGTGGGCGTTATGATGCGAAATGAATTCGGTCCTTACACCTCCTGCTAAGTATATTGACAGTTATTATGTTATGGTATTATCTCGTTATTTATGCAGCAGATGACAAATGCAATTTGTTGTTTGCGCTACTGCAACAGTAGCAACAGCAACAGCGAATATCGACAAAAAGGTATGCCAGGACATGATAATTTCACAATCATTTGAATAATCTGGCAGCTCGTTCTCAAAACTTACTTACAGATCGAAGTTGTATTGTATTTAGTTAACAGCTTCGTTGAATATTAGCTAAAGCATCGATAACGAGCATTACGTGCTTTGGCATGCTAAAGTGACTAGTTGAATGTTGGATCTTAAAAGAGAAAGTAGTCGGTTGAGTAAAGTTTGAGATACCATAATGTTATAAAACATTCAAATTGAAATATTGAAGGCTTAAATTAGGTTAGGTTAGGAAAAATGTCAACAATAAAGCTACTTATCGCTTATATGTTCACTTTGCCAGTGGAAGGTGTCACGTAACGATGTAAAGCTGCGCCCTCTTTTGGCTTGCTACAGTCATTTAAGTGCGCAACTAACACCATCAAGTGCCATCTAGGTTTGTTTTTTATAAGATTTTAAAAAGTAATATGGTATGCATAGTCTGCAGATATCTACATGAGAACGTTATCACGGTATTTCGAGGGTGTGAACTTATGTTAGCAGCATTCTTATTTCTTTTCTAACAAGCCTCAATCGAATACAAATTAAAGTGAATGCTATCTGCATACCATGTTACTTAGTCAAGTAAAGAACTTATTTTATAAACAATCAAAAATGGATCCAAAACACATTATTAGTAGAGGGGAAACTCATCTGAAGCTCATCTGTAAAACGAGTGCTGCTCCTAAAATTATTTGGGAGGCGAAAACGTATTCTTCAAAACCCCCGACTATATTTTCTGCAGAATTAAAATAAAAATAGAAAACTTAAATACAATTAAATTAATTGCTGAAAAGAACTGCATACAAACATTTCATTTATGTTGACCATAAACGAATTGGCAGCACCGAAAAAAATCCAACTGAATTATAGAGGCCATGCCGTAATTTTTAAGTTCGGGGTGAGCAATTAATTGAACACACGATTTCGTAGTATTTGTGGTTAAGCACTGCACTCATGTAGAGGCATATTTATCGCACCGAACAGATTCAAACTGTGTGAGTTATCCTGTTTTGGAGCTGCAGCATGTCCTGCCACTGTGTCAGTTGCGGTATTTAGTAGTTGGCTGCACTTCGCCTCGGATCAATGCCTAATTGATCGGTGTTTGTGTGTGTTTTTTTTTTTTTTTTTTTTGTACGCTCATACAAAAATGTGAAAAATGTTTAAAGGTAATGAGTTGTTCGAACTCGAAATTACGTCTAACCACAAACATTTTTTATGCATTAGTGTTATACAGGGCATTGTAGAATGGTTTGGAATGCATTGTAGTGTTTATAAAGCTTTTAATGAAAAGAGCAGCTTAATTTAGATTGAGTTCCACGAATATGAAGTACGCTATAAATTGAGAAAAGTTTACGGAGAACTAGCTTAACTAAGCGGGCTGTGCTGTGAAGTAAAACGATATGCATCGGTTTAATGGAACGATAACAAAGCAACCGATAGCGGTAAGAAAGCAACAATGAAAAAGGTAGAGAAACTTTTCGAAATTATGTTACCAAACTTAGCAGCAGACAGCAAAAGAGCATTGGTGTTGTGCAATGCTGCACACTGTTTGTACGAGTACATCATCATCCCATCCTTATCATATGTGTGGTGAAGTTTTTCAGTAGCGCCCTATGTAAAGACAAGAAAAGCTTCCTGTTGCTTGAACACATTTCACTTACATTCCCAGTATTAATACGATGGTGTTTGGCTGGTGGTTCAAGGTCCCTATGCACTAACATTTCGTTAACTACTGGTTGTTAGTCTTAACGATTTAATTAACTACTGGTTGTTAGACCTTAGCTAGCAATAAAAATGCACCATTGAACACGCGATAGAAGCAAAGTTTCTACTCAAAGGGAAAACTGTATGCATGCATATTTTGATTACACCGTTCTGTAGCCTAAGCGGCTTAATATATTTAAATATATATATGAGAAATCGTTGGACTCCGTTCTATTGCGGGTGTGTTAAAAGGTTTAATATTTTTCGCTAGTGCAGCTAAACAACTGAGTACATTTTCTCTTCTCACTTATTGCTCTCCATTTACCAAACACTGCTAAATACAGTTACTTACACACTCAAGGTGTATTTATATACCTTGTACACACTTGTCGTTACACATTTGCACTGTTGTCTCTCTTCTGAGAATTTCTCTCAGTTGGTATATCTTGTTTTCACATGTTTGGGTGCTCTCACGATTGATGTTCTCTCCCTTACTCATATAAAACCGTTGCTGATGTGTGAGTTGCTACTATATTGTATTAAAAAATAATAGCATACCTTTAGGCATATATTTCTATTACACTATACCTAATTGAGTGCACACTAAAGCGACTCTGTATGCAACGCAATCCACCTGTATAAAGTTTATTTTTACGTTGAAAAACCAATTCAAAATATTATGTGGCTTTTGTTTGGCTTTATTTATCCATTCCATGCTATACGTATGTGTATATACAATACAAGTAGGTAATCCATAAGCATATAAATATATTAAAAACCATTAAGCGGGTTAAATGCAATTATTTTTATTTGTTTATAGCCAACAATGACCACTACTGACATCGTTTACGTGTGCCAACGCGTTTGTTTTTGAAGCATTTTTTTCTATAGAATTTTTATTGAGTTGTTATTTTTTAGTGGTGAACCTTTTTGGCATTCGTTATGTGTGTCTGTAAAAGATATTTTAAATAAAAATTTATGTTTATTTTTATTTTTATGTAGTGGCATTAAGAGTTATTTGTTTTACATAAAATGCATAGCAAATTTTCATTAAAACTTTTTTTTCGCCAAACTTTTTTTTTTGTACAAATAAATATAAACCAATATTTACTAAAATTATATACTCAAAACACTCATTTCGGTTTCGTTTTTACATCATTTTTTGCATAAAGTTGTGCAGATGTTGGTATATCACCAATGAAAAAGTTTGCCGGTATAAAATGAAAGATTTTCTGTAAAACATCCAGTAAAATGTCTTCTATGGATTGTGTTATAACCGAGTACAAAGCATCAGCCAACATGCGCCAATTGTCATTGAAGAATTTATTTGTACTATCCTCTGTTGAAGAGCGAAATTTAGAAAAGTATATGAAATTATAACCATTTCCATACCTAATTGCTTATTGCCATTGAAAAGATTTGTGAAATATGATTTTAAATTATCCATTTTAAAATTGACACGACAATTAGTAACATTATAGAAGGTAAAGCCACCCTTTTCATAGAGGCGCGTCTTCGTATGCATGATTATGGTGGTATTTTCTAGAAATATAATAAAAAATTAATACTAAAATATACTAAAAATATAATCAAACTCCACTATACACACCCGCATCCAGAAACACCTGACCGCGCCCATTCAGCGGTATTAGTAGTATTCTGCCATTGAGACTATAATCACCCTGTAGCTTCATAACAGGCAACGTAAATGTGGTCTTCCAGCTGTAATCCTTTGGATAGACACTGGACAATAGAAGTAAAGTTTTAATTACATGTTATAGCATGATTACCAAGTTCTGCATACTTACATGCTTTCTAGCACATGCGTATGTCCAAAACCGATAATTTTTACATTGGATAACTCCACTTTTAGATTAATGGCATTGCTATTGCCTTGCGATATACGTATGCGATTCAAATAAAATGGATCAAAACTTTCAATGCTTGTCAAGCCGGGTATGCCTGTAATAATTTCAATAGTAATTAGTGTTTATTTTAGTTCTTCAACATAAATACTCACCATCATTTAGTTTATCAAACAGCTGCTGTATGCTTTTTGTGGAACAATTGACGAAATTTCTATCAGCAATTTTACATTGTTTGATGTACTCTGCTGTGGTTGATTGCAATCGTTTTTAGCAATAATAGAATGTAAGATACATGCAAATAGAATTCGATTTAGTTGTTGCAGCAGTTATATTAAATGAATGAGAAATATTGTTAATTTGATGGAACTGTAGCTTCAATTTGAAAGGATAAGTTTATCAGTTAAACAATTTTGGATGAATTTTTGGATGCGCTATATTTATTAATTTAAATGTTTAATTTTAGTTTAACAGTTTGAAAAAAAAAGAACACGAACGGTTTGGAATATCTTCAAAATTTTAATGGCATTCGAAAGCAATGAGTCTACTAACAATAATGGAGTATGACCTCATTCAAATGGCTATCCCGGCTGGCCTTGATGAACTTCAACCATTTGATCCATTTTTCGATTACGTTTCGACATAAATACGGCTTTACGGTTCAGTCCTGCCACCAATGCGAAATCCACACCCAACTGTAATTTTTTTTTGAGTATCTAATGTCTCCTGTGCATTCTCCTGGAACAACCAATGACAATGGCAGATAGGTACTACCACTTCATGAGGAAGAATATAACTATTTTCCTTCGCACAGCAGTGTCAAGGCTCTTTGTCCTGAGAACAAGCATCACTTTTTGGCAAATTAAATTTTTGTCCGACCATGTCCATTCACCATGCACCATTTTTAGCATGGACGGCTACTTGAGGGTTCCGTCAAAAATCTTCAAGGCTATCGCCATTAAGTGGTTCATTTGTGAAAGACTATGCCTGAATTTCGTCACATTCCCGGCGTGACCAAATCGGCTCCAATGCTTGCTCATGTACTTCAAAGCATTATCAACTGTTTTCAAAACACAGGACTATCGCCATTTAACTCCATTTGCATCAAGACTTAAATCGATTCATGTCTGTCTGTCTGTCTTGCTGTAGGTTTGTCTGTCTGTCTATCCCCAGTTTGTGTGAGTCGAAACCCAGTCAAGTCACTCATATTATAAAATATGGAACTGAAGTCGGTTATGGAGATTTCCTTCGTTCCTAGCCTGACCTGCCATGCTCACTTATACTGGTACCTACTTTTCTGATTAACATTTTTTATTACAGTCAATATCGCTGTAGTGTCTTCCCATAGATGGAGGCTTCACAGAAAGGTAGTTCCCATAGAGGCCAACCGTTCACTTTATGGTTTCTGTAGGTAAAATTTTAGCTATATCTCGAGCTTCCGAACATTTCTCAAATCACCCGACTCTCCACTCTTTTATATGAAAAACAGATTGAATAATAATTTTTTGTTTCATAAATCCGATTGAATTGAACATCTTTTGGTCTTATTACACCTAATTTATAGCTTGAGACTGTACACATAACATAACTACAACATATTTCCGCATATATTATACATATTTTGTAGTACATTTTGTTTGGTCAAATTTTAGTAGATTTTTTGAATCCCGCCTCGACTTACGCGGATCAGTAAGAAATCCATCATCACACTTAACAACATAAAAAACACAAGCGTATAATACACTATATAACAAAAACACTTTCATTGTCCAACCAATATATTTTGTTGTTCAAAGCGTTTAGAACCACTTTACAAGCACAGTGCAGTGCAGTGCAGTGCAGACCAGTCGACGTCGAATTGCAAACTGAAAAGCGTGGAAAATATTTTCCAAATAAGTTTTTCATATTTTCGCTTTCTGTGAGGCGCGAAACTGGCTTGGCTTGAATTAGGTGCGCTGCGCAATTGTGGCGCAATCTGCAATGCTAGAGTAGAGCAGCTTGCAACTAGCTGCGCATGCGCAACTTAACCGGTGCACAAAAATAAGCCGGCAATCAGAAGCCAGAACCGAACGCTGTGCAAACGCTTAGAGCACCAACGGCAGCAGCAGCAACTGTTATACACAGAAAAAAAAAACGTTGTAAATTTAACTATTTACACGTTGATTTTAGAATTTTTTTTCCAATTTTGTTACAATAAATCAAAGTGAGTCATATTTGATTTAAAGTGTGGTTATATTTAATTTAAATACGTTCCATCTTTACTTTAAGTATTAATCATACTTAATTTAAGTGCATAATAAAATCAATAATGTTTACATTTCATTTTACTCTCACGTTTCTTTCGCTGAGTGTACAAACAAATTTCATCATCGGCACACACAGCTAGCTGCAAGTGGCTGAAAACGCTTGCTGCACTTGCACGTTGCGCATGCGCAGTAAACGCATTCGTTCATGCGCAATTTTTACTACTGCTGAAATATCTATATACGAGTATTTTTTTTTCTTTTCATGTAATTCCATTTGAATTCAACTGCAATTTTGTTTACTTACTATCGAAGTATCTATTATTTTTTCTGCTGCAGCATTTCGTTCGGACATTGCGATTCGGATTGCGACATTTTTGACAATCAGTTATGCGTTAAGTTTCACATTTTGTAATTGAGTTTGACTTGTGTGACAAGAATTTTGGATAATTTGGTTAGTTTAAAATTGAGTGTGTGGTTTTGTTTTTGAAGTTTGAACTTGTTTGATTGCAAAGTGGATTTAAAGTAATATGTGGTCGATGTAAATAATGGTTATAGGCTAGTCTTAGCTCATTAAACATACATAAATCTAGCAGTATGCAAGACAAAACTATTTTCGGGCGCTTGGCATAGCTTTTACATAGCTCAATTTTCGCTGACTTACGAATATTAAATATGCATCTACTTCAAGAGCATCTAAAACTGATAAAGAGGGCAAATCAAAGAAATTTATTCTATATATGAACGCAAATTTTAACGCAAATCTATGAAACCTACTATGTAAAAATTTGTACGAACACTGCAAATTGACAGTAAAATTGGCGGTGTGGGTGCTCGCAGTAAATGGTTGAGATTCGGTAAAAATGTAAATGCCACCGAAAAAAAATCTAAAATTGGACTGTACCACGCCATCATATAAGAGAAATTCAATAGAGGGCATAGCAACGAACGCCGGGTACACTAGTAACTTCAAAAGTTACTGCAAAACAAAAACTATAAGCATTGTAAACAATCGAAAAGGAAAAATAATGTTGAATTGCAATTGGGTTGTAATTTGATTGAAAGGGACACCATTGACTTACTCACCATCATCAGTTTATTTGTTTGCTTATTTTTTGTTTCAATATACTCTCTTTAGCACACACAACCAATTCCGAACTAACGAATCACCAGTACCCTGGTAACCAGCACTAGTTCCTCTTATATTTTGTTCTGCATGGTTTTGATAGTGAAATTTAGCATGGCTATGTCATTGCAAGCGCCAACTGGCATCCTCTGCATTTACTAGTATTCACTAGCGCTTTCACTAGTTCCGAATGACTAGCTACCACACCAGTGAAAAGTAACTAGTGATTTCGCTAGTGCTAACTCTGACTCGCATAATCAATTTGTTTTTAGAATATGGCTTTTTTGAAGTTCTGAATCGCCCAATTTAAATAGAATTAAAATCTGTCTAAAAATTAATTTATTACTCAACTCATAATATTCACACAGTTTGTAGTAGTAGAGTCAGTTTGCCTTCTTGATCAACTCGACGAGAAGACACGATCTAGCCATGTCCGTCGGTCTGTCTGTCTGATAGTTGCTGCGCATTTTTTTTTTTATCACATTTTTCTAGCTGTCTGGCTCAAAGCTGGTCTCAAGTCTATAGAGTATACATATTGATCAGCAAATAGTGCTGAGCACAAAGTCTCAGCGTCCTAGCTACATCAGCTAACAAGCACATCGCACGCCGATTTGCTGAATCACATGCATTTTGCACTTTCTCTTTACTTTCGCAGCTAAAACAAAAAGAATTTCTTTGCTTTTTCTAATTCTAAATAGATTATCTGCTGCATTACAGAGTTCTAGTAAATTCACTAGGTCTCGGTAATGCAAAGCGTAACTGGTGTATTTACTAGCGAGCTTAGTGATTCTACACTTGCGAACTGGAGTGTTTATACTACATTAATGCGAAATAGACTGACTACTTTGCTTTATCTCCTTTCTTTCTTTCATTATAAAACTAATCAGAGCTTCACTAATTGAAACGATAGTAAGTGCCTATGCTATATTAAATATCTCACAAATGTTATAGTTTTCTCTGTCACTAATTAAAAACTAAACACAATATACAACCCAAATATCTGCAAACCATTTAATTAAATTCCGTGCAGCATATTCTTCATTAATTAACTCTGTTCCGTGAAAAGTTTTCCGTAACAGTTGTGCGCGAACCCGCAGTAATTAAGTCAAAGCACGAAAAATGTGCTGCCAACTTAATTTTATTTTAATTTTTTGGACAGAACTTTTTTATTATACAAAAATGTTGCTTATCTATCTAAGCCAAGTTGAAAATAAGTTTGAAATGCAGAAAATTTTACAAAAACAAGAAGAAGAAAAGTATTGCAATTATAAAATTAGTTTTAAGCAGAAGTTGCGTCTTCTCTCCGAAATATAATTAATATATATTAGAAAATGTGTTAAGTTGCATAGAAAATATTGATTAGTAATTAGTTTTAAATAGTTTACAACCACTTATATTGCTATTTAGAACCGAATGTAATTAAATCTACACATTTAAATATTTGCTACGAACTCGCCAAATTTTTGGCTCCAAATTTTGGCTTCAATTCACTTTTGTTTAATCGGCTTAGCACGCAGAATCCGACTTTGTGCAACTCTTTCTGCATATATTTGTGGTAAATATTCATATTTCTGTGTACTATATGCCCTTTTTTTCAATGCTCATATGCCAAAATATTCATATTTAGGCCAGTTCAGCCAACCAGACAAAATTTGCCACCGCCAACGCCACAAATCCAGTCATACAAATTAATTATAATACGACCACACATACTACATACTCTGTATACATATAAGCAAAAAAGATCCCCCAACAATCCGGAAAAAATATGAAAGACAATGCATACGAAATGAATAGCAAAGTCAGCTGGTCAGCTGGCGAATCGCATAGAAGTAATTTAATTTTTGAAACACACAAAAACTCATTTCATGGGTCAAATGCTACAATCTCGCAATACTTGAGGCATGTCTCTATCTATCTACTACATATATACATATATACACGATTCAAGTATTCATATGCATTCGAAAGTTGGGGCGAAATTGCCCAATTTTCGTTACGTTTTCATTTTCATGCGCAAAACTGAACAAAAAAAAAAAGGAAAAACCTCTAAAAGAATGGTTTGTGGTCATGGCATGAGTGCCTGAAGCATGGAGACACACAACTAGCATCAAAATCCTATTAGTTGCAATCTGCAGGGTGTACAGATACACATTCATATACACAGCAGCACAAATCCAATGTCAGATAGGTTGCCTGCCTTTTACTCTATTTTTTTTCACGTATTTTGTCAGCATTTATTTGGCAAATTAATTCCCGAAAAGGTAAACTTCTGCAACTCCTTTTGGAAAAAAACTGTGAATGCGATTTGAAACAATCAACCCAAGCGAAAGGGATGCTAACTCTGGAAAAAGCACAATGAAATGAGTAGAAATGAAAAAGAATAATGTTACAACGATGAAACCGAAACTTTAATATCCTACACGGGATCTAGCTTCAATTTGTATAGGTACCAAAGAAAAATTTTAGATGAAATTAAATTTAGAATAGGGTATCACCTTTCAAAATACTTCATTTTATTCCAAAATTTAAGAAATATCTCTGTAATACGCACCCTGAGTATAGCCAACAGTCTGTGTAAGATATAAGTATATCCTATAGAACACTAATCTGGATTAAAGTAGCACATTTTATAGGATTTTTATTAGTAACCTCCGCACCAAATTTGGAGACTCTAATCTAATCCCTAGGCTAGGTTAGCCACCACCACATAGATCAGAAAGGCCCATTGTGGTATCACAAATCACTTATTTGAGAGTGTGACACCGCTCCCCAATTGTGGATATTTCTGAAAGGTCATAGAGAAAATGCTCCCACATATGCATGAACCTACTTCTACTTATAGCCGGGCACTACACAGCGGGTGCTGAACGCTCTGTTCCTATTCGATATTTTGATAGCTTCGGTCGTATCCTGGGCAACTTGCAGAGGCATTCCGACCGTGTTTCTTAAAAGTATTTGGGCGATGATACCCTGTGTTGCAAGTTCGTCTGCATCTTCTCTCGATTTCCCCGTGCACTGGCACCCAAATAAGGTTTATACTATATTGCTAGGCCATCTCTCTGAGAGATCTTCTTCATTGAGTAATGGTTTTTGATTTTGTTGTGCTTTTAGCGCTACTTGACCGTCTGTGTATATCAATACAGTGATTTGTTCCATCGAATGAATTCATAGAAGATGTACAGCTTCCTGAATCGCTACAAGTTCGGCTTCCTGACGCTGCAATAGTAAGGAGTCCTGAAAGAGGCTTCTACACCCATTTTTGGGTCGTATATGCTCGCAGAGAGTCTACGGAAACACGCTGCTTTTTTCTATGGCAATATCGTCCTCATTCGCAATAACTTCCTAGTCCTTACCATCTTATCGATAGCCCAGATCCATAGAAGAAGAGAGAGAACTCTACCTTAACCGCCCTGCACTTAAGCAATTAGCTAATGATGCCTACTAATGATCTACTCCCACATAAGTGGACCACAGAGCAGATGTAGGCAGCAAATGAACAAACCAAAGAGAGAATGTGATAAAGTGGTGCGACCCTTCTGCTATCAAAACAGAGCAGCCTTTAATTCAAATTTTTTGTTTCTTTGTTCTTCTCAGCAGAAGGTAGAAGACTTCGGCAAAAGATCGGCTAGGGTCTGTGTGAACAGTTAAATAACTAGTCATTAAGGCTATACGCTATAGGTTCTGGATCAATGTTGAATATGTTATCCGATCTGAAACTAGTAAAAATCAAACCAAATTCAGTCTATCTAGTGCCTATAGTAAAAAAAAATATACGGAGCGCCAGCTAAAGTGAGAAAGAGACGGACGAGACAAGCACTGTTAAGTAGTAAGTGAAATGAGAGACCGAGTTTCAGTTCGAAATCGAAACTGAACAAAAACAAAAAAATTAGCTGATCAAGCTTATAGAAATATGTATATACCTTATAGAACCTTCGCTACCTTATTCAAAGTTTTACAAACTTGCCGACAAACTAATATTTACTATACTTTTCACACTGTGTGTGTAGGGTGTAAAAGGTACAATTTTCAAGCTGCAGCACAAAGAAAGTCAACAGCCGCATTTGTTTTTGGGGGTTAGTGTTAGTCTTATGAGAGTTGATGAAGTAAAAGACATCGACGTCGGACGTCGGACGTCGGAGACGTGAGACGTGGTGGAGCACGCTGCTCTTGACTATAATGGCGCTGATAATCATCATAGCCCAAAAGCATATAACCATAATTCTAAACCTTCTAGCAGCCTTACAATGTCACAATTTGTGACAATTCCTTTTTGCGGCTTAATATTTTCTGCGGCTGCTTGTCCTTTTGTTAGCCTTTTTTAGCTGCTGGGAAAACGCACTGGTTGCGCTTTTATTTGCACAACTTGCGCTTTTCGGATTTTGTTGCCTTGACCATTTTGCATATTATTATTAGTATTTTTTTTTTTATTTTTCTGTCTTTTTGGTTTAAATTAACATGTACATAAATATTTTGTATTGTTCATAATACAAACTTTGAACTAGCCGAAAGGGTCTCAACAGCTGAAATCTGTACAAAGACAGACGCCAGGCTTAATTTCAAAGATTCTATTTTCTGATTGTGTCATACTTATTTTCACTTTCTGTATATAGTAAGATTAAAAATTCTTGGAAAAACTTCATGTTTTGTTTGGTTTAAGTAAATTATTTTTAATGATGTGCGCATTGTTAGTTCTTGAACTGATTTCTTCAGGGACTTTGGAATTGTGGTATAAATGTTTTGTAGTTTAAATAGCTTGTTAAGCTTAGGATTTTTATTATAATATAGCACAAGGTTTATATACAATCTATACAAACTTTGTACGAAGCAAAGAGCCCACACTTGCATTGAGTTTGTTGTATGTTGTCTGCATTTCAAAGGCTTCCAAATTAGCTTATCATGTGGCATACAAATTATTTGACTTAGACAAGTTTGCCAATGCAAATTTTGGCTCATTAGCAATGAGTAAACAATTTCACTGAACAAATTTATATTTCATTCGCGATATATGCATGAAAATAGCAAATGATACACATTGATTTGATTAAAACGGTTGCTTACTCGGAGCCTGTTATGCTCGCTATGTCTGCTGTGTCTGTTCTGCTCGTTATGTCTGTTGTATCTGCTGTGTCCGTTATATCTGCTGTGTCCAGTATGTCTGCTATATCCGTTATGTTCGCTGTGTCCGCTGTAGCCGTTATGTCCGCTGTGTCCGCTGTGTCTACTGTGACTGCTATGTTCGCTGTGTCCACTGTGTCCGCTGTGTCCGCTGTGTCTGCTGTGTCCGTTATATTTGCTGTGTACACTGTGTGTTCGTTATGTCTCTTGTGTTCGTTATTACTACTGCGTCCGTTATGCCTACTCTGTCCGTTGTGACTGCTGTGTCTGTTGTACTATCTGATGAGTATGTTGTGTCTGTTTTAATGTTTTGTGTCTATTTTACATTCTTTAGGAATAACAGCTACATATGTCGGTTGCATTCACATTGATTTCAACTGTTTCTGTTTTGTCTGTTTAAATTATAATTACCTAATATTCAAGTAAAGTTCAACTGTTTTACAAACAATTCCATAAAGAACTTATTATCAAAATACAAGTTTCCATTTTCGATATATAAGTACTTAAAAAAATACATATCTTTAATGAATACACTTTGTGAGATTATTTAATTTCGGTAATTGCCTAAGAGTATGCACTTAACTTTATTTTCGACAACGTAATTGAAAAATCCGCTTAAAAAGCTAAAAAAAAAAACAATATTTTAAGAAAAATTGTATATGGCGGCAACATAAATCTATTGAAAAGTTACCAGAGAGCATACAGTGCCAACAACAATAGGGTGGACGATGGGTCTAACGATAACGAAACCAAAAAATTAAAAAAAAGGAAAGTTATATAACAACATTTGCTATAGACCGCAGGACACTACATATAGAAATGTATGGAGACAACAGCCGCCAAGTCAAAAAAAAAAAAAAGTGTAGCTAAATTGTGTACAATACAAAATGTAGCGAATTGCTGTGGATAGATTTGTATAGAGGTTTGTTTAAAAAATGTTGACTTTAAAACAGTTGAAGTCATTGGACGTTTAAGGAAAGCGGATTCCTGAATTAGAGTTGGTCTAGTAATAGTTTAAAATCGTATTTTCAGCGCTATTTGGAAGATTTGCAAGAGAACTTTTAACGAAAGTTCAAAATCAACGAAGTTTCAAAATCAAATTAAACTTATCCGGAAGCAGTGATCCACAATTGAATTGATCCATGCAGATCAATTCAAGGACGCAGAAGTTTCCAAGGAAATATATTCATAAATAAGGTCAAAACACGTGTCTCACTTGCATCTAAAATTTTTTCGAAAAAGAATTATTATTATTATTGTTATTTTCGTAATTAGAAATCATTTTCTCAATGTAATAACCTCGACATGGAGCCAGAAAACCCCATATTTTCAGTTGCTAATTAAAAATTTTTTGTAATGAATTCAATTTGATTATTTTGTTAACAAACCACGTATAAACCCACACACTCCCGAAAAAAAAAACTTGAGAGCAAAAAAAGTTAAGAGGACACGTCAGGAAAGTAAGAAAAATACGCCCACACACAAACAGGCAATAAGGCGACTTATTGGCTGTCCAGTCTTTGGCCGGATTGGACTCTTATCTTATCGTGATTTTTCAGAGCAACCAACTTGAAGCGAAGTTTTTTTTTTTTTGTCCCTGCAGCCTTTATAAAACTCTAATGAAATGCGTCGGTAGAAAGCGGCAGCAGCAAAATGAAGTACTCGCAAATGAAGAAAACCACCAAGTTGTCCAAAAAGTAGCTGGCTAAAGAAGTTTTTCTTCTTTTTACTTGTATTTTTTTTTCAGAGTCGCCATTCAAGAAAAGTAAAGATTTTTTACGGCGTTGCAATTTCTGTGCGCTTGATTGGACGCTCTTACACTGTATGTCTGGCCGGTTTGGACATATATCCTGATATATGAGTGGACATGCATGAAAATCCTTAGCAATTGCATAAGCTCATAGTGCAAAGACATTGTACTTGAAGCGACTGCAAAAGTCTGCTTTTTCTTGTAAGGCGTTTGAAGTTTTTTTAAGTTTTTTTTTTTGTGTTAAGTCGCCAGTTGAAGGACAGTAATGCCCAAAGAGAGACTACAGTCCAGAAAGATTCTTTACCCCTGCAACTGCCATGTATGTAACTAGTCTGTCTGTCTGCCCACTTGTTCATTGAGACGCCATTCGTATATGGCATTTTTATCTCACGTTGCATGCATTTCACTGATTATAAAAGTTTGCTGTTTTTCTTTTCAATTTGCTGTAGAGTTTTATGGAGATAAAATTATGAAAGCAATGACTTTTTCCTTAATTTTGCAATGAGTTTATAGAACGATGGTTTTGTTTGAATTCCTTTAACAGTATTTAATAAGTATCGTAAAACAATGCAATTCGATAAATTAGAAAATAAATCGTATACAAATTGTAACGATACATTAAATCGATACATTTTTGCTAATAAAACTTCGGCAATGTATCGATACGCTGATTTTGGGTTTGCTATTTACAACGTCTTATTTATTTTTTATTGCAATATAAGTTAATAAAACTGCAAAGCCAAAGCGACTAATAGATTTAATGAATGTGTTTAATAAATTACCTTTTTCATTGTTTGAAATTCGACCATTTGCGCTGTCCGAATTTTCAGTTTTTTACCCAGCTTTGATTTAAAGTACATCGCACGCATGCAAAAAGCGATGATAACCTAAGGCATCCATAAATAGCTTCGATAAAACAAAACTTAAAGAACCCAGAAGTATATGACTCAAACGGTATATTTGTATATCAGATCCTACCAACTCACCAAGTTCCAGGAAAAGAATAGGACATCAAAGATTAATGTTATTCAATTCATTTCACTCTGCCCCTCAACTCACACCTAGGTGTCGGACAGATCGGTAAACGACGCTAAGTATTAACCAATAGAAACACAGTTAATCCGAACGCACACAGTTCCGTATTGGTGTTGATGCTTCTTCTTCTTCTTTGAGTCGTATGAACATTACGGATAAAACAGGTAATTCTATTATGAGACTTTATCTAAAATGGGTGTGTTAAATTGTAATTGTTTGCAACTCTAGACAACAATACATTTCCAATGATATATCTGTTTTCCCCAACTACACCAGTTTACAAAATCGAAGTATTTGTCTGCGCACCATAACTTACTATGATTTTCCTGTGCATTTTGATCCGCTAAACATGAAAATCAAACTGAATACCTAAATGGGAAAGGCAAACGAAGTTTATACTAAGACAAACGAAGGCTAACAGCGTACAAATGAACTGCAGTCCTAAAAATTCACTTTTTACGTATTGGAGTGTTCTCTTCATGCAATATATTTTCAATTCTGCTTTTTTTTTTTAGTTTGGCAAACGAAGTTTTAACTTGGCCAAACTTAATCTAACGTTAGAGCCGAGAAATTTATTCTAGAAAATTAAAATTTCACACTTTTAAGTGTCAATTTCATTGCGCTCAATTGGATACTTTTATTTCAAGTATTTAGTTTAAAAAAGCTGCTACTTATATCAAAATTGATTAACAACGTTTCCGATGCATTCCTTTCAAAAGCCTCCAATATATTGTCAATTAGCAGGCTTCAATTTTGCATTTTTACATTTAGTTGCCACAGACTGCATAAAATCTTATCTTAAATAAATTCAGTGCTCATGTCGCACTAAGTTATTCAAATAAAATAAATTGAAAATCAAAATCAATGCAGCATGCAAATTCTCTGGCATTAAATACAGATAGAAAAGTGTTCTGAGCTCAGTTCTTCTTTCTTTTTTTTTATTGTGAAAATTTATATGCAGCAGCAGCAATTCAATAACAATTTACAGCTTGAAGCATTTTGCCAATAAATTCGAAAAAAGGCTTAAGGACTTTTGCAAGCGATTCAAAATGCCAGCAAGCCAACATAGAAGATATATATATATATATATATATATATATATATATATATATATATATATATATATATATATATATATATATCGTATGCATCTACGATATAACCATGTACCATATGCGTAGCATTTGAAGGAATTATCATACGACAAGTAAAAAAAAAATATTATACAGAAAAGTTGAAATAAAAAGCTGATATTGCATAAAAATAATTAAAATTTATTTTAAATACGAAAAATTATATGACATTTTCTGTCAGCTCAGTTTAATTTTTGTAAATTTAACAAATACGTCTGTCCGTCTCAATATCCGCTTAAATGCTGCACAACATCATCACCATCACCGGGGCATGATCATCCATGGAGTACTTTGCTGCGAGCTTTATGAATCCTTTACTACTAAATGCCATGCAACGCAGAAAATTTTGCTGAGCGCGTGAAAATTAATTAAAATATTCTGCCGCAGAGCATAACTGAATTTTAATTGAACGCAATCAATTCGAATTTATTACCAAAACTACCGAAAATGGCATATTGAATGAATGCATCGCAATGTAATGGCATGCCACCATAGTACGAGACATCGTTCGCCATCCATTCATTGTCTGACCCAAAGCACCCAAACCAAATGGCAAAGTTTTCGTGTTTTTGTGTCGCATTCAATTTTATTAGTTTCGGTGGATTTTATGGATAAGGTATGGCCAAGGCTTTGACGTGCGCAGTTTAATTGAATTCAGCACAGAGTATTTCCTCTTTTTAAGCTCATCATCCTTTTTCATTTTTTCAGTATCTTAATGAATTTTAATAAAGATAATCGAAGGGTTTTCTTTTTAGTTTATTATTTCTTGAAATCAACTTTAAAATATGCATAAATGGCGGTGGTGGTGAAACTTTCAAAATTCGTTTGAGTTATACACGCACTCCATAAAATCTTCGTTAAGCAATTAAGCGGAAAGAATACTTGATTGTAATGATGCGATACAATAACATCAACTTTATTAACTTGCTTAGGTCTCTCTGTATACAACTTTCCGCATAGAACTCAACATTGCTTTATAATAGTATGTGCATATAAATGGGTTAAAAGGCTTAAGAATAGAACTTATACTCTACTTGGTGTACGCAAAATTAAATTATCAAAAAAAATGTATGAAGAACTGTCTGTTTCATACCTGTACTGAGCACAAAGTCAGTAACAATAGCATTAAATGTTTCAAATAACGGCATAAACTATTTAAGAAACGGCATAAAAGTATCATTTTGAACTTTTAGCTCTCATATACTCTGGTATGGAACACAAACAGTCATCGGCATAAACCGAACTTTATATTTGCTCTTCGTTTGAAGCTTATTTTTCAACAGATGCCACAAATACTGTCATTTTGTGCGCGATATCTGCACTTAAAGCGGTTTAAATGTCATGAAGTTTAGCCTAAATGTGGGAATGTAAGCAGAAAACTTGCGAATGCACAAGATCACATATATCAGGCCGGAATACCAACTGACGAGATCCGTAGTGATTGTCAAGATCGATGAAAAATGTTATATATGCAGATCATTCCCGAAAGAGCTGACGCAGAGAAATACTTAAAATACGTATAAAATTCTACAACTAATTATAAAAATTTAATACTACGAACAAATCTATAATTAAGTCAAGTCATAAAGTCTCAGTATATAAAATAAGTCCTTTTTGACTTAAGGTAAGTAGAAAATTCTTATATCAACCTCTGAGAGGCAAAAAAACTGTGAGCTAAATCAAATTCACTCTCTCAGCTGCTCCAATTTCTTCGCACTGACAGTAAACGGTAAAATCAATCGGTTATGATTCAGCAACTCCATTTGTCGGGTGCTCGCTATTTAAGATTTTTGAGACGATGACACTTTTGAAGCACCGTTCGAATGTGTCGTGGTTCGATACTGGAGAATGTCAACACCCCCCCAACAACAAATTTTTTTGCAAAAATATGACAAAAAATATTCATTAACTCTTTTAAACCAGAAATTCAGCCACACAGTTTAAAGTTTCAATCAACAAACAAGTGAAATTTCAATTCAGACTCTTTTTTCTTTTTTTGAGTATTTACTTCTGTCTACATTGAGATAGACATGCAGCTCTAGCTAAACATGCCAACTTTTCAACAGTCTATAGATACTTTGTCTAACATTTCAATTGGTAAACATACTTGAGCTGCTATATATACTCAGTCGAAAAAAACTGCATACGCTGCGAAAATAAATATATACAAGAGTATCCTTTTTATACAGCTTACTTACTACCAACAACAACATTAGCAACAACAACAAAAAGTGATTTTCCAAAATGGCAAAAGTGTGTTTCACATACACACAAAAGTCTGGCAATATTTCAAGGCCAACCAAAATGGAGATACCCATTGCGTATGTGTTGAAGTAGTTTGCAGAAGTTCGATGAGTAGTTGAAGGTACGAGTACTATCAAATGGGAAGCGCGAACTTTGTGCAATTTGCGCCAATCTTTTGGTGTAAATTGTTGTCTTGCGTCAATGCTTGGTCTGTCTGATGATCTAACTGCGGTCTTCACAAGGAGCAACAGCAGGAGCAGCAGCTGTCTAGTGTTGATTTTTCAAATTATTTGCTAAGGTTTACTCCATGTGATGCTGCTGATGTTCATGACGTTGATGATGATGGCGTTGGTGATGGTGATGGTGATGTTTGTTGCCATTGAAGCTCTTGATGACTTTGGTTGTTTGCTGTAAATACTACACGTATGTGCCTTTGGTCTTTTATGTGGGTGTTGTAAATTTAAACTGTTTTGTTTATTCTAAACTTTGGTTGCTCTATTGAAATTTATAGTTTGCCAACTGACGTCTTACAACCAACTCACATCTCATGTGTGCGCTTGTCTTCTTAGCTTCTGACGTTGTGTCGTCTTGTTATTATTTGTTGAGTTTCTTCTTGTTTGCCATTGTTTAGTTTAGTGGTAGTAATTTGAGAAATTTTTAGTAAAACTTTCTAGACTTGAATGGCAAATGTTTCACAGAAAAAAAGAAAATATATAGTCAAAATTTTTCACCAATTCTGGTTATTGGAATAAGTGCATTATATGAACAAATCTTCTATACATACATAAGTCATTTAAAACCGAATAATAAACAGTGAAAACCAGACAAAGAGAGAGAGAGAGAGAGAGAGAGAGAGATCGTACGATCGTTCTTGCATTTATGCTGTTTTCTAAGTTCACTACTTAACCCATCCATAAAAAGCTTCGATAAAACAAAACTGAAAGAAACAAAACTGAATGAGTTACTATTACGTTAAGAGTAAAACTATGAAGTTCCATGATAAGAAGAGGACATCAAAGCTATAGCTGTCGGAATGCGTATTCCATTCACTCCCCACCTCAACTCACAGGCCTAAGGCTCATTTTTACCACCTATCGAACAGTTCGTTAAAATATTCAAGTAAACATAGAACTTCGGCAGAATGAATTCTATGGACTAAACAACTTAAGAGTGCTGGAAATCAAGCACCGAGCAGTCGAGTTACAGGAAAGGAAGTCCCATAAACTTCTTTACTCTAGTAAAACATTTTGAAGAAAGCGATGATCGATCTATGCGCTAATTGACTATCTTTCATAGAACAGTGATCCAAATCTCAAGAACACCATTTGGATGTGTGTATTTATACGTTGACGATATGAGAAACTGGTGGTGGATAATGTGGTGTAGCAAGTAAGCTAAGTTGGGCAACTTTTTGAATAATCTTTTCCCTATTCTATAGGTTGTTTTCACACCCGAAGGGTAAACTGTTCTATATGCAAAATGGCTGAACATAGGGTGTTTCTCTTCCATGTAATCCTCAATTAAACAAATGTGTTTAAATTGACATTTGTAACATAAAAACCAAATTTGTATTTGTTTTATGTTGAAAACCCGCATTTCTGTCTTTAGGATATTTTTACACTCCTATAAATATTAATCGAATTTTGTCCCTCATTGTAGAAATTTGTTAAGTATCAAGTTAAATTTCAAAGAGTACGTCATATAATACTTCGAACAACTGACTGTGGCTTCAGTTCCGATTCCATTGTTCCGCACTAATAAATACCAAGCTGTTTTAATAGTGCAATTTAATTCATATTATAAGTTTTTCAAAACACATCAAATTAATTTGTAAAAATGGTAGCTGTTGACGAGTGTTGCTGACTTTTTCAAAATACTTTTTACTATTGAAAATTACTTACTACTCATATTCTCATCAGTTAAGCTGTTAATCGAACAGGTGTGAATACCTTAATTTTATTTTCCATAGTTGACTAATAGCAAATTATTTTGTTACAATAGTAAACAACGCTTTTCTTCTCACAGCTGTCGAATATTTTCCAAAGTATCTTGTTAAAAAGTACAACTATCAAACAAACTGAGTGAAAAACTTCACCAAAGTCAAACAGCGTTTGGTAAACATTGAACATGTACACATATGTCATATGGAGCATATAAAACTACAATAGCTGAATGTGTTTTTTGGGGAAAACACTATATATTTTTTGTGTCTTTGAAAACATTTCGTGGCATTTCAATATTCGCAACCAATGTTGCTCAATATTTGCACAAATGTGGTGCCAGCGCATGCAAGTCAGCAACGTGTTCTGTATTGTGTAAAAAAAAATTTTTTTTTCACCGTACTTAAAACTATGCTCCAAAAAAATTTCAAGTAGTGAATTTAATTTTGATTTTAGCTGGAAAAACTGCGCAAAAAAGTATGCATTTGCCTAAACTTCTTATAATAAATAGTTCCCTTATTCACAACACATTCTTCAACTCAAAACTGAAAAGTTACTTAAAATTATTCAACTATGAAAATCTACTTAAAAAATTATGCTAATTTCACTTAAAAGAATTATAAGCAATACAAGTTACAAAAATAATAAAATGCGAGTAAACAATTTGCTTCAAATGAAATAAAATCTTATTAAATCAGTCGATGTGCAGACTGAGATACTCTAAGAGCGAATTATTTCACGCTGCAGACAATCGGCAAACAAACAAATGCCGATGTGCTAACAGAAAATAGAAAAATATACTAAATGGAAAATGTATTTTAACTTTGGTGAAACTGAACGTTTTATACCCTATACAGAAAATGTAACTCACTTGCTCTAAGTCTCTCTGGTAGACAATAGGCATACAGTTGGAGAATTAAAACGATTTCACGTTGATCAACCCTATTTGTTTAGTTTCGAACCATTAAATGTACTTATTGAGTGTGTGAAAGGCGGCACGCGCCAATACAAACGGATCTCTTGGACATTGAACGGTAAACAGCATATACCTTATTTAGATATCTATATAGATAAAAAGATATACAAATAGATACTTGTAGATAGATAAATATATAGATACTTGCAGATAGATAGACAGATATGTAGATAGATACTAGATAGAAAGATAGATACGAGGGCATGCTGAAAAGGCATGTACAAAACATTTATGTAGTTTTCTTGCAAATATGGTTCTTTCCAATTATCAGAATCCGGTCGCCATATATTTCTTAAGGTTCGATATGAATTTTAAGCTGGATCAAGGTTATTTTTAAAGAGAATAATAATAACAAATTATTGTTGCCAAAGAATTTTAAGCTAGGGAGCCACGTGTTTCGTACTCAGCTATCAGAAAATAATATGGCCGAAACACCTCTGGTATAGAACATCTACAAAACATATTTCAAATTGTTTTTGGATTAACTTGAATTAGGGTATAGGTTGCCTCTTTGAATGCATTACAAACTCTCCGACGAACTAATAATACTCATTTAACATTCTTTGTATAGGGTACACAAATAAAACATTATAAAATAATAAGAAATACAAAATTTTGATGCTGCATCATACTCGACTTGCCAGTCATCATGCTAGTTGCCAGAATTTTCTTGAGCATTTACTTCCGCAAAAATCATTTCATTTTGATAGGCAGCAAATGCAGCATTTGTGCCGTTTGTGTATCTTTTGGCTGTTTTCAAGCACCCATTTGCCACTTGAGCACTGACTTCCTAGTCTGATATTTGCACACCAAGGCGTTGGCTCTAACGATGGAGACGACGACGACGATGACGATGACGACTACGACTCCAATGATGATGCTGACGGGTGCCACCAGAACTCAATCTCAATCTCCATCCCAATTGAGCTAATTTTCGAAAATAAAACGCCAAAAGCCAAATTGCTGCAGACTCTAAGTGAGGCATTCTACCCACTCTGCATACACTCGCATAAGATACTTTTGCAGTATTTTTGCCGAAAATTTTCGTAAATTATTGGATAGCCTAAGCAGGTTTATACTCACTTGCTGTATATTGCTAGAGTGCTTCGCAAATACTTGTGCTTAAATTGTAATAAGATTTTCTATAAAGTTTTTAATGTAATTTATGTCAAGTTATTGTTGAGCATTTCAATTTAGTGTGCTTGACATTTTGGTTTGGTGGTGCGGTGAAAATTGTATCTTTTTTGCTGCAAAGATACTTCATTTCGATTTAAAGCATTTTGACCACATTTTGCAGTACTGAAAAATTGTGTTGCATTTTTATAGTGGAACTTAATTAACTGAGAATGCAAGAATTTTATTGAAATAGTAGTTTCCGTAAGAAATACATCTTCTTCCTTGAGTTTTTCAAGACGATAGAGCTGAGGTTCTTGAAGTAACACAGCCATGCAGAGTTAGCAGAGTTAGAGTTTGGAACATGATTGGTAAATAAAGTAAGATGAATCTTCACAAAGCAAACATAGCTTTTGCTGTAGGTATTTCATAAGATTTCCAGAATAGCACAACGTTAAAGAATATTCCCCCAAATTTGTTTGATTTAGATACAACTTTAATTTCTATAATAACTATTTATTTTGCTGCACTAAAAACTTATGAAGTATGACTATCCCATTCTGCGCTCTTGAAGACTTCTTAGAAATTCACAGTCACAGTTTTCTTTACTTCATTTTGTGTGTTTATTAACTTATTCTTCCACCTCCCATATCCAAAAAAAATCCACAAATTTATGAAAATTTTATAAATTCACTGTGAATTTCCTGTGGGATATCAATGAATGCAAATAATTTCAAATTAAACAAATTTCTATACCCCTCTTGCAACAAAGTTTGTATATCTCCTACTTTCTACCATTCCAGCGTTTCGAATTAATAAAATCTAATTTGTTGACAAAGCAGTGTTTCAAGAAATTCATAAAAAACAATGTCCAAAATAAACAGAAACCAATAATGCCATGCAGTCAGTCAGCCGCGAAGACAAACCAAAAGACACCTTCGTTCAACAGAATAATTCAAGAGCAACTTTAGCATCTTCTGCCTCTCCATCAGAAGCAGCTACAATTTAATCATGTTGCCAAACTTCAACACATAAAACACCCACATAGCTTCAGGGAAATTCTACAAGATACTATTTACAGCTACTGTGAAAATATTTACACTTCAACAGATACCGAAAAGCATACCTATCGTACTTAAAATGAGCAATATGTAAACCTCCAGCATGGCGTTAAGAACGCCCATCTGCAGCTAGACGACATGAAATGGCAGCACAAACAATTGAAAGTAGATTTCCGGCTTAAAAATTGTAAAAAAGTATACAAAAAAAAAAAAAAAGAAACACAAAAGAAAACGGTTGCCAATCCCAACAGATAATGGCGCCGTATAAAAGTTACCTGGGGTGTTGCTGTAGGCTGCTCAAGTCGGAAACTCCTCTAAGACTGAGGCGTAAAGATGAGTGCCAAGGAATTGATGTCGAAGAAAAAATTTTGCATAATAAAAACCGACTAAGGATAGGTAAATTTATGTAAAAATTTGTAGCAATTGCAATAAGTAACACAAAGGTAAATGTTGATGTCGTCGTCTTCGCCGCCGAAGCTGGAAGCTGGAAGTGAAAAAAAAACCTGCAATTTAGCTACAGGAACAAATAAATTTCAGCGCGCTTAGTGAATTTTATGCACATTTTATTTGACTTTGTAGAAAAACAAAAAAAAAACCAAAAGTTGCTACTTATATCCTTAAAACATAGTATAACGAATAATATTTGCAGCTTGTGGAATTGCTGATAAGGCATGGAGATGGTTACCGGCTACGCTGACTCTGTTGAAAATATATATTTTGACGCGAATCGAAGTATTATGTAGAAATACCATAGTTCGGTTTAACATCATTCTGTCAACTCTTTACACACAGTTGATTACACGAAACCAACGACTATGATGAAAGAAACTAGTTAAACGAAACGACTAGCTTGAATAAGTCTAGCGAGTAAGACGAACGACAGTGAATACAAAAAAAAAAGAAGTAAGACGAAAAGGCAAGATAAGCAAAATCACTGAGAAATACTAAAAGAAAAATTATGAAACAAGACAATATTAACATAAAACGCAACTAACGAGTTAAATTTTATGTCAAACGAGTAAGGCCCAATGAACGAGCTCACATATTTGTACCAATAACTTCGACTACATATATAGTAGGACTATATAAACAACAGATATATAAACGGTCGTAAACGTTCAAATTTCGACCATAAACTGACTGATCATTACTTGTCACATGAGACATCCTTTAAGTACGCCTGGAACCAGCACATACTCGTGCGGTACTTGGATTTTCCAGCAGCACTTGGCAGCTTCATCTTTATTCAACTCCATATGCAAAGAATTTTAAGTATGTCCCCAATTCAAATATACTGACAGTGCTCGAAAAAGGTGTGACTACAATAAATTTCTATACACAGATACTTTTTTATAATGCAAACATTTTCACTTAATGTTAATTTTTTTTTTTTTGTGTGTTTAATTTAATTGAATGCATAAAAACTGCTCATGTCATACGTTAATTAGATCAGTTCTACTTAACCTGATTAATTTTTGAAATAAATTAAGCATTTAATTAAGGCTGAATGCCAACAATTAATTCAAAATAATTAAAAATTAAACACATCTCATTAAATACAGACTGCAAGATACAAAAACCAAAAATTTGAAACGCTTAAAAAACAAAATAAATGAACATATCGATGAGCATGAACTTTAAATCTGAAATAATAAAAATTTATTGCAAAATAATTGCAATCTCATTAGGCCACACACACTCACATACACACGCAAGCACAGAGATACTTTTATACATACATAGAAACATTCATGCAGATACTTTTGTTCGCACACAACTGCATGGAAAACTGACTACGCCAATTATGCATTTTAATAGCCATGCACAGCAAACGAATTTTCCACACATTTTGTAAAATATTTAATAATAATTGAGCGTAAAATAATCACAGCACATTGAGGAGGGTTTGAGTTTGTAGTGCTTCATTGGATACGCACCGATAATGACAATGTTGCTGTTGAGAGGTGTTTTTGTAGCACGATTGCACCCAGCTGGGGATCAGCAACCGTACTGGTCAGCGTGGTGTCCATGTGCTACAATCTGGCTGGTTCGTTGTAGTAGGTGCACTTCAGGGACTGAAACTCGTTCGTGTGTTAATTGCGATACATGTACACGTGTGCACGAGCCTTGTATACATGCACTGGCACGGATTGCGGCGACAATTGTAATTAAATAGACACCATGTTGCATAGCGGGTAGATGAGTTTAATATAACTTGCTGTTGCTGTTGCTGTATGCTGTATGCTAGTTAAACATTTTTAGCAAGGTATTTGAGTTGAGCGCAGAGTTTTGGCACAAGTATTGTAGAGATTTTGATATAGTTAGGATCTATTTAGATGATCATAAAGATCTTCAGCACAGCTCATAGAATGTTGTTTGCACGTTTGAATATTTCTACAAACTTGTTTCTATCGCATAAAAGCTACTTCTTACACTAGTTTTCATAATAGATACTTGCTTTTACACTTTTCTAGAGTAATTTGGATGTGCTGTACACGAAAAGTGACGATTTTACTTAAACCAGCGTTCCGTGTGAATGGCAAGCCCGATCTCCTTTAGGCATTGATTAAAGAGGTTTTGTTTTATTAAAAAAAACTATATTTAAGTGTATAAACAAATTTATGAAACTGCATCTTCAAAATTTTAATATGCACTCATGCATTTATTTGAACTTATTGAGTTGTCTGCATTAAATCGAATGCATGTATCTGCAACCATATATAGATAGATAGATAGATAGATATATGGCTACTAATTTGAAAGCTTCCACCACAAAATTGTTGCCATACAATATTACGTATGTATATGTAATGACAATTTTGCATAAACCATGTAGATTTGGTGCGGTAGCTGTTTGTGCATTGCGCTTAATGTATGTATCTATAGATACAAGTGTATCTGTATCTATAGATACAAATGTATCTGTTATTTTTATGGCATATTTGCGGTTCATTGTTTTGATTTCAAGTAATATCGTTTTTTTATTTATCAAACTTAATGAGCACACCATGCTTAATGACAAAAACAACACCGACAATTACAATTGTATAGTTAGTTATAAACAGCCAGTACCAAAACACTTAAAATAAATTGTTGTCCATGTTTCAGATACAAATTTGTAGCGAAATTGTTTATAACTGTTCATTGCGTTTGTTTTTTTAAACTTTTTATGATAATTGTTAATTGTTATGTAGAGCTTGTTAATGGCTTAGAGGAAATGGCTAATTTTACATTTTAATAGCTACTTATCCAATACTTAAACTAATCTGTTTTAAACAATTACCAGGCAGAAAAGTTAACAAGAAGATGCTGTGACAAGATAACTGAACTCTATATTGTGCTTAGATCTTTTGAAAATGTTTTGAAGCCGTTGCTTTGTCGTCTTACATGCTTCAATGCTCAATGTTGTTCGTCAGTAATTCGTTTTGCTATTTTACTCGTTTCGTTTTACTCGTTGATAAAACTCATTGGAGAACACATTCTGTAATCTCTGTTAGTTTGGTTTTATGAATTCATGAGGTTTTGTAAAATCGGTCCAATCACTCCAGTAAAGACATGCACTTTCAATGGACAAGAAGTTGATGGAGTTTTATAAAAAGAACACCTACATATATAGTGAAGAGCCTAGACGAGAAACTAGAGGAACTTTCGCTTACTTGAAACTCATTTTCTTTTTTTTTTGTGTTCTGCATTCCTGAATATGCCAATATTAAATCTTCATATAAGCCACATAGACTTGTCTTCAAATACTATTCTATGTTCACCCACTCAAATGTCTATTGTGCACACAGTCAACTTTATGATCATAATTGCTTTTTGCAATGCCTTGTGTTGCTGAAATACCACAAACAGATACATAGAGATACGTAAATAAAAGCCAAAGGCCATTTTATAAATGCAGGCAGGCAGTAGGCTTCATACTGCAGCATGTCCTTTACCAGGCAGCCAACAACCGGAAGTGTTTCGAAGCGCTGTGCATGCTGTAATGTTAACTATTTGCTTAACGCTTTTACTACCAACTATTTGGCCAAGTTGTATTTCTTCTCATTTTTTTTTTTTTTAGTTTTACTCCGATGTAACTCTGATGTGTAGTTGTCGTTGACTTCTTGTCGTTGTCATGTTGCACCATGTTCTGTTCTGTAGTGCCTCTCTGCCACCATTTGGGCCAACAATGAAGACAATACTACTACGGATGTAACAATGGAGCAACAAAAATGCAAAAGTTGTACAGAAAAATTAAACTTTTGTCTTGTCCCAAGAGTTTTTTGGCATACTTTGCTTCTTATTTTATCGCCCTGTGTTTGTTTTATTTTTTGGAAACTTTTTATGTACATTGTTGACAAAACGTTTTTTGCATAAATTTTGCAGTGATTTTTGTTTTTTTTTTTTTTTTTAATTTTTTAGCGATGGTAATAGTTTTCAGTAGAGTGCTGATTGCAGTTTGTTATAGATGAAATGTACTGAGATGGTCTCTTGTTTCATATTTAATATACCAAACGTTATCCAATCTGCTAAAGACAGATCGCAATCGCTTTCATGGCCTCTTGTTACTATGGTTTTGTTAAAGAATCTCACTCACAACTCAATTCGTTTCAAATTTATTTGATAGGCTGGCCACCCTTTTAAATTTTAAAGAATTCTTAATTCCTAAACGGTTATTTGAAATTGTGACCAGTTAAATCCGTGAGTAAGGCCAAACGGCAACTTTCGAATTTTTTGTTATTCGGCTTTTGTCACGGCAGTAATGCGAGCTGTGTCTATAGAGAAAATGTAGCCAAAGGTTTAATCTTTCAACCGGTTTTTAAATTTGGTTGTTCGATTTGGCGATATGTTTCAACATGCGGTCTAAAACGATTTCAAAGCGAAAATGTAGCCGTTCGGTCTCAGTCTACCCTTCATTTCAATATTAAGACTTATATTCTCATCTTAATTAGGTCTCACTGACACTCATTGCTTCTCGCCTTCTAAATCCAATTATTCGTTGCTTAATTATGAGTAACAAGAAAGAACGCTGCACTCGAGTGTACTCGACTTCGAGATAACCTGTATCTTAGTTAAGGCTCCTTATTTAAATCAAAGATTATATTATACATTAGTGGTCCGATCTGGAGATATGCGGGATTTTTTATCTGAGATGATACAAAAATATAATTAATTAAAAACAAAAACAAACAAAATTCATACAAAATCTTAGAAATGGGGAGCTAGTTTGCATGAGGACTACGCTTTGTAGTAGCCCCATTTGGAAACTTGCAGTATATTTTATTAGAATTTACATGAAATACAATACATTTGGCGTTTCTATCATATTTAACAACACAATCAATAAAATATTCATACGAAAACTTAATAATTGGACCAGGTTTGTATGAAAACTACCCCTTAAAGTGAGGTTAGCATGTTCATATAGTCTATATCTGTTATAGTCTCAGAGTTCTTTGAAACAGACGGTCGGATGGACAGGCGGACGGACGGAGGGACAGACGGACAGGTGGACATGTCTATACCGAATCGTCTTCCGATGCTGATCAAGAATATATACATACTTTATAAGGTCTGCCACGCCTGTTAGATTATCAGACAAGATTACCGAGAGATGTCAAGTAGATGATGCTAGTGACGATTAATTGATAAAACCTCTTAACGAGATGATCAATTCGGCTGATCGATGGCGAACCGTTATTTCTGAGACTTCCTCGGCAATAACTGTTTTCACAACTTCGAACACTTCTCTCTCTCTCTCTCTCTCTCTGTCTCTCTCTGTCTCTCTCTATCTCTCTCTGTCTCTCTCTGTCTCTCTCTGTCTCTCTCTCTCTGTCTCTCTCTGTCTCTCTCTCTCTCTGGCTTAAGATTCACTAATCGGTTTGATGCAGTTCAATAATAAGATATGTATCATAATTATGTCTCACTCACAGTCATTGCTTCTTGTTCCCCATAACCGATACACTTCCTTCTTGTTTCGTATATACATTTGACCTGCACTAAATTTCTGAATACTAATTTGCCATTGAACTCTTTAATAAGATTCTTTTAGTAACAACTATATTCTGAAACTAGTCTGTTGCTTTATTCTGTTTCGCTTGCATTCATTGCTTCTGCTTCCCTATAGCCCATCATTGAACTTTTAACTCAACTGCATGCATTCAATAACTAAATATCACATACCAACAATCCATGACTAATTGTTAAGCATAGCCTCAAACAATAGACAATCACTTCTAAAGCATTTCTATCCAGTGAGTACTTTCAAACAATTATTACAATTATTATGCCAACTTCATATCGAACAACAGATTTCAACTGCAGATACACTAAAGACGCATGCAAATTAATTCAATTCAATTCAATTCAATTCGCACAAAACACTTTGCTAACCCACAAGCAAACAAAATAAAATATACATTGAAGTTGCTTCTTTTTTTTTCTTTTTGCCAAAATTTCAATTTCAGGTTAAGGTCTTGAAGAAGAAATTAATATGCATACTACATCCGAGTTACAGACTTTTATTAACCAGCAGCTGGTAAAAGTTTAGAAAGAGTTTAGAAATTTCCCAGCAAAATTAAATATGCCATATGCAATATAGGAACGTAGCTGACAAAATGAAATTATGATATAATCATTTTATATGCCATGAATTTGGAATTATTTTTGGCTTTTTTGTTCCCCGACTTTAGGGAGCCGAGTTCAATGACATAGAACTAAGCTATACGATTTTGATTTATCAAAGTTTTTATAGTTGAAAAGCAGCTATTTCTTATCTTTTTCTGCACACGAAACCCCATCTGAAGACATCACGTGCATCTAAAACGTTTAAGAAAATCGCCTAATTTTTTATGCCACTCCATGCTGTTGTATCAAACTTGTCTACCATGAAATCTTTGCCATTTAAAATGTTCAAAGTTGTTCGAAACTAATTTGCATAGACCACGTTTGAAGTGTTAAATATAAATTTAAGGTGATGGCAATTCATCCGGGTGCTCTTTGATTTCTACGTTTGTATTTGTACTGTAGTTATCTGTATCTAATTTATGCTTGGGATAATCCCGAAATTTCTATTGATTTGGTGTTAAATGAACAATTTAAAAACGGATTTTGGATTGAATTTTGAGAAAGAAGAAGAATCTTTAACGTTAAATAATGGTGAATATCTTAGTTAATTTCAACTGCACAAAAAAAGATACCGAAGTATGAATGAAAAATAATTATAACTTTTTCCAGTTAGCATTGAAGCGAAATCCACCAAAAAGGAAACGCAATATATAGAAAAAATATTATAAATAAAAAAGTTATTGGTGCTACTTATGGTCGAAACCGGTATCTACTTGTATTGTATAAAAAAACCATAACGATCGAGTATTTCCATTGTACATTTTAAGAAAGATATAAACAAAATAAATAAAAGCTTTTCACCTTAATGTGGTGAATTTACTAAACCTTTTTCTTGTCACATATTACCCAATATAAGGGGCATAAAATACGAAGACAACAAATGCTCACACCTTCCATCGAATAACGGAAAAATTGGTGAAACCCGGATGCCACCAATTGAGCTAGAAGGGTGTCCGGAATAAAATTGATAACGTAACGCGGATATATAAGTAAGAATGCTTTAATATTTTTTTATTTTTTCTTCTAATAAGAATTATGTGCCTGGGCGCACTATGCAGGAATCGGTGAGGGTCGTCCATCTTTCGCGCTTTTAGTGTCCAGCCGAGTGGAACCAGTGAAGGAAGGGAAGTCCGCTTCTTGCGTTTCAAGCGTGCAACCGAGAAAGAAACACCATTGCATCTAGCCGTCTCGAGTAGACGTCACGCTCCGACGCATCGTCTTGAGAAAAGAGGAACAAGGTGGCGAATGAGTAGTAGCCTTTTCAGCCGTAATCTGTTACAATAATCATACACTACTTTACCAACTGGAGAACTTCCACTACGCTTAGTCACAGTTAGTTTTAGCTACGGATCACTTCTATATTTCTGTCTCCAGTAATTTTAAAAACATGACACGTAAAGCAAACTTCACAAGGAGAATATTTTTCGCCTAGAACTCGCGTAATAAAAGTCCCACCAACTTGTTAGCACGACGATGCTATAGTAAAGCTATGACAGTAATTACGGCATTTCCAAGAATTTGTGAGTAAGTGAAGTTTATCTTATTTTATTTTGGTTCTTCTTTTTCTTGTATATTTTTATAGTCATTAAGGATGCGCTGCACATAGAGCCTTACGCTGCTAAAGTCGTTGACAGGCAAATATAATAGCTTGAATCATACAGAGTGTCTAAGCATTTGTGTATGAAAAAATAAAGAAGGCAATAAATCTCACAACTCCAAAGCATAGAAAAGTGCAATAACTTAACACAACCAGTCGAGTTGAGTCGAGTCGAGTCAGCTAAAGGCGGCATTTTTGCTTTGAACATTCTAAATTTTGTTTATACTATTTTCATTAATTAATGCGAAATTCACGTCAGACACTTGTCTCAGTGAAAGGAGATCAATGGCTGAGTTGACGTCCACATGACTTGACGTATGTGCGCGCGGCTTTTGAGCGTTTGATAAAGGCATCAAATGGAGCAAAATTAAACAACAACAAAAAAAATAACTTAATTTATTTAAATAGTCTAAAGAGCACATCCCAAAGTATTACCAGTCGCCTTCTGCAATCGTAAATTTATTTTAAAGGCCTATAAAAAGCATTTCATGTGCACATTAAACATGCTCGCACTCGCACCTGTATCTGTATCTGAAGTTGCGTCCTTCCGTCGGTCTGTCATCCAAAAAAAAAAAAAGAAGTCGTTCAATTTCGTTGACAAATTTATACAATTTTTGTTTCGCTTCACTTGTCCAAATTAAATTTGTTATACAAAAATGTTAATTTGCACCTTTTTTCAGACAATTTTCAACGCTTTATTTTGCACCCTATACCCATAGTGCTATAAAGGGTGTTATTAGTTGTCAGACTTTGAAGAAGACTTTATCAAAAAAATACTGGTTGAGATTTGGAAAATAGCTTAGGTACATCTAACTTTATGGATTTTGGTACATTGAATACGAAAATCTTAAAAACTATGCGTAAATCATTTTTAGAGCAAACCTTTAAAAACCAGTATTCGTGTTTTCCAGGCAATATATAAATAATAATACGGCTCACCAAAAACTAAGAAAATGTGGTTTTAAGCATTTCAACTACAAAATACTTAATACAGGTTTTCTATAAAAATAACGGGTTTTCAAAAGCTAGTCTGTTATTAGTAATGATACCATTATTGACTTGTGGTGCATTTTAAGCAAACAAACACAGATAGCAAACACTCTTTCTATCGTATGCATAGCTTATGGTTACCCCTTTTTAATTATAGGTTTTTTGTATGAAACACTTTTTAAAGAAAACCAGTATTCTCTGTACTGTTTAAAACCTTTTGAAAAAAAAAATCAATATACAATTATTAATACGTCTTATTATAATTATAATTATAATTAATAGTATTATTATAATTAATTTTCTTGAATTGCTCGTTTAATTGTAGATAACCAGTATTTATTGCAATTAACTATTCACTTGAAAAACCAGTATTTCTAGCTTTAAATATATGTATAATATAGAATTAAAATAGCACATTTCATTGCCTTAAGGTCGTTATTGTTAAAGAGAAACTTTAACTTTAGTAAAACCCAGTATTTTATTTAGACAATTGTTGGTTTCAGCAGAAAATCTCCATTTATTATTTTGTTACGTAAGTTACTATTTTAGAGTTTACCAGTATTTCAAATATTTTTTGCAACGCTTGATTTAAAAAAAACTGTATTTTATAATTTTTAATAAATTGTTGTTTTTGGTGTTGCGTTAAGTTTTCTGGTGCTACTATTTTTTATAGTAAACTAGTATTGCTTGTACTCTTATCATTTATAAAAACCAGTATTTCTTACATTAAACTTCAAATGTGTAATCAAATATGTTTGAAAAATTATATTTCAACAATATAATAACATTATATTATGAGTAAACAAGTAATTCTGACGTTACTTCTGTCGTTTTGTAAAAACCAGTATTTTCTTTTATATACGAGTATATACACTTCTTAAGAGAAAAGCTGCAATGTTGTAACATAAACAAACAAATTTCTTCATCAATTTTCTTTTGATAATACATATTACCATAAAATCGTAAATACCGGTTTTGTTTAAGCTTTGCATCTTGAAGCCGACAGCGTGTCTGTTCGTCATCGAATGGCTACAAATATAACATTAATATATGAAAATTGTGCGGTAGAGGTCCTTGTCAAGTATATCTACTATTTTTTTATAGAGCTGCTATTCCTGCGAAGTGTATTAACACTTCGGTAACACCGCAGTTCACATTCTTCTTTTTTTGTTTGTTACTTTATTTTATTTCTTTGAAACGCATTTCAATTATCGACATTTCAGTGACTTTTATTGAATTTATTTAAATTTTTGTGTTATGCTTGGACACATTTTTTCTTCATTTTTTGACTGGTCCGTCGATTGATTGAATCGTAATTTTGGCATTTTGTACTTGTTTCTGTTGTCAAGTTAATGCAATTGATTTGGTTCGCGAAAATAAAATCAATTATTATTGACACATTGTCAAAGCGTTTGATGTGCGGAATAAATACATACATATGTATGTATTATAGTTCTTCAGGAAGTATTAAATGCTTTGGTTGCTTAATGAAGCATGTCTGATTTGTATGATAGTTTTGTTTAAGTTTAAGTTCTCCTTCTCTACACAAATATAGCTCAGAAGTTTACTTAAATTGAACTTAAAATTGTCAAAACCTACTTAACCCGATAAAACATTGCGCGCCCGAACCAAAACTTCTTTCTCCATACTTACAAATTCGTGCATTTGCAAACTATCAACAGCAAACTGCTTAATTTCGAGCTTGAGTGATGTGTGTGTGAGTGTATGTGTGATGAAGCTAGAAGCAGTTTGCACTGAATCATCAACCTCATCAATTCTCAAAACTGCAGACAGCTTGTCACCGGTTGCAAACATACGATTTCGCGGATGAACGCAACCCAGACACGTGACACGTTCAAAGTGCTAACTATATATATATATACCTATATATGCTGATGACGATGAGGACGACGACGTCATTCTGAATGAAGATAATGATGCGACAATGCAGTAGTTTCAAAGCTGCTATGCATATTAAGTATGCCGAAGAAAATTCTATGGAGTTGGAAAATTTGCAAAACGTTTCTCGTTACAATGAAAAAAAAAAAAACTTTATTGAAGCCAAATTAATTTTATAAAAGAAGAAACACAGTAAAACATTTAAGCACATACATAAATAGTTTAGCATTTTACCATTAACCATTAACCCATGCTGAACATTTTTAGATTATTAAAACCCTTCGATTTATCAATTCTGCCATAAAGATCACCACTGAAAATGTTTACACCATTTGCTGTCTTTATAGTCATTGAAAACTTAAAATTTGTTTCGGGCAAATAGCTTGGCAATATTTCCTCATCGATACGATATTCATGTATAGAATAGGCACCCTTTTTGATGGGACACTCCTTGAAGAATTTACCATGGCGCATTAGATCTTCGTAGATGAGACGCAGCACTGGTTCGGTGCTGCGTTGTTTTAGGAATTTACAAAAATTTACTGTTCGATTCAGTAGTGTTGTGTAATTGCCATCGTTATTCTCCAGCGCAATTAAAGCACCCAGAAAAACATCATCCATGGTATCAACTGTATTGATGGCAATATTCAGTGAAGTTTCGGTATTGTTTTGTATTTCGATTTTGGCTTCCAAATAATTGGAGTTCACCTGATAGTCGAATTGTGTGAAAATCACTTTGAATGAACGCTGCAATGAGAAGATGTTTTGAAGGCAGTAAGTATTCAGAAATATAGACAAATACTCAAATAAGCAAGACGAAATATTAAAAAGTGAAGAACCAAAAAAAAAAAACAATAAGAACCAACAATGAAACAAATAACACGCACTAAACAGAATATTTCACCATCTGTTTGTCTCTTTATCAAAGTTTAACTCACTAATATACTTAGCTAATAACATTTGCTGTATTTCCGAGCAGAGTTTTCTCAAAATACTCTAATGGTTACAGTGTTTTAACCAAGAACATTCTAAAGATTTCGAAAAATTATATAAATTTTATACAGTTCTTCAAACAATTTTCACAAGTTCCAAAGGATTACGATAATTTGTTTAAAATTTCAGGACCTGTAACTAACTAAACTTAGGTATTATTACGTATTGTTGAAAAGCACTCAAGAATTATAAAAATTTATAGTTTTTCAACCATGAAAATTGTCAACAAACTCCACAAATTATTAAAAATATTGATAACACCAAAATCAATTGAAATTTGAAATTGTAGACGTACCGATTGTCTATGAATATAGGAAATTTTAGCATTCTCCGAAATATTTAATATTCTTTCAGAATTTCAAAATCTAAATAAATGAGTTCTTGAAAAAATTTTTTTTTTTGTGTAATTTTTCAATTTTGATAAAATTTTCAAAAAATACAAAAATTAAAAATTTTTAGCCATGATTATACTCAAGAAATCCTAAAAACCATAACATATTCTCAAGAACACTAAAATCAATTGTTGCTCAAATTTTAGTCGATCGATCCATAGATATGTCTAGTAAACTCTTTGGAATCGCGGAAATTTTTAAATTTCTTCCGAATGAAACTAAATTTTGTATTTATAAGAGTTTCTGATAGATATTCTAGAAATATATTAATATTTACAGTTCTTAAACCTCAAAACTAGTTTACAATTTCTAAGGAATTACTTTATATTTTCAAGAGTTCTCGAAAGCAAATTTTGCTTGTAAATTGTTAGAACCCAAGAAGTACAAAAATTTAAAATTTTTCAACCATGAAAATGCTCAAGAAATTAACCAATTATTAAAAATTCTTGAGAACACCAAAATCAAGTGGTGTTCAAATTATAGCTGAACTATGGATATTAAATGGAGACTTTATATGATGTAGTGTCCAAGTATCAAGAAAGTAGTAAGCTTTTATGGTAATTTAATTGGAAATAGTTCTACAGAAATTTAAAGGTTTGTTCACAAAAACCTCAAAAGGTTCACAAAACGAATCATCTTATGATTGACACAAAATTTAAGGAACAAGTTAAAAAATGAAGATTATACATTAAATTTACAGCTACTTTAACTTATGAACTGAGCTCATACAACTTTTATGATCCTTTTTTAACACTCACCCAGCCCCTGGCCAAAGGGCAATCCAACAGCAGGAGCAACAAACTCGCGCTTAAAAATTTCACAACCAACTTCATCACTGCACAATAATTTACTGTCATGAAAAACTTAAATTAACTAGTTGAAATAATTTTTCCAAAAGTCCAAAGTCAGCATGACGCAAACGATAAATGCTATGGCAGGTATTAAAAAGCGTTTAGCAATGCAATTTTTAAGCTCTAGTGGAGCATTAAATCTAGAAAAAAAAAACAAATCTACATAGAAATCATATTGATCTCTATAACGTATCTATATACTCGTACTATATACTAGGAATATATGAAATATAAGCGAAAATCATTTGAACGGAAAATTGAAATAAAAATCCAAACATAATTGCAAATGATATTTAGAATTTGTGATAAAATCAGCAAAAATATTAAATCACTTACAAATTACTTTGTTTTTCGCAGCATATAAATAGCCGTGATGTTTTCACATTTATTTATATAGTAAAGATAGTTCAGATAATGTTGTCTATATATAAATTGTTGCTATTGCAAATCGTCATCTACTGTCTGGCGCTATGTGCCACAGCGGAGGTAAGTTCCTTTAAAACTTCGCTAAGTTCCTTTAAAGATTTTTCAAACTCTTTGGCAGAAAATGATGCGTCCCAAGTTTAAGGACATCAAAATCTGGAGCGATGAAAAATATGCTACACACAAGTTGACCTACGATGCAAGTGATCCGCATTTGAATTTTACGCTAGATGTAATGCAAGATGTTGCAGATGTCGATTTGAGATTGGAGGCAACCATTACCAATAAATTGGATCCATTCTATACAGCAAAGCTGAATTCAACCATAAATCTTTGTCGTCTACTTGGCTGGACTTCAAAGTCACCGCTTGGCAATTTGATGCATGGTTTTATGAAGGATTTTGGCAAAATAATCGAAAGCTGTCCAGTTACTAAGGTAAGCAACAATGCTCATTTTAAAATCGAGTATAAACTGCGCCTAATATATTCTAGGGCAAATATCACATGCATATAAATACACAACGTCGTCTATTTCAGGGTCAATATCATATACATAAGTTCTGGTGGCCTGAGGACACCACGGTTGCACAATTGCCGGAAGTTGATTTCGAATTGAACTTCTCAGTACTACAATTGGATACTGCCACCAAGAAGCGTACTCTTATACTGCATGATCATATTACTGGAGATTTCACGGTACAGGATGTGAATAATGTTAAACCGGGCATTTTTGCCATGTTGCCGAAAGTTGGCTGAATTGGTATTGACTCCACATTTACATTGAAGTCAGTTTTGGAGGGAGTATATTATTAATAATTTATTCGAGTTATGTAATACAGTGCAGTCTGTCTGAAGTGCACAATTCAGTCAGACTGGAAGGTGTTTGTTTATATACTTTGTTGTATGTTTATTCTTTATTGGTTTATGTGATTACATTTTAAATATATTTGGAGTGAGTGCAATGAAGTTGCTTAAAATGCAACAAGAAAATTGAATATTTTTTCAATGATTTGTACTAAAGCCTTGGCGAGGCGGTGCATCATGTACAGGTTGGTGAAAGGTGCCATTTTCAGATGAAGTGTAACTGGAGCAGGTGACACACTTCTGTGGAGAAACTTCTATGCTGCAAAGTAAGAAGGCACGTAGTAAAAGGGAGTGTTACAGATCGCAGGGCCAGCGGAAGTATATGGTGGTTTGGCTAGTACTATTCATTAGAAAAATTCACGAGTAGGTAATTACTAAACGATGTAGGGGCAAACCCGCAAACAACTATCCATACGAGTTGAGCTTCTTCTCCTGCTTTGATAGAATGGAGATATGAAATCGTTAGAAGATAAGTAGTTCTAAGCCTATCTAAATTTTTATTCGTCCAGAAGACATATTTGAACATTAAGAGGTAGTTCTAGAGTAAAAGATATATGTGCGCAACAGAAGGAGGAATATGTCGAAGACAATAAAGAGTAAAAGAGTCAAAAGCGTAACAAATACTATCAAAGAAGACTGAAAGGAAAGACGTTTCCGAAACATTCCGAAACAAATTCTTTGGAGAGATTTCATTGTATATGATGCTAGGAAGGGTAATCTATTTGAAGCAAAAGAAGATTTTAAATACTTTGGTGATCCCATTACAAACTACAGTCAATCTGGCGGTTTCAGCTGTATAGCACAGCATGAAAGGATTTATTAGCTGAAATACAACAAAATTACTCCACAATAACAAACACGAGTAGGGGCAAATAAACCAGATCATCAAGGAAGGATTATGCTGACGGACTTGGTAGTATTATCAACTGTGCAGTAAATTGTATCAATTCAAGCGTCCTGCTCCTTAGAGGACCGGGAAATATTCTAAGTCTGAGTCAGAAGAATAACCCACTGGTCTGTGATCAATCGTTTTTTCATGCCCGAGCCCAGATTTTCACTCAACTGCACTGACTACGAACAGTGGATTTGCAATAGAAGATGTGGTATGCAATAAACTTATGTTTTTAACCCTCTTGTTTCTTTTTGCATTTTTTCAAGAACGTCTTTGATATTGAGTCCCATTTGTTCAATAGAAGAGTTTGAAAACCAACTAAGTAATAAAAAATATCGGCAAAAGGACCGCCATAAAACATCGAGGTCATCGCTGAAAGTAGCAGTGCTACGAATATTCTCTCCAATCAATATATACTGATATGCTGAAGCACGCTAAACTACCGTATTAATCAATATGTTCCCATTGCCAATCTTCGTAACACCGTGAACACCGAGGATTTTAGCTATTAAAAAAACTTAACCAATCAATATATTTTTTCCATATTCTGATCAATATTTGAATCTATAGAATCATTAAAACTAACTGATCTATATTATTGTATATTGAACAAAATTTTGAACAAGTTAACCATACACTTTGTCTTTTTCAATGGCTTAAGGTAGAAACTGCTTTATTTAATTTAAATGGTGTTGTTTCAAGCATCAAAAATAATTTCTACTAATGAACATAACTGCTCACAAAAGTTCAATCAATAAAATTATTAAAGTGCACAGAAACTTAGTTATCTGCTACAGTTTAAACATCTGTCTGTCGATATAACAAAAAAAATTGATCAATATATTGATCAATAAAATTAATTCCATATCAAATATTTTACAGTTCAATAAACAATATGTTAACCAACAATGCGTTGAAAAATTCAACCCATTTTAAGGATTTTCCCAATATAAATCAAAAACCTACTCACAAACAAAAATCACATACAACTTCTTCATCAAAATCACACTTCGAACATTCGAATATAAATAAATAAAACTTCAAATTTAACAAACGAAATTTCATTGACACACCAATATCAATCAATGTCAAATTAAACTTTAGATTTTGAAAAAATGGAATTAGCATATTTCAATAAAATAACCAAAATTGCCAAAAATTCAATTCAATTTTAACAAATTAAACGCAAAAATATCTATGGCTATGGCACTTGAAATATATATTCAAAAAAAATTTTTTACTATCATGGCATACAAAAAATAAACTTATAAAAAGTATCTGAAATGCGACAGACAATTTGCGAATATTAAATTTTAAGCTTTTATATTATATTTTTTATTTCAAGTATGTAGATACAATATTCGACGCTTTATTGACTGAGTGTTATAATTTTGGCAGCGTCGCATGATTTATTTGAAAAAAAGATACAATATATTAAATAAGCGAATTTGAATTTTATGGAGAGCGTAAAGTACTCACTTTGCATGCATTTGTTGTGCTTGTTTTGGAATTTTATATAACAGATAATTTCATATTTAATAGTTATCGTGGCATATTTGTCTCAATAAGGAAATAATTCGATGGAGATTTTTTTTTTTTAGTGATGATAGATATTGATGTATTTGAAGCGCAGAAATTATATAATAAGTATTATTTGTTTTTAAAAAATCCAAAAGTTTAGACACTTCACAATTGTCTTACGACATTTCATCTTTTTACTTTAGGAAAATCGATTGGCATGAGAGGAGAAATGCCGGAAGAATGTCGGAAGAAATGCCATCACCAATACAGCATAATATTGGTTCTGAGATTCTTTAGAGCCTTGGGCGTGCAAAGTTTCAATGAACGCCAATTTGAAAGAAATTCTTTGCAAACTGTTTCTAAGTAGTTTCGAAGATTTCAGACAGGAGATTTATCGGTAGATGACGAGCCTCGAGATGGTCGGCCAAAATCTTTCACAAACAAGAGAAATGAGGTACTAAATTTGACGAAGATCAACGATTAACACAAGATTGTTGAGAAACTGGAACTTAAATGGCATATGGTAAAACATCAAAAAGGAGGAGCTGCTTCGTTAAATGTTACATCACGATAAAATCCAGGATCCATGGCTTATGCACATAAACTTTAGACTTCAAACAACCCCACAGAAAGAAGCTTTAAATCTGTCGATCACGAAGGTGAGTCAAAATCACAAGTTTTTCGAAATTAGGCGAACGAGGAAGAAATAACGCAACTGTGTTTGTTGTGACGGCATTCTAATGAAACCAGAAGATCTCCATGCCATTGTCAGTCACAATTGGCAGCAAAGTATCTGTTATCATGTTGCGATTAAGTTATTCCATTAACGTAAGTCAGCGCTCCAGCGTCATTTTCGAAGAAGAATTTTCCGATGAGCCTTTTCGCACAAATTACGGTCAAACTGTGACTCGTTGGTTGTGAAAAGATTGGTTTATATTTATAGACCCGTTCTGAGTTTTTACAATATAGAAGTTAAGTTTTGAAGCTAAAGCTCCACGATAACAGCGCGTTGTAGTAGCGTGTAAAGTTCCATGGCAGAAATTCGGTTGGACTGACGCTACGAAAGCGGGCTGTCATAATCCGATCTGAAAGCAGATTTGAAAGTTATAGGGCTGCTCATGCACACTTCTTCCGAAATTCTATTATTCATCCAACTATATATCTCTTAACTATTTACTAATCCATTCACTACAGTTAACCTACAGCTTCGCTTGCATAGTTATAGTAACAAACTTTTTGGACATATGTTACTATTTGTTAGTGTATTGTAGTTGTCCGGTGATGTCCGACCATAACACATGTTTACCGTACAACATTCAACGTTTGTCGAAGTCGAAGGTAACAAAAACTGAAATAAGTGGCTGCTCAGATTTGAAAGAAGAAGGGTCATGTCGCTTTGCAGCACTGCAAATCTACGCCTCCACGCTTTGCTTTCAAACGCACTTTTCTGATTATAATGCTTATGATTTTTATGTTTATTACACACAAATATCTTTCAAATCAAACAACTGTATACATTAAAGTATCGTAAACCTCATAAACAATATATAAATGGTAGGAATGACTTTGAAAACTGCATTAAGAGAAATCCACTAACAAACGTTCATTACATTATTTTCGATACAACTAAAAAAATATTTCAATTCAAACTTAACAATTTGCAAAATTCTTTCAAATTACGCCTACCCAAGAATACTCTTACATAGCTTACGTACCTATCAGTCGCACATCAACAAAAGCTCCACATACTTCCGACGACAGATCGCATAACATATGCAACCTCTGAAAAGTTTCAATAAAAGCGCAAATATGTCAGACGCTTGCCAACGATTTCAGCAACTGCAACTAGTACTATAGCATCAATACAAATAATTACAAAAGTTAGCACAACTTAGCGCAAAGAAAAACTTTAAACGTGGAAAACTTTCCGTAGTCGTCCGTCGTCCGTCATCGTAGTCGTCTATGGCAATGAAAATGTATGAAAAGGTGCAGCGGCTCATGGTAAAAGTTTTCAGCACGGTACAAACTAACAAAATTCATTTAGGCATTTAGTGGCAGTTAGCAAAGACATCAAAGGGATACGCGATATGTATCTAGATACAAATGTATCTACATGTATGTACGCATACATATTTGGATTTTACAGTCTGTAAATTTATAGCAACTAAAGCCAAATATTTAGCGAAAAAATTTGTCATAGCGAGCTATGTATATTCTACTGTAATATTTTAAATTTTCAGCCTACAGCTTGGTTGTATCTCATGCTTAAATTGAAATTCCCATTTCATATTTTTGCATAAAATTTTTCGAATGTAGTTTATATGTACGAGTACGATTTCTCTGATTTAAGCAGCAGCAAAACTTGATTTCATTTTTAGACGAAATTTTCTGCAGTCTCAGCTCAGCGCACGCTGTAGAGCAACTTTTTCGCTAACGCTGCAGGCAGAACTTTCACACCGCACAGACACGACACGATACGATACGACAGGACACGCCTCTTGCGCCCACATCTAGGTTGTGCTTTGTGCACAATTGAAGTTACAGAACTTCAGCGAAGCGTATGAAATGCGTTTCAGCTTTTACTGCTGCATTTCACTAGAAGAGATTGAATCCGAGGCAAGCGCCGTACTGTGCCGTGTATTATACGTTATACGGACGGATAGGCTGGCGCCGTTTTGGCTTTGTACTGACGGATTTGCTTCAACTATTCGACGCCTTTACGGCGGCGCTTACGCCTGTGAGAATTTGTAAGGATTCTATGCTTTTTTGGACATGCATAAAGTTTTTTACAATTTTGCAGACTTTAGGATTAAACTCTCGACTAGCATGCATATTTATGAAAATTATAATACGCTCTTCGGGTTTATAGGTTATGTTTGTATAGCTTTCATTAAAAAAAAAAAAAAACAAGAAGTGTAAAAGTTGTTTTTGATTGTCAGCAAGAAAAAATTTGAATTAAAAGTGAAGAAGAGTTTTAAAATTAAATTTAAATATGAATATTAAATATTAAATATTCATGCATACATGACTACATATAAAAACGTTTCCACACGTGCATGATAAATTTCAAATCAATTCGATAAGTTGAAGTGAGTTAAAATTGAGTTCACAGGTTTGTACTTAAGAAACAAAGTAGGCATGAGCCAAATTGGTTATTTTTTAATCACAGTGAAAACTGCTATTGTAAATCCCTGCTATTTTGTGTTAAAATCGCTGGAAAATCACTACTACTTTCCCTTAAAACGACTGTTATTACTACTACTAAAATCACCACCGTTTTTTTCGTAAATCACTGATTTTTCCTTATAAAATCACTGCTATTCTCTGTTAAAATCACTGCTATTTAATATTAAAAACACTGCTGTTTTTCAGGTACTAAAATCATCCAAACTTTCTGCTAAAAGCACTGTTATGTTCAAAATCACTAAATCTTTCTGTACAAAATTGTATTCAAATCACTGCTAAAGTCACTATTACTTTCTGTTAAATTATAATCTGCTACTTTCTGTTAAAATAGTATCTACTACTTTATAAGTATTAAAATACTTAATACTTTCTGCTAGAATCATTGTTATTCTCTGTTAAAATCATTGGTAGATTATGTGAAATTATGCAGGCCGCTGGATGAAGGTCAAGTTCAACCAGAGTCCTGTTGTCTTAGGTTTTATTAGGTGGTCTCATTTGGTATCGTTTGTCGCTCCGCGCGGTTATAATCATCCCGTACAGTCAATGAAAGGTGTCATATCCTCCAGTGGCAAGTTTGACAGACTCCAGGTCTTCAAAGAAGGGTTTCCCCAGAAATCGGATGCATTTTCCAAGAAATGAAGAGAATTGATTATTAATTTACAAAAGCAGTCTTCACTCCTTCCACCAACTGCAAAAGCGCAACTTCGCAGCTACTCTCGCTGCCAAAACGAATTCTATTAAAACACCAACTTAATTGTATCTATTACCATTTTCATTCGACAATAAAAAGCGCAATTTTGGTTTCATTTAATTGAAAAGAAGTGCCATTCCAACATAATACAGATACAAAAGGAATACCAACAACAATTTATTTGTCAATCTAACTTCTCCGCAAAAAAAGGCTACAAATCTTCAAACAATTACAATAGGTAGTTAGGTACAACTTCAAGTTGAGCAATTGATTGAATCCAAGCGGTTGAACAACATTGACAGTTTATTTTAATTGTGTAGCTGTACAAAGAGTTAAACCCTTATACTAAAATTGAACCTTTTAAACGCTTAAATCTTTCAATTCAAACGTGGCCAAATCAATTTCAAAAACACACACAAAAATATCTATTGATTTTCAGTGAAGACACATTCAGCAAAGTAAAATTGTTTTTAAATCCCGCATCTGATTTTATACACACTCACTTGATTTCAAAAGTTTTTATTTTTATGGAGTGTGAAAGCAAGAAGCTGCCAACTGTTGTACGGGACATACGACATCCTTACCAGCGAAAGGACAATGACCATTTCAGCGCCATTAGAGAAACTTTTGCCAATTGAATGGGTATATATAAATATGTACTATATATATTTTTAGTAACTTTCTATCTTTCGCTCGTATGGCAGCGATTTGAGTTGTAAATCTTGAAAAATTGCTATTCAATGCAAACAATATATCAATATGGCAGCACTTTTTTCCTCTTTATGCATTGTTTTAAGCATATATGTGGCTTAATGTTGCATTTAAGTGAAGTACACTGAAAGAAAATTGGAATGATTCGAAAGATTTTCTCAGAATTGTAATGTTTAAGATATCTATGAGAAGTTATTAAGAAATTATACTGTTCTACAGTAAAAGTAGTGATGCAGAGTGAAGCGTAGATTTTTCAAAGAATCGTTAATGACAAGTCCAAAATAAACAAACGGATCCGAAACCACGAATCCGATTCGTCTCTAGACTCAAATCCATATCCAAAAATAAATTTTAAATTTCTAAATACGATACGATTCTAATACAAATTTTAACTCGAATGCACGAATCTTCAATCGAATCCAGTAATCTTGACTTGAAAAGAACAATGCAATGAAAACAAACATGATAGGATTCTGTGTGTGTGTGTGTGTGTGTGTGTGTAAACATTCTTGTATTATTAGACGCGTGCGAGCGAAAATCTATATTTACATTCTCTGTTACACTCGCTTTGAATTTCTGAAAACAGAACATATGGTGAGTAAGCGGCTGACGCTGCACGCATGGTGAATATTGAGGAGGCACTTTCTGTCAAGCTGAATTTAACTATACATTTAGTACAAATTCACCATGCGTTGTGTTATTTGGAGTGTGTATGTATGTATGCATTTGTTTTGCTAATAGCGGAAAACAAAAACAAATGAGAGATGAATATAGACATTCATGAGCGAACACAATGGATCACCACATAAAAATCACCATGCGACTGATCAAATTTAAAATGTTAACTTAGACTTTTTAAACTGATATTTTTTACATATGTATTAAATTGAATAAATATTATTGTTGAATGGTATGTATGAAAAAAGAAACTCTAAAAAAACTATAAAGAAAGAAAGGAAGTGAAGCATGACGAAAGTATAGCATAATGTGATGAAAATTAAGAATTAGATAAGTTTTTTTTGGTTTCTTGGGATCGAAATCAAGCTAATATACTCGAATCCTTTTAGATTCGGTTCCGTAGATCTCAAGAAATATTAATTCGCACATAACTACTATGCTGGCATGACATGACACTATCTTTGATCAGCTTAAATTGTAAAGCATATACGTCTAATTAATTTTCCAAATTAATCATTATTTTACATAAACTATGAGTGTATAAAATAGTGAATAGAAAAATAAAATCAATTTAAAATAGATTATTCGCTATCATTTCTATTACATATTCACTTCAAAACAAGTATATTAAAAATACATTTAAACTATGAACACAAAAACCAATTTATAATAATTTTTGAAATTATTTAGTCAGTGATGCAACACATCTAAAAATGAACGACATACAAATTATTTGCCTTATTTTGATGTGTTTTGCGTTTTATATAGAAAATGTGTGAAGATTTAGAACTAAAAAAATAAACTATAAATTAAATTTAGTACTAAACAAAATTCTTTTGCAGGCCGCCGTCCTCTTCAAATTGACAAATGCACATTGTGAATCGCTGAATCAATCTCGAGTCATTGCCACAAACTGTCCTTTACGTGCCAAAACTCGAAATATAACCGTGTTGAATTTTAATTTTACAATTCTTGAAGCTGTTAATAATTTGGACTTAAAATTTGAACTTCAAAAACGTGAAAATGGCTATAAACCATTTCTATTAAAATTTTCAATTGATGTATGTCGTTTTCTGCGCAAACCAAATAATCCAGTTTTTAAAATACTTTATTCATTAATTAAAGATTTTTCCAATTTGAATCATACATGCCCATATGTGGTAAGTTGTACTTGATATATATATATATATATATATATATATATATATATATATATATATATATATATATATATATATATATATATATATATATATATATATATATATATATATATATATATATATATATATATATATATATATATATATATATATATATATATATATATATATATATATATATATATATATATATATATATATATATATATATATAGAGAGAGAGAGAGAGAGAGAGAGAGAGAGAGAGAGAGAGAGAGAGAGAGAGAGAGAGAGACTTCTAAACAAGTTTTTGTTGTATTAAATCTACTTACAGGGTAAACAAATTGTAAAAGATTTTTATTTGAGAATTGAGAAACTTACAGGATTACCATTTCCCACTGGAGACTATTTAGCTTTAATGACTTGGTTCTTCGACAAGCAACCAACAATTGTTTCAAATCTTTATTTTACATTCATGGAAGATTTAATTAATATGTAATCATTTTTTCAGTTTCTTAATGTAATAAATTTGATTAGTAAATGTTCAAAAGTAACAGTTTTGAATTTATTTATTCAATTGAAACATGCATACATTTGGGACGGAATAATAATAATAATCTGTTAAAAAAAAGATGTGAGTATTTCAAAAATATCTGATGAAAATAAAGAGTCCGGCAGCTCTGAATCCTTACCATCTTCATTAAATTTTCGATGTGGCTCTAACTCACTGATGGCGCGTTGGATCTCTGAGATTTCACAAAACCCCAAAGAAAAAAAATGGCAAGGCGTTAAATCGCACGATCTTGGTAGCCAGCTGACATCGGAATTTCGGGAGATGATTCAGTCTGGAAATCGTTGCTGCAATAAATCGATTGTTTCATGCGTGGTGTGCCAGATGGTGCCCTTCTGCTGAAGCCACGTGTCGTACAGATGCATAACGTCCAGTTGTGGCTACAAAAACTCCGTTCCTATAACGAATGCCATTCACAGACACTGCATTTCCGGTGTACACTTTCACCAAAATAGCAAACTACTTTCTCAGCTCTGCACTCAGCACTCTGGCATTAGCTATTTCGGTTTGGTCAGGCAGTTAGGACGGGAACTCTTAAGTACACAAATCAAGTATATAGATTATTTAACTAAACCAACTTTCCTTTCAGTGCATTTCAAGCGCTATTCAAAAACCATGCACGCACAAACATATACATATATATATTTCTATATACAAAGAAAAAATTCCATCAAATCTGTTCATTTTCAGTGCAAGAGCTAATAAATCCTTGAGCAGCTTATTGTCAACGTCTGCGTATAAATCTGCCGTTGGCTGCCTCAAATTGTGCCTTCCACAGCGACAACATTTGGCAGGACTTTACATTATTTAAAGCAGACTTCAGTTAGAAAAAAAATAGTAGTACGAAATCGAACGAAATAGTACGAAAAAAACTTAAGAAGGACATGCACTATACGTGTTAAATAAGCTATAAACTTTAGTTTTTTATACGTAAAATTCTTGAGCTGACATGGTATTTGGTTAACATTACTACTACGACTACTCTTGATCCGAAGTCGACATATTTCAATTGTTGTTTACTCATGTCGCTTGTTATCTTAAGGACGCGTTGAACTTTAGTCACACTAAAAGGATATGCAAATTGTACGAAAGAAAAAAAAACGAAGATAAACATTTGCAAAAGAATTCCCTAGCAAATACTTTACGACATTGTTGCTGGTCAGTGGCATTTGCTTTGTTGTTGCTTTATATTAAGTTGTTGTTATTGTTGCTACAAGGATATATTGTATAGTGTAATTTTGTTAGAGGTGTAGAACTTTAAATTGAATTAAAACAATACGATAACATAATTCCAAACTGAAAATTGGCTTTATTAGAAATCTTATTTATAAAATATGATTCCAGAAATGATGCCTTCTGGAAGTTCAATTTTCGAATACTGTTCATATAGAGAATACGTGGTGCGAAGACGATGCATGGTTTTTCGCTCCGACGGACTGTTATGTCGACTGTAAAATGAACGTAGTGCACGGTAACACTCCGGAACTGAACCAAGCTGTTCCGGATTTAGTCTATACATGATAAAATAGTAAACTAAACTAAACTAAACAACAAATGACAATAGTGTTGCCAGATCTGCTCAATTTGTACTGTTTAAACCCTGTCTTCTATTGAATTGAACATATAAAAAGAACAGCCTATACTAAGAAGAATAGAAGTAAATCCTGTCTTTTTGCTCGCTTTAATTCGGCATATAAATCAACAGCTCAAATTTCATTGTCTGCCGTAAGCCTCAAACAACAAAATTCTTACTCCATACTCGTAGTATCTATTGTATATCTGAAGTGTAAATGACTAAGTCCTGTGTCGTTTTGTGTTTATTGAATTAGTTTTTAACTGGTAGTCCAGTCGTATCGTGCCGAGTCATGTGTATTGCATACAAGTACAATAAATCTAAGCTTGTATTGCTATAATTTGGCTTTGAAAACTCATTTAAATTGGTACATGAAATTGTATGTTACCTCACACAGATACTTTTCAAATAAATTACATTTTATGCATGGAAGTCCTTAATCCTTTTTCATGCGTATTGCATGTCACATTTCTTTTTCTCTTTTTTTTTTTGTTGCGTTTACTTGCAAATATTTACCTTATCAGTTAACTCCACCAGCTCATCAAGCGCTACGCTTCACAATATTTTCTTACAATTTTCGCCAAAATGTTATGTTTATTTTCAATTAGGGATTAAAATGTTTATGCTGGCTGAAGCTCTGTGTATGAGTACGCGTATGTATGGTTTAGGATTTTTGAAATAAAAAAGTGTAAAAGTTTAATATGGCATGGTGAATTGATAAGGTGTGCAAAATGCAACATGTACATAAAAAGCGAAATGCATAAAACTAAGGAGTACAAACTCTTTAAACAGGGTACAATCTTACAGAAACAGGAACAATCTTAAATAATTGAAGAGCAACAAAATAAAATTGAACTTTTTATGAAGAAAGTAAACAAAAACTAGTGTTGCAACACCATACGCACACATATGTATAGCTTCATATAGTGAGTATGTATCGCTGCCAATTTATTAGCAAAAATCTCACTTTTAAACCAATTCTTTGCATGGGCTGGAATGGATTGTTGCAGTTGATATGATGAAGAAGATCAGTTAAGAAGTCAAGTACTGGTGTTAAGAATCTAGTTCTAGCTAGAGCTAGCTATTTACACACGAAGTGTTGGAAGATTTCTGTTTAGGACTTTTCTTTGCCTCATTTTTATTATCTAACTGCATATGTGCATAAATAAAAATGTATGTATGTACGACTGCAATTTGATAAATTAGTGACTTTTCGAACGGCCCTCGTATGTGTTGTAGATATTTACATTTATTTACTCGAACCGTCAAATTGCACCATAATTGTGAAAAAGAAAAAGGCGACAATGAAGACGAGTCATGCCAAAGAATATACTCAGCCATTTGGCTCGTTCACTCTCATTTGTACTCATTATAGAATTTAGTGCCTATTAGACAATGACCTGTTAGTACTGTCATTAGTCTAAAGATTTCCTGCCTGCTTTTTGTTGTTAAGTTAAGCCTAGATTTTCTACAAGTCTGTATTATGAGCCAGTTTCTTGAGGAGTGCTATAAGAAATGAATGCCTCTAGATACTGATTGGGATTCTGCTACTCACTGCAATTCAAATTTCAACTGTTATTTCGACGCTACGGTAGCCTAGGTTGACATATATTCACTCATACATTCTAGTGAGCAGACGTGCAATATTTTACCATTTTTAAATTGATAACGCTAAAGCTCTAACGGCAGTCTGACTGTCACAGAAACTTTTGAAACTTAGTGGTCTCTGGTGTTGCTTTTCAGTAATACAGCATCGCCAGACCAGCGATAGTCTACTGATCTCTACCGCCCATCATACCATCACTATTCTTTATCATCACTTTAGATGTCCCGAAATTCTGCTGAAAGTGAAATACTTAATGAAATCACTTCCAAAAATGTACTCGGTTTCGAAAACCGGTGCAACGGGTAATAAAATAAAAAAGCTAAAATTTTACTTGACATCGCATTTTGCATTACTATACTCCAGACCGATTACCGATAGTTCTGTATAACGAACCGATAGTTTTTTTTTTTTGCAATTATGCATGTGAGTAAGCGAGATAGCTCTAGCGTTTCCTGTATCAGCTGCAGCAGTGAAAAGCGTGGAAAGTTCTATTTTTGCCGTGATATACACATGTGCATAAATTAAATGAAACCTTTACAACACTTATAAATTCTAAAACAATTGAATATGGAGAAAACAATTGAAAACCTGGAAAGCGATGCGCTGCTGAAAAATGGTAAGTGTCTCAAACAATATATGTTCTATGTGAGCGAACACATGAAAGGCAGACAGACGGACACCAAAGAAAAACACTGTTTCATCAAATGCTTGGTCGCTAATGTTTTCCAATGGATTCATATTTTATAGACTTTCATGAAACGGCGCAAAAACTTGAAAATATTGCGGGTAACCTACTTCGATGTTATCACACTATTTCGTTTGAAATCAATTTCGGCACAAACCTGCCTTCTGTTCATCTGTCTGTTTTTCATGTCTGCTTTCAGTGGCTGTTAACACCAAACTTAATGATGTAGATTGTGTATAATTGCTTAGTATGCATATAAACTCATCTGACCAGTCCACTTTTCCGGTTGTTGTAAATAGTTTTTACACAAATTTTGTTGAAACTGTTTGGAGAATTTACATTTTAAAGAAACGTTTATTGTTTTTTTTTCAGAGTTGATTTCAGAGTTTTTTTCAGAGTTGATAACTACTAAACATATATTTATTATGTTTAACATTTTTAGCGAACGTATTGATGAAGTTTACATACCTACAGAAATTGCTCTATGCGAATTTTCGCTAAAAGAGGGCGTAACTAAAATTTTTCATAACCTAATTAGACCAGGTACGTGTGTGCTTGATTGATAGAGCTAATAATTATCTACGAAAACAATATTCTACTTTTAGGAGAGCAAGATATTGACTCGGCAGCGCTTCGAGATGCAAATCTGCACTTGATATACAAACAAATTTTAGAATTTATAGATTTTGATGGACTCGAGTCCAATCAAACACCAATAGTCTATGCATATTTTAAACATATGTGCTTCGTGAAATCTTGCCTAGATTTTCTACACCAGCAGACACCCATGGCAAAAAATATCAGAGTGCTGTCGATACAACATTTGCTGTATCATCTGATGCGTGCCAGCAGCACTGTTTCTGGCATTAAGCAGAATATATCGCAGAAGGACTGCAAGAAAATATTTCAACAAGATTTCTACGATGCTTGTTCTAATATTTCATGCGAGGTGAGTCAAGTTGTAACTTTTATATTTTATACACAATTTTTAAATACTTTTTCTAACAAATAGTATCACGAAATGACGGGTCGCACCCAACACTGTGCCCAGTCGAAGGTGGTGCGCTGGGCTTACTACTTTACCAATCATATCTGCGGTGGTTTGTCAATCAAGTTGATACCAGCTAGACATACACTACCGGAGACTAGGCTGCAATTCATTGAAGTTTTTTCTGATGAACTTATATGTGATAAATTCCAAATCAACTTATTTGGAATTGGGCGCGAAGGTTTGTTAAAATGTAGAAGTTCGAAGAAGGATGTTCGTGGATTGAAATATAAACCAGTCAATAATGCCGATCAATATGTCGACAATGTCTATATATCACAAGGTAAGTTTAATAAAACCAGTGAATAATAACTGATTCATTATAAAAGAAAACAGTAACAGTTAGATAATATATTTAAAGAATACAGTTTCAAATGTTTAGTTAATTGGTTTTTGTTATTTTTATTGGAGTTAGCACAGGCCCAAGTCACCAAATTCAAAAAGCACTACACTTGATTAAATTTAAATCCATCGAGTAGTCAAATAAAAATGCAAATTTCAGCAATATTTTGTGCGAAAACACACGGAAATAGTGTAGGAACAATTTGCCTGTTTTTCTTATGTTCACGTTTGCTTTATGAAAAAGTCAGCATAATTTTGTTATTTAGAAAGCTCACAAGGTTGTGTGAGTATACAACTATGTAGTATATTTAACCGACAGAATCAAGTCAATAATTTGTGCCCCAAGTTGGGCGCCAATTAATTAAGACGAGATGTGCTTCTACTTTATATTGCTCAGACAGTAAGTTATTACATTATTATATGCAGTTAATTGGACATCATTTGAGCGAGGGGCATATGATAAATGATCAGCATCAAAAGACGAATCGATGTAAATATATCCGTTCGCCCGTATAAACGTCGAAATCTCCGAGTCCATTAGAGTTAAGAATAATCTTTTTCATACTATGCTAAAGTACCATAAATTTGCAGGCGATACTGAAACAACTGACACCACTCGCAAATCGCATAAAACAACAAGCGATCTGTTTTCTTACGGCCAAGTATGTGCAGCTCGATCAAACAGCATTGAAGTCTTGGACTATTTTGATACATCCAATGGTAAGCATAGCAAATATGAACAATAAAAGCGTCAATATCGACAGTACGTAATTAACTTACTTTTGACATACTCGCATATTTTTGTAGCCGATTTAATTTTCCTTGAAGGATCTAGGCGCGATTTACAACAAGATTTGACTGATACAAACGGTGTAAAGTGTGATGATGGTGCGTCAATAAAGGCGTCAATATGGTCAAAGTATTGATATATTTTTTTTTTCATTTGCAGAAATCTTATACTTCCGTAAGCAAGGACGTGACAAGTTAATGACAGCATGTTCCAAGGATTATGCTGATAAGAACGAAGAACTCATCTCACAGAAAACTCCAATAAAATCGTTGTTTTGTACACGTAAGCAAATTCAAAAAACATATATCTCGCCTGCTGATGACAACTATGTGCCAACCTATATGGGTTACAATGGCATAACTTCCGCCAATTTGATTTCGGAGCGAGATTTTGATAGGGAAGGCTCTGGTGTTGGTCATGGTTGTTTCAATTACTAAAACCACGTATGTTATAGTGAAGTATTGAGCAGCGTATAAATGCAACGTAAAAACTCAATACTTACCGAAAACTAAGCAAAACAAAAAAATTCTTATCATAAGTCTGTATCTGCGACGACAACAATTGCAAAATCATCTATTTACAAAATTTAGTTACTGTCTGCTGTTCAATCAGGCTGAAAAAGGCAATTTACTGGCCGCAACAACAAAGAAAAATACTGAAATCGTCTACAAGATACGCTATAAACAGTCCAAGTATCTACAACCGTAAAGCCTATGCAGAAAAAAGTATCTATATCTAAAACAAAAACTAAAAGATAAACGCACACATATGCAGCCAGCAGACATCAACAGACCAATACAGTATAACAAACTGCATTAAATGCTATAAAAAGTATAGCTATGAAAAAAATGCTGTATCTCAAGCAAAAATCACATCAAAAGATACAAGTTCAAGTGTAAGTGTAAGCAAGGCGCAAGCAAACAACTGCAACAATAAGTTAAACTTTTGCCCCAGAGGTGATTCTTGTACAAGGACAATACAGGACATCTTGAAGTATTTTGTAAGAAAATTGAATAAGTAAATTGTGATTGGATTAGGCGGCATCGTCGGCGGCATGGCGCAATTGACTTTGACAAAAGCGCATTGAAGTTATTTCAAATTAAATGCTTAAATCCAATATAAAGCCACAAAATTTAAAAAAAAAAAAAAAATCAAACTAAGAAACTCGCTGGCACTTTATCGAGGCATTATTATTACCTACCAGCATTATCAAACATCATAGCACATAAGTATACGCAAATCCAGACAATTGCAATCATAGCCATACACACACACACATACACACAATGATGTGCTGCTGATGTCTCCAAGGACTATTATCCTGACGATTGCGCTTTAAAAGACTTTTCTTGTAGTACGCCAAAAAATCAAATCAAATAATATATTCATTTTGAGCTTTGAACTGTGTGCACACATACCACACAGACAAACATTCATAGAAAAAATACTTTTTCCATGAGTGAAGCAAAAAAAAAGATAGAAAATAAAAGGTTAAAAGATATTTTGTATATTCACTGCTGCCAATATTCTCTGCGGCACTTCATCATTCATCGACGACTTGCATTGAAGCATTTTTTCTTATATCTTTTTTTTTTTTTTTTTTTTGGTGGCAGTTGTCTGTCAGTTATAAGAAGAAGAAAAAATCAAAAATTGTTTCCTTCTTCCGTGTGGTGTACTCTACTTCACCAATTTTGCATGAGGTTCTTTGGCATCAGAAGAAATTGAAATCTTGTACACGTTTAACACTTTCGTATGCGTTTCTTAAGAAATATTTTGTTTTTATTACGAAATCACCATATTGCCATAGAAGATACAAACCAATGATACCACTCCTTTAGTTTTAAGCCCTTTCTATAATACTAATCGTTTAATATTGCAACCTTCAAAACTTCAGTAGTAGTGTACAAACACTTCTGCAAACTTCGCACAGTTTTTGTGCTTCCTTTTTATACAAGTGTTTTCTGCAAATTGTAAAATTTTGATAGCTAAATTTTGCATTATCGTTGATGAAGACGCTAATATTGTTACTTAAAATGGCTTTTCGTTTGTCAGAAACTGTGTTCAGAATTTCATACTCTGCCCTGGGAGTTCAAAGATATACGAAGCTTGAGCAAAAGTATACAACAGTCATCAAAAGTTGAGCCGACATGAACGTCGAGATCTCGCAAACTATAAGAGTTAAGGACTCGCCTGACTTTTTTATATTAGAATATTTAAAAGAGTGCTGTTCATGTCTACATAAGAAAGAAGGGTATTTGAATGTCGTGCGCTAATGACAGCAGCAATTTTACTTGTTAAATATAAAGCGTGAAGTCTGAAGACTTATGTAACCCGAATACTCGTACTTATCCAAGCAAATCACCTCAAAGTGCTCTCCAATGCTTCAGATTATATCGTATACATGGAAGAACATACACTACCAAGTTCTCTCAGACGTTTACAGTGTTAGAAGTGTATGCTGATGTGTTGTAGTTGCTGAGATTCCAGAGAAAGCATCTAGAGGCATTGTGAAAGCAACTACACTAATCTACGTGAAAATATAGAACTTTTGCTCAGTCAAAAACTTCACAAACGATTCTGTAATCGTCATAAGTAATACGTTAACAAATCTGATATGTTAGATCCATTTGTAGGCTTTATTTTCTTTTCAGAAATCATTCATTTTATGTGTATGAAACCATATATACTTGAACAAATCTTGTACAAATAATATTTCATTATATCTGAGCAGTTTCACCAAAGATACCCGGTGTTAGATTAGGATTCATAACCAAAAACCTTTGCATAACGTCTTTATTGCATTTTAGCGCATTTTTCAAGAATCTTCTATGAAGCTTCCAAAGAGACTGACATGTATCTGATATTCTGATATTGAGAACTAAGCATTTATTTTACTATCTTTTATATCAACTCCTTAACATTGTATACTGATCCTGAGAACTAAGCATTTATACTATTAAGAAGAAAATAACACATCAGAAACTTCTTAACTCAGCTTTTCAACTTCATTTAATTTCACTCTCTAAGATGCTTCTAAAAATCTTTCATAGAGTCTAAGCTATATCTAACATTGAACAATTCATTATCTCCAAAATTCGGCTATGATTTTTTCATAGAGAACAAATCGTGCAACTTGAGAGTTGAACAGTTCAAACAGCATCAATTAACAACTTTCACTTAATATAAAGAACAACATGGAACGAACTATTCCAAGAACTATACTAGAAAAGTTAGGAACATGGCAAACATAAAATTTTCGATTTTCTGATGGTGATTTCGATATACACAAAATATTTTACAATATACACTACTATTTTCAATGTTTTCAAGTTTATACTAGATTTAACTACACTACTCACTTTTTCATATTGTTAACAAATAAAATTTGAACTTAATTTACAAAAATATTTTGAAAGCATCTATTTATTTATGTAATGGAATATTAAATATTAATTCAAACTATTTAGTATGTTTGGCCAGCAGTCGACTGAAGCGACCTTATGCTAGGAATAATTTTATATATTATTTCGTATATGGTTTTTCTTTTTTTAGTTGTTATTGCTAAGAGACACCAAAATAATAGCGAAGCGCATGCAAAGCAAAAGGCGCAATATACTGTCTCTTTCGGGCACGCAGAGTCTAATCAACTTGTAACATGCTATAGTTTAATATACATATATGTGTGTTCGTTTTGTATTTTATATGAAGTGTATGTGTATTTGATTCGTTGTGTGAGTGACGTTTGCTAAAGCGATTTACGCACAAATTATACAACAAATTTTGCTGAAATATAGCTTATGCACAACTGCAAATTAATATCATTTAAATGATACACATTTTTTTTATCAATATTGGTTGTATACCGCGAACGTTTCAGCTGTTACAAAATATCGGCTTGCCTATTTCTAAATCGATATATTTCAAGCTGTATTTTTAACAATCAATTTTCTATTTATGTATGAACATACAAGGTTGCTTCTTTCAGTCAAATAGAGTTCTAGTTCAATGTTATTTATTTAAGCACTTCAAAATATCTAAGAGCGGAAGTAAGAACAACTAAATAAACACAAACCAAATGTTCTGCTTTTCAGCTTCATATCAATTAATATTACCTTCATTTAATTCATATAAGTATGCTGTTCGAAGTCTAGAATAACTTAAAAGAGTTTAGAATGAAGTACAACGTACAAGTTTTACTTTGCATTTTCTTCGTGTTAATATTGCAAATCGACGCACAATATGATTATGAACTGGACTATGAAACAGAAGTCGATAATACTACCGAGCAGGGCTTAATTAATGTATCGAATACTACCAGTATTCCGCCTAATACTACCAGTATTCCGCCAAATACACTTAGTACCAATGCTAATGCTGTCCAGCAACCAGTCATGGTGGTGCAGGCAATTAATCCGAATGTACCAAATTTGGAACTTGATATTGTACGTAGACAAAATCGTCAAAAAGGCCAAAAATTTCAAAAACGTCAGCCACGCCGTCAACGTCAGAGACAACGTCAGAAGAGGCAACAACGCCAGCGGCGATAGCAGCAACAGCGCCAAAGACGTCAGAATCGTAATCGGCAACGTTTTACCAGAGACTGATTATACTGATTTAAAAAATCGTACACCATTTCCATTTTTTGATATAAGCCTTTTTATTATAATATTACATGTTATCTTGTTTTATCTGTATTGAGTAATTTGTTTCGTAAATTAAATTTATCATATAAAAAACAAAAAAAAAAATTCATTTAAGATTGTTTGTAGTAATATAAAAATGCAAGTACCCTTTCAGGGCTTTTGAGTTTAGACATTTTTCTATATGTGGATTAGTGCCATTAGAAAGATACTAGCATTCCCAACTTCCAGTCAAAAAATTAATGATGTGTTGTAGTTTCATTAAGACAAAAGCAACGAGTAAGATTTAAGTTTTATATACGAAGACAACGAGTTGAATAAAACAATGATACTCGTATATGCAAAAGCAACGAGTAATATAAGCTTTTATTCACATAATAGTTTCAGCTTACTCGTTGCTTTTACTCATGTAACAATTTCATATTACTCATTGCTTTTGCGTGTGTTATGGTTTCGTCTTACTAGTTGCTTTCATCTTACTCGTTGCTTCTGCACACAGTTTCATCTTACTCATGTCACCGTTATCATTGTTACTTTCTAATTTAGCGTATATCTTTCAATACCTTTAGGAGCGATTATTACCTCCACCATTACTAGTATCTATCCAACGTTTTAATACACTACACTTGTGTTCTCCGTAAATAACAGCTGTCTATGGAAGAGCCTCTTTCTTTATGTTATTCAATTCACAACGTTTGTTTCTCTGTTGACCCTTAACACTGTGCTGTCGTTATACAAATTTGTACATACATTCCATAGTATTTTCGTCAACTGTGACATAATTTATGACACTTTCATTAAATGCGACAAGCGAGACAAACGCCCACACAATCACAGCTTGTAACTGAACACAAATTGTCGTACAAATAGCATATGCGAAGCGATGTTTAAAATTTATTTAGCATGCATGAAACAAGCGACACCAAAACGCCCAACATAGTACTAACCAGAAAATGAGTACTACACTCAGTCAGACAGTTGTCGTCTGTGTCGTCTCGCTGGGGCCAAATGTCAAGCAAGTACATTTCACCCCGAAAACGGTGTCAATTTTTTAATGTCAAACCTAACCAGGCAACAGACGAGCATATATCGTAGTACGCGTACAACAAGGTGAACTGAACCCTTACTCTAAAATCCACCTTGAAGTTTGGTAGCAGATCCATTCGTAAACGACGCGCTTTGACATAATTAAAGGCCATTAATCACGTTTGCTGTTTCAGTGTGACCAAAGGAAACGTTGTCCAAGCTGCGCTGACCTCATAGGGCATATACTCGTACATATACTCATAGACAGATAGGGTTAATAATGTCGTGTAGCAAAAAATAAAAAAAGTGTTTCTGTGCAAAATTTAAAGCCAGCAAATCTTAAATAGACGCATAGCTGGTCAGTTCAGGCTTCAGTTTATGTATCTCCAATCGTTAAAAAAAAACAAGAGAAGAGAAGAAATGTAAATTATATGTAAAAAACGAAGTTTTTATGTACTTCACATGCGCTACAGAAGAACAACGAATTAATATTGCACAGATTTTGTAGAATTGAAAATACTTGTGTTAAAAGTATGTTCTCCATGTGTAAAACATTATTTGAACTTAAGGTTCGGAACAAAATCATATAATCTTTGAGATTGGAATGCATCCATATAAATTTTAGAGGCTCTAATCTAAATAAAAATTTGATTGATCCATGAATTTGTGTATCCCAATTATATATGTTACGGTGATGGAGAAATTTATTCATACCCATTTTCAAGAAGTTGTCTATCGAAGAACTGCTAGCTAAACTTTGCTTGGGTACTCAATTCGTAAAATAATAAATATTTAATGTGTTCGGAGACTAGATTGCGTGCTTACTTTGAGACCTCCTTACAGCTCCATTGTGCAACCCAAGATTAGATTTGTACAGACAAATTTTAATGAAGTTTTGCATGCACGTATAAAGATCAGAACATTGTGTTTGTTTTTATCAGCTCGAGGACTCAATTAGACTCACCATTAAATGGAGAACGTAAAGGAAGATGCCAATGGTGTCACAAATACTTAGTTTCTTCTAGGAAGATTAACTTCCAAACAGTGAGGGTTCTTCACAGGAAATCGGAAATGTTGGATACAGGCAGGCAGTGGGAAAGTAGTTACAAAGTTTCTTAGTACTGAAAGTTTCAGCGAAAATCAACATTTGAAACTTTTCGTCACGAAATGAGTTTAAGCTGACTAAGCAAAAGGTCTTCATGACGTCTTGGCTATTGATGAAGACTTATTTCGTGATCGTTCTGAGGTCATGTTGTGGAAGAATCTTAACTGCTTTCACTATTGCTACGACCTCGGCTTCGCAGTTCACAACTTCGAACTCCATCTTCCATCTCAGCTTCGTCAACATATAATATTGCTTAAAAAGAAGTTAGATTTAATTTAAGTAGTAAAATCTTCACCATCATTTTTCTCACAGCATTACAAAAATTTCCATAAACTGATAAACTCGTTTGTACTATAAATGCAGCGTATTAAAATGCACATCTAGCCATATAGCTGCCACAAAATGTCTGACTGTCGCACATATTTTTTGCTTCCGCATGTGGCTAGCATTTTTTACGCGCTCAGTTCGCCCAATTTTGTCCTCCAATTTTTTGTTTTCTGGGTTTCTGTTTCTTTTTTGTTCGATTTTTCGAGCATTTTGGCGTCAATTAACGTTCTTTGTTGTGGCGTTACATTGGACACTTTGGACATGCATCCACTACAGTGTTAGAGGTTGAGTCAGTTTGGTGGCATGCACAACATCAGAGCGCTTCCATGTCGATGTAACGCTTCGTTGCACCTCAGCTTGTGGTATGACTGGGAACAAAAAAAAAACATTTTCGAAAAATTCCAACAACAACAACAACAAAAAAGTATGGATAAAATACCAACGATATGACAAAACAAATTCCCATATATTCAAACACATATCGGCATGCCACTATATGGACTTATAGTCGCTTGGCATCTGACCATTCCGTTGCTCCACCTACATACGGATTCGACGATACGTGTCCATGTGTCTGGACTTTGGGGATTGATTTTTAACGAGCGCTTCGCAGTTCACAATTCGCAGTTCAACTTTTGCGCGATTCCATTCGATTCGATTCTGTTCAGTTTTTATCGTTTCATTCATACATTTTTCGTCTACATCCAAAACTTCCATAAAATACGTCTCCATTTTTATCAACGTTGCCGCTTGTAAAAATATGAAAAGCAATTTTTAATGGACTTAAATTGTTCGGCCATGAAATTTGTTTAAATTGTTAACTCTTGTTCAATATAAGTGTAAATAAAAAATATTTATTTTAAAGTTTAATTGCTGATGTTGATTGTTGTGAAGCAGTTCAATGAGTTAAATGCTGTGAAAACATATGGAAATATGCTGCATTTGATCTAGTATTTTAGTAAGTGTTATTTGTTATTTGAATAAATTGAATTTGAATTTTTTTGTAAGAGAACACATTTTAAAATTAAAACTGGCTGGCAGTAGCGACTTGTATGCTACTGGAACTCTGCTTCAAAGTAATAAAATTTAGGAATAAATGGATCTTTAGTTCTTTAATGCAAGTAGAATAATGGAAATCTAAATAGGTTGAGTTTAGGGGATGGTAACCTTCAGAATGTCAATGCCAATGGGAAGATGAAAAAAAAAACCGAACATAACCTCTGTTTGTCGAATTCCTATCAATCTCTGACTTAAAAATGAAGTTCTTCGTCACTATCTGAAGTTCTTTCGAATTGTAGAATGAGTAACACACAAAGCTACGTGGAGTTAGCGAAGTGTCACTTATATCCATTAAATACGCAACGAATTCTCCGAGAAGATCGTGTGGGTTATAAAAGCACATCATAACATTTAACATAACTAACTAAAGGCGACTAGAATTGAAATCAAAAGATGCATCACTCTTACCACCCAACGGTAATGTGTGCTCAGCACTGTCGGGACTTGGAGGTTATGTCATCTAAGTCTTGTGTAGTTTCTAAGCTGGGTGACAAATCTTCGGGTGCGAATTAAGTTTATCCGCATACCAGTGATTGTTTTTAAGACTTTCGTTTCAGCTGTCTAAATGGTTTCCAAAATTACTTGTGACGGCAGAGTTGGGCTTCATACGACCAAACATACAAAGTCTAATCCTCCGGATGTACGCGAATTTAGTTAAGGCGGCTGTAATGGTTATAAAAACTGGGGCTGCGAAGTTATTCCTATGCTGTGTGTGGTTTCTAAGCTGAGGGAGAATTAAGTATATCCACATGATTGCGTTTGAAACAACTGAATGCACTGCTCCATAGTTGGGCGCCATTTATCCAAATTGGCTTTATTACATAATTTTAAAGAAGGACCTTATAGCTCACTCTTATAGGTGAGTGGGGAAAATAATGAGCCAGTAAAGAAAGTTCAATTTACAGTTTTATTGTTTTTTTCCAAACTCCGACATGTTTGCATTGAGTCGTCTTTCAAAATGTATGCCGAGATGCATGACATCATTGCCTTGGGAAATTATAATCTTGTTTAGAGTTAGCGTGGAGAAAATGCCTCTGTTGAGTATGAATGTAACATGTTCACCTTTTACTCGCTGACTTTTATTATCCAGTTAGCCAACCACTCTTCAAGAATTGTGAGGTGGTTCCTTTATCGTCTAGCTGCATCTTCTGGACAAAGAGATCTGTTGGACGGTAAGCAATCATTGAAATTGTGATCTATTATCGAGAGAGAATTGCATCTAGTGCGCATGGAGTTATTTTGAGAAGAGAAATGATTTCAAAGCGCTTTGATAGATTTATGGCTCTTTATGAACACGCCCTAGTTTTATCCTTTCTACGCTTCGGTATTATTACTATGATCCATTTCTTCAACAGGGTTGGTAAGTGGCCACATTTAAGTATTGCATTAAGTACCACTCTGATATACATAATAATTGGGAAGTTATTCATTCATTCATTCATTAATCGAAGTGGATTAGAGATATTTAATTGCAAATGCCGGTAGAAAATAGCCGCTGAAGTGACTTCTGATGAGAATGCCTGTTCCGTCATGAGCCTTACCGTCTAGGCATTTCATTTCATTGTAGGCGTACCCTGGAACTTGGAAATTATATTTGTTCGTGATACGTAAGAACTTGAACCCTAAAATTATTAGATGAATCCTCCTTTTGAGTGTGCAAGAGATTGTATTCTGTATAAATCAGAAGAAGGTACTCGTATCGTAGTAGTGTTGGAGAGTATTCTATTACTTAGAACAGAAATTGTTTGGATACAAGAGCTTAGACCCTTGCAGAATTTGAGAGCTAGATACTTCGTAGACGGAGCTGACTTTAATGAAACGTTCGTACTTCCAGCACGAGGAACTTTCGAGCGTCGTGTAGATTAAATTAATCTACAAAATGGAAGATTCCCTCTTGAACACCCAGTGCAATTGTCAAATTATTATTTAAAAATCAATTTAGTCGTTTTACAAGTTTCAGATTTTAAGGTTTGCTGATATTGTCTACAATAAAATTTGTCATATAATCAATACTACTCGTATTTAAGCATTTGCTATATACACAATATCATTGATGTCTATTTATTTATGTTAATCACTGCAGACAATAAAGCCAATCAAAATGTAAATATATATTTTACAACATAAATTGCATACAGCAGAGCTGAGTGTGTGAATAAACCTAAGCCGATTCAACGAGACTAATCAAACAACTCAGCATAAGAGTATGTTTCACATGTTTCCTTCGGTTTGGTTTTGGAAGAACCAAACCCAAAACCTACTCAATGAGTGTAAGTGTATCTAAGTTAAGCCAACATTTAAATTTAGCCAAAAGCTACTTTGTGGCTTTAAAACCAGCAACAACTAGAGCCAATGTTGAAGAAAAACAAACAGACAAACAAAACAAAAGTCGTGTGTGCCAATCCAATGTCGAAGGACATAATTTTACACTGAATACAACTTTTTGACCACATGCAAGCGACTGACTAGAGTCCTCACTACTACTACTGCTGCTGCTGTACCGGCGACATCAACTACAAGGACTAAACCAGCAGGAAGAACTTTATGCAAAAATCGCTGCAGGCAGGACATACACATGTGACTATGTGTTAATTTGGTTTTGTAATTGTGACTTGGCATGCAAAAGTGTTTTAATTGAATTATTTCCATTGTCACCCGCGTGCCGCAATACTCAGACTCAAACTCTACAAAAATAGACCGCACCTCCGCCACCGCTAAAATGGCTGTTGGCATTCTATTAACTTTAGCTGTGAAATTTATGCAAACTTTGGTTACAAAACTGTTTCGAGAAAGCGAAAAAATAAAAAATGGATTTGAACAGAACGCTTGAAAAAAAGTTAAACGAGTTAAACGAGTGTTTTATGAGCGTGCACAAAGTTTTCATAACCCTCGAACTGCTATGAACTCAACTAAACCATAAAAAAAACAGCCCACAACACACTCACCCACTCATCCAAACGATTCATATGCCATGACCTCGGTTTCAGCTTTAGTTTTCTGTTGCTGCAAGGGTTTTTGTCCTTTTGTTCACACCATTATAACTACATAAAATACAATAGTATTCAATGGTGAAAATCTTCTTGGAGAAATATTTTACTGCTTGATATTCGTGATGTCTTTACCGACGCCTAATTGTTTGTAATGAATTTGCACATTCGCAACAAAATTGATTGATTTGCATTTTTATTGGATTTTGCATCATTTTTGCTTTTGGCATTGAAATTAGGAAAATTCGAATTAAAAGTTGAATTTAGAAAACGTTTTACTTGCGTCTACTGAATTCGTACGTGTAGCTTTCATTTATTAATGAGAAAACCACGGTTTTTGTCCATTTGGAGAAGCTCGACACTCTGCTTAGTTCTATCGTTTTATATTGTGGGACGGCATCACTAAACTTAACTTCCAAATAAATTCAATTAAGTGGAAGACAATTTTCCACCTTTTAAGATGTTGTACTTCTCAATAAACGTTTTACTATTTAAAATTATTGTTATACTATTCAGAGATGCATTTACCAAAAATTTGAGAGCTAGAAGCACCAAACTTGTGGTTTTTAAACACTCTAGGTGTCAATTTAAATGATTATGAGACAAAGGGAAGTAGAGGAAGCATCGTGCTAAAGAACATCTTCAACATATTTTGAATCATCAGCTTAACTAGGAAGAATTATTTCCACAGTTTTCAAAGTTCGTGGTAAACGCATTCACTCAGTTTTCGAAAGCATCATACCAGAAGCAAGCTTCTTTGTATTACAAAACTTTGTGTCTAAATTCACACATACACACACACACACACACACACTTGCTTCTTCTTTTATTCATTGACTATAATAACAGCCTTGATCTTACGCACAATATTTCTCCAAGTTTTACGTTTACTACATATAATTTTGTGTTCCTTAAGTATCTCCAATTTATCAAATTTAAGTTGTTGAAGTATCTTCAAATGCTTTCGAGCTACAATTAAAGCCACTTCAAAATGATGCATAAAAATACAAACTAACTATATTACATGGACTGTATTCCAAACCTTTCCAAAAAATATACAAAAATTTGCATTAAAAATGAAACCAATAAACTTTCTATGCCACTTACTCACACAATAAAAAGCATAAAGTTTTTGCATACAAATGTAGATTTTAGGGTTACGAAAACATACAGAAAGAACAAATAGAAGTTCCAAAAAATTCACGAACGGCTAGTATAAAAAAATAAAGAATATTCGAAAAGTTTGGCATACAGCAGCGTATAGCGATAAATTCCGAAGCATCACGGATTAACAAAAGTCAAACCACAAAATGACAAGGAGAACTATGGTTGCATGGAAAGAAGTTTGAGTTCGAGTGATTGGACTAGGAAAGCTGCACAGAAAATTTCAAAATGAAATGCGCATTTACAAGCCAACAACAATGGCAATGGAAGCACCGACCATCTGAGGGTTATGGAATTTTGGATAAAGTATGGGAGTATGGCAGGTGGCAACACTAACGAATACGAGGAATTATGTATTGACGAGTCGGAGAGATTGTTCTATATATGTACGTGTGTATACTATGTTGTACGCATGCATTGTTGCTATTGCTGCAATGGCGATAAAATAAATTTGCATATGAATTGAGAATTAAGAACGTTTTGCACATCATTCGTTTCGTTAGACATGTATGTAGATATAAAATATTGCAGAAGTTGGTGTAGGAAGAGATGACTGGTATTGGATGAAGCTGGAAATGGCCTGAAAGATGTATAGAAGCTGAGGTATGTGTGCAGAGGCATTGGTATTATGTTGTGTGGAGAGGGTAAGGTGAGATCAGTGTGCTGTCCACAGAGATGAAGATACTGATAAAACTTATAATGAGAATTAAATATTTAAAGATGTGCTGTGTGAAACTGTACACTCTAAACTTGAACTCTGAGATCATAGTTATATATTAAAATCGAGAAAAACAGTGAGGCAGTTGACCCAAATTTCCAGAATTAAGTACTTCTCCGTGTGGGACCTTCAAAAAAAAAATGCTTAATGACAAAATGCCATGGGAAAGTATTAAAACTAATAGCAATGCTTCAAATCATATTGAAACAATTTTGTTCAAAGTGACTCTTTAGTTTCATCCGTTGTAAGAAGATGCAAGACTTCTTAGAAATGAAAAAACAAATCAGAAGTATTAATGTTAACAGCAGTGCTTCAAGTCACCACTCTGTTCAAAGTAATTCTTCAGTTTCCATCCGATGTAAGAAGATGCAAGACTTCGTATTAAATTATTCCCCTTATTCGGACACAACTGTCTCAACTGAAAACTACCCAATGTATTGCTAACAATAAACAGACAGTTTCCATGCCAAAAATACCTACTTTAAAAACTACTTTGAAGTGCTTTAAATTTTCAACTTAAATTGGCACTTCAAAATCTGCTGAAAAGCTAAAAGTAGCCATTTTCATGGCACTTAATGTCACCATAATGATTTCAAGATAAAACTTATATACCAAGCACATAAACACTTTGCCATAATTAAACGCTTTCGGACCATTTACGGTCAGTGAATTCTAAGCTTTCACTATATACGAATACATGGAGAGAATTCAACGCAGGCCGACTCTGCTAGCTAGCGAGCTAGACTCTAATTGCCAACCATATATTGCAAGTAATTATTATAGCCATAGTCCCAAGACTAAAGAATTAAATAGCCGAGTGAAAAGAAAACCAAAGCCAAAGGAAGTCAAAGTGTAGAACTGCAAAAGCTAAAGCAAAGATGCACATAAAACCAGCAGGAATAGAGCAATTCAAGTGCCAATTAGTAACAAAATAGATTGTAATTTTAATGACACAAATGGTCATCATCAAAGAGACATGGCATCTGCATGGCATGAAGTGAATGTGGCGCCTTTGGAGTATTTAGTGTAGAGCAATATACTACAGTATACAGTCTATATACTCGTACATGTGAAAAGTTTACATTTCAACATTGTCAGCTTCCTGCAATTTTATAGAAAAATAAACGAAAAAAACACTTAACGGTCAGTCATGAATAAAAGCGTCTTTGATGTGATGTTTTTCTATAAAATACAAGAAAGTCTCTACTTGCTAAAACGCATCATTGAATTTAAAAATGTCGCCAACACTTTTTTTTTTTGCTTTTGACGTCATCATCTTCATTCATTGAAGAAATGTGTCTAAAGTGTCCTGTCTGTCTGTCTTTCTGCCTTGCCTGATGTTCAACAAGGAGTCAGTCCACTTCAATTAAAAGACTTTCACCCTGAAGTGAAATGAAAAAAATGGCAACACTTCCGTTTAGTTCTGTGCCATTTTTCCTTTCTTTTTTTTTGGGGCAAATGTTTGAAATTGCTTTGAAATTGCGCAGACGTGCAGCGTTCTATAACAAAAAAAAAACAACAGTCGTCTACACTTGTTGTACATATTTATACGTGTATACTCTATGTAAGCAATGAGTGTGAGTTGTACTCCATCTTGCTTTGCAGCACAACATGACTTCCGTTTCCGTTTTGTTTGTTACATTACATTGCGAGAAATCAATTCAAAGCTGTCAGAACATTTTTTCCATTTTCACAATTACTATAACCACTTGTACTCAACTGCCTCATCATTATTGTCAATGTGTCGCCTATTTTCGGTTGGTTTACTCTAAAAAATATAAAGAAAAAAGTTTTATTAAATGAAAATCGTTTACAAAAGTTACAATATATTCTAGACTAGAATACAATCCTTTTAACTTTCAATGATTGAAATAGAAGAAAAAACATTTTCTTTATGGATTATGGATATTTGTTAAAGGTTCAATTTAGCTGAAATGTTTATAGAAGATTCTTTAAAACCTTGATTAGATTTTAAATCACTTCTTAATTATAGAGCAAATCTTCATACTAAGTTTGAGAAGGTCTACCCAGACGTGGTCTTTCCAACGCACTCTCGAACGTTATCCACCAATTAGTTTGGGCTGTATGCCATGTAAGCTCTCTCATAAAACTGATAAAGCATGCATACGAATCTAAATATCTTCACCACTCCAAAAATCCTACGAAGAAACTTTCTCTCGAATACTCCCAAACATGATGTATTCAATTTTGTTGGGGTTCACACTTCAGCGCTATACAGCATAACCGGAATTATCAGCTTTTTTATAGATTATTATATTAGTACTTCGAGAGATACATTTACTTTTAATTTATTCACTGAGTACAAAATATTCGAGTATGCGCAGACAGCAAGGATTTGTTTCTTGAAGATAATACAGAGAACACTAAATTTCAATACCATTCATTGGAACATAATTATTGGTGCATATGCCTTACCAACTCTTTGTCACCATTCTTGAATAACTCAGCTGGGAGACCAGCCGCTTTGTAAATCTTCAGCTTTCTCATTACTAAATCGATTGTGTCGTTATAAAATTTTTTTTTAGATTTTCCTAAAAGCTGTCTTATATACATACTAAAAGCAACCGGTTGGCAATTTTGTTTACCCTGATTTTGACATCAAATTTGTAATCAACGATCAACGATTGATCTCAATATCAATACTAAATTTCATTTTGACTTAACAACTTTTAGAGATCTGCCTTTTCTTTTCGAAAGTTTTTAAATACCTAAAAAAATTATAATACTTTAATTGTATTAAAATTTTCTGCAGTTTTATGTTTTGGTATGCTCGTTTAGATTTGAAATTTCTGTGCGCTGTGGTGAAATATACAATGAGTATACTCGTGCTCACTTGTTCGAACTCTTTACATTATATGATTTGGTGAACTCCTTTGTTTTCTTTGGCAAATGTTCAATCAGCAATATTGTTGACTATGTTGACACCTACTCTGTTGGTTTTTTTCCACTCTTTCTCTCTCTCTCTTTCACTCTCTATCTCTCTCTTTTTATATATGTATATGCAAATATCAGTGGAATGCCTCAAGTCCATCCCGTCCGCCGGCAATAACTCCGTTTACTATGGACCAAATGTCATGAAATTTTTTACTGGAATTTGGTATAGTATATACCTATCGAACACACTATTTCACATATACATGGCGTCACCAGAAAGTTACTTATTTTCTAATTCTTCCAATCCAATATTTCTTTAGAATTTTTACTAATTTTTAAGTTTAAATTTATCGTGAAATGAGATAAGTTCTTAAAACCGCTAGCATCATCATGTAAATAAGTACCAAAATGTCTTCTCAAAATACCTTTAGTTTAGATCCGAATAAAGCATTAAAATATTTGTTTGTAATACAACTACTACATTAAATTCCAAAAGTAAACAATAAAATCAAACAACAACAATGCGCAATAAAGCAAATTTTTATCTTCAAACAACACGACAAATAGTAATTTGTGAAATTACGTATACGGCATGTTATGTTACAGGACAAAGGATGTAGTTACAAAGCCTAACTGAGCGGAAGTTAATATGCTAAAAACATTTTGTATGAACATGACAATATATACTACATGCAATGCATACCCTACACACACACACACACACACACAGACACAGACACATACACAATGCATTGGTTTGATTGTCAACCATGCAACAGAGACAATACGAGTACAAAAAGCACTTGAAAAGCCAACCACAAATCCGAATGAGGCTCATTAAGAAACTTTCTATGGGCGAAAATTTTAATGCAAAGCACAATAAAATAAATTCCAAAAAGGCCGAGCAAGAACCTGAACAAAAAACACCTGCAGCGTGAAATTGTGGACAGGATAGTATGGCAAAGGATAACACAAATGCAGGAGCTGCAGTGCTGCAAATGCAAGATGGACTGAGCATGTGTCAATGCATGGTGGCATTAGGGTTGTATCGGTTGGCTGGCTGGATGGACTGGCTGACTGCGTTATATAAACCTAGCGATAAGCATGGCGATAGTGTCACAAAACAAATAAGTTTTCTAAACCACAAAAGCCAACACAGGCAACAAGAACGACCATAAGTAACCACTAATGTTTAGCCACAACGTCATTTGGATGTAGGGGGTCTGGTCTCTCTACAAAAAGAGAGAGAAAAAAATGGAATAATAAAAACAAAAACTAACCTGCAACCAAATTGTATTGTCAAAGTTCGCAGGATATGCCGCCATGCTGCGGCGTAGAGAATCAGAATAAATGTAAATTTTGCAGTGTTTACTGATTCTATTTTTATACCCTGTGCACATAGTGTAAAAGGGTATATTAAGTTTGTACAAATGTAAGTAACAGCGATCGATTCTTTGGAGCCAATTTTACACCACACTTCCACACATATCAGCCGTAACGTTGACAATTTTGATTTCGATACTGTTCCGGAGCTCTTCTAATTTTGTTGGCTTGTTGTCAGAAACCAAGGACTTAAGAATAAAAAGAAATCCAACGACGTTAAATCGCTTGAGCGAGGTGGCCATACGATGGGACCATTTCTCGATATTATACAAACGGTTGACGAAAGGGGAAGTTCGAGCTGTGCGGCTTGTGGCATCATCCTGTTGGAACCACATAACACTGATGTCCAGTTCATTCAATTCTGGCCAACATGTCAAATGGCGTGATAAGGAACTCCATTGACCGTAACATGACAAAAAAATATGTTCCAATCGACGAAAAAATATGTTCCAATCACAACTTCGCCAAGAAATCCATCACTTTTTGTAGTTGCAATGTAGTCTCTGGAAGCATATGGTGATCTGTTGCTGTCCAATAATGCATACTTTGCTTATTGATGATTCTGAAGAAATTCTGAATTATCTTTAAATATGAAGTTTTTTTATGAACTGTTTAACAATTTGGTGTAAAATACAACTCTATTAAAATATCTCACATAGGACCATATCGCTTATAGTCCCATATAAATCTATATTTCAAATAACGAGCCTTAAACAAGATACAGGGTATCTCAAATTCGCTCACACTCGACTGCAGTGTTCTTTCTTTTTCTTTTTCATTTTTTTTTTTCTTTTTTTGCAACGAGGTTATATGTCAGCTTGTTTGGTGTAGCAAGCACCCAGAGCAACAACTTGACAGTGTCAGTGGCCTGTGGTCAAGCGTTGTCTCAACGAAGGACACTAAACTAGTTGCTCCTCCTACCATACTTTTCAGCTCCAACAATTATAAGAAATTCTTTGCTTATCACTTTAATTGCTTATTTTAAATCTAATATTTATATGAGAAAGTACTAGCTGCTTTAAAAAAGTTCACACCACAATGCTGCACTTTAATTTTATTGAATTCTTAATGTGTATGCGGAACGTACTTCTCAAGTGCACTGTAAATATTTTCTAATAAATTTCACTCAGTGCCAGAGGCACTTTGCACGCTTCCGTCATCAGCAGCACCATCGTTCCACGCTTAAACTCAAGATTTCATTACAAAGCTCAAGTGTTCGAATGCACTTCTCCTATATATGTATACCCGTATTCGTTGATATACCCGGGCACGATTCCATATTAAAATTGCGCTGCACTTGCAATGTAATTAGCTACAGTAATACGCTTACTTTTGGTTTGGTTTGGTTTGATTTGGTTTAGCTTTCCTTTTAGGTTTTCATCCTCAATCGTGTTTGTGCGTGTGGCTTTGCCGTTGAAAGTGTCTCCGTCGAGTAGTTTATTCACACTTGACATATGCTAATGCAGTCATGAATTGGTAAATTGTCTCCATTAGCCTTATTGTTAGTAGATATTTTGGTTTTAGTTCAAACAGCTTGCTAAGCGGTTTATAAATGGAAATGGAAGTGAAACTTTAAATTATTAGATACATATTTAAATTATTGATTTGTAGATTTAAGAAATATTAAAGCTGTTTTGTGGTATTATAGATTGTTTCAAAAGAAATCAGTGAGTTGTACATTATTGGCTTGTCTTACATTATAGCGCATATTTTATTTACTACTTATTGTGTATAGGAATGCATGTTGCCACCATTGCTGTATTCTAGGAGTGCCATAGTCTAAACTCCGACTCATATCGATGTCAAAACTGTAGCTGTCACTTTTAATCTAATTTTGAATCAGACTGTTTTTGCTGAATCAAGTGTGAAATATATTTTCTTAAAAATTTAAAAATTAAACTTATGCTTTTGTTCTGTGCTCATAAATTGAACATTTTACCGACAACTCAAGTTTGCTTTTTCATTTATTTACATAATGCTTACGGAATTGCAAACATATCATGAATTGGCCACTTTTCTTTATGTGTATATTAAAAAAATTGCGTCAAAATGCAGGTTGGCACCTTTGTTGGCTTGCAGGTTGCCACCCCTCTCTCTCTATCTCTATCTCTCTCTCTTTTCGCAGCACTCCTTTGCCCGTTATTATTTTTTAACAATTCAAATCATATCTACCATGTTATATATCGAAAATACGTTAATTTTATGACGAGTTGTGATCCAAAACTTACTAAGGACCATATTGGTCTATGTGTAAGCTCTATGAAGGGGTCAGCCGGCGTAAGCTGTACTCAAAAAAGTTATAGGGTTGCAATATTCCTCATACTACACAATTCCTGCAATTCCTCATACTACACATGTGATATTATAAGTACTACCAGTTCATTTCGCTACACAACATGTTGCAACATTTCAAATTGTTTTAACATCTCTCTACGGAATACTCGTAATTCTCTTCATGTTGCCACACAATGCCAGAATACATTTTGAACAATGGAAGAATGGAAGTAACTTTCACATTCGTCGACACTCCCAACGGCGCCAAAATGCCATTGTTATTTTAATAGTTTAAGTAACCATAATATGTTGAGTACTTTTTAATAAACTTGAAACATGAAGTGGCATCTCGATTCCACAAGAACAGCAAATAGAACAACAAAACTTACAAGAACCAACTGCAGCAGCAGAAGAACTCAAACTGAAACAAAAACTTTAGAATGGAACAACACATTCCAACTTGTGTTTACTACGTTGAAGATTTATGCAAACCAAAATTTTGCCAAAAATTACAATTTAATGGAGTAGACAAGTGTTTTGGGTGAGTGAATTTCTTCTATTTTCATTTTTTAAGGGGGCAAGAGTACATAATGAGCACGCAGCGCTCGTTGAAAGAAAGAAAATAAGTTCTGCAGCCATAGAACAAAGACAAAAGTTTGTTTGTTGGCAGAAGATACAAAAGTGCTTCTGTTGCTCCTGGTACAACATGCTACAAAAGTACAAAAGTAGTCTCGAACATTTACACGCACTAATTTCGCAGGAAATATGAAGCTATTAAAATGGCGACGCATCCTAGAGCAGTAATGGAGGTATTCGTAGTAACACTGGACAGTCATCGTGTGCAACATCTTGGCTGCGGCACAAGCTGTTGTAGCAGTAAAGTTGTCCTTTGTCCTTTTTGGTTTTTTTCTTTTTTTAGTATTTTTTTTTTTCTTTTCTTTTCGTTACGGGTGTGAAAATAAATTTAAACAGGCAACTGGTTTTGCATGCTGCAGCACTTCCTGTTGGCTGTTGTCCCTTGGACGCCGAGCTGTGCTAAGGAAAAGGAGTATAGTTTTTACTGAAATAAGAAAAAAATGGTCATATATACAACTTGATTTCTACTGCAGCAACATTGGCAAAAACAGCTGTTGCTTTTGTTCCTTTCATGCAGTAGCGTTTTGAGGAAAGGGCTCTGAGATATACACTTGTAAAAGTGCCATATGAACATTTGGGGTGGAGTGGCTCGCTAGTTTTTTCGCTTATAAAGTTATATTAGACGAAGCTCTTAACTGAATTATTTTTTTTATTAAGTTAGCTGATTGCTCAATTGTCTTCGAAGTGCCCAAACCCACATTAAGTTGCTCTTCCACAATAAAATTTCAAATTCCCAGCAAAAAACTTGATCCATGTTTTGAATTATTTACTTTTGCTAGAAAAGCAAAAGGAATATACTCTATATTTTACAATTCTCGATCTAATGTGTATATCATCGAAAAGATGTCAGTGGGGTGAAGTGTTTCATATTGTGTGGGGTGGAGTGGTTCACTCAATTGACGCCATCTTTTCATGTTTTATTAAATTACACATGCATATTAGGTGTTATTTGGATTTATTTCGTTAGTTTCCGCTATCATGCACCTTATGATCTAAAAATATGTACTAATTTATAGACATAGCAGAGTCCACAAAAAATGTTAGCTTCTTATATTCATGTAATCAGCTTTGAAAAGTCCTGAGCAAACATTTTCAGCAAATTGAGCTTATATTTATGAATTTCTAACCAAAATTTGCGGGTGAACCACTCCACTCCACTAATTTACAAATGATCATGACTTCAAATGACTTGAAAATTAGCGTTTTAAAAGCCTGCAGTACTAGCATTCAATTTGTTTAAAAACTTTCTCTTAAAACTTAATAACACTTATAATACACAAATAGTTCTTACATTATCTTTCACTAATTTGTTTAAATTGTTTCGCCCTGGGCCATGTAAATCATAATTATAGTCCTGTTTTCGTATAGTCCTGTTCATTCCGATTGCTGCAACAATTTATTTAAAAATGTGAAAAAAATATTTCGCAGTGAACAGAAAGAAAAACTACAAATACATGTATTTAATTGCCCAACTTAAAGCGTCAGCATGCCGTGTAACGACCATTGGTCAAACTGCTGCTGCTGCTGCTGCTGCTGCTACCAGTGCCAGGATCTGTGCCGCTTGGCCGCACACACTCCTCCACTCGTTTTCCCTTCGTCTAATAACTACACACTGACCGGTGTCACATGTCCTTTGGTGCAACTTGCACTTAATCACTGCTTTTGCCAACTGTAGGCAGGCGCAGCCAGTTGGACACGATTCGACTCGACTCGACTCGAACTTTGTCTAGCTTTGTTATTCAACACTCAACGCTTGAGAATTTCCATTTTTTTCGCATTCTGCCTCTAGTGCACCAGGAGCAGATTTTATTGTATAATTCATGGTGGGCGTTTTATAATTTACAACGTGTGGCACAAATTGTCATCGCATATAATATTTAGTTTCTTTTTCCTACTTCAAACTACATATTTGCTTATTGAATTACATTGTTATGAATTAAATGGAGAACAGAAATTTTGCATGAAAAATTTATGCAAATTTTTATTATACAAGCAACTATTTTAAGTGAAGCTTCTGACGATGTATTATACGTTGACATATTGTGCATTTGGAAGATTGATGTGTGACATTAATATATTTAACAATAGTGCTTATATGTACGATATGTTTAAATTCTGCCAACCGTACCATATTTAATTCGTTGGAAATGGCATTTTAATTAGATTATTTAAAGTTCACTGAGAAAAATTGTGTCTGGATGCTTTGTTTAATCAGTAATTGGGAGCAGAAGTGCATGGAGTTGGTTTTGAACTGGATGTAACGTATTTTATTATAAGTTTTGGATGCCAGTACTAAATCAAATTCAATACTTCATATTCATTGTGTAACTTTATTAGTTTTGGAGCGAAGATTTTAACATTCGTCCACGTAAACGTTGAAAACACCATACTTAAAGTATAACCTTCATTTATTGTATAAGATGTATAGATATAGTAAGATGCTTCTGACTCTTTGTCTCTGTTTTTTACAGCTAGCTATCCTTCAGACCATGAGATATCGTTCTGTATTTCTGTATGGAGACATTTAAGAATCGGCAAATCATTGATGAATAATCCTAAATAAAGCCTGTACAATAACTTTTATGTTTTGTGGGTAAAATTTGGTTACTTGAGTTAAGTTTTGCTAAACTAAAAAAGTTTAAAATGTTTAATTTTAAATGATAGTTTTCTAGTATCTAGTATTACCGGGCACTAATATGATTATGGCAACTTCCAGATCACTCCATGCATGCACAAGAGTGAAATGCGCGCCAAATAGGAACCGTTAAAAAAAGTACATGGAAGACGTGATTGATATAAATTATGAAGCGCATACAAAATACTAATATATGCATTCAACCGCACACAATACGGTATTGCCGATTTCACTTCTTCTCCTTTTATCTATATGAACGTTTTATACGTTGAGAATAGATTTCGTTTATGTGATAAAAGTAACAATTTTTGTGCAACTCAACACAACATTATCTATATGATATTCGAGCATGTACCTTTTTTTCGTCTAATATATATAATTATAAGAGATAAAGCCGGGTTTTTTTTTATTAAAAATAGCCAAAATCTGACTTTGGTGGAAAATCGACTACATTTCGGTACTCTAATTGATCGACTGTTGGAAGAAGAAACATTTTTGATTTTCAAAAACGTGGTCTCTATTGGTAAAATTTCCTGCGCTTTCGATTTTCGTGATAAATCACTATTTACATCCCAAGAAGATATAATAGAAATGCCTACTTTAACCGCTGATTTAGTTTTTAATGATATGTTTAAAGACGTCTCTAAACTACGAAAGGAAAGAGCTTATTTTGAATGAGTCTGCTAAACAAATATCCCCCCTCCACTAGTGAATAGCACACAGAACCTCCATAAGTCTACATAACAAATTCGGCAGCGCATACCAAAGTCCACAACTCATGACTGCAGCATTCTTATTAGTTTTCTACAAGCCAAAATGAACTATTCTCAACCAGTTCTTCACGAACCACCTCGCTCTTCTAGACAAATCTTATATGATGGTTTCGTTTTAAGTCCTTTCAATTGCATTAATTTCTTTCAGTGTTCCATCCGCCGATTAACGCAATTTGTGCACAAGTTGAAGTATTGTATAATTACACATTGACCGCACACAGAGAGCGCAAATGAATGAACGATTCAACGAATAAATGTTGCACATATTGAACGGATAGAGCAAATGTTGGAGCAACCAACAAAAAATAATCCACAAAAAAAATAAAAAATCGACCAAAAAAAAAAGAAAAAACAAAAGGAAGAAGGCACCAAAAAAACCCACCACAAACTGCGAAGCAGAGCGCATAAAAATTAAGTTAATTTTAATTTCCGTTGATTAATTGCGTTGTCAAGCGAAAATTCTGCAGGATCTGACTTCGTCCTTTCACACAACCAAACAGCTGCGGCAGCAGCAGCAAACTTTGTATGGAAAACTCTTTCGCGGCAAGCAGATGCCAAGTGTCAACATTTTATATTGTAAATTACATATTCGAGTAGTAAAATGTATTTCACTGAGCTGCATTGTGGCAAAATCAAATTATAAATTAACATTAAATATAATTTTAAAAGCGAAATACATACATAAAATTAAATTGAAGCGAAGCGAAACGAAAAAGAAGCCACTTTTTGCATATTCAGCTATTTTTATTTTATATAGAAAACCTATAAATTTTAGGTTAAAAACTGAAAACTTATAAATTTTCGCCAAAACTAAATGACATTTTAATTGCGTTTAAATTTACGAGCGCAAATAGTATTATTAAGGGTTTTTCAATAGCTATGTCCGAGCATTGTTAACTTATTGCGCTGTCGTTTCAACGCTGTCACTCTACGGCATTTCATAGTCCCCATTTTACCATTTTTACATTTACGTACGCTGATTGGGCTCTGAAACAGTTGGAGACGGATCCAATTTTTGACGAGAGAATTGTCTTCAGTGATGGAGCAAATTTTTGGTTGAACGGCTTCATGAAGAAAATAATTGCCGCATTTGAAAGAGAAAGCAAAACAAACACAAATACATTACATCCGGAGAAACTTAGTGTTTCGTGTGGATTTGGGTCAGACGGTGGCATTAGGCCATACATCTTCCGAAAATAGAATGAACAGATGGTGACTGCAATGACGATCAGACTTTTTTCCCTTCAATTGGATGACATGGCCATGCACCACATCGGAAGTTACATAGCATTTTTTTTTTACATTCTATGTTATTATTCAGATCTTCACAGCAGGAGACTAAAAATAATATTTCAAATTCTAAACCAAGGCGCTTTTTACTAACTCTCCGGTTGCAGTGTTTTGTAGTTTGGGCGACCCTTATCACTGAGCTGGAAAGTCATTTCTCCTGAGTAGCTTTTAGGTTAGTTACTTTGTTAGATCAGCGATCTTTCCAGTAGATAGAGTAGTGGTTGAATCATTCCCTATAATTGCATTTCAACGAACTATTTCATTTTTTACTAATGGAATATTGAGTTCATTATGGATGTTCCCATTTCGAATGTACCAATCTGCAAAGTTTTGATTCAGCTCTTTGTATAAGTTCTATATTGCTGACACTTGCAATACATCATAGCTGACAATCATAGGTCTATATGGGTTATATAACGGTGTTGTAAATCAGCAATTTGAAGTCCAGACTTAAGGGTGAATGTGATTTAATTAGTCAGTGCAAGGAGTTGTCTTACAGCTTCATTTAAATTTGCAATACTTGCGTGTGTATTCGATGAGTAAGTCATATTTCGAGATGAATGCCAAGATGCATGACATCTTTGGGCTGTGGGATTACAATATTATTTGCAGTTGTTGCAAGTAAAGTTCGCAGAACACTTTATTTCCAGAAGAGGTGATGTACAATGGATGCCAAGATCAAACGATTTCACGCACTTAGACTTTTTTTGTCGTAGTCTACATTGAGTCGCTGCTTTATGGCAACAAACCAAAGGCAATTGAGCAACTGGAGAACAATATAATTCAAATCATTGGTAAGATGCAGCTCGATTTATGCAACAGAGTCAAACAAAACTGGATCACTCGAATCGTGTATTGTAAACGAAGCTGCAGAGTCCATTTCACCAATATCTTTTTCAAAATATAACGGTACTTTATGTGCTCTAAACCGCAATAAAGGTTTCCATTATATCTCACACGCCACTTTTTTTATACAATTTTAAAACTCAAACGCGCTCAATGGAAACCCCTTACAATATAAAATATACAATTTATTTTAATTCTTTTATATTTTTTTTGCGTTTCAAAATTGAGTTTGTTTTGAAACAAAAGAAGAAAAAAAACTTAGACGATATAAAATAAAAAATAGTTAAATTATACATTTCAAATATTGGCGCGAGTGTGTGCCATAGTTCGATAGCAGAATAGGAATTGGCCCAAATGGTTTTTTAAGAACCGTAAATATTCATTAAAATTCAAGCCGAGTAAGTCTAATAATGTCGTACATTAATTCTTGTGCTCGTGAAAGATATACAAAAAATCCAAAAATATTCTAATTCATTTCATTTTGCAACCAAAAAAAAAAATAGTTTTGATCTGTTTTTATTTGGTATTTTATGGTCTTGGGTGTTCCAGATTGAAAATGAAACGCAAAAAAAAAAAGTTTAACTATCTTCTAAAAATCTAAAAACCGGATTGAATTTTTATAATATAAACAAGTGTCGAACAGGATATAAATTTATATTGGATTTTTATTTCAAATTGCTATAACTACTTCTTGTTCTTCGTATTTTTTTGCAGTAATCTAATTTATATATATACATAAATTGTACTTAACATGCCAAACACATGCCTAACAAAAAAGTTTTAGAAATTAACAGAAACTACTCGCATACATTGTTTCTTAAGATATTCTCGAATATGACAATCAATGACACTAGTCTACAAAACAAACAAAAGGGATAAAATGCAGTCGATGCTAATTTTTTTAAATATAGTTTTTGTTTGTGGAACTCGAAAATAACCTTAAAAATATTTTGCATTGTATATTTTAGCGGTATGATTTTTTAAATTATTTTTTCTTCACTAAATTTTTAGCTATAACTTGCGTTAGAAGCGACTAATCTGACTTTGACGTATCTATATATATAAAAGAAAGTTGGGTTAGTTACACCATTTATAACTCGAGAGCGCCTAGACCGATTTTAATGATCTCTGATTTGTTGAATTCGTCTCCGCCCCAAATAAAAGAGTAACTATTAAACTATGGGAAAAGTACACGGAAAAAAATTATAGAAAATTAATCTAGAAAGATATTGAATATACATATTAATGGGGTCGAGGAGTGCATGGGAAAGGTGGTAGGGAGAAGTTAGTTAGGTGAAGAGGTAGTAGTGAAAGAGGCATGGAGAAGGAGGGGCAGGGGAAGGAGAGGTTGGGGAATGAGAGGTAGGGGGAAGGAGTGGTAGGGGAAAGAGAGGTAGGGGAAGGATAGGTAGCGGAAAGGGCAGCAACGCACCGAGTTCCTCTTAAGATAGAGGGATAAAATGTTCTACACATGTTAATTTGTTTGAAGGTTGTAGCGGAAAGGGGGCATTGAAAAGAGGTCGTAAAAGAAGAAGAGGTAGGGGAATCAGGGAAATGTAAAGAGGTAGAAGGGGAAAAGGGGCAGGGGAATTATAATGGGTGGTAGGGAAAGGATGCTAATTAAAGGGGGGCAGAGGAAGATAGATAGGGGAATGGGAGGTATGCTAAGCGCTCATAGGAAAGGAGTGGTAAAGTAGGAGAGGCTGGAGGAATGGCAGCAACGCGTTAGATAAAAACTCTTACCGCGAAAACAAAACCATTCAACATTTTTTAAGTTTCAGTGGGCTGTAGACTAGTGTTATTAGAAAGAAGTTTAGAAAAAGCAAAGTTTTTCTTCTTTCTTTCACCTTTTCTCAGTTCTAAGCTTATTTAAAATTTCAAACACCAAATAATGGAAGTATTTTAAGAACTACACGTGTAGCATTCAGCTACTTACGAATACATTCCATACTTCAATAAGTAATTATAATTTTAATGTACATATAGCATAGGAACACATTATGAATTTATAAATACATACTTATGATTTAATAACTTTTGGGTATTTCCCAAAATAAATTAAATAGTTTGCAGAGAATGACAGCTTTGTTTTATGAATGAGCAATGTTTTTTTGGTTCTTTGCAACTGTCGCTTACAAAATATTGAAGGAATATGTTTACAGAACAAAATAAAAAAGCATTATTGCAAATTTAATATGAAATAAGTCAAATTAAAAATGCGAAACGTCAGCGTCAGCGTCAGCGCCTTCTTCTCGTGTACAGATGTCGCCACTTTTGATGTGATAAAGCCTATACTTTTTTTTTATAATAATTTCCATGCACAGACATCAAAAGTCGCTCGCAATAATTCAAAAATTAACGCAGACAAAAATGCAAAATGGTAAAACAATGTGGATGCATTTATTGTATTTTGTATATTAATAAAAATAAAACAAAAAAAGGTTTAAAACAAGAATGAAAAATTTTAAATTCGATGGAGTCGACAGTTTTGTGAGCTTTTGCTTTCAAACATGTAAGGCTTACTATGTACTATAAACATATTATCATTATGAATTATCAACTGCTGAACACGAAAATAGCTATTTTTTTCTATGAATAGGATTTTGAGATATGGTTTCTTAATTATACCATTCACACATAGTGTGAAATGGTATTATCAGTTTGTCTGAAAGTTTCTAACGTAAAGTAAAATACCAAATCAAAGTTAGTTAAATTATCTACAAATTTTGTTCGAGAACTGGGACATATAGCGAAGATATATGGCGAAAAAAAACATTTTTTCAGTCAAAACTTAAATCGCAAATTCAATAAATCGACAAGAAAAAATCGAAAACGCTAAAAAAATGTTTAGTTTATCATTTTCTACATTTCAAAATGACATTTTACAAAGAAAACAAGCTACTTTTGAACGAAATTGATGGAAAGATAAGGATGTTATGGGCAATGGAGTGAAGGTATAAAAATTCGACATTATCGTTTTTTTTTGCCTTTTTTCATTTTCTATTTTATTCCGGTTAATAAAATTTTAATACATCTGAAGTTAATTCTTTTTTTTTTAATATACTGGCATGATATATGAGTGTATTAAAAACGAAATTTATATAATTTACTAATTTTTTAAGCACCTATTGTACCAACCTCTTCTACACTTTTCACACCAAATATTATGTAAATCACACTACAGTATCATCAAAAATATGTTCCTAAAATTTTCAACACAATCGAATATGCATAAGTGGCTCATATGCGCCGACAATATCGCAAACCCATTTCGCAACTCATGAAGTGTAACTCAATACAAAAAAAGTCCAAGCCATAGTATGATTAATGCACCTATAAGACTTACAGCAAGGCGCTGCATACAACGTCATCATCTATACAGCCTAGACAGATACTGAATGACTCGCTGACTGCGTTGAGTCTATTAATGATTAAATGCACGTTTTTCTTTGTCATATTCATTGTAAAAACATAAATTGCCTTTTAAAGACCGCCAACTGTTTGATTTCGTAGAGGATTCTTATAAATCTTCTTACTCTCTCTCTCTCTCTCTCTCTCTCTCTCTCTCTCTCTCTCTCTCTCTCTCTCTCTCTCTCTCTCTCTCTCTCTCTCTCTCATACGCTACTCATGACGTCAATTGAAGTTGATTAACTATTTTTACTTGGTTGGCTATATTTAGAGTTTTACGCCCGGGCATAACTAGAATAATATGAATCATATTTCATGTTATAATATATCTTTGAAGCGTTCAGCTATTTTTTTGGGCGCATACTTTTGGGAGCATAAATGATATGCAATTTAAGCATGCCATGCAGGTTTATATAATCTTAGTTTTTTTTTTCTTTTAAGCCGAGATCTGATATAAGCCGCACACACGCCTCTCTGTTCACATAGGTAATTTTAACTCAGCCTAGCTGACGAAATGACCTTAAAATGTATTGCCATTTTAATTTTTTTTATTGTTAACATGCGTCGATTTTGTATATGCATTTTGATGCGTAGTTTTTGTAGTGGAATTGACGTTTGTGGCGCCCATAATAAATAAGACAGTCAATAGATTATGGAATATACTTGAAGTTGTGCGAATTCGTTAAAAAAAAAAAACCTAAATTAACCATAGACCATCGTGGGATTTGTTGTTTATATAATAGTTTTTTTTTTATGGAGACCTTATAAAGTTTAAACACACTTTATAATGTCTAGGCATGTATGTTCAGCCTTCCAACCGTACGTCTAAGATATTCTGGCTTAAAGAAACAGAAGCTTGAAAGATAAGACTTACAAAATTACGGAGAAGATCTGGCTTTTGCTTCATTTTAATTTATTAAATTTAAAATCTCAAACCTAGTCTCCATACATAGTACGCCTCCAGTTAGAAGCTCATCTAGTATACATGGTATATAAGTATATAGTATCACAGGTACTGTGCGGTTATTTCTTTCGAGTTATGTTTGGTTTGCTAAATTTCGAAATCAGTATAAGTTCCACAATATTCATAACATAACTTTGGCCATTTACCTTCTAGTATTTTCTATCGAAATTACTTCTTTCGAGCATTTTGTAACAATCGAAATAAGATACTACTATATTTTACCTTAAGACCCAAAACCTACATCAAGTAAGTACAAAGTACTTCACTTTCCATAGCATTGTTTTGCATAAGTAATTCAACTCAAATAGTTATTTGGAAGTATTTCAAAATTTAAGTGCATACCTTGAGTAAAATACACCCACACCTAAATAGACATCAGTACGAAAATATTTAAAAGCTGTTCACATCTAGCTACAAGTAGTACATTAGGCCACGCCACCTTTTCATCCACACTTTGTTGCAGGGCTTTCCTCAGCGATGTGATTTTTGAACCGAGCGCACTTCTTTCTAATGATGATGACTAAAGCAGTGGCCAAAGTTCGTTCTCAACAATGAAACTCATCAAAAACATATTACGCATGCTCGACTTAGCAGTATTGAAAGCGACATTCTACGCGATTTATCTTTTGATGCTCTTATTGATGTGTTCCCTTCAAAAAAAATCGAAAAAGTTCCTTTATCTTGAACACGTATAGAAAAAAAAAACATATTTATTTCTTGCTTAATATTTTAAAAGTTGTTTTCTAACTCTCACCATCATACTTTGATCCCCGGCTACCACAAATCTAAATTTGTTCCTGATTGACTCTCTAGCGCTTATTAAGGCTATAGCTATGAGTAGCTGAATGAATTTAAGCTTGCTAAGAGGTTTGCTATGTTAGTCTGAGAATTAAAGCATACAGCATTTAAATCGGTTTGGGTCGTTTTATTCCTAGGAAAAAAATATTTGGTATATTGTCTATGTTGATGTATGTAATATAGAAAAGAAGAAATCATAAATCCCATAAAGAACAAAAATTCGCACAAGACGATTCCATCTAGTACGAGTACAGACCGTCCATTCGTCCATCTATCCGAGACACTGATTCTCAGAGGCTATAAAATTAAGAGTCACCAAACTTCTCCATCCAACAGTTCGAGAGACTGATTCTCAGAGATTATAAGATTTGGAGTCAGAAACTGATTCCCCGATATATGATTTGGAGTCACTTAAACAATACGTCCATCCGTCCGTCTGTTCGAGAAACTAATTGTATACTATAAGATTTAGGGTCAGAAACTATCTGTCTGTCCGAGTGATTCAAAGAGACTATAAGATTGACATTTCCACAAACTTTAAGTAAAAAGTTTATATATTGTTATCCATATAATTTTTTTGGAGTTTATTAAAAAGCTTTATTACCATATTCAGTGTAAGACACTCAGAAGATTTTTTTCATGAATTTTAATATTATTCGTAGTTTAGATTTAAAATTTGGGAGTGACTGCATGTTCCCCCCATGTTCTCCCAGTTCCAAACAAAAGTGAATGCACAAAGTACTGAACGAACTTCTGCAGTTCTACAAAAATATATTATCTCTCAAGAATCTAACAAAAAATATCATGCCTAGAGAAATATATATACACACATCCAACAAAATCGATAAAAGTTGCGTTCTCGACGAGTGACTTCAGCACCTTATGTACGATAGTTGACAAAATCGACAGCATACTAGCCCGAAGTAGAGTTTTGCTGTTTCTATGGGATGTACTGGATGTACGCGACAGTAGCAACGGCTGCGCTGTTGTCTATACTATATGTGGCAGAACATTCTCTGCATACTAAACAAGGCTTACTCGAAACGACGACGATGGCGAGTTGCTGCCTACCAACTCAATCGGATGGTAATAAGTCGATTTACTTTTTTATTATTTTTGGTTATTTTGTATTTTCGTAGTGCTTCTGTCGATTCGGTTTCATTTATTTATTTTCATTTTTTTTTTTTATGATTTTTATATGTATTTTTTTCGCAAACTTTTTCGTATATAAATCTAACGCGAATCGAGTGGTAGGCATCACTTCATCGGTGGAAACTTCAGTGTTAAGTTTAGCTCCTACTGTTGATCAGTGCGCGTACTTAAAAAAAATTAAAAAAAAAAATCAATCACTACCAATTTCGAATTGGATAAAAAGGATAAAATAAAAAACTTTTTTTTAAATAAAATCAACAGTTTCGAAAAAAAATAATTGTGTTCAATATGAAATTCAGTGCATCTATCGCGTTGATTGTGCTCCTTGGGCTTGTAGCCTGCAGCAGCGCTTTACCAGCAAGGAAGAGTATGTTCCTGAAATTAACAATAACTAAAATATTAAAAAAGATACTGAAAAATAAATACAACAAAATACTTCAACCATACAATGTGTCAGGAAGTGTCTAGAAAAAGTGTTCCAAGTGTCATTAGTAATAGACTTATAGATAATGTGGAACTTAACTGTAAAACTTTTCTAGACTATTAATCAAACAGTTCTTCTACTTGCGAAAATTTGGAAAAAACCGAATTTTTAATGATATTCACCCAATTTAATTATAAATACTCACCGAAATCTAACCCATAAACCATAAAAACTAGCCTCAAAATTATATGTATTATGCGATTTATGCTAAAGATCGCCAATTCATTCCAGGAATGGTTTACTATCAGCAACCAGCTCAATACTATGCGCAGCCCCAGCGTTTCATGTACATGCAATATGTACAGCCAGGACGCACCCATGCACGCTCCACACAGGCTACCTCAGCGCTTGTAGCCGGTGAAACTGTTGCAACTGGCACTTATCTGAAAGGTAAGTGAATGCATGCTCGAAAAAGTATACATTCCAAATATTTCTGTCACAACTAATTGCTATATGTTCTAACAAAGATTGCGATCATGCAGAATCCGATATTGCCGCTGCTGGACCCGGTGCCGATGACATAACTGCTGAGAGTCAACATGACGAAGATGTGCTCGGCGCTGCCGGTGCACATGGTGCTACCTCGATTGCTGAGGCTTATCCCGAGGAGGTTGCGCCCGAAGTACAAGTTGAAATTGAACAAACTGAAGCCGAAGTAGCTGCCGCCGCCGCCGCCGCAGCCGAGAATGATGATGCTGCTAAGGTGCCACGCGATTACAATTTCGAAACTCCTGTTGTATCCGTTGATGTAGCTGCTGAAGAAGTACCTGCCGTTGTCGAAGCTGAATTACCTGCTCCAGCACCAATTGCACCAGTTGCAGTGCCCGCCAATCGTTATCTGCCAGCTCAGCATAACAAGAAGGTTATTATTGAGTTGGAAGAATCCGCTGAAGCTGAACAGGAGGCAAATATTGCTGCCGATGAGGAGGCCGAAGCTGCTGTTGCCGATGATGTTGAGGAAGAAACTGAGGAAGACTTGACACCAGTTGCACCACCAGCACGTATTCCCAATGCGCGTCGTCCAATTGCTAAGAAACCAGCCAAGGCTGCCGGTGCCAACAAACCATCCAAGCCTTCGAAGCCATTGCCAGCGGGTACGTTCTTCCCAATTGATTTCGGTGGTACTGCCGGCGGTGCTATTGCCATTGCTAACTCCTTCAGCACCGGTGAGGGTGGCGCTTCCAGTCACGCTATTGCCTACGGTTCACCCGAAACTGCACGTGCACGTGTGCGTCCAAGTCAGAAGAAGTTTCATTAAATGACTATATACGAAGTCCAACAACAATAATATAAATCTATAAACAAAAAAAAACGTCGAATACTTCAAATTCCAGCCGATTTCGAGAGAAAAAAAATAATAATTACATTAATTTTTAGTCAAATTGTAAATTGTGTAAAAAAAATGCAATAGAGAAAACATATTAAATAAATTTACATCCTTTTTATCCTTAATATAAATTGAAGATTTTTAATGTCACCACAATAGTTTAGCTTTTCAAAGGTTCAAAGAGTTAAAGAAAATTTGTTAATATAGGCATAAAAATACTGATTAGGCTGCTCCACAACCGTACATTAGGATCGCTGTGCAGTGAAATAAATGGCCGTTGGCATCAACCTACATATTCACTGCTGCGAGGTTTTCAATTACCGGGTGTACTCAATAAGGAGTAGAGTTCCTTGTGAGCTGTTATTCACGGTTGAAGTCCCTGCTCGGGCGCCAATAAAATTTTCATAATATTATAATGAATGTACATATATGTATATATGTGTGTTTATAATTTTTACATTGTGACCATTCTCTTTTCAAAAATGAGCAACCACTAATACGAATTTTAGTTACACATAAGCTGATCCGAAGGGTTTCAACCTAGCTACCTAACGTCGCTTAAAAAAATGTTACTGCTTCGTAGCACATACTTTCAATTGTGTTTTCGACAGTCTTAAATATAAAACATTTTATATTACTTCTTTTTATTCGCATAATTTTTTTATTTTTATTAAAATGCTTCCTTTGCAATAATAACTCGGCATTGTTTTCATTTACAGCACTCAAAAAATATATATATATACTTTATGTAGAAATAAAGAAAGTAAACAAAATTATATAAGATCTAAAAAAAGTAGAAACCAGCTTAAACAACTTAAAAAAATTCCATTAATGTTGCACGCAAAAATCTACAAACTAAATACATTTCGAATAACAACAAAACAAATAATGAATTTAACGAATTATTCCAAGAGTTTAAGAAAAATATGAACGACAATGAATGAGCTTAATTAATTATATAAAGTTTATGACGACTTAAGCCTATGAAATCGGTATATGCTAGCCTGTTCCAGTTCTAACTTTCGTCAAGATTTTCATGTTTGGAATGATTTTGGGATTATGATTTCAAATCCCAAAATTCTGCCATTTTAACAAATTCACCATCGCAAAACCTTTCCAAAAGTGGGAACCAGAAAAGACACGTAGTATCTATGTATATATTGTAGTAAATATTTGAATGGTGTTTTTTATTTTTCGATACGTACTTTTCTTTGCTCTAATGTAAAAGACACTACTCGGATTTACAGCAATCTATTAACGAGAACAAAAAAAAAAAAATAAAGAATCTAATAAACAATTGCTACAGATATATATATATATATATATATATATATATATATATATATATATATATATATATATATATATATATATATATATATATATATATATATATATATATATATATATATATATATATATATATATATATATATATATATATATATATATATATATATATATATATATATATATATATATATATATATATATATATATATATATATATATATATATATATATATATTATATATATATATATATATATATATATATATATATATATATATATATATATATATCGTATATTGGCGTGAAATCGCGTGTATATGGGCGTAACTACTACAACTATTAACTACATATGTAAATATATATATTGTATATAACGGCTTTAACTGATTTAAAAATGGCGCTGAATGTATTTGTTGTCTGTCTACTACTTCTCTTCATGACTGACTGACAAGACACTTCATTCATTCATCATCAGGTTTTGGAATATTTGTTAATTTTACAAAATTTTAGACTTTCTTCACTTGTTTTTTTTTTTTTTCACTAAATAGCAAGCAGGCAGCACAGTGCTAACAACTATCAGTAGCCATATTTATCCTGCAACGAGGACATAACATCATTTGCCAAATTGCTTAAACGTCCAGCTACTTTGTGTACACCCTGACGCACGCTTTCCCTGACATCTTCGAGATCGGGTGTTTGAAAATTGACTGAAGAAGAGTAGCCTGAAAAAAGTTTATGTGTAATTTTAATTAATAATATTTCATATTTTTTTCATAAATATACTGTAAAATTCTACACACCACGATTACCACCACCCGTTGACTCAAGGCCACTTGTATCACCAAAATAATCCGACGATGAAATTGCACGTGAACCCTGAAAACGATTCAGATTCGAGCTAATTTCTGACGTTGATGATTGTTCGTTCGCAAAATATTGATCCGAGCCAAATGCTTTTGCATTGCCAAATTTCTGTTGTGCCGTATCGGGATCATTAGCATTCGAATTTAACTTGTTTCGGTTGCTGCTGCGCGCTGTTGCATTGTAACTATTTGTTGACTTTAAAACGTTGCTCGATGTTTTTGCATTGGATTTAATATTAATATCATTGGCATCATTGCCGGAAAACATGGAGGATATATTTGTACCAATCGGTTCGATTGTTTCAAAACCCATTATTTCCAATTCATGTTTATCCAGTTTGCTAGTGGAATGCGTATGAAAGTAGCTACTGCCACCGCCATTACCACCGCTGCCACCGCTACCATACATATTTGAGGTATAATCATTGAGAGTCAAATCATTGTCCACTGCTGCCAATTTGGTTTGTGTAGACAACTTGGGTGCAGCAGTCTGTTGTATGGTATTCATATCGCTAATGGCCGAATGCGAGACATCGGAACTGTTGAGAAGAATATAGTTATATATAGGTTAATTTGTATAAAAGAAAAAGAGAATGTAAACTTCGGTAGAATAGAAACTATTGAAATATTAATCGTACAATACAAAAATCCTTCGAACTAAAATATATTATTTATACAGACTAGTTTGAACGGGACTACTCCCTACAGTAGGCGAGGCTGAGCTATTCTATTTATAGGAAAAACTTTCTTCATCATAACCACGATGGATGAGCTCTTGCACCAAATTGAACGGTATAAAAGTTATTTATACAAATACCTTAAAAATGATGGTGAGGCTTTCGAGTATATTAGACGTGGCATGCTTATTTAGTCTAATATGAAACCTTTGTCCATGCGAAAACTCAAGATTGCCTTTATCCCATTGACAACCGTTCCTAAACCGATAGAAAATTCGAAAATTCAACACAGGATTCATGTTCAACGACCCCAGAAATGTCTCCAAAGCAAAATGATTCATTTAAAAATTTATGTGAAAAATCGTAAATCGAATGGGATATATAGTCTGCTCCAATCGTCGTCAACGGTACAACTTAATGACTTACTACCGTTAACGACCATTGTGACATAGTCAGATTGGGTAGTCTCGTAGGTGGTCGAAGTGGAATATCTTCTTTTTTGTAGAAGGAGGAAGATTGTCCTCAACTTCTCCAAACAACTTTGTACCTGTAGCTCCACCCACCTCCAAAATATTGTAGCAAGAAGAATGATAAGAATAAGTTAAGTTCTTTCGACTTTGGGATGATCTGCTAAACAAAAGGATGAATCTGTCCTTGAAAATTAGGTACTTTCTGACAGCCACATTAATTCACTATTGAATGATACCCTGTTCGAGAAAATCGAATCAATAGTTTTTCCAGGAAAAATTCGAAGGTAAAAGAGTCATCAAAAGGTTAAGTTGGTTTTGGTTGTAATAAAATTTTCAGTGATATTTCTGCGATGGGTTTGCATGAGGACTACTCCTACAAGCGGAGTGACCCATATTACTAAACTAAACTACCGAACTAAATATATTGTGTCATTACCGTAGTTTAAAATCTAAAAAAAAAAACTCATACAGTCCGTCTCTTTAATGAAGACCACAAAGTCCTTCGGACCTTTTTCCCTGCTAGCTGCCAAGGCTGTGTAATTTTTCAAATATATATTCTGGGGACTCCTCGTCCTCTAGATAGTGTTCTACAATTGCTGCTACCTTTTATAAATTTCAGTACTATCTACCAATTGATTGTACAAGAATTTAGTACTCTGATGGCTGCCTAACTATTGCAATATTTTGGTTCCTAAACCCTCACTTTGTTTCTTGAAATGGGCACATCTTACTATGGCATAGATTTCCGACTTAATGGAGACTAGTTTTCCAAAAGGTTCGAAGTAGCTCATGCGAGGTCCAAAGATCTCAGCATTGGCACCATCATTCGTTAGGGAGCCGTCTGTATACCAGTTAAGTGTCCCGGTTTATTATTATAGTTGATATTTATGTTCCTTTAATTTTTCTGAGGTCTATGAAACTGTGCTTAAAGCCGATGTTTTCACTAGGATAGTGTAGTAGAATGGGTAGGTGTCAATAGGATTCTATTCCTACATCTCAAGCAATCGCCTACGCTGTTACTTCTTCTTATACTCAACATAGTCCTATATGACTTCATAACGCCTTGGGAATATGAAAACTGAAGGACTAGTTACGGAATTAGTTCCCACGCCGACGCAATGATAGAAAGTCGCAACTCATGGTTCTGATATAGATTATAAAATGTTTCACATCAGTGATTTTGACAGTGTCCAGTTTTTTTTTATGGCTGAATGACTTCAGCAACAACTTTTTAAACCGCCTATATATAAAATTAATGAAAAATAAAAACAAAACTAACTAAAACGTACCCACGCAAATTGAAACCCATGCCCAGACGCTCCATCTGCTTAGCTTTAGCCGGGTCAGTGATCTTCATTTTAGCTTCCTGACGCGTTTGCTGCAACGAAAGATCCTGATAAGCTAAACGCATGCTGGCTGCATTCTCAATTTCTTCTGCCTCAGTACGTGGCTTAACAGCCGGTGCTGCTGCTGCTGTTTCCTTGAATTGATCTGCAGCATTTGCGCGTGCTTCGATATCGGCAAAATTGGTCTTGACTTTTGTGGCGCCCAGGCCGCCAACTTTGCGTGCACCAAGCTGTAATACGAGTGGTATTTAAGTTCAATTATGTCTGCTGCAATTGATATGATAGACTTACGCCAGTTTTCTTCGGTTGAATTTTACGTACACCAATTGTTGATTGCACTGCCGTAGGCGGCACAATTGAATTTAATAAATCAACGCTTGGTGCCGCGGTACTTGTGTTGCTAAGCTGTTCTCCGGCAGCAGCCTTTGGCGCAGCAACAGGTTTTGGATTTAAATCAAGCTGTAAATTGATACAAACAATTAATAAGAATTGCTGCTTTGTTTGTTTTATAATGTAAGCAAAATTATTTAAAGAAATATGTTCAACAAAACTAAAACTCAAGCGTGCATTGTTGTATTCTGTACTTTATGTAGCTTAAAAGTAGAAGTGACGTAATAAGTCATAGGCATTGGCAATAAATGGAAAATATATGGAATTCCTTTTCCCAATAGTATATTATTTTAATGGATTTCAGTTAGCTAATCCTTTTGTCAGCAATTTAAAGTAAACTTTTTATGAATTATTTGATGGGATAGCTCAACTTTTAAACAGGATTTATTTTGCATTAGCGCCCGAGCAGGGACCCTGAACAAACAGAAACAAAGATAAGAGCAAGTCCGCGAAAACCAGTAAAAGCAAAACTAAAAGGATAAAGAAATAAAAGAAAGAAAAAACAATGCTAAAAATGTTGAAGACCGGATGTGTTGGGATGTAGTATTATAAACAGGAACAAAATGTATGGCTTTGTGATTTCAACTTGTACTTTGAGTTGTAATGATCGAGACTCTCCAAGTTTGTGAGTCAGATAGATCTCAAACCAAATATGCTATGGAAGAAATTTGCAACAACATTTTTGGGTTTATATGAATTTAATAAGGCTATACAAACATTTTTGATAACAGTGATGCAAGTTCGAAAATTTTTGCATGTTTATTTGGGTATGATTAATCCCACTGCCAGGTATAGGAGCCAAATTCGCTCACAGTCTACAAAAATGAATGGATTCTTATACGGTTAACTGTAACAAAAAGCACTTATTGTGACTATTTGTTATCGTATATAAAATATGGATCCATTTCAAAACATTGGAGACGCAAAAACACCGTGGTATTCTGCTGTAAAATTGAAACTTCAAAAATCGAGAAAACGAAACCACGCACGGACCAAAATGAGAATCCAAAATAAAAATTTATAATTTCAAAGAAAAGAAACATTGTTCTGGAGGCCACTAAAGCCAAAGTACGGAGAAAACATAAAAGTTGAACATTATCAAAGAAAAGAAATAGAAACACAAGGTTCTGGAGGCCACTAAGGCAAAAGGAGTAACAAACAAAAGATATTATCCAAGAAAAGAAACACATGCGACCAAAGTGATAATTCAAAATAAGTGTATAATTTTAAAGAAAAAAAACATGGTTCTGGAGGCCACTTAGGACAAAGGAGCAACAAAAAATTAAGAATTTTAACGAGAAGAAACATTGTTCTTGTGGCCCCAAGAGCCAAAGTGAGGAGCAAAAAAAAAAGTTTAATAATTTTCAAGAAAAGAAACATGGAACTGGGGTTAGCCAACTGCCCCTCCCCCTCAGCATTTAAAAAATGACTATTTGAAAAAACATTTGAATTAAATGGAGCGTGTTCAGCAAGCAATGATATCTGCCTACTTTGTGTGCCATGGCATGTGGTAAACACGTTGGCAACTGGCTGCTTGAAGTGTATCAAGCTAAAAGCAAACTATGCTGTAAAATAAATGAAATTTTGTCCAAATCATGATGTGTTCTCTTAGCTAAATCGATTACTTCTTAGCAATCGACAGCCTTCAGCTTACCTTGCTCAGCAGATTTGTATTATTGTTCTCACTATTCAAATCATTGAATTTGTTATCAGTGCCATCACACTGTGCAAAGAAGTCCTCCTCTTCCAGTGGTTTAGTTTCATTGCCCTCCGTTTTGTCCGCTGTATTATCCAAATGTAACTATATATATATATATGTATGTATATAGTATAACGTGACGTGTACCGAGGCGTGGCAAGTAAATGTGTAACAAATATTAAAGCCAAAATAGTTAGTATTCAACACAACGCAAACGCACAAAAATAAAAAGCAAGCCAAAACAAAGATTATTATAAATATTATTTAGTATACTCAAAATTTCCATTGCTCACCTTTGTGCCATGCACTTTCATAGCCTGCGCAGCCAATGCGGCCAGTTTATCACGATAGAGCTGTGCCGCGCGTGAGGTATACTTCACCTGCGCATCCGTACTGTTGCAATTGTGAGCACGAAAGAATTGTGCAGCATTTGCATTGCCACCAAGCTGCATTTGACGCAATTGAAGCCAAGTCCAGTTCGTATCCAGATTTGTGGAACGCACAAATGTCAAATGCACACCAAGATTACGATGCACAGCGGAGCAGTCAATGCATATGAAGATGCCATAGGTGACGGAAGACCAGGTGGGCGCTTTGGTAGCACAATCGAAACAGGACTGCGTAAACAAAAATAAATTTAGTTAAAATTCATTTTATTTCATGGCCAATTAAAAAAAAAATAAAAAAAGCTGCGCCTGCCATGGACTTACTTTGTTGGCAGCCTGTGCACGTAAGCGACTAAAGACAGCTTCGATTTCCTGCTTATTGGGTCCGGCGTTGGACATTTTCTGTATGCGTTTTCTATTTGCTTTTATTATATTACGCTAATTAATTTTTATTTGTATGAAAGTTGTTGCACTTCGTTTTCGATTTTTGTTGCAACACGTTTTGCGTCTCCTCTGTCGCTGCGTTTGTGCTTCAATTTTATTATATTAATTTAGTTTTGTTGAACGCTTTAAATACGGACGTTTTACGTGCGCCTATTTATTGTAGATTTTATAATTAAATTTTAACTTTTAGTTGTTAAAAAAATCCACACTCGATTGACGTGGACTATTCTATGAAAAATGTTGCTGCTGCTTCTTCAATTTTATTCATTCTTCTTTGTCATGCCAATCACAATTTATAATAACACATTCACAATGGCAAACAATGCCACTGTGGGCAGAAAGTCGATTTTTGAAAATGTTATGATATTGTAGTCAACTAGAGTTCTCCCAGTGGTCGAAATTTGAGCTTTTTGTCTAGCACAAACCTCATAAGAACTTCTCAAGAAAACAAGTCTATTATTTCTTGAGTTGTGATGACTATGAATTTTTATTAAGAGAAACTTAATATCCGTATCATGGCATTCTCAATTTGTCATATGTGTCAGTCATTTTTTTGTTCAACGAAAATAACTAAAAATTATAATAAGAAATTTTTGGTGGAAAATGTTCCGACATATTTTACAATATGTGGCTGAGTTTTGTCAAGAATAACTGCTTCTCTGCTTGTATTGTGGTAGTATTTCTTTTATAGCTCAGCTCAAACTCTTTTATTTCAGTTGGTAGTGTTTCTTTTGGCTGTTCAGCTCATAATAGATCACATCTAGATAACCCACCAAATATAGAAAATGCGTTTCGATCGTAGTATATTCAGTTTGGAGTTTTGATTAATAGTAAAGTTTCCACATTTCATCATCAACTACAAAATAATGCCTATTATATTCTTGGTGCAGCTATTCGCACGCCTTTAAAAAAATAAAAAAAATAAATAATAATAATAATAGCCGGTACGCTGTGCTGTTTAGAGCGGTAGCTACAACATCTTTTTAAAATCCTTCAAAACTAACTTTTACACCCATTAAAAATACAAAACAAAATTGACTCAGGTCAAATACAGAAATATGTAAAAATATATTTTTCTGTACTTGAGATGTAAATGTACTGTACTGTACTTGAGAAATTCACCACATATGCTTACTATATAGCAGCGCTGCACAGAAATTTCTTCTGAACTGCATACTAATAATAGAAGAATCAAAGCATGATCTTATTTTTTTCTTCAAAATATGTATACTCTGTACCAAAAGGTACAAGGGTATAGTAAGTTTGTGCGATTGTATGGAACAAGAAGAAAGAGGCGTGGTACAGCTTATAAACTATATTATATTAGCTATGTCATATGGACACATGGACGACTCTCCTTGACCATAACCGCATGTCTTATATTACATTTTGTGGATGCCGCGCTCTCAATGCCCACCACATCCATAATGCGGCCGTTTGATCCGTATATGCACACTTATCAAGGCCGTAAAGCCGGTAAAAACGTTTATTTTCTTTTTTGTATTGTTTTCTTATTAATTTATTTATACATTTTATATTTTTTTTTTTTTTGTGATTTAATATTTTAAAGTCTGTATAGGTGTACGTTAGCAACACACGACAGCTTCAGTTTTACTTGTACTAAATATCTTAGATTATGTATGTAGAATCAGAAAATTATTTTAAAATCGACTTTTTGCCACAGTGCAGGCCAAAAAAAAATGTTTGCCAGTCACAGCGCTACTTGAAGATTTATTATTGCAAACCGCCATAAAAAATTGAACGCATTTCTTTGTTTATTCGGCTTGAGTAAAGAAACTCAAAAGCTGAAACAAGCCAACAACAGAACGATAATAATGAAAAACAATAAAAAAACCAGTGCTTTCATAGTATTTACCAATGAATGGCGCGTACAAAATGCGCAACCAAATTGGAATTTTAAACGCTGCATTGCCGAAGCCGGACCCTTGTGGGATAAAATGAGCGAGGATGAGCGCAAACCGTATAGAGATAAAGTCACAAATGGCGGCGGTGCTGTTGCTAGTCAGCATTTTAAGCCAACACAGCGTCGTAATTGTGCCGGCGAGAATATTTCCGAAGTGGAGCGGCGTCAGCGCGATGCGCAGCAACAGGAGTTGCATGCAAAACGCGCCGTAGATATTTTGGTGCGCGAAGCTGTTGAAATACACGAACTGGAGTCCACCAGTTTTTATTTTATTATGGTTAACTATTTCACCAAAGCGCTGAACAGTGATCTATATGTGCCGGCGGAAATAGGCGTCTCTGAGTTTTCACTAGAGTTGGGCGTTAGTCGTGTTTATCATACGCACGTCAATCCAGGTAAGCAGCGGCGGCGGCAAAGGAAATCGTCAGTACAAAAACAATGAACTGGCATTATTTTAGTCAATTGGCGGAAGTAGAGTGTTGCGCTCTATGTACAGGGATCTCTATATTATATTCAACTAGTTGCAATTGCAATAGTCTTTGCAAAGCAGTTGGTACACCATTTGAAAATACATATATTACAACAACCCAAACCACTCATTTGGTGACAAATATGTCTGATAAGCATGCTACCATGTGTTACTTTGCCAGAAAGAATGCATGCCGCGCGAGTTTTAATTTCTACAAACTGTAGAGGCTGAAGGAGCAGATCTCACACACAATCCTACCTTTACACATTAGCAATTTATAATCTCATATTTCTAATATCATACATATTTCTATTTTAGGTGTCAACGCATTTGGACAACTCTATCAAACACAACAATATGCAGATGAGACACATAAATTGCCGCTACCTCCCAATGCACTTGGCGAATCAGATCTGAACAAGATTTATACCGATATTATTGAGTTTTTGGTGAAGCATCGAGATTCGGATACGGATACAATGCCACCCATGTTTACACGTAGAGATACAATGCCCGTTGTAAGAAACTCATTGAAATTCATGAAAAACTTTGATGATCCCGAAATACGCATCTATCCCATTGAATATCTATTTTATGTGCTCAAAGCTGAAACCTGCAAACTTTGTAATTTAGAACCACCGAAATCACAATTCCTTACGGATGCATTTTTTCAACGTGATGCTTTTGAACATCAAACGGATATCGGTTGTGAACATCATGAGCGTATTGATCGGACTAAATATTGTGCACAGGCTTGCGTTACGCGTTGGGGTTTCACATTTGCTGATTATATGTGTGCAGATTTGGCAATTGAATTAAAACCGGGCAGACATAGACCAGATGCATCAAAATTCAAATTTGTAGTAATTGAACCAGATGATGCCGATGGTGCTGTTCAACAATTTCCAAGCACTAGGAGCGGTGGCCATATTAAGCAAGAGTCATGGAGTTATGTTGAAAATAACGACGATAATCAACGTTGGAATCGTGCAATTGATGTCAAGCCGGCATTGCAATATGAAACACCTATTAAAGTGGAATCGTCTAATTCATGGTTGTATAACAATTCTCAAAGTCGTAGTCGTTCAAATTCACCAGCTCTACCATGTCCGCCTACACCCCCGCCGCCTTCACCGCCACGCAATTTGGATTTTGGTATTTGCAATACTGCAGCTGCTGTGCTGAAGACGGAGCTAGATGTACCACAAGCTTCTGCAAGAGCACAATTTTGGGCACAAGAACGTTTTAAAACGGAATTACGTTCACCGGCACGAGACAAACGACGTTCGCGAACACCGGATAGTAATAGGAGTACAACAAAAAGCAATGGAGATCGTGCACGGCATACACCGGATAGACATAAGACAAACAGAAATGCAGATCGTAGGTGCACGCGTACACGTTCACCGGATAGAAACAGATTAGTAGAACGTAGGCGTTCACCGGAATACAATAGAAACAGAAATGCAGATCGTAAGCGTACGCGTACACGTTCACCGGATAGAAACAGAATTGAAGAACGTAGGCGTTCACCGGAATGCAATAGACGTCGACGCCGCACACCAAGTTACGAACGAAAACTTCAAAGTAGATTAAGACTACAACGGCGCCGTCAGTCGCCAGTTAGAAGAAATGGACGTTCACCACCACGACGAGATCGTTCACCAAGCAGTTCCGATAAACGTGCTTATTCACCGCATTCAAATGATTCCTCCAATGGTAGTCGCTGTAGAAACAGAAGACGCTCCACAAGCGCTGAAGTACGGCGTAATGGTTCAAGATCACCGGATTGGCAAAAGCGAGACTACTCACCAGCACAAAATCATTCTCCTCGTTTCCCGAGATATGGCTTAAATAGGAGACGTTCGCCGGATGCAAATACTTATCCACAACATCGCAGCTCAACACCACCATCACCACATGGCTCAATGAAATACGAACCGAACTCACCATTATCCAGTGCACATTATCCACTTCCCAAAGAGGAGCGTATAGGTGTACACCAAGATTTGCGTGAATTTTTGGTAGCGCGCAAAATTCAAACACCCTCCGCGCAATTTCCACAATTACCAAATCCAACAGATTTCTATATGAGAGATTTCGGTATGGAAAACAATTATCCGGCGCCGTCGCCAGGCCATTTTAATCTTCAGAGCTCACCACATACTCAAGCTTTACATATAGCTGGTCGTGGACGTGGCGGATTTTTGACATATATGAACAATGAATTTGGTCCAGGACGTTTAAATAATTACTATCCTAATGGAGCTAATTATTGAATTTTTTTCTAAGGATGGATGTACAGATGAATGAGGGAATAGATGAACGGATATGTTCATTTTTTTTTATGTATGTTTATTTGTTCTATGTATCGTCCTATACGCAGTACATAAGTTTTGTTATATGTTTAGCATGGCATATTCGCGCGTTTCTACAAACAATTAAGCGTAATTTGCATTGCACAAGTAATTTTATCTGTACAGATTAATTTGTTTTTTGTACAGATGTAACATTTGTAGACATTTAAATGTATTTTATGTTTCCTGAATTATAGAAACGCACGTTTTATCTATGTACTTCCGTTAAAATATGTAATCAACTCATAATCGCAACAAAATTATGATTTGAAATAATAGTTTTAAGCACTTTTTATTCTGAATTTATCTACTACGGTACAAAATTAAGTTGATAAACCTTTAGTGGCTATATATTTGTATTTTAAACAACGCATTATTAAATAATGCTTGGACTCAGCAGGAGCTTCAACAGTTCCGTAGTATAGAAACACCACAACAACAGCTTGGAAGTGGATTTAAATGTAAGCGTCGTCTCAAGGACCCAAAAACCGAAGGATCAAATATTTGGTTTAAAAATGATACGGACTAAGATTCAACTCAACAACGAACGTACATTCTTGAACATGTCTTTGAATACATATGCGAAGGAAGATAAAAAAATCAGGGCTTCAAATGCAAAACTACTATCTTTAAATGGCAACTGTCAAATTTTAAGCAATCTGCGTCATTAAACTTATGTTTGACAGACACTGAAACAATAAAGTAGCAGATTTTCAACACAAGTGCAATCGTGTAACAATTTCGGAGCCGTATGTGAAGTTCTCGAAAGGAACTCTATAACCGTCGACTAATCATTGGTACATCAAAACACCCAAAAGCGACCCAGGAGCTGTCGTAAACTGTGTTTCGCCGAACGGTTCAGCGTGGGATCCATATGCTTGCTGTCTGTCTACTTCAATGGCTGCATAACACAAATCTAATGATGCACATTGCTCAAAATATGCAAGTTGGTAGTCAAAGGAAGCCATATTGCATTTATAGTTCCTTCGCAGGATATTCAAAGAATACAGGATATACATTGAATAGTCTCCATACTGTTCGTTCAACTGTAATCAAACATACATAATTTGTTTGTTTTACCATTTTTAATAATTTAGAAATTCCTTAAAATGTTTAATATTGTGTTTATTTTATGTTTTTATTTTTGAAATTCAGAAGTGGCATATTTAATTTTTTTTTTTGTTTTAATTTTATTCAATAAAATAAATCCTAATATTTAAATTCTTAAAAAGGTGTCATGGGACATCCGTAAATGGCGAAGCGTTTTACTAAATTTATTCGTATTTCATAGAATATTTTAAATATTACAATGCCTATATGCAGAACTATTCACAGTTTAACACTCGTACGCTGCTACGGCAACTTTGGTTTTCCTCCTATACAGGGGCGTGGCACCGCCCATTACCTTACACATATATCCTTTACCTTATACATATACCTTATATACCTATAGGTCTTTAAAGTCCAAGATCAACAGATAGCTGGACGGCATACTAGTGTATACAGAAAAGTTTAACGGATCAGGAAGACGGCTGCAATCATATAGTGTTCATAGTAGTTTGGCGCACTCGTTTGTTTATTTGAACACTTCGCATCTGATAGTCTGGAACCTCGAACCTTGTTAAGCATTTCAGTCAGTTAAAGAACTTCATTAGGTTGCTCTCCGTAAGAAACTGTATGGGATACATCTCTAATAGTTCAGGAAATGACTACATGGCGGAAACACTTTATTATTTAAGTATAAGTCACATTCAAGATGTACAGACGAGTGTTACAAATTCATTAGTCTCTCAGGTTTTCCAACCACTCCAAATCAATTTGCTCGCTTGCAGCTGTTTTAACAAAACCAGCTAATTCATGGAATATCTGGAGATAGAACAGTTTTTGTAATAACTTTGCTTTATTAAAGATAGTTGTCATATATACATATGTATATTTTTTTTTAACTCAAACTTAATGCATGGAACTTTGCGTACTAGATAAATTCGTATCTTTTTTTGTCTTTTCTACTAAAAAGTAGTAATCAATTTGATAAATTGAGATTATTATGTATGTAACATTAAGTAAAAACAACAAAATTGTGCATCCTTAAGCATCGAATGCATGTCCACGACCCCTGCCATTTAGCCAGGGAGTACTAACCACCTTCGTATACAACAAATTAGCACGTCCACGTCCCAGACTACGTCCAGTCGATGAACTGTTGAGCGACATCTGATCCATTGGCATTATGACAGATGCAAGCGAATAGTTAGCATCTGAAGACTCCGTTGGTTTTTTCGAACTTTTGCAACTATTCAGGGTATCATTATACTTAGGCTGGTTACCTATTAAAGTTGGCATGGGATAACGATTGTCATAGACAGAAGCTTCAGTAGCATAAAGTGATGGAGTTTTGCGTTGCTTCGACGACGACTTCTTTTTTGTGTTTAGTATTGGAAAATCATTAGCATAACTTTCGTCGTTATCAGTTTGCACAAGACATTCGTCAGTTTTAGTGTTGGCAATTTGATGCACTGTTTTATCGTACCACTTGCGCACAGAATCACCAAGCCCAGCGCTACTACCAATTGAACTAACATCGGAATCATCTGTGGTTGTATTACCAGATGCTGTATCAAATTGTGTCGAACTGATGATGCTGGTACTATCATCAGCACTACTAGTGGTGTTCAGTGATATATTCTTGTTTATAAATTCTAAATTTGCCTGAGTTGGAGCGTGTTTTCCCGGTATCAACTGTACGGCCAAATCACCGCACAAATAATCGCTAAATGTATATGTCCAACGTATAACTCTGGATTTCGAGCAAAACTTGGTGCGATCAGCTACTTCATGAAACTGAAATTATAGCAAGTGTTAGTATAGCATTTAGTGTTATTATAGCAACAACTTACATCACACGATATGCCACCTTGATATTCGAAAAAGTCACGATTAAAATATGCATCAGTTATAAAGTGCGACTTGGGTCCCTCAATGCCGGCCAATTCGCTGGAGGCACGCTTCATTTGATAGAACAAATATTGAACTGAGTAGACATCTAAAGCAGGTTGATCGATTGCATGCACTCTAAGAAAATCAAGACAGGACTCAACTATGCCCATATGCGCATCAAATGTATACACTGGCGGCAATTCGCAAGCACCAAGATTATCTGATTGCAAAAAATCAAGTATTTCATTGTAAATACTCTTCAGATCACTTTCGCCTTTGGCGTTTGGTGGCAGCGGCAGTTGGTGTGTACTCTGGGCATGTTCTTGAGCATCATAGAGTGCACCATATATGGTAATATCTGCTATAATACATATGCAGAGAAGTATATAAAATTCAATTAATTATATATAAGTATACTTATTTTCCGAGTTTAATATATATCAAAAGTTTGATCTAAGCTAGCTCGACTTAACGTAAACTCTAAAGAGATTAGCACGAACGTGATAAAAAAAATGAATAAATAAAAAAACAGGAAAAAAAAAGTTAACTTGGGTTGAACCGAAGCTCTAATAACATTCATACGAAATATTAAATGCCCTTGTTAAACATAAACATGGCTGGCGTGTTTGTATAAAGGCTAACAAAAATAGGCGGGACACGCCCATCATATCAAATTTCAAGCTGATATTGGCTTTAATAATTCAATGTTCATACAACAGCAGAAAAGTTGTCGTCATGTTTTTTGGGTCTACCCCAAAAAAGTGCAGCGGCTATACAAAAGAAGCCACCATTTTAAATTTCAAGTTGATATTAACCTAAATAATAAAGTTTTTTTTAATACTAAAAGTCAAAAGTGGTAGAATGGTTCGTATGGGAGCTAAATTAAAAGTCGGGCGAACACACTCATTGTGAAGCGTGCATCCATAAGAAGCCTCCTTGTACAGTTATTAGTAGAAATTGACTACTTTAATTTTTATTTTTTTTTTTACAAAACGTCAAAAGTGGTTTGTATGTGGGCTAACCCAAAAATTGGGCGTGACATCTCTGTATGATTACTCTATACTTTATGGGGTTTGCTTTAATGCGGTAAAAACTGATAACACTATGTGTGCATCGTATACAAAATATTAACTTGCTGTGCAACCAAACATTCACTTATCTTCCATAGCTGCTCGCATGCTATCGTTTAATATCCATATGTACATGTTTGTGTGTTTGTATTTCGTGTATAGCCTGTAATGTGTGTTTGGTTCGTTGGACTAGTGACGATTTTTTAAGCCTTTAAAGTTCAAAATATTTAACAGATTTTGTTAAAATATAAATGGTGCACATATGCAAATGAGTATCTCTCAAATGGTGTATCGATTTAATACTATATATAATTTGTTTGTCTGAAACAAAATGGAAGTGGTACACAAAATATACACACGAAAATGCGACTGCCACAAACAACACGACTCGGGGTGGGAAATGCTATTCGAAAAAGTGTGGTTAGCAACTGCCGTTGATAGTTTAGTTCGAAAAAATGTTATGAAAATTTCCGATGACGATAAATTTTCGAACTTTTGGTCGGCTGGTATGTACATATATACATATATATACGTTGGCTGCCATCTTTATCTTTCCTATTGCCTACTGAATTTCTTAGATATTAAGTACGGAAAAAAAAGTTCTCTGATGATAAACCACAATACACACATATTTAAATACGCACCTGGATTTATCAAAGTCGTATAAACCCGATTCATGCCTTCCTTTACCGAATACTCGCAAACAGCAACTTCGGCCGGTATATACATTGAGCCATCGTCGGTTTTAGCAAAATGATTAAAAATTATAAAATAGAAACGCAAATTTTTCAGCTCTGAAAGAAAATAAAATTTTTTTTTTTCATTTAAGTAAATTGTGAACAGCTGTGTGTGTAACGGTTAAAATGCTGCGTACCCATTTTATTCAGCGCTAAGCGCACAACTTTATCAATTGTACGCTTCATTTCGGTTTCCTTTCTTTCAGCTTCTTCTTTTTCGCGTTGAAACTGCGAAATCGGAATGCCGCAAGAAGTGAGCGGCTCAGGCCTTTTACCGCGCAGATCCAAATTTCCCTGTTTGGCACGCATCATGTACGGGCCGCGTTGCTGGGGAGTCATAGTCTGCAAATGAAAATGCAAAAGAAAAAATATTTGTTTCTTCTTCTTCTTCTTCTTTTTCATTTTCATTTTCGCACTAACCTCCCAGATTTTGCCGGCTTCGTAAGTCGTCTGTTTTATATTCATATTCAATCCTTTCTTTTTGCGCCAATCAAGTGAGAAAATCATAAAACCACTTACTTTATGTGCCGGCATTTTTTTGTCTTTATTTTCGTTACTTTACGCCTAATAATTAATTAACAAAGCAAATCGACACAAACCGCATCGAAGTCAAAAATCAACTGCGCTGCTAAATGCAGCTCACATTTCCAACTAGTAATTCGCCGTCAGTATGCATCTCGCTCACACTTATGTGCTAAACACACGACAAATGTTACTTATGCATTTGCTGTAGGTGGATAAGAGAAGGCAAGCAACTTGCGCAGCGCTACACATCACTAAGAACTTTCCAGTGCTGCTTTGCGCAAATTAGGCGGGCTTAAGACTAAATTTTATGCAATTAAGTCCTTGTTACATTAGGAGTTTTCATGCAGCAGTGGAAAATAAATTAAATTGTTTATTTTTCAAACCTTTATAACAGCTGTTTGCAGTCAATTTGCTTTATTTCGGCTGGTTTAACTTGTAGAAACGTGTTTTCAACGCTATATAGTCGTATTGTGGGCGTGCTATAAAAAATTTTTGTATACACTTTATCTGCGTACGTAGCACTGGAATCTAAAAGTACAAGTTTGAAGGCTCTACCTTTTATAGTCTACGATATCTTGTTTTATTTATTTATTTAAAATTGCAACTACATATAAAAACAGTCGCTTAATATAAAAATTTCAAGCACACATTACATTAACTAAACTAACTTAAAACTAGAAGAAGGAAGCTGCGGACACTTAGACCCGTTAAGGAAATTTTTGTTTGGTCGCCAGCTTGACTGACTGTGGCCCTTCTCACAGCCTGGGCCGTGATCTAAGCGGGCGCAATTACAAAAAAAAAAAATAGAAGTTACTAAATGAAATTTACAAATTTATTGAATAGTGATTTGTCAGTACAGAGTTTTTTACATAGTGTAAGGCAAGGTTATAAGAAAAATAGGGTGAACAAAGAACAAAGAGCTCGGAGTGAATTATTGACCGCGCAATTTGTCGTACAAAAAGTCAACTTCATTGGCTCGAAATGGCAAGTAGGCCGAATGGGAACATTTAGTAATATGGACCTAAAGTAAGTAGGGAGAATCAATCTTCATAATAAGAATTTTATGAAGAAAAGCAACAGAGAGCATAGAACGGCGTGATAAGAAGGTTGGTAGAACAATTAATTTTAACCTGTCATGATAGGGTGGCAGATTTATGTTCCTAAGAGCAAAGAGAACAAACTGTTTTTGAACTGACTCAATACGATCCTCGTTCCAAATACAGCAGCCAAATTCTAAAATCGGACGAACAAGAGAAGTATAGTGGTGTTTAGTGGTATAAAGATCATTAAATTCCTTAGACCAACGCTGAATAATGCCAAAAACACCTTTTGCTTTATTTACTATTGAATAAATGTGATTATTATAAATAAGTTTAGGTTCCATAATAATACCTAGGTCATTAAAACCATCGATAGAGCATTCATCATTCGGTGCTCACAAAGAATATACATATATACTTTATGCGATTGCCACGCCTCCTTCTGCCCGTCACATATATTTGCACAAACTTAGTATACCCTTGGCCCTTAAGCGGAGTATAATTATATGAGCAATTTTTGATTTTCCTTAATAGATTTTACTAATGTTTGACTAATAACTCCCACCCCTGCCTTCCGACCAGACTTAGAAAATCTGCTAAACAATAAAACTATAAGAAAATATATAATACAATGGTGTATTTTGTCGAATAACAATAATTATTACAAAAAATTATATTGGATTTACATAAACTACTTTACTACGCTACTTCAATTGACACCGCAGCCGTATTCGGCTCCTTACTGCTGCCCCGTTGTGTAACCGCAGCAATACTCTGCGCATCCTGCAGCAGCACCAAACGCACAAATGCCAAATTCAGAAGCAAAGCTTGTCCCAGAAACTCGCGTTGATAGCGTTTTGCATTCGAGTAGTTAAGACGCAAATCCGTCGGAAATTGTACACCACAACGAACGAATTGCGCCTCCAAATGATGTTGTTCCTGTTGCGCCTCTAGATTATAATAAGTGCGCATAAGTTTCAGCACAGTATCCTCTGTAGAAACACGTTCCGTACCAATCAGATTACTAAATAGACGCGCTGTTAGAAATCTACGCAGATAGAAAACTGCATTGGATTTAGACTGCGCAGACTTCTCGTGTTGTTGCACAGCTTCATTTTTATCCGTCCGTCCACGTGCCGCCAAGGCATAGCTTAACACTGCAGTCACCTGCGCCTTTTGTATATTGATATTCTGTTGTTCCACATTGCCCGGATTATTGCTGACCTGTGCCACTTGTGGATTCTCAAAGAGATAACAATCGGCTGCGGGTATTTGATGTACGACATAAAGGCAGCGCTGTACCAGATCGCCTAGATGTAGTTTCTTGTCATTGAGTTCATGATGTTGCCAGTGTGTGAGTACGCAAGGATGTGCTACTCCCTGCTTCTGCTCCTCCTCCTCCTCGTCATCCGTTTCGTTCAGCGCCAGACGTGACCATGTTACGCTGGCTACACCGATGCGTACTGCCAGACAGGAATTAATTTTACTTCGCTGTTGCTCATCAATTGTGGGCGTTATGAAGGGTGCAGTGCCTGTAGTTTTGGTTTTCGGCGCCGCATTAACTTTTGGCGGTTCCAAGAGACTGCGATAGAATTTAGTTGCCACTTTAAGACCAAAACCCTCCACATAGAGTATATCGTCCAGCGCACTAAGTGGTCCGTTGCGTGTCTTCCAGTTGTGTAATCTTGTAATGCGTGCTTTTGAGATTTCATAACTGTGTACGGCATAAGTTAATAAAAATGTTTATAGTTATACTATGATAGTACATACCTCAATAACTGCTCTACACTTTGATTGTTAATTATTGATAAAATGCGCTCACTTTCCGCTGGTGTAAAATTTGGAAGTTGGATTTTTGTTAGATCTGCGGGCGTCGCCGGAGCCGCTGTTTCTGTTTGCGTGGTTGTTGTTGTTGTTGTTGAAGACGTACTGCTATAACACATTTGCTGTGCATGTAGTGTACTGGCTAAGTGACTGCGGTATGCCCGCTGTATAATACTTTTGAGGCAATGGTTTACATTTAGCATTTTAAACAAATTGTGTGCGGCTTTTTTATGTTGGTTCGTCGTCGTCAGCTGTTAAACCAAAACAAACCATTCGAGTGCTGCCAACTCGTTTAGAGCGCTATTGCATCCGATAATAATAATGTTGCATACAGATAAAAAGCGATGGTGCAGCAAGCTCATGCGAAGATTAAATTTATTTGTATATACATATATAAAATTAAATACACTATAAAGTGTTACATCTAGACAAAGAAAGAGTACTAGGTACCTAGGCCTACGACTCTAGTATTTAATTTAATTTCGTAGATGCCTCACAAGGCCCATAATACGCCCATTTAACATGCATATGCACACTTTTCAAATCCCCACAAAGCCGCAAAAATGCTTGTTGTTTTTCGTAGACGGGTACTAAAAATTAATGTACCATTTGCATTCTTTCGATTTTTGTAATAAATTTGGTGTTTGCTTCTTTTTTACTTTGAACTCGAAAACATTGTATGTAGAAATGGGCCAACACCACTATAAAGAATAGCTATATTTAGCCCATATTTACGGAATTATGTATTTGGATAAAAATGTTTGTATTAAAAACTACTTCTTACATGTCAGAATGAGACCACTGCGTTCTCTAGACAATCTCACTGTTGCATTTTGATGCATGTGTCGAGTATTAAATTTATTGTTTGTTGTTGTGTTGTTCTAAATTGAGTGTAAAGCTGACTTTAGAATTTATGTACTCTAAACAAAACTCTTATGCGCTTGTATTAATTTGTTATAAAGAATGTACGTGACACTACATAATATATTTTTATTTTTTGTATACTTTAAAATGTTGAATAAAAAAAAAATGATTCTACCACGATTTAAGGTGTGTTTTAAATGTAACAAATTTCAAAGCTTTTCAACACGCTCACGTTTTGTCTATATCAGCCTTTTTTTAGCCAGTTCTCATACAAACAGCTGATTAAACTTACTTTTTACTCTCTCTTTCACTTGCACGAATGTCGTTTGCTCTCACATTTGAGCACATAGATTCGAACGTTGCAGACGTCGTGCTGCTGCTGTTGCTGCTTTACATGTGTACATAAATGCATATAATTTAATTAATAAAAAGCAATAACTAATAAATTAATAATTAAAAAAGAAAACAACAATGTTTTGCTCAAATAAGTGTTAATTTCTGGAATGCATAAATATAAGTTAAAAGCGCGCAACGAAGAAAAAGAAGAAGAAAATAATGAACAACAACAGCAACAAGGAGGCAACTAAAGTTTACATATAAAAGTGCATGAAATAACAACAACAACAAAAACAGCAGCTAAAAGCAGCGCACAATAATACAAGAAATTCCATTTGCCATTTATAAATAAAGCAACGAAATATTTCAAGAAAAGTGAAATTTTTTTTTTTTAACAAGTGAAGACAACGGCGACATTGATAGCAACAAAAACAACAACAACAAGAAATAGTGCAACAGTAGCAATAAGAAAGAGTGAGAGAATGTGCGTGCTCTTGTGGGCGCAAAAAGAAAGCGAAAGCAGTACATAGTACAAGAACAGCAACAACAACATAAGCAACACAGTTATTTTAGTTATTTTGCTTTACGCTCTCTCTCTCTCTTTCGCTTGAATCTCACTTGTGATGTATAAAAATAACGGCACTTCCAAATAAAATAATTTAATTATTTAAAAAACCGTGAAATTCTTTTTTCTAATTCAAATTCAACAAGTGTCATAATGAGCAGCGCAACTATTAATCACAACAACAACAATGCAATTACATGTTTTAATTATGCAAATGAACATAAATATTATCAAAAATTTAATAAACAACAACAACAACGTTATAGCATAGATGATTCACAGCTGCCGCCGCCGGCGCGGTATAAACCAAATTCAATACCAACAGCAACAGCAACAACAACAAAAATAAAAATGAATTATCAAATAGTCAAAAGTAATAGTTATAGCGGCGCTGTCAGTAATGAGTGCAACGAAGCTGCTGCTGCAACAACAACTTTAGCTGCCACCAATGATTACAACACATCACAAACAGCAGCAGCCGCCGCCGCCGCCGGAACTAGTCAGCATACAACGGATTCCGGCAGCATATCATCTGCTGGCACTGCTAATCTAAATGATGATAGTAATAGTACGGAATATGATGTTTTTCTGCCACAATCCAATTCCGCTAGTAGTAGTAATAGTAGTAGCAGTAGTAGAGATACAAACACTGTACGCCGTAATCCGCGTTCGTATGCAAGTAAAATGCGTGCTACATGTTGCCTGCGTACAAATTCCTTCATTAAACGGAACTGGTATCTCACCTATTTGCTGTCCATTTCAGTGCTGTGTGCGCTACTTGTGGTCGCCTATCTGACGCGTGACTATGCCAAACAGTTGCTCTTCTGGATTGAGACACAGAATTCATGGATTATATTCGCTATATTTATGCTGTTGTTTACCGTGGTCAGTTTTCCCATTGTCGTCGGGTATTTTGTGCTGCTGATAACAACGGGATATCTCTTCGGCTGTTTCAAGGGCTGGTTCACGGCAATACTTGGTGCTAATCTGGGCATTGCCATTGCACATTGGACAATACGCAGTTTCAGGCATCGTATACCGATACAAAAGTGAGTAGTAAGTGGTTGATTATAGTTATTGTAAGGCAATATTGATTTACTTCTCCTCTATTCCGAAATTCCAAAACATCGCCTTTAGTTGCCCTATAAACTGCATCCCACTTGTATACGAGCCTACTACATATCAGTTACATTAAACCTTTTATTCATGTCATATTAAAACTATACAAAATTTTTGTAGTAGTTAAATTTTAGACTATTATAGACGACGGATAGGATGATTGTTTTAACATATATGTACGTAAAATAGTGAAGAATTCCTTTAATAGAAGAAAGAAAGTTCAGAAATTTGTAAATAAATCTTACGTAAGATATCCTTAGATTCATGTAGATACATTATTGTTAGAAAATTAATTAGTTTGACACTTCCTACTTCTGCAGAAGTTGAATGCCGAAGAGGAGGAAACAATTCAGCATTTGCTATGCCATTATAGTAAAAGGAGATTAGTTTTACACGGACATCTCTTCTTAGATAATCTTACAGATATATCTGTATAAGAGATTAAGTATGTATCGACGTTTCTCGGACAGACAAATAAGTTCATATAAGAGCTGCATAAGTAGTAGGAGAAATCATATGGTACCACAATGCGTTAACAATGCCGCAGGGTCTTACCACGCCGGCCAACGTAGCCAAAATTAACCGTGCAGTGCGGCAACTAGAGAGTCTATACAGCGAGCATAGTTTCTCTTATTCTTCGCTAAGTCAAATACTTACATATCTTTCCGACAAACGAACAAAAGGACGTACATGGCTAGACCTACTCGTCTTCTCGTGCTGATCACGAATTTATATAAAATTTATGGAGTCTCTCATGCTTTTTTCGCTGTTTAACACACATTACATTATTTCAAGTATCAACCAAATTTTAACTTATAACTTTTACTAATAATTTTTAATAAGAACAAACTTAATAAACAAATTTAAATTTACACATTAATCATTTAGTACCTATATAGATTTACTGGCACTTTGTTTTGGCTTCTGTAACATTAGTTTCTCTATATCCTTAGTTTCTTTGACACACTTGGCTGTGAGCACTTCAACCTTTGCATCATTTGTAATTAAAATATCATCCTCGATGCGTATACCAATGCCGCGAAATTCCTCAGGCACATCCTTACGTTGTGCGTTTATATACACACCCGGTTCTATGGAAAAAACCATGCCACGCTGTAGACGTGTATTACGTGGCATAATATCAGTATCGTGTAAATCCAAGCCCAAATAATGTGCAACTACATGCGGACAAAAATCACGTGCGAAATTTACAAGTTCAGCTTCTGAATTTAGGTTCCTGGGTATAATACCAACCTCACGCAAATGTACGCCTAGACGTAGCAACATGGTGTCATTCAGTTCGGAAAGAGTTTGGCCACCTTCGCACATAATACGTGCTATGACTTCCTTTTGCACTGTAAGCACCATGTCGTATAGCAGCTTTTGCGGCGCCGTGAATACACCAGAAATAGGCCAAGTGCGTGTTATATCACTTGAATAACCAGCATAATCACAGCCGGCATCCATGAGCAATAAGTCACCATCTTTTAGTATTTGCTTATTGCCAAGATAGTGTATGATTGTGGCATTAACGCCACCGGCCACCACTGGCGGATAGGCAAGATGATCGGCATGAAGCGTCAGACATTTATACTCCACATATGCTGCAAGCTGGTGTTCCGTTTTACCGACACTGGGCAGCATTATGGTATCATTGATGGCTTGTGAGGCAATGTCGCAACTTTTGCGCAATAGTTGCTGTTCTGCAACCGATTTACGCAAACGCATACCCTGTATGTAGGTGGTTGGTGTACGCATTCTTGCGCCCGTATCTTTGCACATATGTATCAGTTCCTTGTTTAATACGTGCAGTTCAGGCCTTTTTGATTCGAACCAAATGGTAGGCTTCATTTTTTTCATGCGTTCCAGAATAATTTGCTTGAAATCAGCAATATCATAGGCTTTGTTGACCGCAAACATGCGCACTGCCTCCTCGGGACCGGTGCGAGCACCCTCCCAGAGTGTGACTTCTGCATTCTTGGGACGCATAAAGAGCATTGTGCTTACATTTGTGTTTTCATCAGCCTCTATAATGAGTATACTTTCCGGTTCCAAACAACCAGTTAAATAATAGAAATTTGAATCCTGCCGAAAGCGATATGGTATCTTGCCGCTCATGTATTGCTTTTTTGCGGCTGGAATTATTACCATATGATTTGAAACTTTATGGCGTTCAAACTCTGAAGTATTCACAGTACTGGCAAACATTTGCAAGGAGCAAATTAAACGCAAACGACGTTTTTTAAACTCCTCCAGCGTAACACCCGACACCAATTCATGTGGCTGTACTAGATGTGGATGTGTTGCGTGCGTTGGTTGTCCATAATATATTTTACGCGGTTGCACTACGGGTATAGTTTTTGTGCTCTCAATTGCTATAGCGGCGCTGCTACTATAGAGACGACTTTTAGATTGACAAAGTAGAAATCGTGTCAAGATTCCTGATCCACCAGAGTGACGCAGGAGCAACATGTTCAAACGGTTATATTAAAATGTTTAAAAAATATGCATAAATGATTTTATAGTAGCGGCTTGCTTTATCTATAATACGTTTACAAGCACTGTTTCAATTTTGAAACAAGTTGTCAGCACTATACGAAAAGAAAAAAACCCCAACCAAAGAAATAATTGTTCAAAATTTTGAAAACAGTAACACATAAAAATTTCATAGCCATGTTGCAACTTAGCGGTAAACAACTCTTTGAGTTGCGTGAAGCTTTTAATATGTTTCAACTACGCGGAAAGGTTCCACTAAAGCATTTGGCTGAACTTTTACGCGTAGTTGGACTGAATCCCACGGAACGTGAAGTGCAAAGATACACGGTAGAATATACCGAACCCAACGATTTGATTTCATTCGAGGATTTTCTGAAAATCTACAAAACCATGGAGAAGTCCACGCAGTGCGCACGTAGCACCGCTAATAATGTGGATGATTTTCTCACAGCTTTAAATAGCTTAGATGCACAATCGTCTGGGAAAATGGCCGCAGCAAATTTGCGTCACATTTTGACCACAAATGGAGAGAAAATGTCTGAACGCGAAGTGGACGAATTGTTATCCGATAAGATTGATGCAGATGGCAATATAGATTGTGAGGATTTTATACGCACTGTCTTGGGCTAACTAAAAGTCACTGGACTGGACGGATGATGAGGATCGAAGACAAGAACGCATTCAACATGGAACTTTTAATAAATATGCTTAAATTATAATACAAGTGCAACAAATAACATATGTGTCAGTTTACAAGTTATAACAAAATAAATAGTACCTACTCTCCAAATTATAGCTGTGCTGTATTTAAAATATAATATTTTATTAATATATAATTGAATTTTAGACCAGCTAACAATCTAAGTTCGCACTCGTCTACAGGGTGGGCTATCTTGTATATGTTGAAAATCAACTATGTCGCTGGCAATGTCGCTCTCGATTTGTACGCCATAAATATTTCACCTTCTGCTTGGGGAATTTGCTTTGCTTCAATTTGGATCAACCATTTGTAATATGTACTCAGAACTTACTTTGATTGGGCTCTGTGGTTGCCGTGAAGAAGAATCGTATTTTCCGAAGAGGTTATGTCAGCAGGGCACATGTTCGTAGAGATGCTCATACGAGTACATCCTGCTTGTGTGGTGTGGATTTTGGGGTGGCAGCGTGATTGGACACTTTTTTTAAAAAATGGGGATGGCCGCGTGATTACAGTCACTGGTGACTACTATCGAGCCATGATGACTGACTTTTTGTGTCACGAATAGAAAGATATCGATCACGATGAACGATCGTGTAGTTAGCCATTTCGGAGATGTCCATTGGCCACCTTGAAGCTGCGATTTAGCACCACGCGATTACTTTATTTGGGACACATTGAAGTGTAATGTTTATGCGCACAATCCTCAAAACAATTGATCACCATGGGGCCTACCGCGTTTGACCATTTCAATGAAATGATTTTCTAAACTTAATCAGCAGAAACATATGAAAAAAAAAATACAAAATTCGTTGAATATTATTAATTTGTTCCTGTTCTCATTGCTAATTTATAATTCAACATATAGATGACCCACCCTTTAGAAAACTATTTAGCTATACGCTTCAATAACGCTCAAATTCATCTATATATTATTCTATTATACTAATTCATTATATCAACAAAGCTTTGCTTATAATGTGTGAAAATCATTCTCCTTACTACTAGCTTGATTCAACCCACATTCGCTCACGCCCCTTTAGACCTAGACCATTGTTAAAGTGTGTAAACAGTTTTTGTTTAAGTTAGAATTAGTATACACACACATACAAAAAAAAAAAAACGAGTATTGAATATTTTATGACCCTTTTTGTCACCCAAAGTGTTCATTATAGCTATTAAACAATTACATGGAGAGACACCACGTTGTCAGATTATTATACTACACGACGGTGACTAACACAGACACTGTAGTAGTTGATATACAGGAAATGCGGGTGAATTAAATAAGAACATTATTGTAGTTATGAGTTTGTTTGCCGAGGGGGGGGGGGTCTTTTTGTTGTTGTTGTGGTTTCGATTGTTTTTATACAATAAAGAGCAATTCAATATTATGTTTGACACGTACTTAATGTACTTTTTAAGTTGAGAATGTGTGACAGCATCGCAATAGTGGCAATGAATTCTTATCTCTGATCGAAATCGTACACTGTTATGCATCTCTTAAACCAAAATCATAAGTGAGACAAGCGTAATTACTACCTTTGACTCAAATTTTAAACTTCCCACAACGTACTAAGCATTGCAGTATTCAGAATAAGATGCGGTAAACCTAATGGTAAAATAAATTTTAGTCAAGAAGCGCCTACCAATCGGAGAAACAGTAAGTAACTAGGGAACGGCAAACCTTACATTTCAAGACTAAATTATAGATAGTTCAACTAATTGTAAGCCATTCTAAAGTAGAAAAAAACTATGCTGACGTAGGTCTGTAGCTGTGGAACAGCACTAGGCCCGGTGTCGAGGTGCCACTTGTTGGTAGCATGCATGCGCCCGTCCGTCCGTCCTTATTACAGTTCACATAATAGCATAACATATCATAAGAAGAGTCTATCGACTGTGATTTTCACTCCGTCAATGACGTCGAAGTCATGCGAAACTTGTTAAAAGAGTTTCATAAATTATGACGACACTAAGCAATGTCTAATAGCGGGCGAGAATATAAAGCACAGTGCACCAATGCATCATTTTTCACCATGTACAAGCAAGTTTATGCTTGAAACGCTAGCCTAGCAAAACGGAAATATTCATGTGGAGGAGGGTTTTACTACAGCGTCTTAAGTTCTAAATGCGGCGAAATTCGACACAGTATTCTGAACTAGCATCTAAAACGTTCAAAAGGACGTTTGTACAGTTGTAATTGGTTAGAGTGAAACAGTTTCGAGAGTGTAGCATAAGCAGAGAAGTTTTACCCTCTGGTCTAGGACAGAGAATCCAAAACGACACTTAGTGAACTCAAGTACTTTCCGCAAGCTCTGCATAAGTGTTTTGTGAAAAGGTCGATGGCAAAATAGACAGTGCCATGAGTGTTAAATGTTTGTATTGTGTTTTGTTATCTTAACGTAGAAGTAGTTTAGTTCAATATAATCATAACTTTTGAGCTGTACCTACACTTTTTCAAAGTTTAAAAATATGTGCTATTCATGCCAAATACTTATAACGAATTCATTTTTGGTAAATCTTCGCGAAGTTGAAAACCATAATAGGTCTGTTTAAAGTACATCAACTGAAATCAACATTCACAACAACGGCATTTCGTATTTTAACGGTACTTAATATTTTTTGATACAGTTTCAAAATAATACAATGAGTAAAATTTTATTTATAGAGCAAATGTATATTCCTAGCAGACACTATAATTATGTATATGTGCTACTCGTATATGTAGTACAATTGTAATTGGTTTTATTTGATCTTCCGACACTGAGGTCAGACATGAGTTAGTACTCAACTTGTTACTAAAGTTGTTATGTCTGACTCAATCTAGATTGTAAGCGAGTATAATTAGGTATTTACTTTTATATTTACTTAGTCAGTATATGTTATAAGTTTAATAATATCATAATTTCTAGCATTGCACAATGTTGCTATATTTTATTTCAAAAAATTTTTTACGCTAAGTCGATGTTCTTCCCATACAAACAGCGTAATTGATAAGCAATTTACTATAGTACTTCTACATATATGTATGAGTGTATTTTATAGGAAACCGCGCCTCTATAATGTGCAGTATCAAGTTTGTTCGTTTGAAGGCCAAAACTGGTAGTATTTCTCTTATCAATCAGTTGCAAAAAGCATGCGTAATTAGACATTTAGAAGTGTATAGAATGCCGTATGAATTATGGTGGATTTCTACTTCAAAATATTTATTATGGCGTCAACGATTTTTTATTTTTTTTTTTAGGGGGATCTTCTGCTTCTGTGCCGATTATTATGCCTCATACATCAATGTCGTATTTAATGTTAAAATTTAAGCTAGTATAATAAAAATTTACTGTATATCTGCCTGCCGCCTGGCATGCTTTTATTTGTTTTTATCAGTATTTTTTGTTTTTTATTGATGTAGCGCCAATTTATTAATTGGAGATTGATTTAAACAAGTATGGGCGTACTTTTCTTGATTGAATTTTGTTAAAATTTTACTTGCTCAATTGGTTTTTGATTAGTTCTATTAAGAGATTTTTATGTCATGTATTGATTTTTGTGTAGTTGTATATTGCGGTTTGTTTTTTCAACTAAATTGATGTCGGGTTCATAGAGATCATAGAAGTATATTAAATGAATCTTAGCTGGCTCAAGGTCATTTTTACAATGAGAACTTAACTTTAACGTGTTTATCTTTGAATATACAGAAATTATGAAATATGATACACAGCGTGCTTTTCCTGAGAAACATGCTATAAGTAGGCCAGTAGACTGATGAGTACTTGTAGCTGATTTCGAAACATGATACACTGCGCGCTTTTCCTCGGAAGCTAGCTATAAGTAGGCCAGTAGACTGATTAGTACTTGTACCTGGTTTCGAAACATGATACACTGCGCGCTTTTCCTCAGAAGCATGCTAGCAGGCCAGGCCAGCAGACTGATGAGAAATTGTAGCTGGTTACGGAACAACTGTAGCTGCTTCTTAAAAATTTGTCTGTGTAACAAAAAGTTGTTGTTATTAAGACCCATTGTAAAAATGATCTCGAGCGAGCCAGCAAATATAAATATATATATATATATATATATATATATATATATATATATATATATATATATATATATATATATATATATATATATATATATATATATATATATATATATATATATATTTATATATATATATATATATATATATATATATATATATATATATATATATATATATATATATATATATATATATATATATATATATATATATATATATATATATATACGTAACATTAATCAATCAACCTTTAGCTTAAGAGATAAATAACATTTTAAACAGTTCCTCCTTTTAGTTTATATCCATTTATTTGTCTTTATATATTTACTAGCTGGTACCCGGCGCGTTGCTGCCACTCCTTCCCTCAGCCACTCCTGCCCAACCTTCCCCATGCCCTTTTACTATAATTCTAATTCCCACCCCTCTACTTCCAATTCTCCCACCCCTCTTCTCCTGTCCCTTCCACCCTTTCTCCAATCACCCCTTAGGCTCCCCCATTCCTCTTCCCCTACATCTCCTTACTTTTTCACCGCTTTTCCCTTGCCCCCTTCGATCCCATTAACTCGTATACAACATTTCATCCCTCTATCTTAAATGTTACCCTGCGCGTTGCTGTCATTCCCTCTGCTTCTCCTACCTCCATGCCCCTTTCCCTACCACCTCTTCCCCACCCACCACATCTCATACTACTTCTTCCCCCTACCTACCTTTCTTTAACGCCAACTTCTCCCTGCCCCCTTTCCATGCTCTCCTCGACTACATTAATATGTATATTCAATGTGGATGCCCTTTCGCGCATTTGCCGAAGCCGCGACTCCTGTTCTTGTTCTTGTTCCGTTTCTGTTTCATTTTTAGCTGCTCTTTTTCGCTCTTTTTTGATTTTGTGGTTTTTTTCCAATGTATGCTTTTTTTGGTGTCATTTTTTTTTTGAATTCGAATGAATGAAAAACAAATGAAAATAATAAGTCGATCGATCGCTTACAATTTTATTTATTTACGAATGAAACACTGACAAAAAAAGAAGTGACTCAAACAAATGAAACAAATGTTGTTGCTGTACTCTATCGTCATTAGAAATATCTAAACCTGTTTATCAAATCGCCACGAAACATCACAGGATCACCCACGGGACTATTTTGAATATTGCCACAAAATTTGATCAAAATCGGTTGAGCGGCTTCGGAGTCTATAGGGAATTTACATACATACATACATACATACATACATACATACATACATACATACATACATACATACATACATACATACATATATACATACTTCCATTTTGATATATATATGGATGATATTATACCCGTAAGCTTACGCTAAAGATAATTGATGACAACAATAATAATCATTGTTCATTTTATATACTACCTAGTATATCTATCTACCTACAACAATCAATTATTCCAATCATCAAGCATGCTTGTACCCTATTTCCACAATGCCTGTCTCTGACTTGGTTATCCATCCACCTTCTTGAATCGATGGGTTTGTTGTATAGTACACGTACTTCAATATATGTATATAGCTTACTCTTGCCGTACAAAATAAATTGGCTTTGGTAATTACTGAACTTTTATATTAGTTTATGTGTATGTCTGTAGATACGGAATGTGTATATCTAGGGATTTGTTAGTTTTATACTTTGCTGTTGCTGTTGCTGTAGGTCAGTGCTTTCTCTGACATTTGCGGAAATGTTGTTCATAAATTATTTATTACCATTGTACATCACGCAATAGAAAATATTTTTGTTCTTTGATTTCATGTTTTGTAGCATTTAATTAAACATTTATATGATTTTGATATTGTATTGTGTTTAAATAATATTGGTTAATTAAATTTTGTATAATTGAATTAAATAATATTATTATTTCGAGTGAGTTAAATACACATTTGAAATGTGTAGAGTAATTGAAAGCGTTCATATTGTGTTTAAGCTGACAGTATCTGAAATAATTTAATAATTCTACATGAGTACTATAAATTTTTTAATGATTCCACATGCAAATATTTAAAGCCATAAAATTATGAAGTCACTTAAAACTGTTTACAAAGTAAATTTTCATTTCATATTGCTAAAAATTTTTTGTTTGTTTTGGTTTGAAAGACTGCCAAAATACCACTGTTATGATATTTCCATTCAACTTTTGTTTCTAAAATTGCTAAAAATCTAGCAATACTAAATTTTCATTCATATTAAGATTGCTGATGATGTAAGCATGGCTGTTTCCGAAACAGATTTTTACATTGTTATAATAAAAATAGTTATCTGTACTAAATTAAACACTTGAGAATAATGCAGGCGTGAGTTCATGTGACTTTCAAACTACAAAAAAATAAAACTAGATGGCGCTGATAGAACTAAATGCCGTTGGTTGTGCCTTCTAACGGCGGCATTGTATTATTTTTAAACTTGACCTTCATATGTATTAGGGGTATTTAAAAATTCAACTTTGGAAGCGATATATTCTATAGTTTCCGAGATCTCGTTCAAACACGTGATATAGACAGACATATCAAATATATGCTCGACTATTGATGCTTATAAGAAATGTATATGTTCTTTTTATACGACTTCTACTGCCTGTTACAAGTATTTGTACAAATTTAGTAGATGCTATGCACTGCACAGCGTATACTACGCCCCCCTACAGTTATTCTCTTATATGGTGGAGTGACATTATACAATTTTTCAGTTGATTTTATTTTGCCCGTTACGCTTTATCGCCGTAAGCGTGTCACCGCCAGTTTTTCCAGTGAAACTTATTATGCCGCTGCCCTTTACATGCACTTGTCTCAAATAGTTCAATAGTCCGAGCACCCATCACGTCAATTTTGCTGTCAATGCACAATGTTCATGCTACGAAGCTGTGTAAGACGTGAATCGCGTTGTTCACCAGTTACAGATGCTCTTGAAGTAGATGTATTCATTTGCAGTAGTTCATATCGTTATTCTGAAGTTTCAGTTTTCCTTTTCCATCTTTTCTGCTTTCTTTTTTCAATTTTTAATAGATATACTTCAACTTTTCAATCAATTAGCACAAATGATTTATGTATCTAACAATACAAATCAAAATTTACATTGTAGACTCTTTAATGTATTAAATAATTATTTTTCTTATGCCTCGATTTCCGCGAAACACTTTGAATTTGGTGTTCTACCAATACATATAAGAATTCCGTACATATTTATTCTACTTATTTTCTATTTTATTTTGTTTTTTTTTTCGCGTCTATTTTCAGATTGATTAAAAACGAAACCGGCCGTGCGATATTGCGCGTTATATCTGGACCGCGAGCGTTTAAAGTTGTGCTTTTTACGCGGCTGACGCCAATTCCATTTGGTCTGCAAAATGCAATATTCGGAGTAAGTAGACCATATAATTTATGAGTATGCAAATGCTAATTATAAGCTTATTTTGTTTAATTGTTTACTCTTACAGCTAAAGATTTTGCCTCATTTTTAGCTTGAGTTTGCGTTGCACTTTACTTTCAATTATATTTTGTAGCTGAGTATGATGAAATGATGCAACTGTTAGATTTTTGTGTGTTGAACCAGTTTTTGTTTAGTGTGTGACGTCAGACCGTAAATAATTAAACTGCATACGAACTGCATTATTTTCTGTTGCTGTTTTTTACTGTACATAGAATTCTACAAAAAATTGTGTCGCCTAGTCATAAAATATAGTTTCGTATATTCTTTCCACAATGATTTAAAATATTTAAAATATAAAACTGACAGCTGTAGTTAGAGCTGACAAGAAGTTAGCAGCTTAAGCATTTCCCAGCTTAATCTAAAATGATACACTATAAATTTCTAAATTTGTTCGCAATTTATTGTTTTATAGCAAGTTTTTTTTTTTAAAACAGCCATTTTATATACGACCTCCATAAATGTCTAGAAGCCTGTGATTTAAAGTTCAACAGCCATGACTATATAGACATGAGCGAGATGAACGCAAAAAGTTGCTGGAAATTTAACTAAAAAAACAAAAATTATTTGTATGAGTTGAATTTAAGGTTTCTCACAGTTTAAATTTAACTCCCAACAGTGCTCAAGCAATACGATAGCTCATATTAAACACGTTAAGTAAACAGCTTTTTTGTTTGTTTGACACAAAAGCAAATTTTTTATTCTCGGAACAGTTTTTTTTAACAACAGCTGTTTTAATATGCCCTTCACGAAACACATCACCGAAGAAAGCAGTGCTCCGGAATGCTACTGAATGGTTTATCAACAAAAGTCGATTAAACCATAATCTAGCCTTGTTCTTGTTCAGTATAACCAAATTTAGAAACGTTGAAAAAAGTTAAATTTTTTCACATTGTTTTTATCGTATTTTTAGCTGACTGCTCTAAAGTAGGGTTATGTTTTTTTGACTGTAGCGTAGACTCGTTGTATTTCCACATGTGAAGTGTCATTAGATTCGTCTTGATTGCGGAAGTATCATAGGGTAATATATTTTACCTCGTAGGCAATTCTCCAAGCAGTTTATTTTATAATTGCTTGTCCAAAAGTGCCGGGAATTGATCATTTAAAAAGCCCGCATAAAGGAATTATCAAAATTCTTTTTGTCGCTAAGTTGGCACAACAGTCCTCTATACTGACGCTGAGTTTGAGCGCAATCTGTCGTGTAGTTTGTTTACAGTGGTCAATATTGTCAGCGATAGCGATTTTTACAATGGATAAAAATATCGAGCAAAGATTCGCTGAAAATATGTTACAGAAGACTTAAGGTGAATCGACTTTATCAAAAAACACGTGCATATGAGTGGTACAGTGCATTCAAAAGCGGTTGAGATGTGGTGAAAGATTTGCCTCGCTCTGGTCGGCCATCAACGTCTTCAACTGAAGTTAACATTGCTAAAGTGAAGGAAATGGTGACTGAAAATCGTCATTTAAGTTTGAGAGAGATAGCCGCTGAACTTTCTGTGTCTCACGCATCAATGCTTACCATTTTAAACGATTGTTTGCACATGAAACGCGTTGCCGCTCGATTAGTTCCGAAAGACCTGAATTTTCTTACAAAACTCAATCGCGTAACGGCAGCATTGTGAATGAATTTTTGGGCCAAAAATTCACCATTAACAATCGAACAACCACCGTATTCACCTGATATGGCTCGGGCCGTCTTTTTGCTCTTTCCAAAACTCAAATTACAACTGCGAGACACCCTTTTTCAGTCGATAGTAGACATAAAACAGAATTCGCGGCGAGAACTGAAGTTGATTCCAGAAAATGAGTTTACAAAATGTTTTGATGATTAGATTATTATTCGTTGGCAAAAGGGTATTATTTCGGAAAGGAGCCTACTATGAATAATAAATATTTTGTGTTTTATTGACCAATTCCCGGTACTTTTTTGACAGAGAATCGAGTCGTTTAGGCTACAGAGCGTGCTAAAGAGTAAACAAACATACAATTTTCTATTTTTTTGCATAGAAGATTCGCTTCTGTGGGACGTCCCCGGTGATCTCTTCGGGGCTTTTGTTGTTTTAATAATAGCTTCATGTTTATCTATGTGATTCGGCAAATATATTCAAAATTTTTGAATAAGCATCTTAATAATTTATATCTATCAAAAACAATTAAGGTTACCCTAAACAAACTTTATGTCATTCAGTCAGACTGTTCAACATACAATGGGTGGGGGTCTCTGTTTATTTTTCGGTATGCGTATTTCGTTTTGGTTTTTGTTTTTGTGGCAGTATTTATTTTTAAAATTTTATTTTGTTTACCTGCTTGCAACAACAAATACATTAATTAAAAAAAACGTTTTTTGTTTCAATAAAAAATTGCGTGTTTGAGAAATTTGTTTTTGGCGGCGCTGTGAAAATAAAATCTTTTCTCTTTACCAATCACACATAGTGAAAGGAGCCATGGTAGACCCCACAAAGTATATATATTCTTGATCAGCATGACGAGATGAATCGATCTAGCCATGTCCGTCTGTCTGTCCATATGTCCGTCTGTATGATGTTGCACATTTTGTGGGGACCAATTTTTATGCTATCCAGTGGAAATTTTGCACATATACTTCTTTTTATTGTAGTTTAATAGAGTATCAAGATTGACCTGCCACGCCCACTATTTGGGGTAGCTCCCATACAAACCTATGGTCCAGTTTTGACTTTATGTAAGAAAAACTTTTTTATTAAAGTCAATATTAGGTTGAAATGTGATATGGTGCCTTTTAAGAGACAGCCGCTAAACATACAGAGACAATTGGGCGTGGCCCGCCCACTTTTTGAGGTAGCCCCCATACAAACCCACCGTGCAATTTTGTGTTTTTATGAAAAAATCCTTCATTTAGACCAATATTAGCTTGCAATTTGATTTTGTGGATTTTAATGGACAACCGCTTCATATACATATACAATGGGGCGTGTCCCGCCCACTTTTTGAGGTAGTCCCATATAAACCCACAGTTCACTATTATGCATTTGTATGGAAAACGCCAATATCAACTTGAAATTCGATTAATAAATAATAGTAATAAATTAAGAAGTGTATTAGAAACAACGATATAAGCTTTTAAAATCTTAAACTTTTTGTTGGGAGAAATAATATAAGGTTTGTTCTAAAATTTAGATACAGTTAAGTCAAACTTTTCAATGAAATGATTTTAGGAACAAAGTCGTTTATTTTATACTTTTATTATGCTCTATAAAACTAAATCGCGTATTTTAAACGAATAAGATGCTCACTTGCTACTTCATTCTTAGAATAGACAAACAAAGACGAAATGTAAAAACTATTTGTGAATTATAAGTGCTATTAAGTTTTAAGCATATTTAAAACAAAATTTGCCGAAAATGTAAATGTAAATGTTTGTGCAGATCTACTCATCCATTCCAACAACAGTGTGTAAAAATATTTACTACCTTTTTTTTAACCACTTTAAAATGGTACGTCAAAATTTATGTTTACGTGTTAATATTTAAAAATAGCTACCACGTCATTCAATTACATAATCTGCAAGTTCTATTACTGTATAAACAACTTAAACTAATCAATATAAATTACGTGTCACACTTTGTATAACTTTGTTCTGGTTGTTAAGTATTTTAAAAAGATTACACTCAGCAACTGTTTATTGGGGAAAAAAAAAAGTTAATTACTAAGAAATTATACAACACACCAGCGTAAAAATAATTCGAACTTGAAAAATAAAACAAGTTTTACTTGAGCTGTGTATAAAAACAAAAAAATAAAGTGCAAATTAAAATACTATTTATACTGAAAACAACTCAAAAAGAATCAACTGCGCTTTATAATATTCAAAATTAACTAAATTGTAATTTGTATTTAATTATTTATTTCAGATCAGCTCAATCAACTTGCGTGATTATCATGTGGCTACATTTATTGGATTACTGCCCGCGCAGACCATAAATGTTTATCTTGGTTCAACTTTACGCTCAATGCACGAGGTGCTAAATAATGATGATACAAAATTAACTGGTTATATTAGCTTTATATTTGAGGTAAGCATTTGTAATCGTTGTGTAAAACTATTATTTGAATTTAGTTGCATATTATCTAAATTTGTTTGCTAAAATTTGTTTAAACTGTAACTACAACTATTGCGTATACCTACTGATCAAAAAGTACGCGGAATTTTCAGGTTTGAAATCGTCTTCACTTTCCTCTGCAAGTTCTATTTTATCTCAATAGAATTGTGGAGAAAGTCATACGAGGTAATTTTTGGTAAATACGATGCTTCTGGAATGACATTGACGTGGTTTTTGGTCAAATAGGCGCTTACAAGATGAGAATATCTACAAGAAACTCCGCAATCTTAGCCCAATTCGTGCTTCAACTCGTCTCATGCCCCAAGCTCAGCTGTCATCTCCCATGAAATCTCACAAGACAACATCTTCATTAGCCGAAGAGTTGTTGGAACGACCAGTAGGTGTCAAAGTCATCAATCGGACTATTGTTGAATTTTGTTGAAACACAGAAAACTTCAGTAAAACTTCTCAAACAGTTTGACGCACGAACCATCTGACAGTTGTACCAAGCTCGAGAAAAAAATAAGCAAGTTTCGTTTCAATAAGAATTTCTATGTACTTTCTGATCAGCAGATATTTGATTATAATTATCAATAAATGTTTTAATTAATTTCTAATTGGCTAAAATTTTTAGCTTATTAGAGTAGGCAGTATACCACAGTTTGAAGTTAACTGCGCAAAAAGCTATTTGTGTAAAGTTTTAGAATTATAGTCATATCTCATTACAACAGTTTGAGCAGCGTTGTATGTATCTGCCTAAAAGCATGCAACAAAATTATTAACTGTGTCCGAAAATAACTGTTAAATAAAAAATAAAACTTACAAAATAACCGTTATGTAGAAAAATCAGTTACAAAAGAAATAAGTATGAATTCGTCTTGATTGCGGGAACGAATATTCTAATATAGCGTCTGCGAATAAAGAAGAGGGTTTCTTCTTTTAATGTTTCTAATATTACTTTTGTTAAAAGTCGGTGACACTAATATAGTAACCACAGCCATTTTCACCAGCCACCAGTGACGAAACCTCAACAGAAGCATCTCTATCGTTCAAGACGAAATTACCATGGCCTTATAGCTCAAAAGCTGTCGAGAAAGATGGTTTACTAGCGCAACTGGTCAAATACAGCATAAACACCATCTTACGCGCCCTATACTCTATTATTCGTAAGGCCTGGATATTTATGACTAACCCAAATGAATGAATGAACGAGGTTGTTTTTGTTTTTGTAACAGCTTGGTTTGAGCTGATATAGCCACTTGGTCCGAGTTGGACAACCTTTGACTGCGCAAATCTCCTTGTGCAGATCGGTCCGGGGCGAAAACTCAGTCGTTCTTGGGAACGATGTTGTTATTGTTGTTGTAGCAGCTTTTTTGTGCAGGTTTGTGCGATTTTTGACTACAAAGAAAATTATCTATTACATAAATGTTCACCTTTCGGCCCGACAAGTCTGTCATCACTTCTTTTTAAAGTAGTTTGCGATGGGGTCCTAGAACGCATAAGTACAAGAAGTTCTATAGTGCAGCATAAGCCAGAAGCTAAGCAATGAACTGCGCTGATGACATCTGTTCATGACGCACACACAGTGTGATGCCGCAACAAGCTAAGCGACAGCACCTTAGGAGCTGTATTACAGCAGATAGAGATGCAATGATAGACTCAGCTGCGAGTATTAGCAGACCGAGGATTTCTTTTCGAAACACACGCACGCGGAAAATTAAAATCAAAAGGTGTGAGGAAGAATTTTGGTGAAGAGAAAAAGGAAAAGAGAGGGTACATCAGGCGTAGCAGTAATGGACAAGAATCAAAGTGGTGGACATACACGACAAACTCAAATGAATGGAAGGAGGTTGTGGTTATTGTTGTTGTTGTTGTACGGAGATGTATTTTAAATTTTCTCTTACTCTCTTTCTCTCTCACTGTGTCTTTTAATACATACGCGTACACTAATGTTGCTCTCGCTTCGTGCGAATCCTGCTGAATTTGGTTTTGTTATAAAAAAAAAATAATTGTGCGAAAATGGATACTGACGAAAAGTGAAACTGTGTTAGTAAGTGAGCTACAAACAGCTACAAAGTAACTCAAAGACGTATATCAGGGAACAGTATGCATCGTATTAAAAACACTCAATCCCGTTTCGTGTGAACCGTGACACCTCACCATTTTATATAATATTCAATATTCTTCAAAGTTTTTTTATTAAATGCCCTACACTCTACATTTTCAGGTTATTTGCGGCATTGGACTCATGTTCTGGGTTGTGCAAAAAGCACGCAAAGAACTCTCCGAAACACTGCTCACAGATATTAGCAACGATGGAAAACCTATGGATATGCAAGTTTAGCATAGGGCAGTAGAGGAGCAGCATGAAAAGCAGGACGACAAGAACGAAAATGTTCTGCTGAAAGATATAAATGAAGTTGAAGAAGAAGAAGAAGATAAAGATATAAATGAAGTTGAAGATGAAGAAGAAGAAGAAGACTGCGCTACGCTTATTTAAAACCAACATTTTCTAAGAAACTATTAAGTTAATTTGTGCGCAATTTTGTGTAAAAGCGAATGCATTTTTAATGAAACTTAACTAATTTAGACAAAGATTATATTGTAATTATATTTAATACAAAAAAAAAAAAAAATCCAAGTGAAATGTTTTTCGTTAAAGAAAAATTTTAATTTTTATGTTGATTTCTTTTTTTTTTTGTTAATGTGCTTTTTTTTATAAAAAACATAATTTTAAAATATGTTATTAATTGTAAACAATTTGCTCTCTAAATTTTAAGCTAATATAATTTCAAGCCATAACTTCCAGAAGTGTGTAAGCGACGGTAACGGGTGAAGCTTTTTTGTCGCTTGCACCCTTTTTTGGCGTTTGTGGTTAGGTTTTTTGTTAAACTGAAAACAACCTGACTCTCTAAATGAAATGCTGTGCCTAAAATTAAAACCAAACTAAATAATAAAAAAAAAAAAAACAAAACAAAACAAATATTTAATTTATTAAATATTGCGCGCATTTGTGGTATAAATTATTTTATTTTAACACAAGAAAGTATTGTATAAAAAATATTCATAAAATTTAAAAAAAGCAAAAAGATGAGCTCAAAATTAAAGAACTTAAACTTATCCATAAGACTTGATGCTATTTTTGTACAGTTCGGTTTAAAGTTATGCATATTTATAAGATAAAATTATGCGATATAATATTAAATAGTTAAAAATTGTAATTAAATATCATGTTCTCCAACTGCGTGGTCTTTTGTTATAAAACTGTTCGAAAACTATTTCCAGTGTATTCAAAGTGAAGTCGACATCCTCATAGCTTATGCAAAGCGGCGGTTCTATGGTAATGATCTATATAGAGTAAAATGTAAAATGATATTATAGATTTTAGTTTTGTTTTGTCATATTTTTATGAAATGCCTGTAAAAGTTTAAATGAAATGTATATACATATGTAGTTTTTTATATGAGAAAAGTCTTTATTGTAGTGCCAGTTTAGTCTTGAAATCATATTTTATGAGACCCTTATGCTTTCTTTTAAAAGAAGTACTTAAGTACAATGTTGCTCGATAGTTATAGTATAGATAGTTTAATATATATATATATATATATATATATATATATATATATATTATATATATAAACATGACTGCTTGTGCAAATGCAAATATTTCTTCATATTTTTTGGTATTGATAAAATTTATAGAAACTTAAAAACTAATGTTTAAATGCCATAGGAAAAAAAAGTCTTTAAAAGTTTTGCTTTGTGAACAGTTTTTCTTTCTAAACTTTCGCATAGTTTGGATATAGTATATATTGGATTTGATTTCGGGATATTATGTGTCCATGCAGCCAATTCATGTAGGGTTAGTTTAATTTTAAAGTGTGATTTTGTTTTCTAATTAATTTTAGCCAATGTTTCCGTTATAGCACGCGATAGCACATCCACAGCAAATTTAACATCCGAATTATTTATACACATGGGTGGTTTTATACGTAGCACCTGCAAGAGAGATAAAATATGTTTGTGGGAGAGTTGCGTGTTAGTAGGTACATATATAAAAATGTTCTTTTTTTTTTGGGGAACACATGCTGGGACCACACAGTCACAGTCAATTACATATACATATGTAGATGCAAATAGAAGTGCAAGCTGACAAAAAGCTACATAAAATATATTACTACATTTCTTTCGACTACTTACATTGCCATGTAGACCACCACGTCCATAGAGCACACCAAGATCCTTACAAGTTTCCCAAATTTCCAAGACATGCGGTGTTGCAAGCGGTGCTTTTGTTTCACGATCATTAACCAATTCAACACCAATCATCAAACCCTTGCCGCGCACATCACCAATGATATCATAGCGTTCTTTGAGTGCAGCCAAACTCTTAAGGAAATAGCTGCCCACTTCGTGTGAATTGCGTTGCAGTTGTTCCTCTTCAATAACATCGAGTACAGCAATGCCAACAGCGCTGGCCATGGGATTGCCGCCATAGGTATTAAAATGCAAAGCCATGCCTAAAGTTTCAGCAATTTTAGGTGTAGTGACTACAGCAGCCAAAGGAAAACCATTGCCAATGCCTACAGCGAAAAATTAAATGTAACTTTATACTCAAAATGTAAAAGCAAAGGCACAACACACCCTTTGCCATGGTAACAATATCCGGTACATAATCATGTCCTTCAAAGCCCCAGAAATGTTCACCGGTGCGTCCAAAACCTGTTTGCACTTCATCCGCAACAAAGAGTCCACCATTAGCACGCACCAGCTGTGCAGCCTTTTTGATATAACCCTTTGGAAATTGCACTGTACCACCAACACCCTGTATGGATTCAGCAAACATGGCAGCAATTTTGCCACGTGGCAGTGAATATTTGAATGTTTCTTCCAGCTCTTTGTAGTATTGCTCGCCAGCCTGACAGCCAGTCTCAGCATTGCATGCACAATTACGTTCCGTTTGCACAGGTGAATCGCGACAGGCAGCGCCGCCCCAGATGCCCTTATACGGATCCGGATTCATAACATGTATAATGCCGCTATTAGCACCTGCCAGCGGATAACGCCAGGTGCCATGTGCTGTCAAACCCATGGTATACGGCGACATGCCATGATAGGCATTACGCAGCGTTATTATATCCTGATTGCCTGTATGCAAACGTGCCATTAGCATAGCCAGATCGTTGGCTTCCGAGCCGGAGTTAACAAAGCAAACCGCCTTCAAATCACCGGGCATCTTCTCAGCCAAACGTTGTGCATATTCATGTATTTTGGGATGCATATAGATGTTGGTTGTATGCCAGAGTGTTTTGATTTGTTGCTCCAATGCGTGGTTCACCTTGCTGAAATTAGAGTAATTATTTCAGTAAGATATTTAAAAGCTCTTTTGCACAACTTACGGATGACAATGTCCCACTGAGACGGTGACAATGCCGCCAAACATATCCAGATAGCGTTTGCCCTCATGATCGTACAGCCATTGCATGTGGCCGTTGTGTATGACCAGCGGCCTTTTGAAGTGTGCTATTAAATCGGGTGTCAGATGTGCTTTGCGCATGTGCAATATATTCTCATAACTGGGTCCTGTGTACGGCTGCGGTTCATAGTCACAATCGGGCATTTCATTTTGTACAATTGGCATTACAGCCGGAGAGGCTTTTGAGCGTAGTGTCGAGGCTAGACGTAGCTGCTGCTGTTGTTGTTGCCTTTGTGCATTTCGCGCCAGGCGAACAGTGTTGACTGTAAGAAATAGGTTTAACAATTATTATTAATATGGAAATTATTGCTCAAGCACAGTCTTAAAACATAAAATAATCCCAAGGTTAGAAGAAATTCGCCATGCAGTTAACTTCAAGCAATTCAGCGCTTTCGTATTATCACCAAACTTAGCGATCCACTCCTTAGAGATCCATGTTCTTTTAGAACATTTAAGCATCACAAACAGAAAAGCTGGAAAAACTAACATAGCCTTACACAAAACTATGTTCTTTAGCTCATTTCAACTTCTTAAATCGCAAAACCGATAAAAAATGTTATGTTCACTTTCGAATTTCGGTCATTTGAAAACTGCGGTTCGAAGACCAAAGTTACTTCCAAGGGTTTACAACCCGAGCAGATCGAAAACCATGCTCCAACTAGGTAGGAAACAACTATGAATACCAACAGGACTGTTGACTGGCCACTATAGACTAAAGAAACATTTATATGTTTTGTGGATACAAAACTCACCCGAATGCAGGTTCTGTGACCACATAGAGTAGACTCTAGCTGTAGCTAGAAGCAGACTCCAGATGCTATTTTATCACTTTATTAGAAAGGAGCAACTGATACATAAGCTTAGGGCACGTCTCATTAGGACAAACATTAGAAATTTTAGGTCGCAGTTTTTAAATGTTCCATCATAAATAAAGAAAAATAAATATCCGGGTTCAAATTCCAGTTTGAGCATGGTAGTTAAGTTTTTATTTGTAAGAAAATTTTGTGAAAAAGATGACGGCAAAATAGCCAGTGCCAAGAGTGTTAAATGTTTGCAGCGTATATTTTTGTGATGAACGTTACTGAACAATTCTGTCTAAAACTTCAAATCATTGCTCAAACTATAAAGTGACGATAATTCAGCCCAACTAATTACATACTACTTCTAGGATATTCCGCTTCTCTTTCATTGTAAAAAACAGTCGTTTTTTATAACTTCAACTGAAAAATACACAAATCACAAGTTCTCCGAACTTCAAAATGCTTCATTTACTACCTACAGGACATACCTACAATATTATTTTATGACACGTGAATATCTAAACACATATGTATGTATCTTCACAGCATCTACACGCCCTAATTAGCTGAATTTCCCATGAGAAAAGTAAACTATTGAAAATGCACAAAACGTGACTTATTTTTTTCATATATTGTAGCTTCCTAAGTTGCAGCAAGTGCATTAGCCATTCTCTCTCTGCCTCATATAATATACATATACAATACTATGCAATTCAGATAGTTGAGCGCCATAGAATGTCAACCGTGCGTTGACCGTCTGAATTTTTAATTGGGTATGTAAATTGAAATGAAATGCAGCCAAGTTCCATAGGTCATGAACACGCTGCATGATGTACATTGGAACGGCATATATGCCATTTGTTATACATATATAAGCATATGTAAGTAGTATATATAGTATAGTAGTCTATATATAAAGCGAAATATCTATTAAAATATTATGCCTACTAGGCACTCCACTCACTCATATGCATATAGGAAATGTTTAATGTTTGTTCTAATGCGCAATTAATCGCATCAAATGCCTTTGTATTTTTCTCACTTTCACAAGTGTTTTGTATGAAAACAATAACCAGTTGATTTGCATAAATTCTGTGGGTTGTATAAGCTTGAAATACTTGATATATCATATTGCTTGTTATTAATATTAATAATAATAATAATAATAATAAAGCCATTGTTTTGGAAGTAATGCACACCAAAGACGACGACGACGACGTCAGGCTGTTGTTGTTCCATATAGTATTACTAGATTGTCTACAGATTGTCAACAGTTGTTGTGGTTTCTTCAGAAATATTTTATTTATTGACTAAATTGTTGCGTTTAGTTTCATTTAAATTGCTCGAGTTCAATGAACTTAAGTTGAAAGTTTTGTTTCTTTAAAACAATTAAAAAAATTTTTTTTGTAACCAATTTTTTAACTATAATTATGCCAAAACTGCCCCATTAAATTTCATTAAGTTATACTACAAATAATACAAACTCTTTTAATGCGCCCATATTGCTAAAAACACTTTATGATAAGTTTAAAGTCTCTACACGCGCTCATAATTTTTACCACTCATAGATAACTTCCAGTACGGCCCCCTAGTTTCAGCTATCTACAAAGAAATTTTCCATGAAATATACTTCAATATTTGAGCTACATTTGACTAGACTACTAAAAAATCAATTATGTTGTTGCCATACTTCATCACTTGATGTAGCTTATCTGTATAAGTTCATCTGGCCACCTGTGATTCGAGAGTAAGTGTACTTAGCTATCGAAAATAGTCAAGCACTACTGATATACATTTATCTGCTCTATTGACATTTCACTGCCACGCTTATAGCACAGTGTAGAAAGCATTTCTTTTTTTTGTTTTTTGTTTTGTTTTGATAACCACGGTTCTGCTATTTTTAGGCTATATAGATCTACAGCACATCGTACGAGTACCATAAAAAAATTAAATTAAATGTGATTCTAAGCATAATTTAGAAGTTTGTGCTGTTTTCTGCGTCGTATTTTTTTATTGCGATAAGCATTTTGCGAGTGAATTTTTTATTAAATTAGCATCAAATGATATGTTCGGCAAACTGAAGAGCAGCCAGCGCTGATAGCATTAGTGTAGAGGTCTTGGTATATTATAGATGACCTATTATTTTTAGTTGAGCAGATATTTTATAAGAGATTTGTTTTTTAGATTTGTTCTGTGTATAAGAAGATAACTTTGTTTAGTACGGCAGTCATAATAAGCTATGACTGCCGTACAAATCTTCTTAGACTTATGAAGTTAGGGGCGACCTTGTCCACTTCAAATGTCACTCTATGTTGTGCATTTTACGGACTTAGCTGGGCTAAGTCAAAATCGTTGATAGTAGATCGTTTTAAAAGCACTGCCTCCCGGTACTGGATACAATATTCTGGTCTACGGCTGGCTAAGCTACTAATCCGTCGTATATACCCAAAAAACAACGCATATCGCCATAGATCTGAGCTGAGGTTGCTTTTGGGCTACCTCACCGGACATCACCCACTGAGATAACACTTAAATAAAACTGTTTAGACTCTGTTTAGAGGATGATGAAACTAGTTTACATCTGCTATGCGATTGTTGAGTATAAAGCAGATGAATAGGCACTTTGTTACATCTGTTGAGATCAGAAACACCTCGTCTAAATATATTCGTCGTTTCATTAAAGAGACGGAGAAGATCCTAGATAAATTAACTTAAACATTTCCACGCTTGGTTACAAAAGACTTAATTTTCTGTCGCAGTGCCTGTTTTCTTTAGGATGGCCCTCAGACGTTTTAGCTCTGACACTGAGTCTTAGTTAGCGTTACAGGCTGTTCGAATCTGATTCGCAGTGACACTTGCTTGTCATGAGGCTCTGTCCCAGACACTACGTCACGCACTGATTATGGTTAACACGTAAAATATATCTAGATTCTAGAAGATACTACACTAGGGAACAGAAGAACTGTTCTTCGCTAAAACATACTTCAGACATTTAAAAATTTTCAAGTTTTCGAATGTCGTGTTGTCAATATGTCGAGTATTGCTTTCGAGTAGTAAGTCCGATCGAAACAAACTTTTACTTAGCTTAAAGCTACTCACATTTCTTATAACTAGACAAACTTCTGTCTATGGTCATCTTCTATATGTATCGTATATAAAATATGAATCTAAAATACTTCTAATTCTACATCAATGCATTATTTATAGGGTATCAATTTATTACACTTTCATAACAGATGTTTGTAATATTGTATAAAGACTTTGTTTTACTTCTATATATACATAGATAAGGCTATAGTCGGGGTTAAACGTGATCAGTTTTCATTGATAATTGCGATTTAATGTTAATAAGTAGTACTAGTTTTTCTATTGCTTTACAAAATATGAGCTTAATCACAAATGCATCTTCTTTTATTTGCTAACTTTTTATACAAAACAAAAAAACAAGAACTGTACGAGTAGTACTTTGCATCAGGTGAAGTTTTTTGATAATGTTTCAGTCATGTATAGAGACCAAGAAAAAAAGTTCCAGTATCCTAAAGTGCAGCGAAATCTACAGAAAGTCTAGGAATATGACATGAAATAGTTTCTGGAACCGCTGTTGCGATGTTTTATCTGCCATGTTTTGATAAGTACCTATGACAGACAACTTGTTGTTTGAATTGATTATATAGGCATACAGCTCCATCGATCTAATGGATGTATTGTTCTCGAAATAACGGTAAATTCGAGTTCTCCCATAAACAGAGTTGAAATCAGAAAGTTGTACGATATTATAAACGCTTTAGCTTGGAATATGTTGAAAAATGAGAAAGTTGTTAAGGCAGGAAGCGAAAATGGTCATGATAAAAATATACGAACCTAACTGCGCCTATTTCTAGGTACGTTCGTCACTTTATCACCACGTTTTCGAGTCGTGTTTACTTTTGTGTTCATAAAAAAACTAATTCAATTAAATTTTATTTGTGAATAATGTTTGTAACTGAAATATTAACTTAGCTAAGCTCTATAAACTTTTGCTCCTGAACAAAAAAGATATTAAAGATTTTAGTCAAAAAAATTAGAGAAGTCTTTAAAGATTTCTTTTCTTTACAGTAATTTTCTTGTTTTCCAAACTTAAATTTTCAATATTTACCCAGAAACTGTTTCGACATCATTTTCAAGATTGGTTTTTTAAAGATTCAAATCAAAAACTATCCGTTTATTTGCGCTGATTTTGGTTCACTTTAATTTAATTTAATTTTGTAAGCACTTCACTGCCCGGTCTGTACTTTTGCATTGAATACGAACTACAAATTGAAATTTGAATATGTAAATATAATAATTTTTTTATTTTTTTCTTTTTCAACCAATTCACTTGTTAATTTTTTTAATGGGTGCTCGGAACAGCAAAAAGATTATGCGACCGCGCGTAGCGAAGACAACAGCGCAACTGAAAGTTTGAATTGATTTCGACGACGCTGCCGGCGAAAGATATGTAGATCTCGGCGTATGCCGGCTGCATTGCCTGGAGCGGTTGACTATAGATAGAGATAGTGTAGCGTAAAATAGTAAACAAATCGTTCAAATCGAGCGGAACGCATACGCATTATCTCACCGTATATACGCTCAATTCCTGTTCTTAAATAAATGAGCGCGTTTAATTTATTTATACAGGGTGATATTTATACGTTAGACTACTCATTGTTTGTTTGCGTTAAGTTACTCAAATATTTTCTAACTTTCGTTTTTTTTTTTTAATATTTGTTTAGAAAGGATAAGAATCCTAAGAGTTTTATTTTAATGTTGTACAAGAAATTTAAGATAGGTGAGAGTGAGAAAAATGCGAAATCAATTCGGGGTATAATTAATTGGTTAAAATTTTGTTTAAACTGAAAAAGTTTTCGAGAGGAACTTGAAAACGTTGCATCTTAAATTGAGAACTAGAACGAAACATCCACAAATTGAGAGGAGTGAAGTATATTTCTTAGAAATATCATGGTGGAACTTTGGCTGTAAAGCATAGAGCAAAACATATGTTGAATAAAATTGGCTTTTATTTTTATAATGCAGCATATATAGTACGAGTATATATTTTTACTTCACTTAAAATTCTGTAGAAACACCTAAGATTATTTAGGATAATTATGTACATTTATATGAAATCAGAGTTAGACCCATAAAGGAGTCTGTGGAACGATCCACCCAAAAGAAGTTTTTATTCAATTTGTATCATTGGGCGTGCGCGTTCAGCAGTAACTATTTCTGAATTACTGAGACTATTTTCAACGTCTGGTATAGTTTTTATTATCTAAAAAGAATGTTGTCTTGGGTAACTGCATCATTAATTGTCCTATGTATAAACATGCACCTCTGCTCTAAGCAGAACTATAGCACATCATATGTTTATATTGAAGAGTATTCATTATACTTATTGCTAAATTCTTCACACCTTATTTTTGCTGTTTCTGATGAAGTCTCTCAAATAGTACAAAAAATACTGGAAGCAAGATATTAGTGGAGTTCATGATGACTTCAGCCCCCTTCTAATATTTTGAAACTCATTTTAATTGGTAACTGCATTGACTAGCTAGTGGATTTCAAATTGCTGATGGTAGCATCAAAAACTCAGTTATTATGTGCCGTTGATTGTAAGCGTGTGAGTAATTTCTGTTCATAAGATAAATTTACTTTAACTTAAATAATTTGTAGAATGATCAGAGCTTAAGTTAGATCCATCATCTACACTTAACTAGTTTTTGAGGTATTATTTAGCAAGAAAAGTCAATTAAGTGGAACATATTTGAACAGTTTGTTTATCAGTACGTAAATCGTGATATTGACAACCTATTTATTTACAGCTATTTTCTCTTAGTGCTCTATACAATTCCCTGCTTCTATGAAGTACTCAATCAGCTTGATCGAAAATCATCATTTTTAGCATTTAAGTCACCTTCAATTATAAACTGTAGATGGTTTTATTATAGTACAATAGCTTGCGATTAGTTGCATGTAATTGAAATATTTAATTGAAGTATTTAGTGGATTGTATGCTCGTTTTATAGTTTTATTTTTACACGTCAACTAGCAGTAGCGTCCTCCTCTTCCCACCACCATGAGCAATATTGAGTTCTCAATCCATCCCTGTTGAAATACTATCTGTGTGGTGGCAATGTTTAAGTCGAGTGACCCAACACCAGAGTTCCTGAATTTTAGAAATGCATCAGTTTTTTCGACCAACGGTTGAACTACAGAGATAAAGCACAATTTTTGAAACTTTTCCAATTTTTCTGTTCAATACTACTTTTCATATTATACTTTGTTCTAATAAACTCTAAATCTACAATAGCATAAAACGTTTTTAGTAGCTTACTTATACAACTATATTTCGTATTTATTACTCGCCTTTATGATACCCTGTATAATCAAACGTTGAAACCGCAATTCACATTATTTATCTACGCATCTCAAACAATTTCGATTCCTCCAAATGGCGTCGTTTACCGCCTATCTGCGGAACTGCTTGCGACAAATGCAAATATGCAGTTTAAAACACGAAACCAGTTTACACAATCTAAGTCTATTTTTAGTTGGAATTTTAAGCTACTTATACGACAAAAAAAAAATAATAATATAACGCAATCAAAAGAAAATCGTATGTGGACAGACGGACACTAATTTCGGCATCTAGTTTAGAACAGGTTCAGGGGCACAGTTAAATCGTAAACTTTTTTTTTTTTTATTAAAATACTTTTTCTATTGGAAAACTCGAATTGTAAATTATAAATTGTACTACATTATTTTAAGAAACAATGCTAGGGTAGTTGGATTTTGTTTACCGCCGAGGGAATACTGCTTGGCCACACAGGGGTCCATGGTGAATTAATACTAAAGCTGACGTATTCCCCTTAGTTGTACTATTTTTCATTTCTTCTTATTTGTCTTCTGTCTTACTCTTTTTTATTTATTTATTGAGATTGGGCATTTCGTTTTTTGTTTCACGCTCAAAGCATTTTAGAAAGTCACCACAGCGGAATACGTCACCTTATAGATAAATCCACCATGCAGCTGTCCAGATTTGACATCATTGTTCCATTAAACTTTCCACTTGTAAAATAGAGTTTCACTTAGTTAATTACTGTCTAGTTTGGTTTGGACGAAGCAAACTACTGAAGACCGTGAGGAAAGATGTTCGCATTTAAATGATAACATAGAAAGCCGAGGTGACATAGAAACTTCTTTCAACCCAAAATCTTCAAAAATAAAATTGAAAAAAAAAAAAAAATTAAATAAAATTTTAAGGTTTTGAGAAGAAAGATATTTCTGTGCCACCCCCAATAGAAACATAACTTTATAATTACATATAATTTAATATTTTTCAATGACCCTGGCTTTTGTATTGACGGCATAAACTCTTTAATTTCATTTTGGCAATATTGATCTTACGCTGCAAAAGTTTTTCCTTGCGCTCCATCATCGATAAGCCCTCCTTTGCCTCGATATACTCTGCGACTGTTGGAGCTTCATGCATCGCCAACTGCTGGCGCATCTGCTCCAGCTCAGCGCCATCTTTAGCATTGCTCTTCACTACCAATTGCACTTCGCGAATCTGTGCGTCATTTGAACGTTTAATATCATCCAGGCGTGATACAGTATTACGTATTTTAACCTCTAAGGCGTATACTGAATGTCTGGCTGCATTTAGTTTGAACGTTTCTCCGCCCGTCAAACCCTTTAAACCACTTATGTACCTAGTCGTATCATCGAGTTCCTTTAGCATACATTCGTATTTGATTATCAGCTCTTTGAAATCAGCAACTGTGAGCACAGTGCTCAGATCGGCTTTGACAAGCACCTCGTTGCGACTGTGCTCACAGGCCTTCTCAACAGCGCTGACATTCAAACGCAAAGTACCCAAAAATGTGCGTGCACTGCGGAACCAGGTTTTCGTAAAGTCAAGAAACTTCTTCTCCAACTGCAATTCGGTGGCCGTATCCAGAAATTGTTTGTCGAATTGATCGCGCATGAAGTGTAGTTTGAAGTTCTTTACACATTCTTGAGTCTCTGCATCACGTGACTGCAGTTCCTCCATTTTGCCTTGTAGATTTCGCAATTCTTTTTTAGCTGTGACAGAATTTCATATAAGAATTTGAGCGAGAATTTGTTACGAAATATTTTAATTTATCTTACCATTTTTAGTTAAAGTTGCTATACGCTTCTTACAATTTGTAACTTGGTTCGCTGCCAATGTTACTCTAGTCTTAAAATTTATAGTAATATCATTAGCCTTTTTACGTTGCTGTTCACTGCCAGTCTTTACAGAAAAAAGTGAAGGTCTTGAAGCGACAGTGGACGTAGATGCAATTGAACCGCGTCGCGTTCGACTAATGGAACCACCTTCAGCGACCGAACGTACTTGAACACCAATCAATAATTTCGGATCATTTTGTACGAGATAATCAGTGAGCACATAATTTTCCAGCTGCACCTTACCTACATCATGTCGCAATGCTTGAAGATCTTTATATAAATCCATTACAGATATATTTTCTAAAAAATCATCCAGTAGTTGGTCATCTTCGTTCAGTTGATCTAACTGTAGCGAATATTTCCGGACAAGATCCATTGTATCTAACGGTTCCATCTTAACGATTTGCGCTTTGCCATCCAACATCCCCAGCGCATCGCGCATCGATCTTGTCTCAGAACGCATTGACCTTGTGTCTGCACTTTCTGATTTAGGGGTGGAAGAGCTCTTAGGTTCTTTAAACATTTTGTCTAAATTGTATTTTTTTTTTTCGTTTGTTTGTTTGAATTGGATAGCGATTTGATTAGAAAACTTCAATTAAATGCACTCTAAGAAATACTGTAAAGAACGTCCACAGTATTGAAATAAGAAATATATGAACGGAGTTTTTTTTTTCAGTTGAACAAGTAAACTTATCACACGAACTGACGAACAATGAATAACTCAAAATGAATATTTTGTTTAGAATGTTTAGTCGAAGTTTGCTGCGATTGCTTATTTTTTTGTTTCAAGAAAAAATTCGGTTTAAATATTTCATACTTACAGAGACCGTCCAAGATGCGATGATGGTTTGTGAACGGAAAACAAGGTCTTCGTCTTGTCCTCGTTCAGCGCTAGGCCCATGAGTCGTGACTATTTCTTAATCTACGAGAACACCCAGTTAACTCGCCGGTCGTTCGTGCCGATTATATCCATGTCATTAGCATTACTTCCTTATGGGAACATCTCCAAGCTCATGTCTTTTTTACATCTTTGTTTGCGTCTGTAAAGGCGTTTCTCAGCACTCCGTTTCTGAATATATTGCGCGTTGCTTTCACTGCAGAGTTCTTCAATACGCAGAGTTCTTCTTTCTCTGCAGTAGCTTGGCAATACTCCTTGTCATGCCAAGCGTTTGTCAAAGGTCTGGTGTCTGCAACGATCTCCTTCGCAGTCGTATTTATGGAAAATAAGATATGCCGCCACTAACATAGTATATCTTCAGAAGCAGTCAAGGACTCTCGAAACAGTTGGGAAAGTCTGGCTGTAAAGGCTTCTGCGGTCTGTTGTGATTGCAGTTTATCAACGTGTACTTTTCGTTGAATGTTGGAACATGGTGCTTACCTTTGCTGCCACAAGGTAGTGGTCCGAACAATGTTGGGACGTCGTATCGTTCGCACGCATGCATATTCACACAATCGACGTGCGTCTTCCGTCGCTCACAACATGAACAATATGACGTGTTGTGATCGGGACGGTGCCAAATATACTTGTTGTTTAAGGTTGTTTAAGTGTGGAAATCTAGTGCTACTGATTACCAAGTTCCGACCTGTAATGATGTCCACTGCTGGAGATAGCGCCGTGCAGGCCAAATTTTTTAGCTGTTAGGCAAAAGAATCCTTCTTTTCCAAATTTTGACGTTGAAATCGCAAAGCATGATTTTGACATTGCTGGTAGCGACTTATCAGACGCTCGTTAAATCAATATTTGGCCGCATGGTCAATCGGAGCGAGTATATAATGTGATACGTATCGTTGCAAGCGTTGTTAACTGGTGCGAAACTGCCTTGCATTTGTCGTGGACATCAAACAGCTGAATAATTGCATCTTCCCTATAGAAAGTTCGGACATTCCAGTTGCATGCCCGTAAATCATGGGCCATAAATCGTTTATGGGATGCATTGTTGTAGGCATTACGTATCCGATGCTTCATCTGCCATTTACACACCACTGAACGGATGTGCTAGGGCTACACAGGGAATACGTGGCTAACGGACGTTTACTTGGGCCGTTTGCAGAAGAATTTAGCCATCGCCAAGTGATTGGCAATCATTGACTTGCCGCATTACTCTGGACTTCTGCAAACGACCCCATCCAACTGAGTCTTCTAATGGTATGATTAATACTCGGCTTAGCAGGCTGCGCGTGTGTATGTCTGCTTTAAACATATTCAATAGTCTCCATTTCTTTGTATGCTGCATAGTTTCAATAATAATTTTATTATTGTGTTCATTTTAATTTATAATTTTTTTGTTTTTGTTTTTTACATATTTTATATGCATTTATGCATAACATTTTTGTGTACTTTTTGATAACTTTTTCTGTTTATTTTTTTGTTTTTTTTTTTGCAAATTTATGAAAGACTTTTTTCTTTATTTAGTTTGATGTACTCGTATGTTTTGCGTGCGTGTTTCCAAGACCAAATTTGTTTTAATTTTGGATAGCGTTTACTTTTTTTTTATAAATTTTATATGCATGCAATTGTTGCTATTGCAGTTAGCATTTATAAATATATATAATATCGTTTGGTTTCTTTTTTAAAGTTGCTTTGCATAAATATATTTTCATTTTTTTTTTTTTTTTTTTACATTAATATAAGTATTAATATAATTTTTATTTTCTTATTTTGTTTTTTTTTTTATACATAATAAATATGCTACAACACAATTTGTTACACAGAAAGTAATCACCAATTTTTTTGCAATGCGCAAAAAATACAAATAAAATCATTTCAGCTTAGCTAATATAGATTTTGCAACTTTAAACACACATAATAAATTAAATGACAGCAACTAAAAATATAAAGCACAGCTCAGACGATCATATATATATATATATTTGCCATAGCTACGGAATTTTCAACAATTTTCGTTGAGTTTGCTGTCGCTACATCTTGAAATTTGTAGAATTCAGACACTATTTTCACTGCAATATGAGAAATGTAACACATATGTATGCACGTCTGAACAGTGCATAAAAATATACCAGGCAAAAAACGCTACAATTGAAAATCAAACCAAAATAAACAATTAGAGTAGACAAAACATACACAACTACGTTACTTTTTACACAACATTTTATAGCAATAAAATATATTTTACTTATAAAGCACACTGTTCACACGTGCAAATATATATGTGCCAAATTTTCGGAATTTCAACAAATTTTTGTTGAGTTTATTATTAAAATTTAGCAAGTTTTGAAACTATTTGCCATGCAACATGAAAAATGTGTCACACATATATGTCCGTGTGAACAGCGCTTAATAGCAAACTTTCACACAATTCAAATATTTTGCATTTAAAAATTTAGCTTTGCTTTTACTTAGTTTTTGTGTATTTGTTTTTTTTTTTTTTTTTCAATATAATTTTTATATTTTTTGCTGTTTGTATGGTTTGCTATTTTTCACTCAAAAATATTTTTGTTTTTTTTTTTTTATATATTAATAGTTTAGTTTGTTTGTTTTTATACCGAAAGAATTGAAATTTTACGCTGCACCAGTGCCTGCTCCAGCAGCAGCTGCATTGCTGTTGTAGTCATCAAAATCTTCTTCATCTTCAACAAAATCTGAGTAAAGATCTGGACTGACATCAAATTCGACGGTTAGTGTTGCATTATCAAGACCGGCAGCCATTTGACGTAGATTATCGACGCCGGCGAGTAATTGCCTATTATGACATAGAAATTGTGTGTTTTAAATTAAATAATTATTCATATAATTTCCATAAGTACCTTAAATTATTTTCCGCATTTGCTGCTGCGCGCATTAAATCACGTGAAAGTTGTTGTGTTCTGGACGGTCGTGACATATTGCTGCTGCTACTTGCTGTGGGAACGCTAGTGTGAGCAGCAGCAGCAGCAGCAGCAGCGGAAGCTATGTTTGCTGTTGTCACTGTAGCTGCAGCAGCAGCAGTTGCACCAACGCCTGCAGACGCTGCAGCACGATCACAGTTTGCTGTAACACCACCAACGGCACCGCCAACAGCTTCACGCAACGAATCGTTTTCACGATGTAACGCAGACACTTCAGCCTAAAAGTAGTTATAATTATTATAAATTACTGTGTTACTAAAAAAAACCAATAAAATAAAAATTAAACAAGGTGGGTGAGCTTAATTCAAGGACGTTAAATTTAATGGCTTTTAAAGTTCTTTAAGATTTAAACGAAATTCAGATATATTATGGACTACAACTACCAGATTTAGGGTTACGACTTTGATATTTAAACCATAAGTATGCATTTAAGCTTTAACCAGTACTTTGTAGCGACGCCCGTGCAGGGCTAAGCGGAACATTCAATAGCAATTGTAGTTAGAATTGCAAACCTCACTACAATTGGTAGCCACCATTTTGGATTTTTAGAATAAAACCTCATAGAATTCTATCAAAATAAAAACCCTTAGATTAATGAATCTCGAAGTCGAGTACACTGTACTACAGATTTCTTTCTTGTTCAGAATTCTCATACGCCCACAGCTATTTAGGTAGATCATTTCATTATGATGCAAAATATTAATAGAAACGCTTTAAAGTCCTATTTCATATAAAATTTCAAAATCTGTTAAACTTCGATATAAAACCTTCAAACTCAAATATCTTCAACTTTGATATAGAATGAAAGTAAAGGCTAGACAAACAGACAATTTATAAAACTTGCTTACCTTCAATTGTGCCACCTGCTGTCTTAAGCGTTGCGTTGCCGCAGGTATTTCACGCCTTCGCACTGCATCCTGCTGCACTTGGCGCTCTAGTTCATTTGAACGTCGCGTTTGTACGCTCAGTTCCATGCGTGCTTCATTCAATTCACGTTGCAAACGTTCATTTTCCAAACGCAGCGTAGATAAATGTAAACTTGTGCTTGCATCTTGTGGTGAGCCCATTGAATTTGATGGCAAACCGGCAGCAACATCAGCCAAGCGTTGCGAGGAGTGTATAATAGGGCCATCGGATAAGAAGTCTGGTAACATTTTCGCTGCACTACCATCACCGGCTGCACCGACAACAGCGCCGCCTGTAACATTACCAATAGCACCGGGTAGACCACACAGATTTGCTGCTAAGTTACCGCCGCTGCCACCAACCATAGCAGCACCAGCAAAATCCTCCGAACACACACCAAATTCACAAATAGGCGAATTGGGTGGCGAATTAAGATGCATATCGTGCGCATTCCAAGAGTCTAACCAATGATCTTGCACAAAATCGGGTAATGCTGCAGCTGCAGAGGGTGCAGCAGCATATTCCGCGCCGCCGCCACCTGAAGCTTGATGTGTAGACAGTGTGCAACGTTGCGTGCTGCTATTGCTTGCACCACAAGCACCAGCAGTCGAATTTGTTGTATCCAGCGGCAAGTCCAATTTCATTTTGGCGGCATTCGTTTGATTTGTGCTGAATTGCAGACGATTGGGACGCGATTCGCGATTACCTGTACTAATATTGCTGCGGCGTCGCGGTGATGCAACAGCAGCAGCTGCAACGGGCGGTGGCATATCGTAACTGGAATAGGAACGTGGTACATAACGCGAATTTGTTGCTGCTGCTGATATTGTTGCTGCAGAACCAGCGGCGGCGGCATTTTTCGTTGTGAAGAGTGTATTCATTGGAGGAAAGAAGTCTGTAGTGTACATACATACAAAACAACATTGTTAAAGATTTATAAGTATGTAAAGTTAAGCATACTAACCACCATATTGTTGTTCACCAAATAAACGTCCACGTCGCACATCCACTGCTACCTCATCATCTGGTGCTGTACTGGCATCATCATCTATAGGCAGCCCACAGGAAGTAATATCTGCTGCTGCTACTCTGCTAATGCCGCCGCCTGATGCATACTCAGCCAGACTCGCCTGCGAGTCAAAGGAGCTAAAACGCGGCGAACGTTTCATTTTCGATGTACTACAACTCGCGCTGCTGCCACCGCCCAGTGTATCTGTTTGCATTAATGATGCCGATGCTGATTGCGGCACTTTTGGACGTGCTCCTGTCGAAGTTTGCAGTGACACATTTGTTGTTAAACTTCCAGCGTTTGCGGTTGCCGACGTTGTTATTGTTGTTGTTGCCGTTGACGCCGCCGCCGCTGTTGTTGTTACAGCATCCAAGGAAGTAACCGTTGTTGACGGCGCTGTTACAGTGCCGCTGCTATTAAGAAAGTGCTTAAAGGAAAAGGACGAGCTAGGCGCAGCGCTACTACCGCTGCTGCTGCTTGTTGCACTTGGTGCAGGTAGCGTTGCAGACGCTGCCGCCGACGCTGTATTCGCACATCTATCTGCTGTAGCTCTTATATTTGTATAATCGCCATAGTTATTACTACGACTGTTACCACTAATAAATAAATCCGCAACAAGATCATTTAGTGTGCCACGCGCACAACCACCGAAGTCGCTAACGCCGCCAACTCCAACGCCACCGCCGCCGGAGCTAGAATCTGTATTGCCGCTGTTGCTGCTAAACGCTGGCGCATCGCCAGCTCCTGCCAGTCGCAAATCCACCGCTGCAGTCTCATCGCTGACACCAATTCCGCCAATTTGTTCGCTATTGTTGCTATTACTGGCGTTGTTGTTTTGTTGTTGCTCATTGTTTCCATTGGCCATAATAATAATTGCCACAAAAAAAAAAAAAAAAAATAGAACGACCACTGACCGTTGTCGTTGTTTGCTTTTGTTGCAGCACTTTCTTTTTTTTCTTCTTGTATTTGTGCTACGCTTATTTCTCAACTATTAATTTTAATAATACTTAACAAACACTAGCTGCACTACTAATAGTAATAATAACAAGAAAATGTTATATATACATATGTTAAACGTTCGAAATGTGTTGAAAAAAAATTGTTAATAATTTTTTTTTTTATTTAGCAGCAAGTGTTGCGTGCAAAGTGTATTTGTGCGCCAGTGTTGTCGTTTGGCACGCAATTTACTGCACAGTAACACTTTCTGTGTACTGCGCGCTCGTTCGCTCTTGCAACACACCGGCTTGCATACACATGTAAACAATTATTTTTGCTCTCGCTTGCACTTGTTTGCAGTGAAAAAGTACGTCAGCTTGTTTGTAGTACTATTGGATTTTAAACCTTTTTAAACACTATTTTTGTGCAGTGATGTAGTGTGAACGTTTTCGAAATTTAAGAAATTTTGATAAATAATTTTTTTCCTAAAATATCGTAGCCCTATATTTAAAAAAAATAATCTATACTCTTCTAATAACTTAGGTCTTCGTTTGTTATATATGCCAGACAGAAATTAAAAAGATAATCCGATTTTGACGAAGAAAGGTCATTTAAATGTCCTTTTTAAATAATATGACAAACACTTTTATGAATTTTTCAGACTAAGAAATTTCTATTGCAAGTTTAACAAGTTTAACATGAAAGTTACTTTTGGTTCTTACTTCAAAACAGAACTAAGTTCCACTGAAAGCGACAGCAAACTCAATGAGTTATAAAAACTATGATTAATAAGTCTTTAACAAAACAATACTGCAAATAATGCGCAAAGTCTACAACAATAAAAAAATTAAAAATTTAAGACAATTTCGTTCAAAAACCTACTTATTTTCATTTATACACAATAGATCTATGCTACTTCTTACAAAAACCATCTAAGACTGATTTTAGTTGACTTTTTTTAACACCTACTACAATTTTATGTATTTTTGTTTCTCTAAAAAGTCATTACAAATTAATCACAAACCATTAACTTTGAAAGTGCATGTTAGAAATTTCCAGAAATTCCATAACTGTTGTAGTCGGCTAGACCTGCAATGTACACTAGGTCACTTGAAAAGTGTAGAATCAGTGATGCATCACAGTTTCACACGATGCCAGATATCTGGTAAGAATCTTAATTTTGTTGATTTTTCTATTACTCTCACTTGTAGGTTGCAGATATTTGGAAATATTTTCAATGCAATATGATAATTCATATCAAATGTATATGAGCATTTGAATAGGGTTTAAGTTAAATAATTATTTATAAAAATGCTAATCAGCAACCACAAATCATACAGCGATTAGTTCTGCGGAATGCGCCCATTTTATATAAATAAATAATTTTTCAAAAAACTGTTACATTTAACTTGCTTGCAATGTAGGTTTATTTTTAGTACTTTCTTGACTCGTTGGCATTTTTTAGCTAAAAACGTCAACACTGCACAGATAATGTATGTTGTTGTTGCTTACGGTGCAATACGAGCGCGACGGACGTGAAAGACAGAAAAAAAAAACAAATACAGAAAAAACAAAAAAAAAAATTAAAGAGTGCAATTAAAAGTTGGAAAAATGCATTTGTGCAACGCTCGTGCACTGCTACATATATTGTTAAAATAAAACGCGGCGTATTAAGGTAAAAAGTGAAGTGCATGAAAAACAAGCGCTGACTTTGCGGAAAAGCGGCGTAGAAAAAAAAAATACGCCGCGCAAGTGAAAAAAAAAGAAATAAGAAAACAAGTCCAGTATCGTTGCTCATTTAAATTGGTTTGTGTTAGCGTGTGTGTGTATTGTATTGTTCGCGCGGGGGTGCGTGGGGTGCGGTGCAATAAAACACGGACACATTAAATTAAAAAAATAAAAAAAAAAACAAACAGCGACGGACGCCGGAGAAAGGCAAATAAAATGAAGAAAAATACATAAAAGCGGCACATTTTTAAAATGTTGTTTTTGTTGTTTTTAATATTTGCGCAATTCGCCAAAAATGAAATAAGCAAAAATATTATAAACTAAACATATTTTTTTTATTCGTATTAATTGTGGCTATACGTCAAGTAGCTGCTACGCATCGAAGAGTGAACAGAAAAAAAAAAAAATTACTACAGCGCGTTGTTTGGCATCAATTTTTTTTTTTTATAAAGGATTCTCGTCGTATTTGTCCTGATTTAAGATCGTCGTCATCATTTGATGACGTTCGTCGTGCGCATTTTGCTTCGTGCAACGTACTACGAAAACCGGGTGTGCCAATTATTTATTAATATTTGATTTTTATGTGCATTGCCTGACGCAGCTCTATCTATTTTATTCTACCACAACTACCACCAACACCCCACAACCATCGCAACATCATCAATATCCTCGCTCTGCAACCCTCGACACCCACAAAACCGCACAGCGCAGCAAGGTATGTGAAAGCAGCAGCAGTAACAGCAGCCGCAGTGCAACTTGGTGGACACTCAGCGTGACGTCGCAAAGAAAAGCTAAGCTGGTAAGTTAAATATTTATTTAAAAAGTGGAAATAATCAATTTATTGTAGACAAACAGAAAGTTGCCTATCCCATTTTGTACATCGTCAAATCATCCTAGTGCTATTACTTTCTTTGTATATGCCAACATCATACGGGTATACACACACCCAAATCCCTATACCCTATACACAAAGTTTGGAATTGAGCTAATCATTTGTCAATAATTTAGGAACACTTAAAAAAAAAAAAGATAATTGGAAAAGCTGTAAAAGTGTATAAAAAGTGGGACGTTTCGCCTATAGGGTGAAAGGGTATTATAAGTTTGTGTTAATGTTTATACTAGCAATAAGAGGCGTGACAGACCCCACTAAGTATATATATGCAAGGCATGTGACTTTTTTTTTTTAAATCATATTTGGTTATTGAAATGACAAAAACCTTCTGCAGGTATAATTTTCTATAATTTATATGAATTTCATAAGTTTACAGTTATAAAGTGTGTTTCTTATACCATTATATTTAGTGGAAGCTCTACCATTTTAAAGAACTATCACGGCTAACTTTATTTCGCGTGTAGCATTCTTAAGACGAATCGCTTTAACGTCTTTTATACCAATTGAATGAAGACGCATGAAGATTATTGATGCTCCGGTTCCACCGATGTTAACATTTTCTCTTGTTTATTCTGCAGCAGTTGGTGGGGATTATGGCACTTTAAGAACTTTAACAGAATCACATTAAAAACTTTAAACCGCTTATGGTCAAATTGTAAACTCCATAAGTTCTTTATTTGTTTTTTTTTCTTCTATGAATTCTAAGAGCTGAACTTTAAGGGACTTTCTGCAGAAGATTTTTCAAAATTGCGTTTAACTAATGACATCCAAAGATGCTATTCGCGCAAAGTCATGAATATTGCATTTAAAAAAAAAAAAATGTTTAAAAGGTTTTCCTCTTAACACCATCTATTGTCGAGTCGATATATTTCTGAACGTCGGGCAGTCTGTTTGAACGAATTTTTGGATATTTCGAGTTCAAGTTTGGATATAGAGAGTTCAAGTTTGGATATTTCGACTTTCTTATTCCCTCTTTGATGATATGTATTAAATAAACTTGCTAAGGGGTGGACCCTATATAAACATTGCTCGCACTTATGAGTTTTTTTTTTTTTAATTTCATTGCTGTTAATTAAGTTTCATACATAGATCCAGACCGGACCTCTATAAGTGAAAGTGACGAAGTGACAAAATATCCCATGTAAGTCCAGATTAGACTAGGGAAGAATAGAATACATACAAATCTATTGTTCGTATATGGAGCCTTAAACAAGGTACAATGTATATCGAGTTGAAGTCGATAACATTCAAATGTAGCGACCTTTCTTGCTTTTATTACTTGTTATGCGCTGCTAACATGTATGACGTCGTATAAATTTCGTTGAAGACCCCATATATACAAAAATATATATATCATACTTGATCAGCATGATGAGAGCCGTATCGAATATAGCCATGTAAACCTGTCTGCCTATTGTAAACGCATGAATCTCAAAGACCATAGACGCTTTATTTGTATATAATGCTTACCTTTTCAGAAACATACCACACCCATTTGCCTGCTAGATCTAAAGATATTGGTGTACAACTGACCTAAAAACTTTTTTGTTTTTGTAAAAAAAAAATTCTTTGCTTAAATCAATATCAGCTTGAAAATCTAAATTGTGGCTTCTTATTAACAGACTCTTAATACGAGTATACATATGCCTAAATGGGTGTGTTCCCGTTTTTTTCATGTTTTTAGTTTTAAAAGAGCTTTCTGATTTTCTTCATAGTACAAAGTATCTAATCGAAAATCTGATATATAGCACTTTTAGTTCTTAGTACCTTAGTACTTAGTACCTCGTGTTCAACGTACACTAAGCGCTATGCACAATTTATCATCTTATGACAAGCGTCGACCACACAACTGGATATTGAAACTGAAGAGCTCATGCTCAAGTTACAAAACCTATTCCTCAACATGCAATTTGAAACATCGTCAAAACAGCAAACAACTTGAACTTAGCAGAAAATAATATTATTGCCTCTCAAAATATTCTCCACGAACGTTAATACAGTTTTGATTTATGAAAGATTTCCTCTTGGCGATACTAATTAAAACTAGAAATTAAACTAGAAATCCAAATAATGTCAATTCTAATAAAAAATCCGTCATAGCTATATATAGGACCACTACAAAATATAGAAATCCATACTTCAAATATAGAACCTTGCACAGCGTACTTGGTATCTCAACATTCTAGTTTATTTTATGTTTTCCATTATTTATTGGCTTATTATTTTAACTTTTACTGTTTACTGGAACGTTTTTGTTCTCGCAATGACAAACTTTTATTGATTAAAATATTTGCCATAAGCAGTTGGTAAAACTAAAGAACACATTTAATGCTAAGAGTTCAAACTGGATATAAAAATCAACTAGATGTGGAGTCATCTCCTTTAATGAATAGTTCTATCGCTGTTCGTCCATCTCCCAGAGCTAGCTACTATGAATTTATGGATAATAATTTACAGTAACACATGGTTTCTATAAAAAAATTGATTTACTTTTTGATACATGCACATGCAAAGGGTACAAAAGTTTCGACTCTTGCAACTTTATTCTTGATTTTTTGTTGTTTTGTTTTTCTCATTTGAAATTTGTTGGCCATTAATTTGTTGCACTTTCAGCTTTCTAGCGAATAGATTTGTGTACTGGTATGGCATGCGATGGGTGGTTTCGGATTCGGGTTGGGGTTGGGGTTGGGGTTAGAGCGCTAGTAGCATTAGTGAAGCATTCCGTTTCATTTGAAGTGGCAAACAGACTAGACCAGGTCATGCCATATTGGCAGCGGTTGGTTGGTCGGATTGTTGATTTGTACGCTCGTTCATTTGCAGTGTTGGTTAGTAGCTGCTGCTATTGTCTGTCCATGCCACAAACGCATACGACGCAGTACAGGCCCCGACCTCATTTATAGGCTTCTTTTGGTTTGGACTTCTTCACCTCACACAGCACCAACCAACCAGCCAGCCATTCAGACAGCCGTCCTCTTTCTCGAATATTGTTGTTGTTGGATGGATGGTTGGTGCAGCTTTCCTTTCTTTCTTTCAGCGCGAGTATAAATATAAATCGTATCTGGTGTTGTTTTATGCTTTTATATGGTGCTATATGTCTGTTTATATTGGTATAAATAGACTTAATTTGTTTAGTTGTCTGTGTTCTGCTCATTTTGTTGTTATTTCTGCTTAAATTGATTTCTTATTGGCAGCAGTTAATAAGTCGATCATTTGTTCATTTGCACTGTGGTACAAAGTTTGAATGAACTGTTTAAAAATTAATGAATCAGTCCCGTTAGCTTAAGCGATGGTGATGGTGTCATAAATCAATTAAAAATTTTAGTCACGGATTTGATTCCTAAATGCAACTTGTAAGCATACTCGTATATAATTATTTCCTAAGAAGTCTTATTAAATAATACATTTTTTTATTAGGAAGGGTATAGTTTGATCTACTATTCTAAAACACTTGTTTTTGTAAATATCCACATTTTCGTATACTTCTCTTTCTGAGGCAGATAAATCTCCATTAATTTTGGTATATTTAAGTGGATGAAGTTTATATTGGAGTACTTCTGAAATCATATCATAAAAGTTTTCATCCATATAGTTCTGCTTGGATAAAATAAGATACCTTTCCATTCCTCATTTCTTATAATTGCATATAAAACACATTTTCCCAACTATTTTAACACCATACATGCCGCAAAAACCAAACTCCTTGCTTACCACTATGTAAATATTTAACCACTTTTCAAAACATCCAACCCACAGTATTCATTGATTTGTTTTCGCTTGGGTTGTCGTTTTGGCTTTGGTTTGGTTAGTTGGGTAGGCGTATATGTGGCATTGCTAGAAGCTTCATTTTATACCATATGGAAAGTGAAAACTGCTGTAAAAATGTCTCATAATTGAATTATTTAGTAGCATAATTTACGTTGAGCGTCTACACCCCCTCGTCATATGTTACGCCACTGTCTTCTTTTAGCGGGCGTTTCATTTTTTCATATACTTAATTTTCTCGCTCCACTACCATCGCTCTTGTGGCTTGTTGACCCAATTTATGAATATGCCTGCCTAAGCATCCGTCAGCACTCATCATAACTCTTGTAAACGCTGTCAGTTTATGTGTGCATTAAGTAAGGCAGCGAGCGTAGCTATGCAAGACGTGCGCGTGCATAAATTCTCCAAATGGAATGGTTGGTGATGGAGCATAGTAATGGGGCCTGAAGTCAATTTGTGAAATCTTAGTAGTGCATAGACTGATTACAACGCAAAACATGACTATTTAGTCAGTCGTCTAATGCATAATGAACTTGACAACCGTTTTAATCAAATTGCAGCAGGCTATTTTGTGGAGGGTTATAAGCCGGATTTGAAATTGATGGTTTAGTTGTTGCTTGGATATTCGTACGAGTACATATGCACATACATATGTGAGCAATTGGTGAACAAGAATTGATTACTATAGTAAATGGAAAAGAAAGAGATAACGAAGTGCTCAACATAATTGAAACTTCTATACGCTACACTAGAGTTTCGAGAGACTAGGGTTATTACAAAACAAGAAAACCCGTTAACTACAGAGGAATCAAAGTCTTAATACTCTCTTAGCTGATGTCTTGCACGAAGATCCACAAGTCGGTCCCAAGTCAGTCCCAATTGTTGTTTCTGGGGACACAGAGACCAGACCGTGTACGCTCATTGCGGATTGAATGTTAGCATTGCTACTAAGTACATTCGCGTTGAAGTCATCCAATAGTATCTTGATGTCACTGCTCGGGATGGAATTGGAGTTGGAATTGGATTTGTTTTCTAAATTTCTTTTGTGTTTCTGTAATAATTGCTCTTTATGAGAGTGGGTTATTTTCCCTCACCGTAACATGATTAATAATGCTGAGGGTACCATATTGAGATGAAACTGCATCAGAGAGCAATTTTTGAGGACATCCTCCTTATTTCTGCTACGCTATTAAAGAAGCTAGTCCTGTTATAATCCATCAGAAGCCCTCATTAGAGGGTCGCATCTCACAGTTAGATTGTCTTTGACCAAATGATCGAAGAATACCTAGCTGATACTTGGTAAAAAACCGGAAGTCTATGATCGACTTGAGTCACCCGCAAAGCAATAATTTCTGACTGACTTTTAGAAACTTTCACCACGTAAGTGGACTTCTGCAACCGAGCCCATACCCCATAGTATAGTTAGTATTAATTATGGCAATACATCCCTTCTTTACCTTGTTAGACTTCGGCTTTGTAATAACCAAGAGAAATAATGGTAAATCAAGCTAATATGCAACCGAGTTATGCAATTTATTTCAATGTGCTACATTTCGATTCATGTCCAATAATGGAGGAAATTAATTAACCAATCTTTTTTCTTGCTCATAAAAAAAGGGACCTTATTCAATAAATCCTAAACTAGTGACGCATCCTATATGTGAACTTCTGCGTTCGAAAAACTTAGTGGTTTTCTTTAATTTCAAACTAAAGTTCATGACAGTAGGTCCATTGGAAGTCATTAGAGTATGATTTTTTGTACACTTTACGTAAAACACACCTTGTATGAATTCATATTGGAGTCGATTATTAGATGAATATAAGAAATCTTCAAAGCTGAAGTTATTTAAAACTATATGAAAATTATTGCAGTATATCTAAAACATTTATGTTTTTTTTTACAGATACACTGTGTGCAATTTATAAACTTCTCAATGTATTGCCTCATTCAAGTGGACCAGGGATAGCAAAGTGCTAAGAGGGTGTGTGTAGCAGCTTATGCCAAGGCCAATGTCGAAGAACGGTGGCATCAGTAGCGCCACAAACGGCCGCACTGGCAGCACGAGCAGCAGCAGCGGCGGCGGCAGCAGCAGCGGTGGTGGTGGTGGAGTAGTTGGTAGTGGCAGTGTCAGTATAAACCTTAAGCCGTCTAAGCCAACGTCAGTAGGAACAACGTCAATTAGCCAAAAACATGATGTTGGCGGAGGAGGTGGAACAGCGAAAACGCTTACAAATTCAACGACTACGAATAGTAAAACACTGCCAGATAAAATTTCGAAACAGAACAACGAGAATAACAAACTAAATGCCACACATCGACGCGATAACTCAACTGTCGGCGGTTGTGGCGGCGCGCTTGGTCAAAAGGATGCGCATAAATTCCAATATGGCAAACCGCAAACGAATATAATCAATACAGGATTAGAAACTGTGACAGCAGTGACAGCGGCAGCAGATGAAGAGACTCAACTGGTCTATTACGATGGCAAACTCATTTCGGCAACACTGGAAACGCTCATCAAACATACGGTGCCAACGCATGAATACTACCCGGAACGACATTATCTGTTTGCATTTCTGCTAAGCGCACGTCTATTCATACGACCACATGAGGTATTGGCGCAAATCTCACAGACATGGGAACGACAGCAGCAGCAACAATCGCAGGATGTAGTAGATGAGGCATTGCACTTTGTTGGCGTTGGACACATTAATTCAGCATCGCTGTGTGCCAATTCTGCATCACCATTGACGCAACGCAAATCTTCCACAGCGTCGGCGACGGCAACGAATGCAATTGAGCTTGAACCCAAGCCGCAACAGCGTACAGCAACACAGAAATCAGCGCAAAATTGCATACGTTTGCTGTCCGAATGGATTGAGACATTTCCGTATGATTTCCGGGATGAGCGTCTTATGCAACAGGTGCGCATATTGGCGCGTAAATGTGTCTACATAGATAATTCGCTGGGCAAGCAAGTATCGCGTATATTACAAACGCTCGTTGCACGTTTAACAGCGCTCGAACAGTATGAGGAATTTCTACAGACGCTACACGCTAACACGCAAACTGATCTCAACACGCATGATAGAAACTCCACGGGCAGTACCAGTAGCAGCAGTGGTGGTGGCGGCGGAGGTTATCATAATCATGGTTTTCAGCCACTCTTTGGTACATCAGCTGCGGCGGCTTACAACAGCAATAGTAGCAATAGTAATCATCATCATCATCATCATGCCGCTGGAGATGCTGGCAAACATATCGGTGGTAGCAATTTAAGCAATTCGAATTCCAGCGGTAGTAATTCAGCTTCGACTACACCACAACCTGACGATGTCTATGGTATTATGGATATATGCGCTAGTTGCGCACATATGGCACATCAATTAACCGCCATTGAATTAGAGCGTCTGTCGCACATTGGACCCGAAGAATTTGTACAGGCCTTTGCAAAGGATTATCAGCATTCAGCGGTGACCACATCCGTAGGTGCAGCATGCAATGCAACACATGTAATGAATAGTTCATTGAATGACATGAAGAAAACACGTAATCTGGAATCATATGTAGAATGGTTTAATCGTTTGAGCTATCTGACTGCATCGGAAATAGTTAAGGTATGTGAGGGAGAGAGTATTGCATGAAATAGATTTTATTTATTAATGTATGCCTTGTAGTATCCTAAGAAGAAACAGCGTGTACGTGTTATCGAATATTGGATTGAGACGGCGCGTGAATGCTTCAATATCGGCAATTTTAATAGTCTGGTGGCCATAATAGCGGGTCTAAATTTAGCGCCAATTTCCAGATTAAAGAAAACGGTAAGTTGCTATGAAAAATTGTGCTTTTTATTTATTATATTTTATTTAATTTACTGGCTCTGTGTGTGTGTGTGTGTGTGTGTTATGAGTAAAAGCGACAGACTGCCAGAATCAATGGTGCCCAACATTAATTTGTGGATCAAAATCACATTTTTACACATTTTATTTGATCTTTTAATGATGAGTGGCCGAAGACTATTACAATAGTAAGGGAGGTGATGGAGTAGGATCCCAATATAATTTTTAAAGTGTAAATCGTAAAAATTGTTTTCGAGCTGATTCAATTCTAACTTAGTACATTGTGTATTGAGGACTGTAAAACGCATACACAGAACATTTAGTAGTAAATGGATCATCGTGTCACAAAAGCGGAGACATTTTTTTAAATAGCAAAGTTCCTTGCAATGAAGAGTCTGAAATCCAGTTCAGCACGTTGGGAGAAAAAGAGTCCACAAGTTGAAGTTTATGACGGTGAAAGTCATAGTTGACAGAATCAAGCGACTTATTGAAATCAGTAAAAATATAAGCTACTGAATAAAGGTAAGAATAACTGAAACAGGGGTGACCATTCTGGCACTATTAATTTCATATTAATGTTTATCTCTCGGTTTTGTGGCCGACTCGAACGATCCACCGTAACACTGTGCGCCATTACTAACTTTCCAAAAAGCATCAAAAAGGCCTGCGAGAATAATGTGAATAATAAAAACATAGCTGGTGTTTTCACAGAACTTCTGAAGTTTGACTGCTAGATGACCTAAATATGTTTTCAAGCTGAAGTGGGGGCAGTAAGAGGATACATACTCTCTGATTTAGGGTTATCACGTGGAAGGTTATCTAAATTTACTCAGAAGGCCGTAAAGGCACTTTGTTTTTTCATTAAGAAATAATATATTGGACAACAACTCTGTCATACCATGTTAATATATTATTTTTAAACTATTTGCAGTGGTCTAAAGTGCAGTCGGCCAAATTCTCAGTGCTGGAACATCAAATGGATCCAACATCGAATTTTAATAGCTATCGCTCGACGCTTAAAGCAGCAATGTGGCGTTCGGAGGGCGCAACGGATGAACGCGAACGCATAATCATTCCATTTTTTAGTTTATTTGTTAAGGATTTGTACTTCGTTAATGAAGGATGCTCGAATAGGTGAGTGTGTATACTATTTATAAATAATATGTATCTTTAATTATGTTACTAATTTATTTTCAATCACATTAACTTTCCACACAGATTGCCAAACAATCATATCAATTTTGAAAAATGCTCACAGCTTGCCAAACAGATTATGGAGTTTGACGAGTGGAAAAAGGTTAGCTGTCCATATGAGAAGCTGCCGCATGTCATTGCCTATTTACAGCATAATTCAGTGCTCAATGAGACAACGCTTGCGTTGGCATCCTTTGAGTGTGAACCGCCGGAGAATACGGAGGAGAAGGATCGTTATAAAACTGTGAAAGCCGAAACAAAGCAACAATTGTTGCAACAATTACAAGAACAACAACAACAACAGCACCAACAACAACAACAACAACACCAACAGCAATAGAAAATTTACTTTATTTTTTAACAATAATAATAATAATACAAATAGTTTACAAATCGTAGCAAAAGTTTTTGCAATTTAAGAAATAAGCGCTTGCCATGTTTTTATTTTGTTTTATTTTTTTTTCTTCTACAAATAACAATAAGATTTTTGTTTGTTTTTATTTTGCGTTAAAAGTAAGCAACATTTAATTTATAAGCTACACGTTTGAACAATCAATGATTTGTTTTATTATTTAGGCAGTTCGGGTCAAATTAAGCAGCCTGTTTATATTGAGAAGAACTATACACATAAATCTCTACAAAGCGAACTTACATATTTGTTGAACTTAGTTTAGTTGTTATAAATCAGCTGTTTGCTGTCATACAATTTTTCAAAAGTACACACTTTGTTCAAATCAGTTGACACACATATCTCTCGCTTTCCCACGTGCATAAAAATTCTGTACATATTTGAATAGTACAATATTTATTAGCATAGATAACACTTTATATACATATATTTGTAGCTGCTTATAACGTATATGAACATGTTTGCGCTTGTTTATACTTTTCTCATACATTTTGCTTATAAACAGATATACAAAAAATAACAGTTAAACAGCCTGCTTAAGTTGACGTGTACTACCTTATAATTAGTGCTTAAGTCAATTAGTTTGTAGTCTATATCGCTTAGTCAGTCCGTGTCGAGTGTAGTCAGCGTGTCTTGAAAATTGCTTCAAAAGCATATTTGGCATAATTTTCTAAGAAATTATAGCGACGCGCTTTAAAACGAACCATTTTGAATTTGGTTTGGTTTTTAGTTTTTGATTGAAACGCAAAGCATCTCGTAAATGTTGCCAGTAATATTTTTTATACACGTACATAATAACTATCTATAATTAAAAATATACATTTAAAAAACAATGTACTTAATGCATTTTAGTGCAGTAATTTATTTTTATAAAATCTCTCGTAGGCCGAAACGTATATTTAGTAGAACAACAAACACACTATGTAATTTAGTATTTTATTTTTCTAATAACTGATTCGAAACCTGAATTTACATATTAATGACGTATAATTAATTTATAAACAATTGGATGCGCGCGCTGCGTGTGTGTGTTTTGATTTCTCTATATATAAATTGTAAGTTATCAGTATTTGCAAGCATATACAAATGCAAAAAAAAAAATAAGAACATGAAAATTTTATAGCTAAATTAAATCTTTAAACATTTTATATAACCTATAATTAATTATATATACATGCGAAAAAAACAAGAAACAAGAAACCGAACAAAACGAGAAACATATTAAAAAAATACGAAGCAAATGAGGGGCGTACACTTTTGTGGTAAGCTGCAATGATGCTTTTTCCTTTCTAAGATTTTATCTTAATTTATTATTAATACATTTTAATATATATATATATATATATATATATATATATATATATATATATATATATATTTATAAATATATATACACATTGAACGATGAATGGTATAAGAAATATGTAACGACGTCGACGAGTAAGAAAATCATTATGATATTACATATTAAGGAACTATACAAGAACAACAACAAAAATGAAACAAAACAAATTGCTTACGAATAAAAAACAAATTGAAGAAAAAAATTTAATCAATTAAATTGTTGTTTGAATATAATTGGTACACAAAATATCAGAAAACTTCTATCAAAACAGTAGTCAACTATAATATGATATAGCTTTCAAAACCACATGAAGAAACTGAGCTTGGTCTCGTATTTAAAATGTCGCCTGCAAATGTTTTTGGACTTGCTGAATCCGAGGTTTAATTAAACACATCATATCAGCATTCTGGCATAGCCCTAAAAAGTCTTCACACGTCAGACCTGCCTGTGTGTCAGGTCTGACGTGGTGGGTTAAAATGTGGAACTCAGATTCGGTTTCAGCGACCCAAAGAACATAAAAGATAATACAACCATATAAAAATATACCTCGAATTTAGAGATCCCAAAAACTTATAGTAAACATGGTCAGATCACAAAATGCATTTTATTTTTGTGTGGCTGTGTAATCAATGGTCTAAAATGCAGTTCCATAGCATATAGTTTGTACTCTTCTGTTTGAGATGCTTTTTATTGTATTTAAAAACTGGTTCTTTTATGTTTGAGCACGCTTGGCTAAAACTTTTTTCCAATTTCAACAGAACTACACTATTGCAATATATTGTTGAGAGTTGGAACCCACAATTATAAATACAACGTAGGCGGTCTAAAGTGATCTAAATCAGTAATTTGAAAACCGAGCACAAAGCTCTAGGAATATTGAGCCACAAGATGTGTCTGTTGCCAACAAATATACCACCTTTCTTTCATCAAGCACAACTATACTCCCATATTGGCAGCTAACAAATACATACAGATGGTTTAAGAAAGGGGAATTAATCAACTATCTGGTGAGAGTTTCAATAGTTCTTTTATATTAGATATTGCTACCAGACTTCATCAAGCGTCCAATAAAACTTTTAATACTGCAGAAACGGGCACTCTTAAATACTCGTATTCTGATATCCAGGATTTGTCGAAATAGTAGCGTCGGAGCGACTTTTTCCGACTCGGGTTTTTTATTTTAGGATGGAGCTCGGATTTGTGATAGTTGAAATAAATTTTATTTGTGTGTGTGTGTGTGTGTGTGTGTGACGGAACTGCTGTTATATGTAGAACTCGTCTTTGCACAATTATATCTTTTGTTCTACTTGTGGAGATGGAGTGTACAAAATCGAACACTCTCTAGAGTGTTCTAGTTTTATGCTTGTCCTGTACACGGAACTTCAATGCTAAGGAAATATTTATAAACAATAATGAATTTTGCAAAAATTTCGGTCAGTGCCAGATTTAGGGGCGGGCGTAGTGAATACGCGAGCATTTAGTGGCCGCCACTAGACTGGATGAAAATATTACAGTAATTCCATGTAACGGTAAAATAAGGATTTAAGGAAAAGAAAATTATTTTATGACGTGCTATACACTATTTGTAAGCCCAAGATATCTCATTTGTTTTGGCGCTTATAATATAAATTTTGTGATGAACTTAGAGTCCACAAGCAGGTACCAATTAAAAAATCTACTCACCTACTAATGTATATTACCTCGGAATACACGAATATCGGAGTATGATTAATTTCTTGTGGATACACCGGTAAAGAGATGACAACACCTCTTGTATGACTTGGATATCAATGGTACAACCATGGCTCTTCTGGAAACTGCAGTTTACACAGAAACCTTGCAAAACATTCCTGACATATTGTATGTCATTGTATGTCACAGACATTTACTTGGCGACTGATTGCTGTAGAGAAAGATCCTTCTCTAAAAGGAAACTCATCAAGAACAGCTTACTCATGAGTTCAGGAGTTTCATGCTAGTGCTGGTCACGGAACTTCAATACTAAGAAAATAAGTACTAAAAATGATGCATTTTACAACATTTTCAGCGTTTTCTGGAATCAAAGAGAATTCAAAATAAATGTACGCTTTCAACATGGTGTAATAGCTTATTAATTTGCTGCATTAATCTTCAGTTTAATTATAATTAGTTTATAATGCATACTCCAGCTGAAATCTGTTAAAATTTTACAAATTTTCAGTTGAATGCATTTCAAATTCAAATCATACAAATTGCGCTCATATTTGCGTTGTGCAACACTGTTTTATTTTACATTTATAAACACTCATGCAGCATAGTACAGAAACAGCTGTTTGAGTTTGCTTTGCTTTCATTCGTGCGAAATCTTTTGTTTTATTTTCTTTGCCACTGTTGCTTCTTTTAAAAGAGAACTAATATACTAAGCAACTGAAAATGGCACTTTACGTGCCCATCCTGCCAAAGACGCTGCTGCAAAAAGCTGGCGGTTCAAATACACAACAACAAAAGCGTCGTGCGCCACTTAAGCCCAAGCGTAGAAAACGCATTTACAATTGCAACGAGTGTCGGCAGAACTTCAGCAGTCATACAGCGCTCAGAAAACACGAAGCAGCATGTACAAATGCTATAGACATACCTGCCAATTATTGTCCATATTGTCACGCCGTATATAGCAACGCGGAGTGCTTTGCAGCGCATGGCGCGGCGCTGCATCCAAATGAGAGATATGCCTGCCTTTGCTGTGACAAGCAATTCGTCTGCAGAGGTGATCTCTGTAATCATGCGCGGAAGATGCATGGTTATAATACGCTGCAATATTATTGCATGAGTTGCAGCGGTGCGCATGGTGGTACGGATGTTATGGATACAGAAGCATCAACAGCTAGAAGATTCGATACGAAGCACGCTTTGTTTATGCACCATCAACTGCAACATATGCCGCCGGCGACTTTAGTAGCTGCAGATATTGCTGAATTTGAAGATGATGACGATGAAGTTGAAATGCAGGATTTGGAATGGCTCGATGATTGCTTGGATGACGTTGATAATCTATCGTTTAGCACCAGCTGGGATGCGCTTGATTTTGATATTTCGAATGTGCTAAATAGTTATGCTACGGAGAGTATTGGCGGCTTGCAGCAGTTGTCTACAGCGGCACAGTCACCAGATGCAACGCCCTTCCGCTGTCCACATTGTGTGCACGAATGCTCCAAGAGTTTAGCGTTGATTAAGCATCTTAACGCTGTACATAGTGCTGCAGCAGCGAGTTCGCTAGTTTGTGCCTATTGCCAGCGTATATTTACGAAATTAGTAAATTATAAGCGTCATCTGGAACGCATGCACACGCTGCAGCCGCGGCATCGTTGTTTCTTCTGCGAACGTCAATTTACCTCTATGGATCATCTGAAGAAACATGTGCTCAGCCTGCATCAGAACGAACGACGCTTCATCTGTCCGATTTGTAATGCTGCATTTATGCAGAGTGGTCATATGAAGCAGCATTTGGATACGCATAAGCGTATGAAACGTTTCAAGTGTGAGAAGTGTCAGCGTGGCTACTGGAGACGCGTGGATTTGCATCGTCATAAATGTGCCGCTGCAGAGGGAAAATAGACTTGGTTCTGTTTCAGTGGGAAACTGTCAGCTGTAAAAGGAAGTGTCAACAAACAGCTCAATGAAGCTCTTCTTATGAAGTAAATAAAATTGATTTATATGATTTTTCTAATTAAATAGTTTTTGTAATAATATTTGTATTAAATATTTTTCACTTTCGAAAAAAATGTTCGCAAGTGAATAGGTTAAGCCATTTAAATTTCCGATGATATTCAAGGGAACACTTTTTAGTAGACTATAGCCAGTGCTAGACAAACACGAGATTATCCCAGATCATTAATTCGGTTTTAGGAAAGAACGTGGTACACCAGAGCAATGTCATATCGTAGTGTAAACTATAATGGGTGCATTTGAAAACCAGATGTACTGCTTTGCTGTCTTTCTAAATGTGAAACAAGCATTTGATCGATGTTCCATTGCTGTTCCATTTTACTTACTGTTAAAAGGATACTAGGAAAACCGAATATTCTCCTATATGTTATATTAATAAGTATATCCCGCATGGAAGTTAAAATCTCAAAAATTCATTCACTAAATTTAGTCGCAGGAACTTCTTTGTCAGTTGTGGGGAAGAAAGATCCCAAATAAAACAAAACAGAGCCGGAATCCCCCAGGGAAGCTTACTGTGGACCCGACCTTTATACGCTCTACACAGTCGATATACCGATAGTCGTGGAATTCAAGTTGTTGGCCACTACGTATGCTGACGGCACGGCATTCCTGGTATCCGACGTCTCCCCACAAGAGTTGGAGCATTGTGGTGAGCCGCGTGAATTCTACTCAAACGACTTTCTCCCTTAGAAAAAGACATTGTCCCACTCAGCTCACAATTCCATTATACGGATCTAGGGGAGGGAACTGGGAAAGGTTTGTCCAGTACAAAAATAATTTTTTTCGTTTCATTTTCAAAAAAAAAAAAAAAATTTATATAAAGATGGTAATAAGATATCGTTGAATTTCAATAGCGATACTGAAGTCTTTGGCTTGAAAGATGATAGTTCTCTCATTCGTTGCAGAGAAAATCTTATAACAAATGGAAAATTTCATTCAAATTTAGTTTGAATTTCAAAACACCGTTCACTAAGTTCTGCAGTCAACGGGATTTCGGTCAAGGCATTCATATTTTGTTGGAAAAAAAGTATACCGATTTCTAGATCCCCAAAAAGACCTAGTCCAGCGTATTTTACCCCTTTAAACTTTCAACTCGATGGGCCTGTTTCCAAATAGAGTTCAATAACACATAGTGAAACCTGTACTTCAGTAAAATAACAACCTTTAGCTTGTTTAAAGCTTGGAGTAAAATTCTCGAGGTTAACAAACTTTTTCAATTCACACTGCACTTGTACTGTGTTGAACCTTTTAAGTAAAATTTGTTTGAAAATAACTATTAATGAAAATATGTGTATATCTTGAAATAAATCGTTGAGTTTGCAACATATTGTGTTCAGGCATTTAGCTAGTTTTACATTTAAAGACAGACTTTCCAGCAAATTTAGCTAACAAAATGTAATAAATTAAGCACGCATCAAAAAAAAAATTCAGTTTTTAAAAGATACTAACATTTTTATATATTTGTTTTGCATTTTAACAGGTTTTTTAAACGAATTTATATAACTACTGAAAACAAATTCAATTATAACTGATTGGCATAAATTGCACACACTTTACCGTTACTATTCCAATGCCGCGACACTGTGAATGCCAATTCAACAACAAGACAAATGCAGTGCAACAACAAAAACAAATACAAGCGGCAAAAAACGCAAACAAAGTAAAAGAAGGAAAGAAAGAAATTGCGACACATGCGCGATGTTAATTGGAAAATACAACACGGAACAGAACCGAACAGCTTCAAATTCTGACAGCTGGAAAACTCAATAGTTGGCGGTGGATGATGATATTATTTATTATTTGCAACAAACGCGATGCAGAAGTCCAACTGTGCGGATGTGTTAGCGGAAAAGCTGAAAGTTTAATAAAAAAAAATCATAGTACTAAAAAAAAACCAAATACAACGTGCTGCAATAAGAACAAATTTCAATTGGACAAAAGCGAACAAAAACAATTAATGTGTCTGTGTGTGTGTGTGTTTGTTGCATAAAGTGCAATGTGATGAAAGTTGACTGAAAAGAAAATTGAGCAACAACAACAACAAGTGCATGTAATTGCAGCAAGCAGGAGGCACAGGCGTATCAACGTGTGTCTTTGTTTGTGTTTGTATAATTGCAGTTGCGGCAGCGCAGCGTCAAAATCAAAACGCAGCAGCAGCAGCAACGTCGACCTGCATTATTATTGTCGTCTTCAACGTCCTTGACTGGGCGCCCACTTTTGATAGTGCATGCATGCAGTGTGCAACTTCAGTCAAGTAGACGCGACACGTCGCTTATTGTTGTTGTAGCCGCCTACGCTTTGCATTTGCAAAAACACAAAAAAAAACCTGTTGGCGACAGAGAACAATAAAGTAAATTCGTTGCGGCAATTTAAGACAGTAAGTGTGAGCGAGCAAGTGATAAAACAACAAAAAACACAACAAATACAAGCAGTGTAAAACTGTAAATAGACGAAAAATCGATTGTGCTCATTTTCTTTCATTGCGTTTTTTCTTTCTTTTTTGTTTTTTGTTGTTGTTTGTTTTTACGCGCTGCATGCGTTGACGTCGCCGCCGTCGCTAGTGTTCACTGTCGGAGGGAAGGACGGACAACGTAGTTGACGCAGTTTATGCCACGCGTTTATAATAAGAAAACTAACTAAATAGCAAAAATAAACTCTAATAAAATAAAATACATAAATAAAAACAAACAAAATCTCAGTGCACTTTAAAAACACATGTCCTGCTGCCAATGCATGACTCATACTTAAGCATAATAATAACAACAACAAAAGAAGCAGCAGTCGTACTCGTACCCATCTCATCATCCATAGTAGAACGTCGCCGTTTTTGCCAAATTCCTTCAGCATAAAAGTGAAAAATGAAAAATCATAAAAAATATGCAAAATTACCCCAAGATTTAGATTTAAGTTTCCAAGCTGATTTGGATCTACCCGATAGTGCTGCAGATGAATATAATCTAAACGCAAATAGTTCATCTGGTTTGGACGACGAGGACGACGAAGAGGACGAAATTGTTATAGCGACAGCAGCAGCAGCGGCTACAGTAGGTGGTGTGGGTGGTGTACGTTTGACGGCAACTTCCGTTGCTACAAATAAACAGCAGCAGCAGCAGCAGCAATACAGGCTGCAACAACAACAACAGCAGAACATTAACGAGAAAATTTGCGGTCTGGGCAGTGATAGTGTAATTGAGGTAAGTCGTTAGTAGAAACTAATTTTATATAATGATATCTATATATGTACATATGTATGTTTATAACAGATTGTAAAAACAGTTGTTTGGGTTTTTCTTGAATTCTTAACAAGCAAAAAATTCATATATGTATAATAGTTTTAAATACAGTGTTCGCCGTAAGTATTTTGACATATTACAAACCGCAGTTTGTTTTTTATATCTTGATATTTTTGGGTGTTCAACTTTGCTCTCAACGTTTTCCTATAGATGACGTTTGTGTTGTGTAGTAGTCTATGTAAATAATTTATATACAGTATAATTTATATACACATTAAGGCATCTTCTAAACATAACCCTATATCACCAGTAGTTGATTTGAGTTTACCTCATTAAGTTATTCCTGCAGTTGTTCATTTATTTCTTAATATGTAGAAATCTTCAAATCAAATGATAAGCCCGGCCAAACATCAACATCAACGTTAAAGCTGTGTGTAGTCCGCTATAAGCTAATCAAACCCAATGAAACCATCACTGGGGATCGCTACCAACAACAATTTATGCATCGCCAACAACCGCCGCAATTCGCGCAGAGACACGATAGAGTGATTTTTCAGCAGAATAATTCTCGGCGCCATGCTGCAAAACTACAATATTTAAAATTAAGTTGAAAACGCTCAAATAGAAAGTTCTATCTCACCCGATGTACTCATCAGACATTGCTCCATCCGATTTCCACTTTTTCCAATCGATTAACTTTTGGGTGGCTGTGCAGAACTCTCGTAATTACGATGATACCAAAAATTAGCTTGATTCTTGGATTGCTTCTTAAGACTTGTTCTTCCGTCGTGGAATCTGTAATCTGCGAAAAACTGAGAAAAGTAGTGGCTAACGATGGAAAATATTTTAAATAATCTATTTGTAACCATATTTGGACAGTAGTCTTAATTTTCAAGTTTTTCACGCAGAAATCCAGATGGGACTGAAGAAAATTGATTTTCAATGATATACGAACACTCATTTTGAGGTAATTCTCTAAAAGATTGGCAACAATTTTCTTGTAATCGTTGCTCTTAAATGAATGAATTCGATGATGCTGCTTCCGTGGCGCATACACATCTGTTTTTTTTTTCATTTATCTCAAAAACTACAACTGATTGGAAGAAAAAACAGATTTGATTTTGTATTTACAAAAATTAAAGATCCATTCTAAGTCACTTTAAAAGTGCATCGCGGGGCCAATCACATAACACTAAGTGTAATTACTGTTTCCACGGCTACATTCTCTTCGTGGGGGGCTGCTAAATACATGCTTTTGGAAAGTTATTTTACTCTCTAAAAGTGCCTCCTTATCTGTAGTCGGGTGGAGAGAATAAACTATTTAAATTAAAATTTAAAAAATAGGTTGGGTTGAACTAGTGACCCGACCGTAAAGAATACTGCTCATTCAAGAAAAGGATTTTGCACTATTTTTCAATTAGGGACGATACTGTGTCATATGTACTTTTATAGCCATAGTTTTTAAGTATCGCAAGGAATAAAATAAAACAACAAAATGAAATGGGATCTGGACATTGTGTCAGCCATTCCATAGTGCTCGTAGCTATTTTCTCCTAATGAAGCAATTCCTTTACTATTTTCGTTGTGTGTGTTTCGGATCATTAATCTGTAAAATTGTTGTTTTCTAAAGTAAGCAACTGAAATGAACTCATTTATAGTTTTTTAAAACTCTTATATACGAGTATTCATCATCATGATATAATTTTTCAGATTTTTGAAGTCATCAAATTTCAAGATATAAACTAAAACTGCAGTTTTTGATGTATCAAAATACTTATGTTGATCACTGTATATGTACTATATACCTAGTTATAAAATATTTCAGTCATCTTGGTTACAAAACTGAACTTTTGTCTACTGCGCATATACGAATACATAAACCTTTTGGATATATTGAATTAGTCATGGTCACAGCTGCATTTTTTGTAACGCGTCGAAAGTCTTTGTGTTGTATAGTTTCAATTGATCTTTTGTAACTCAGTGCCAGTCACTGATTAAACTTACCTACATAGTATATTGAAGTGAATTGTAGAATAAGAGGGCTGTTTTATAAGTGAGTCTAACAATTTCAGAACTAAGTTGTTAACTTAGTTTGATGAAATCTTTCATATTTATATATTTAAATTTGTATAGTTAAGAATTTCTTTTTGCAATTTATATTTAAGCTGATAGAACTTCCAGGAATTATCGTTTACTCTTTTCGCTGTCATCGATTCTGCTTTGAAATAATAATACCATTTTTAAGTACACAAAGATTAAACTTGAAATAGCTACGGAGACAATTGTTTCGTGTGCAGCTACGACTATCTCATTGGTACGCCGACTGTGACATTTTTCTAAGCATTATGTTTCTGATCTAGCTTATTTTGTTTACATTTTTATAGAAGATTTGCTTCATTAGAACCAATTTATGACGTTCTCAGTTTTTTCTAGATTAAGATAGGTCGTACCAAAACAAATAAACATTCTAGAATTGGTATTCCGGCATTGGCAACGGTATTTTAGCTACAATTTTAAATTTCTACTAAATAAAAAAAAAATAGATCATAAGCGGCTTAACTTATACATACCATTGAAAATTCTTTTGGTATATATGTATGCATGTATGAACCATAAAAAATCAATAATAGCTACAACAAAAATTTTAAGTTTAACTTACCTAACACTCGCCTTGTCTATTGTCTGTATATAAATATGTCTGCATGTACACTATATTACAGAGGTACCAGTGTATTTATATGTATTTGTACCTATATCAACCCACCTCCCCAACTAGCCAACGTGCTACTTCCACAACAAACTTTGTGCTACAATTTATGAAAAAAAAGAAGAAAGAAGAAACTGTTGACAAAAATAAACCAACGACTTATATTCTTAGCTCCGTGAAACATAAAAATACAACGAGATAATTACAAATTGTCAGCAAAGTGCGGAAAAAAAATAAAATAGGAGCGAGTCCTTAGCGTATTATGAAAAATTTAACGAAAGAAATTTTTAATGCGTGCAAAATTAATGGATTTAGCATGTAGCACGTCGTAAGCTGTAGTGGTTAAAGTTAAAATGCTGAGACAAGTTTGGCTATTGTTGTTAGTAGGTAAGAATTTAGTTAGTTTACTGGTAGTGCAGAAAAATCAATGAAATTTAAGTGGATTTCTAGAAATTCGATTTCTAGTTATCTCCATCAAAGTAAAGTTTTATAAACTTTGTAATTCAGTCAACACTAACGAAATTGTTTACGCTTTATCACTGGTGAATTAACTAGTGCGTCAGAGCTAGTGAATGGGCTAGCGAATGGTAATGTAAAAGTTGGCCATTGATCTCTTTCAATGCCGTCTTAAATTTTCCAGACGAACTCCAGTAAAAGTGATACTAGAGTTAGATACAAAGGGAGTGGACTGTATGGGGGAGTTGTTATGAAGGTTGATAGTGAGTTTTGCTTAGATATTAAAAGTATCGCTGAAGACATTCTATTGTCGGTCATATCGAACGAAAAAACATAACTTTTCTATAAAGAATTGAAGCTTTTAAGTTTAATATATGCTGTCGTAAGCTGTAATACAGTATACGAAGTGTCTTCTCATTTTCAAGAAGTTCGAAAAGATTACTGTTCTGAAATAGTGAAAAAAGCAAAAATTTTCAGTGTTATTTGAATGTCAAAACTTCGTGGAGATAGAGAAAATGAAAATAAATATCTATATAACTTAAATATACTATTAAAATTTTACGCTCAGCGTACAGTTTACATTCTGCCGAAATGCAGAAAATTTTATACTTCAAAATAATTAATTGCAATTCCTTGTATCTCCATGAAGATTTCGCAAATATTTTCTTTAGAAATACCGAAATTTTCAGTTTTTTCTGCGCAGTTTTTCGGGTACGACCAAAAGCATTAACATTGAAGTTTTCCGAAACTACTTTTGCCAGAAAGAAATTCTTTTATATGAAATTAATAAAAATATCCAAAAAATTATTATTTTTAATTTGTAAACTTTGTAATCAGACCCTTAAGAAGAACTTTATTTTCTTATATATACTTTCCTTTCTACAATCTTAATCTATTCTCAATCTATTATTAATGCAGCAGAAGTGCTAACCATTCTCCCTATCAAGTTCCTTCTATTCCTTTTCAAACCATTATCATATTAGACTATTTTGAATTTTTTTTCTCCAACTACTCTTTCTACATTTCTTTTTTTGACATTTGCAGTCAGTCAGCAGTACATTCGAACCCTTGTCAATCATAGCTTCAAACCTTTCAGTTCATTACAGCTTATTGAATCAAACCAAAACCAAACCAAACGAATTTATTGAAAAGTTTTTAACCACAGCAAAAATAATTGTTATCCTCCACTGTTTGTTCCATGTCACACTTGCAGTACCGACACTCCCCCAATAGGTAGTAGCTACAGATACTTCATACTATGGGCTACTTTCACACGTAGATAGTATGCCGTGCTTTGCTGTTCGTGTTCACAGCTACTCGCATACGTATCAGTGTGACCAATCGCAATCAATGACATCGATTGAAATTTTATATATATTAAAGTATTCAAGTTTCATTGTGAAATTGGAGTTGGAGGTTTGTGTGTCATCGTATGATGGTCACTTGTTATAGACTTTGGCATTATGAGTGGGCTTGTCACCTACAGCAGCGAATATGTGTGGGCGTTCCACATTGAATACATCAATATTTTGTTTGCTACTGTATTTTATGTCAGTGCTGTTAGCGCGAGCTTTTATTTCGTTCATTTTTTTCCATCGCATTCTACGTAGTATTGCGTGGAGGTTAAAATACGTATTGGATTCTTGACGTCGTCAATGGTCATGTCAATCTCGGAAGAGCTTATTTTCTGTGCGGATTGCGTGTTGCATTTGTTGCTTTTTCTTGTTGTTGGGAAAGTACTGTGGGGATGGTTGGCGTTTTAGTAAAGTGCCCTCCATATAGTAGACTTAACGCATGTTTTTGCAAAGGATTACAGCTGTCAATGGATCTTTTCTCCTCATTTTTTTTTTGTGGTTGCAATTAGTAAAATATTTTTGCTATTTTCAATTACCTGATTTTATTTGGGTTGTGCTAATTTTTTTTGTATAACTGCGTACATTAATCGCATTAAATGTCAGTGTAGTTAATACTAATGGAGCTTAAAGGCTTTTGTGCTCTTTCGAAACTTTTTTGCTTTTTATTTGAATAGTGTAGAAGGTTAATCTATGCAGAAGTGTAGAAATGCTAAAAATCTGTTATAAATGTAACTTCAGTTTTGCTACAACTACAAATTTCAAATTACTGTAGAAGTTCTAGAAGTGATAGTGTTTGTTATGGCAGAACTTCCCAATTCAAGTCAGACAAGCATAACTTCTCAATTGTCTCCCATCGATTCTGTAGAAAACAAAAAATTCGCGTCTTCTTTGTATAATTTAAGGCAGTTAAATCAGTTGCTATTTATTTCATTTTTGTGTTTGTTTGCTATCTTTTATGTAGGATATTCGCTTCTAGGAACATACGATATTGATTTTAGTTGCTTGTGGTTTGATTTAAGAATTCGTTTTTTCTACTTAGTAATCTAAAAATAACCTCTAAAAGGTAAAAAAAACACCTAAAAACGGCTTAATTCTTACTTAATTCTGTTGACACTTATTGTGGCATATTTCAAGCATAAATACAATATTTAGATTTCGTCAGCTTTTCTTTGTTGACAAAAGTTTTTCCAGAATTGAGAAAGATAGTCAAAAAAAGGGCGCAGGCTGTTAAGAATATCGTACGATAAATCAGTTATATGACATTATGGCATGTAACACTGTTAAACATACTTTATTCGTATACATGCATTTCTGGCATATAGAGTGGCATCAGAATATACTACGTATAATAACTAAATTTCTTAATAAGTTAAATACAGATCTAACAAATGCAATGTATGCTAGTGTTCTCTCATTATCATTCTTTATCTGTCCTCACCATCGATAATAACACGCATTAATCTAATAGCGGCAAATGCTGCCGTCTCTTTCATTATATGCAACCCACCGAAACGTCATTTGCATGTTTTTGCTGTTATTATTAGCTGCTATGTTTGATGTGCACTCGCTTTTTATTTCTCACCTCACAATCGTTGTATGATATTTAGCTTCACACTTCGTATTTATTTGTTTCAAATGCTGTGAATTTAAAAATTTCATGGCGCCCGAGCAGGGACTAAGTGCATAAATATTGTACTGTAATGATGCACTATTCATATTTAGAATGATTCATTCATTTTATTCAGAGTGTAGAACTGTATATGATTTCGTTTTATATTTTAAGGATGATTCTAGAATTAGTGTGCGTCTAAATACGTCGTAAGAAAATATTAGTTTTACTTATCTTGGTTTAATAATTTAAATTTTGACCTACTATATGTGATAAATGACGCTTTAACCGCACTCTGACCCATTTAGCAAATGTTCTATTATTCTCTTTAAATGTAATACTAATCCTTTTACTAATGAAGCAATTGCTGTCATCTTAACTCATTGCGCATAAATGGCCTAACGAAGACAATGTAGAATTTCTAGCATTTTTACTTGCATATATGACAGTTTCGTTGCCTTTTGTTGTATGATAATCTCTGTATATGCTAAACGTGTGAAAATATGCAACTTTACCAAAGTCCTAACTTTCGCAGTAATCCTTTCTTTTCACTGGCTTCTTTTGCCGTCTGGCGACTGGCTTTTATTAATGAATGAATAAGAAAATAGCTATTGTTGTGTATGAATCTTATGCAGCTTTTCATGTTGTGTGTGCATTTAAGTTCATTTATTATAATATTAAGTGCATTATTATGTTTTATTTTTGTTGTCGGGTATGAAAAAACGAAAAGTAGAAAAACTTTTCAACGACAACAATGCCGCATAATTTTCCTATTTACATAACTTTTTTTGTTTTTTTTTTGTTGTTATTTTTTCCTGCTGTTGCAGACAATCAGAGAGAGCGAATACTGCGCATCCTGTTGCAAAAGTTGCAGCAGCCAAAGCGCCTAGGGATATGCTATGCTTTTTGCATGCGCTTTAAATAGGCTAAGGAATGCAGGATAATACAATATATGTACGTATGTATATATATCATTGTATGATCAGGCATCCCGGCTTATATGTGTAGACTGACAGCTGCCAGCAGCTAAAAAGTTTATCAACTCAATTTTTCTTTCTATGAACTTCTCACTTTTATTTATTTAAACATAATTTGCGAACAACGCAAATTATAAACATCAAATGCAGCATTTTACGTCATAGTTATTAACGTTGCGTTGCTTATAAATAGTTTTCGTTCCCTCATTTTAATATGCTTTATACAACTAACTACGATATAATAAATAGAACGTTAAAATTTTAACGCACTGGTATGCGCACAAAACATAATTTGCACATTTAATTGGCTAAGCGGGAGAAAACTAGCTAGAATAAATAAATATTAAGTTCGGTAAAACTGAAGTTTTCGTACACTTTAAAAGCAACTAAACTTGAACGAAAACTGTAACATCTCTGGCATATATTATTATGACAAGTATGTTCTTTTAGGGTGTATTTTAACATATTTAGACGCATATATGAAACGACCAATGCATAAGACTGCCAAGATTAAAGAAAATAACCAAAGCGGAGATAAGTGGAATGAATGATCGTGTGAACGCAGTTGTCAGTTATTAATATTTTGGTACTTCAAGCCGGATAATTATATTAGTTTTTAATATTTTGGTACTTCGAGCCGGATATTAATATTAACTTTTAATATTTTGTTGCTTCAAGCCTGATATTAATATTTATTATACAATGAGCACTTCGAGCCGGATAGTTATTAATAGTTTGTTGCTTCAAGTCGAATATTGATACATATTAGACGATATTTTGATCTTTTGAGCAGTATATTAATATTACGTATTAATATTTTGGAACTTTTAGCCTGATATTAATATAAGTTATTAATATTTTGGTCATTCGAGCCGAATATTAATACTAGTTATTAATATTTTGGCCCTTCGAGCCGGATACTAATATTAGTTATTAATATTTTGGGCTTAACTTAAGAGTAATTTAGTGTTTAATTTGGTCGTGCACTCTGGTGGAAGCTAAACTATTTTGATCTAATAATTTCCAAAAATACAATTGTATAAATTCTACCCATATTTCTCCTGGGTATAGGAATACTTTCTCAAAATGATCTTAAATTTGTATGGTTTAAAGATGTCAGATATCAGAATTTGTATGTAATGTAACAATGTAACATTCTGAATTCGGTATCTGGAGCATGTTTCCATTTAATATGAAGCGTATAAAAAATAGCCACAACACAGGAAGCAACACTTTCCTTAAGCTAGTGTAAAGGATAAAGCGTGCTAAAGCATTTTCCAGCTTCCGTTTAGTTAGTGCAAACTTTTGTTTAATTTTTGATGTGCTGCGGAATTTGTGCGCATTTTTGTTTATTTTACAGAGAGAAGGAGAACATCCATTCCCATCAACAGCAACAGCATCACCATCAACATCATTTATAAGGTACATAATTGTTTTGTATTTTTGTTATTCTTTGTTAGCGCTGTCAAAATTAAGCGTAAAAAATTTTGCATTTCATTGAAGCACGGAAGGGATAAACTAACACGAACAATGTGCAACAAAATTTACTTTTGTATTTAGTATGTGGAATTTTAATTGGCAGAATAAATAGCATTGCTAATGTAATTCATTGTTTTTTTTTTTAGTTTTAATTAGCAATTTGGATTTTTTACGTTTCATTAAAACTCAGCTAATTTTCTACAATAATAAAAACTTTAATTTAAGTTTCATTTTCATAATTTCATTAATTCTAATTGTGTAACATTAATTTGAAATGCCGCACATAAAACTAATTAAATCAAAATCTTCTTTTTTTTTTTGGAAGAAATTTTATGCAATTTTATTCCGACAGCTTTGGGGTTTTTGTAAGCCCGCAGATTAGCGCATTGAAGAAGAGTTCTGGTTATATTTTTTATTTGATTTTTTGTCCGCACTCAAGGGAGTATTTAGTTTTTTTTATGCGAGCAGTTTATAAATTTTGTTGGAGCTTAAATAAAAGCTTAAAAATAAATAAAATGTTTAACTTTTCATATTTGTATTTGGGTTTTAGTTATGAAAAGTTCTGTGCCACAGGACATATGCGTGTTAATCTGTTGGAATTAGTTGTTGATGCTACTATTTATATAGACAATAAAGTGTCATTTACACAAAACAAAATACTATTATCATTGCAATTTAAATTTGCATAATATCAATTAATATCTTACGGAAATATAAATTTGAAAGCTTATTTGTGCGTTTGTGTATCCCTTACGGCAGGATTTATTGTGCACAGCGATAGTTAAATATATATAGATACAGTTATATAAATATTTTTCTCAATGTTGTTCACAAAAAAAAAGGAAAAACACTTTTACTGTTACACACAAAGCATGTTTTTGCTATGGAGACACGTTTTTCCAGCTTAGCTACTTGTTCTCATCAGTTCGCTGTTCGCAAGTTGCAATTTTTGCTATTTATATCATACTACTCAGGAAAAACGCATTGTGTATCATATGAATTTATATATATCCAAGCATAAACAGTGATCCGAGCTAACTGTAGCTGTTTGTTTTCATTGTTTTCATTAATTTCATTAAGTTTGCTGCCATTTTCAGTGTTTGTTTTCAATTAAGATTCAACGCACAAGAAATTTCAAATCGTAGATATCATCAAGCATCCATCAAGGTGTAACAACAACCACATGGCAAGAAAAGATTGGTATTATGATTTCATGAGGAGGCATACATACACGTAATCGTATGTTCGATTTTTAATCGCGTCAAGACTTTTTGTCGTGAGAACTTTGTGTATCAAATTTTAGCAAACATCGTTCACCATTGGAAGCATGGACAAACCGATCCCGTAAACAATCAGCAAGTTTATCACCTGGAAGACGTAGCGCCGTGCTAGTCAAATTGCTTCACAGAAAAGAGTCATTGCTGCGAATCTTCCATTCGCATATATATTCTTGTATCCTTGCAAGAATATGCAAAGATCATTCATGGCGAATGCATAGGCTACTGCATGACGTAAGCATGACTGATGGTGATGAGCAACGGTGTATTATGGTTGGTATACCACCCAAAGTTGCTGAGCACGAAGAGAGGATCACATCTGAAGTGCCGTCAACATCATCTATACCTCGTACGATTAGTGTCTTTTTGTATTTTGATTGAAATTATTTGACTATGGGCAACCAACCAGTCAAAAACTCGAAAAGAAAGAAAGCCAATGAAAAACTTCGTCTTGACTTCCCTGTGGAAACTTTTTCGAATTTAAAGGAAATAATTTAGCACCAAAGAAATGCACTCCGATTTAAATAAATTATTGAAAAATTGAATAGATGAATTCAACTAAGTAAATCGTTTCATTTTATTGATATTGTATAGTTTTTTCATTTCTAACGGCCATAGTGAACATCAATCATCCAATTTTCTTTTGTCCAAAAATTACACTTTTGGAAAATGGACCAATTTTGTAGTGCTTTTAATTTAAAAATGAATGATTCAAAAGTGTAGATATTGAAGCACTCATGTTATTCCTTTAAACTTGTAACTGTCTCAAAGCCCCCGTAAACTCAAATTGCAGGTCTAGTGTTTTTCAAGAAACCAAATCTTTTTCAACTTTTTTAACTAGCAAACGGAAAATAGGTCAAATGTCAAAATCATATTGTTAAAATGCCGGATTACAAAATTTGAACACGATTTCAAACGGTGCGCTCTCAGAAACTACTTCGAAATAAACGAAGTTTTCAAGTTTTTCGAGTTAACGAGTTCAGAGTTATACTTATAAGTTTGTTATGTGCGAAACCGCGGGTTCCAGCTGGTACATATTTCACATATAACAATCTTTAAATGTGACACACATGTCGTATGCGTAATTTAATTTGAAGGCTTTATTTAAATATGTTTGCAATATGTCACACATATGTTTTACATTTTTGACAATAAAATAAAGCAAAAATAATGATTGGATTTCACATAAACGCACACATTTTTTTCCAATTTCCTATAAAATAAGCCGTTAGCATGTTATTTTGACACAAACGCCTAAAAATATGCAACACAATTGTAAACGCAAAAAATCACAACACACGTTAACAAATTTGTAAAATGTTTTCACCCATTGTTCCAAACAAAAACTTAAAATGGAAATTAAATTTGGAGGAAATTGATAAAAAAAAAAAATGAAATAAAGCAACAAAAACAATTGAAAATATGCCACAATATGTGGTAGCAACAGTTTGAGAAATGTTTGTTGGAGCGAGATGGTGATTCAAAGAGAGGCCACCCATGGGGCGTTTGAGCACATGCCGCTGCTGTTGCTGTTGATGCTGATAAAATGAAGAACGTTTGCTGCTGGTAAACGTTGATATGGGCAAGCGAGCGGAAATTGAAGCAAAATCTTCTACTTGTGTGTGTGTGCGTGTGTGTGTGTGTGTGTGTGTGTGTGTGTGTGTGTGTCTTCTTGTGCGTTTAATAGACCTCACTGCAGAAGCAGTTCTCAGCTCATTGTTGTGCCTTTGATTTGATGTAAGTTTGTCTCGTACTTTAAACTTGGTGTATGAGGGAACCTCTTTTTGATGTTTTGCCTTATTATACCCTACACATAACATAAAATATAATTTTGTCACTAATTTTGTGTTTAAGAAAATGGATAAGAAACTTACCTGTGTAAGTAGAAACTTGTAAAAAAAACTCTATGGTAAAGTTTTTCGACCACATTTTTTAACATTGCTGGCAGTATCTCAGCTATTTCTAGACGAATGTTGGTTGGTAAGTGTTCTGAAGTTTGACGACTATCTACATAAATACGGTTTTTCGAGTAGCCCCACAAAGATTGGCTCTGAATAATATTTTTACAGGTTTTCAATTACAGCGAACAGAGTTTTAACTTGTGCTTTCTACTGTATTTGTCATCTCTTATATTTCTTCTACTTCTTAAGCAGCATTTATATATTTCTTCTTATTTATCCATGCATCTCCATGGCGACTTAAATATAATAGTTTCCAGATACGCCAAATTCTTCAAACTAAGCTCATGCTTACTAAATTTCATAGGAGTAGTAATTAAGATATAACGAAATCTAAGAAATATATGATATTTCCATTATTCTAGACGAATCTAGTTTATTGCTTTCGATCTATTTTCAAATACAGTTCTTAATTGAATGTTAGGCTTGTAGGTTTCACATGCTCGTAGGTTGAACACTCCAAAATTTCGTATAAAGCGCTAACTATGTTCAACCTACAAGTTACTTCTCTACATATGAGAAACTTATAAATTCTAAGTAAGTTTTCGCAATTTGTGAAGTGCATTAAAGCTTCGACGTAGGCAAAAAAGCAACTTTTTTCTTTTTCCATATTGTAATTTTGTTTTGTTAGTTTCCTGAAGTTTGACACTGCCTGCTTAAATATTTGTGTAAAATGGTTAAATGTGATTTCTTTTTTGTTTTGTCTCCAGACACAATACACCTTCATGTAAACCGGCGACGATGAGGACAACATTATGTGCCTAGTGGGCACATAAAAATGCCAACTGGAAGGCAGCAGCTTTGCTTTGTTGTCGGTTTTTTGTTGTTGTAGTTTTTTTTTTTGGTTCTTAAATTGTCAATTTTTGCATGTTTACAACTCGCATAAAAACCAAAGGCAGCTGATGATGGTGCAGAGACTGAACCGATTCAATGGAGTGCGATGTATACTAAGTATAGAAGCGGAAGTAAGCAGGCAGCATGCACAGCATGTGTTTTTTTTTAACATCGTTCATTTATACACGTAGATGGAGAAGCTTCTCCAATTTTTCTGTGCGCTGTGCCTGTGCTTTATGAGTATTACATAATGGCGGCAAAGGAGGCGTTGCGGTTGTCGTCGTTCACTTCCTGTTGATTGTAGTGTTTATGATGTATGCACATACATATTTAACGTGTACAAAATTTTGTCGTTACCCAAAATTGTGCTGCAGCTTTTGGGTTGTATCAATGGCCCAAATAGTAGCTTATATTAGTTTTTTATATACGAGGGCACTTTGTTAAGACAGTGACTTTTTGCATTTCGAATTATATTGACTTGAGCGTCGTCCCTGAAGTACCTAATCGACATTATTAAGTTTGTGTTTGACAGCCTTTGAAAGCAGACATGAAAGGCAGACAGACGGACAGAAAGCAGGTCGGTGCCGAAATTGAACTCAAAAGTAAACGTTTGCTAACTTCGAATTAGTGTTTGACGTTGGTTATTGTCTTAAGGTTCTGCGTCGTTTTATGCACGTACATAAAATATGAATCCATTAATGCTGCAGATTGCTTAAAATTTTAAAAAAGTCACTGACTTATCAAATTACCCTCGTAGATACGTTGTGTGCTTTGCAGTAGAAAATCATGCTGCTGACATTTATTTTTGCTATTTATTGCCATTTTCATTTTATTTTTGAAAATATTATCTTGTCACATAATTATACAGCCATATAACAGGTTATGAAATTATTATAATCTGCAGTTTGCATATTGTGTTTATGCTGTGTGCTGCAATTATTTCAAAGCTTTTAATGTTTGCTAATCCTTTTAAATTGATAGGCCACTCAAATTGTGTTCGTCGATGCTGTAGTAAGTTTAAAAATATGTTTGCTTTTAATGTGACATTTTCGATTATGGAACATTTAAGCAGTTTGCTTTCATCTATGAGAAATTACAAAAAATAAAATTGCTTTTAACTTTTTGGCTAATTTTTCTACAAAGCGTATCTCTAGAAACGAACCCTCTTGAATGCCAAATATTTGAAATTTTAAACTCAAAAGTTTTTCTAGTTGAAGCAAACAAATCTGCTTGCCATACTTTTGGGCATACAAAAAGGCAAAAGAGCTAACATGTGTATTCTTTTTTATACACTACACACATAGTCTATTGAAGAATATTTAAAATTTGATTGGAAAGTTTGTAACGCAGTGAAATAGCTGTACGTCTTTTCATATATGTAGGTTTGTCTGTCTATTTGACTCTAAACCAGAGATGTGCTGCCTACTGTGGCAAAACACTCTTCGGTTACTCACAGAGATACGAATTAGTGCTGTCCGAAGTCAGCTCATTAGACAGAAGCGATTGAATGAGAGAGTAATGAGACATAGGGGCGAACTTGCTTGACGAATGCTCACACACGCACACAGGTTGACCATAAAGAGAAAATCGTGCGTGTTCCGTTATTGCGTTCTAATACTGTTTAAAACTTACAAGCGTTTATAATTTACAACAAGTTTTAATAGTTCAAAAGCGGCAGTATACTTCCAACAATTTTCCTAACGTATGTTGTCGCCTCAATAAAGGTGTTCACAACGTGAACAAATCTTCGGGATCGAACAATAACCCCGCGAAATTTATTCTCTCTTTGACTACTGTCAATTTCTGGACAATTGAATCTGCCACTCACTACAAACCTCAAAGAAGGCACCATAAATAAGCATTATGATTATCGGCAAAAGTCTATCTGAAGTCCTTGAAACACACCAGACAGCTGAATTCAAACCAAAAAAGCAATTACAGAAGGGAAAGTAAAAGCAGAAGTGCTCCAGTCCGTACGTTCCTGGAGCAAATCAAACGAATTGCATAAGACAAAAATAGTTTTAACCTATTTATTGTAGTGCTATGTTCCTTATAGAAATTTTAAAAGAAAATATATTAATATATAACTGCATAAACATAAATTGGATCGTACCATTTAAGCGTTTTGAATTATATTATGTTAAAACTTAATATTTTACTTAATTTTTAAAATAGAGTAACACTTATAATTCACAAATGGTTTTTACATATTCTTTACTAATGTTATTACTTATTTTTCTTGTTTATTTTTACTATTTGATTTTCTAATTTCAAGCATTTATTTTACTTAAATAAATTTGATTAATAATTAATATCCAATCAATTTCAGTTGAAAATTGTTTATCGGGTGTTTAATAAGTAACAGCGTTTGTTTATGAAAATATAAGTATTTTACATAAGTCGCGTTTGACTGTAGCGTATTATAGCTAATTCTTTTAGCTTCAGTTGTTATAGCTTCGATTTCAATCTATTTAAGTTTTTCCATATAACCACTCACCGCTACTCAGCACTCACCTCTTTTACACTTTATATACCAACATACCATATATGCGTTCCATACTATTTTCATGACCTTTACTACTACATACGTTGATTTTTAATTTAATTTCCTAAAAATGTTTGCCTCTTTTTAACCAAGTGGGTGTCTTTTTTGTGCTATTTGAGCTACGTTTCATAGAAAAGCTTGTGCGCTTGAAAAGCATAAAAATATATACATTTTCTGTGTATTTCCGGTTTATTTTGTTGTTGTTGTTGTTGTTTTTTTTTTTTTTTTTTTTTGAAACCGAATTTCAGCGGTTTTTGCTTTGGTTACAAAAAAGGAAGAAAAACTTCCCAACGATGAAACGTCCAAACGAACGCAAGCAATTAATTCAATTTGTCAGAAAATTTTTGAGGAAACAATTTGTGGCTTATTTTCGGTAAATAAAGTTAAGGTGGTTTTATGTTTAGATGGCGAAAAGTGCAGAAGAAAATTTATTGTACAATGTTTGAAATTAATTGAAAGGGTTCTGCTTTGTTTGAAGTTACCAGAAAAGTTTTTAAAATACCGCATTTTTGTGAGGTTTATATTGTTCAATGGTTTGTTATAGAAGTTTGTTAAATAGATGTTTTAATAGCAAATCTTTTAAGTTGACAAATAGAAGTTCTCGTTTCATCTCCAAGATCTAACATTAAACATTTTTAGAGATTCGCATTTTACAAGATTATTGAACTAGCTATCTTCGTTTTTCCTTACACTGGCATGATTCTTAAATCAGCTTGTGCAATGAATGACAGCTTGTACAGCTTAGCGTTTCTAAGGCGACACTATGTGAAAAATCGCAACTGTGTCGATTTTATAAGTAAAATATTAATACAACTGAAATATTCCAGCTGATGAGCCACACATAAATCGGATTTATTCCTTAGTGATGTTGGAGTATGGTGAGCCAAGCGAAGTCTTGAGCACGGTGAAGATCTGAAAATATTTTTGGTGCTGTTTGGTCACATTCACTCATCCTGAGAATAATGGTCGTTCGGAATGCACGATTGTAAGGAAAAATCTAATGAGAGAATGTCATTTAAATAGTAGCTGTAGCAGTTGCTAGGCACCTGATGATTCAATGCATTTCAATAGGTTGTCAAGCTTTACTGCGTAGGTAGCAGCTAGAAAGTTTTCTGTAAGTAGACTCACCAGTGTATCGCAGTCATTTCTGTGGTGAGATAGGACTTAGATAGTATGTTTGTTGCATGTAGTTTGGCACATAATTTTTTGAGATTATTAAGATCGCTCTGTATCATAAAACCAGCTAGTTTTTGGAGACTTCTATTTTGGATGGTTGAGCACATACTTTATATGTTCCGACAATAGTATGGCTGCATCTTCGTTACCATATATCTAGTTATTTAGACATCTCGTTACCATATATCGTACTTTCGTATGGCCAGGCACCCAGTAGATACTCTTGGAAGTGTTAAGTGTAGCTAAAGCCTCTCTGGCAAATGTGCATAGCACTCTTTGTTTTAGGCCTAATTCTGCAACCTTCCATATAGCAGAGATCTCCATCTGGAAAAAGATTGTATAGAGGTGTGAATAAAATGTATCTGTATAATTTGTTACATAAAGACATTGAATACCCTTTGAATATTCTAAGTGTTCAGCTCGCATTCAATGCTTATTTCTCTGTTTACAGTTACTTTACAAAAACAAGAAAGAATGTTGCAGTCAAGTGAGATCGCCTTCAAGATACTCTGCAAATCGTCTAAAACTAGTTATTTGAACTAATAATTTGTATGGGGTCTATATTCTGATCAGGACCTATGTGAGATATTTTATAATTATGGTCGTAAGATACTCCAAATTTGGAATTTCTAGCTTTATAACCAACAAAAACAACAAATTTGCATACAAAATATCAAAAATGGTGGCAAGTACTATGTATGGAGTGTTACCCCTTTTAGTTGGGTTGGCATGTTCTTTTAATGCACATTGATGATGGAATATAAGAGTTTAAATATACACACTTGAAGGCTCTATCTCCGATATCAACGTTCAAACAGACGGCCAGATAGACGGACATATCTATATCGACTCAGATTTTGTTGTTGATGAAGAATATATGTGCTTACTTCATAAGCCTCCTATTGGCAGTTACATACATTGGCATAAAGTTAGTATACCCTTTTAGCCTATAAATATACAATAAGTTCAATGAAAAATGTATCTAAAATAAATATACTTACAACTTTAATTGAAGTTTTAAAAAAATATTTACATTTTTCAACTTTGTTGATTGGGTAAACTCTGTCCATAAATATCTTCGACAGTCAAGCGTGTTATTCTTATGGCTTCTGCTATATGTATTTAAACTAACTAACACTCAATGCTTCTCCAAAAATAAGGTTGAGTATCGATTAAAAATATTTTGAATTAAGCTGCTCGATTTTAGTTTCAATTAGTTTAATCAAACATCAACAATACTTCAGAGTCTCTCCAATAATCTCAGTTTAATACTGTCTGTCTGACCATAATTTCATTTTGTGAAGTGTATTTTCACATTTTAATTCAAAGTACGTCACAAGAAGTCCCAGCTTCTGTTCATTATTACAAGTAAAAGCGCAAAACAAATATTTTTTTGATAAATTTCGAGATATAATTTTGTTTTGCATGATGGTTGAACGCATATCTAAGTGAAGAGCAAAACTCTTGAACTCCCTAGTTGTTTGCTTACTTAACATGTTAGAACAAGTGCAGCTGTTGCTTGTATTTCTGTTCTTGACTGCTTGCTTCTCTGCATTTATGTACATGCTTCAAGTATGCGTATAATTTAAAGTGCATAAGCGGATTACAAACAACGTTGGAGACGGCAGCAGCAGTACCAAGGACTATACTGTCAATGTCCTTTGCACTGTGCAATCTGTTGTCTGCCACTGAGCAATAGTATAGCCGACATTAAAAATATTATATACCACAGTCATTTTTCAAACACTTGAAACAACGCTCAAGCGGCTATTACTCACAGCATTATTAGGCTGCTGATGCCGATGCTGTTGCTACGAACTCCAATCTCACTTAAAGATTTTGTATGTGTACTGAAAAAGGAATGGAAGGCAGGCTGTATACTTTGACAATTTTTGCAATATTCTTCTGACGCTTACGGCTGAACATATTAATTTGCCATTAAGTTTTATGTGCATCCAACACTCAACATCAACATCGTATCACATTGCTCTGCTACAAAGAGTGCTGTCAATCAAATGAAATCTGTCATAACAATATTTTGCACTTCGTCTTTATTGCCGGGAAAAAATTCTTGTACAGTTTTCGTCGCTTAAGTTTTTCCAGTCTATAGTGTACGAGAGAAATTCTAAAAGTTTTTAGGGAAGTGAAGATTGTAGTTTTATCGGAGATATACGAACTATATGTGAACACTCTCGAAGTACACCAAAGATTCGATTACTTATGGTATGGAAATAGTATTGAGCAATATTTAACTGAAAAATCATTGGTAGTGAATAGGCCTGCAGGTTGCCACTACTGCTGTATTTCGACCCCAAAAGAAAAGTTGTCACTTTTAATCGAATTCTAGAGAGGACTGACGCCATAACACAGTGTTTGCTGAACAAAATGTGAAATATTATTTCTTAAAAATTTAACTAAATAAAATTGTAAAATTTTTCTCCTGTGCTCATTGCTCATTGCAAATTTTTATCAATAATTCAAAATAAATATTTGTGCTGCGTTGCTTTTTTCATTATTCTCACAAAATTCCAAACATATCACGAACTAGCCATTTTTTTTTCATGCATATTGCAAAATAGCAACAAAATGTAGGTTGGCACATTTGTTGACTTGCAGGTTGCCCTCTCTCTCACTCTCTTACTCTCTCTCTCTCTCTCTCTCTCTCTCTCACTCTCTCTCTCTCTCTCTCTATTTTGTGTGATGTTTATGTGCTTCAGTGTATGAATTGTGATTCCGATGAGGAATTATACCATACTATTTTATAAAATTGATTTTTAATTTGACCTACAAATTTTATGTGCACAGCCACTGTGCTTTTTCTACATTTTTAGCAAGCGGTGGTATCCTACAAGGGGTCGAGTTTAAATATTTTTGATATTTTCTGGAAAGTTTTTACTTTTTGAGAGTTGAAATGATTTCTAGCGCAGGATTGTGACTTTTTACTTCCCCTTTCCAACGTAAGTTATATGTCAACAGTACGTGAATTTTACAAAAGTTGTGATTAAAACAGCTAAGGGGAGGCAACCTGCAAAAAAATGGCCTAGCAGTTATTACTGGATATTATAAATATCGTTGATTGAGTAGCAGTTCTTTACATGACGCAAACATGTTGTATGTGAGAGAAAAAGAGAGAGGAACAAAATAAATGTGTGCGCGTAGTATTTCTTGTGACGCTTGTGCATGTGTTTTTTTTTTCAAATTCATATTTTCGATGTGTTAGTGAAAATTGTTGACTCTTTTTACAAAAAAAGTATTCAAGCGACTATTTATACATAGATATTTTTGCAATACTGAACTACTTATTGAGGAAACTGATTCAAGTTCCGATTGTTTCTTGCATACAAAAGTTGTATCTTAAATCTTTAAAAAATACCCTCGGAGAATCTCAAACTGCAAAGTGTAAATGAAAGTTTGTCTATAGTACATTGAGTGGAGAAGTAGAAAAGTATAATAATAATAAGTTTTTGTTTTTTCGTTATTTTTCAACGCCATTAAAACTGTCAACAATTTCAAGTGACACTTGCAGCTGCTGTTCTACTCTAACGTACACTTCTATTTCTCCTTCAACTTCCGCTGCACTATTTCTTGCATAGTGCCACATTTTGTTGAGACTCCTTTTTCGTCGTTTTTTTTTGTTTTTTTTTTTGTATATCCTGCTGTGTTGCATTGTTGCTTTGCAATTTATGTTGCAGAAGATGAATGATGATCACCATGAGCAACGTCATCGTCTGTGGCATGTTTTAAAGCTTAGCGTTAAATTGAGGTTAAACAAGAAATATAGTATTTCTCTGTGAATTAGAGTGTGGTAGAAATTTGTTGCTATTTTTTAGTTATGCTCATAAATCTGTATGTATTTGTCATACAGGCTCAAAAAGCAATTGTTGCCAACTAAGCTCACACACACCAAATTAACCGCATATGTTAAGTAAATAAGCTGTCCCAAATATAAGCAAATTTATTACAATTTCGTGTTAAGCCATGTTCTTCATACTATTCAAAATGAAGCATATGACAGCTGTCATACAAAATAAAATCCGGCATGTCAAAATATTGACATGTGCTGTGTCAAACGTTTTACAAATAATCAAATATATACTATACCACATTAAAATATATTATTAACAGGACATAACATTCAGCTGTGTATTTTTTTTAGACACTTGAATGAGAAAATTTGTAATGTTTTTTAATACAGCAATGCAGTTGAACCAGTTTTGAATAACCAGTGTACACTGCTACTCGTATATGATTACTTTTTGTCGCTTTGCTTATGGCCGATGGCTGATATACAATCACTAAACAACACTTGAACAAAGTAATTAAACTAATTGCGAATGAGAAACTGTCATTTAAAACTGAAAAGCGCTTATAGTTCGCAACAAGTTTTAACCTGTTCATGTACGATAGTAAGTTTCGCAGCGTTATGCTACGTTTAATGTATATTGTCTTCTAAACTAAGCAAGTTAACGCTCTTGCTCTCGCTTTCATTGTAACATGGTGTTACTATAATTGGTACATAAACATAAATAAAAATCATGTCGTATTGCTGTCTAATTTTTCTTCAATAGCAGCACATTAAAAATCAATCCAATAAAACTAAATCTACATATTTTATTTTTTACATTATGCTAAAAATTGCGCTTTTAGGAAATCTATTAGAAGCCAGTTATCCTTTCAACTTATTTACCTACTAACATGCGCATAAATTTTCGTACACAATTGAATCTATTTTTTTTTTGTTTTTTTTTTTTGTTTGTGGGCCAAAATGAAAGCAATTCGAAAGTGTACGAAATAAATAGTGAAGTGAAAAATGTACTGTGTGGGTTGGTGCTACTAAGAATTGATTTTTTTCATTCGTTAAAAAGGCAATTCTGAAAAAAAAGGAAAAATCGCCAAGAGCGCGCCTTTAACTTCCGCACGAACTTGCTTGTAGTATTACAAAGGATATTTGTTCAGCTTTTCGGCTAGCAAGCAAGCGTACCACAAGCACTTAGACTTTGAGTACAACATAATTTTAGGTATTTTATGTATTTAGGCGTTTCAACCATCGAGTGGCGCAGCTATTAGGCTTAATTTTAATGTTTACTAAGCGTTTAATGAAAATGTTTATGATGTCGACGGCCTGGTCCTCGTCCTTGTACTTATTATAGTGTGTACACTGCGTATATGTTATAGGAAAATTATAGTGTTGAGTGGCAAATATTATTAGCGGTTTATATACATATACGTATGGTCTGCTGTTTCGTTTTGATAATGTTAAGTGCATTTTAGTGGAAATTATGATTTTATGGTCAGTAATTGTCGTATTGATGTGGCTTTATTGAATTATGTTATGTGCACATACATATTTAGTCGATTTGGTTTGGTTTTAGACTGCTTCTAATAAGATTTGAACTGAAATTTGTCATAACATAAATTAATAAGTGTATTAAAAGGGTAGCTATGATATAATATTACATTTGGGCAGCTGTATATATTTGTATTTCAAGATATGTGTTTTGTACTCTTAAATCCTTAGACTTATTGCAGCCTGACTTTAAATTAATTCACATAACTATTCATTCCACTCCATTTAGCAGAATGCTTTTTACAAATTACCATCGTCTCTTTTTAACTAGCCTTTTTGAAATAATTGTAAAGTTTTAGGTCCTCTTTCGACTAAAATTCTCAGATCTAAGCTACATTCAGACTACGGAAAATTATTGGCAAAAGGGCCAACTATGTTCAACCTACAAAGCTTTAAACTACTAGTGAAAACATCTGTCTTGACAGCTTTCAGAAACTTGGTAGCACTTGCAAGTAGAACATATGTTTTAACGAAGTGAGCACACATTTTGAAACTAACAAATAACGATTTGTGACAAAGAAGAAACATTTTCCTTTTCACATTTCTTTTTCCTAAACTCATTCTTACGGTCGTGAGTACCCTTTATAGCATGAGTGATTTGCAGAATATGTGCAAATCGTAAGTGTAGGCATTTTTAAGAAATATTTTAACAAATAAAACTACAAGTAAATATGAAGAATTTTTCTAATATTTGCATTGATTGCGCGCAATTGTCATTTAAAGTTGAATAACACATCTCACTGATTTTACTCCTTTCAATGCTCCAGCAATACCTTCCTTCATCACTTCAACAATTCGTCATGCTACAAACGTTCCAAAGACATAAAACTAATGTAAAATTTATGAACAAATTTCCATCGAAGATTTTCGCTTTTCGCATACAGTAAACAGTAAAATTTTCCAAGTGATGCTCACATGTGGCAGACACACAAATCGGAAGCTCATACCTAATACCTATCTATATACACATTATAACGAAAACTAACGAGAATACTAGATTGCATATTGATTTGTTTGTCAAGAGTCTCAAATTGTCTGCATATCCTTCTATCCATGTACATACAGTATATATATATCTTGGCTGTCTAACTCACACTTACAAAATTTTATTGTGTATAGATATAATTCTATCCGTATTGAAATTGTATTTGTACTACTTGATTTTATTGACAATTTTGGTTGAATTTTGATTGTGTTGATTTAGTATGAAATGTTTTGAAACGAATGTTTCCGTTTTAAGCGGATATTAAATTATGGTTTAAAAGTTTTAATTTCAATTTCAAAAGGTTTTATCTATCTTTATGTGTTTGTGTACGAGGGTTGCCTTTAATACTGTGCTGTGCGCCTAGTAATGAAAAAATAGTTAAATATTCAACATGAAGCTTAATACTCTATTGCATGCGTTTGAACACATTTTCGAAGCACTTTTGCTACCCAGAATTGGGTATCTCCAAAACGAGCTGTTTAAAGGGTTCAACAGCTACTTCAGGTGTTGAAAAACATTGAACTCGTTATTTACTTTGATGTGCGGGAGCAAAAAGAAGTCATTGCATGCCAAGTCAGTGCTGTAAGGCGAATGAGCCATCAATTCTCGCATTATCACGGTGTAGAATGATCCATCTTCGACGGTTGGTTTTCCTTAATTTTCCGAAAACTTCTAGTAAAGAAATGGCTATGTACCATTCAGTACCGTCCTACTCTTCACTAATGGTACTGCTACGACATGACCAGTTTGCTAATATGCAATGCAACCCTCGTATATGAAATTCATATTTACATAATGCAATCTCTTTTTACGGCTTTCAACTTCTTTTGTTGTATATTGAGAGAACACAATGAGCTGCGCGCCTTTATTTCTTCTTCACATATTTAATAAACAAATAAAATCCATAAAGACTGGCATTAAATGACGCACAAGGCTTTGTTTGCCCCGTGCATTGTGTATTATCCCGACGCGGTCATACATGCTGCCCGGTTCACATTTAATATCAATTTCAACACGAATTGAAAACAAAGGCACAGAATAAACATTCATATTAATTGATTGAAGTGCGGTGCTACAGTGGAATTGTTTGTGCGGTGATATTTTCAATTCAATAAATGATATTTTCAATGAAAATTCATACATTCATACATACATACAACTCATATTCATATAAACAGGCGTACACCGCCATAGCGTGCGTCATTCATTTCCGGCGGCCATTGTCTTTGATTTAAGCCATTTGCTTTCAGAATGATAGTATATAAAGGGTTGTTCAATAAGTATTTTCGCGCTTTGATAGCTTCAGGTGGCAACGCTGTCACTCTTCGACGTTTGTGTTCGCTGATTGAGCTCTGAAGCAGTTGGAAACGGATCCAAATTTTGACGAAAAAGTCATGACAACACATTTTTGGTCGAACGGCTTCATGAACATGCAAAGAAGTAATCCATAACAGTATCAATAGCACCCATTACATCCGGAGAAACTTACTGTTTGGTGTGGATTTTGGTCAGGCGGTGTCATTGTGTCATACATTTTCCGCAAGGAGAGCGGCCATAGTCATACAAAATTGGTTTCCCCGGATCGAGACCATTTCAACAATATAATTTGTACTTTAATCCATTTTATTCAACTTTAAAGTTGCGACACGCTTTATGGAAAACCCTTTTATGTAAAATTGTACACTGAAAATGAAAGCTTTATTAAAAATTCATTGTTAATTCACTTTGGTTTATTATTTTGTGTCACGTTTGGTATTTGACGACGTGACGTACTCCTTTTTTTTATTTAATTAACACATGTCAAATAATAGGGGTTCATTTTTAATACACAACCTAAACGATTGAAGTATGGGGTTTTCATTTTTAATCTCAAATAATTGGTTTAATAATTATTTAAATACGGAATAAAAGAAGATACATAGAAATTTCGCTGCACAAATTCCATCAATATCATAGCAACAGCATTAAATAAAAGTATGCGCAGTGGATAGCAGCAAAACTTTTTCAATTTAGATTTATAAGCACGCTGTATGCATTCGTTGAAGTAACTTTAATTCCAAACAATTTTCAAACCCACTCGACAGTTTCGTCCTTCTCGGTTTGTAGTAGAGATCCAGTTTTCTACTTTATGCAGCTTTTGCGGTTTTTTTTTTTTTGTAATGACACCCTTTGCATCCTAACTCCCATTAACTTTGTCTTCTGAATTTGATGCAAACTATAAACATGCGATAATTTATAAAGTCTTCAACGAACAAAAAAAAGAAAACATCTTTTTCATTTTTAATAGACTTTAGCTTAAGCTCAGTTTAAAAGAAGGAGTGCGGCATGACATGAAGAAACATTGCGAATATCGTTAGTTTACAATAATGTTGGTGTTTCAATGGGGTGACCAGACGTCCGCGTTGACGGGCATATGTTCTATGTTATGCTTCGTCAGTGACATATCGAATTTAAAAACGGAACTGGTTCGTCACTTGCGTACTGGCGGAAGGTAAGTGGCTGGTTTCTTGGGACTGGTGCGTGGTTGCCAGACGCGGCTGCAACGTCGCACCGGTCGGTCCTTTTCAATGACATCTAGAGAGAGAAGAGAGCACCATGTCGTTGCTGTTTTTTCTCTGATGTCAAAGGCGGGTTCAGATTCATTCCGCAAAGAGAACAACACATGTATGTGTTGTTGCTTGCTCTGATTTTTCACTCAACACCACCAGCTGAACAGCAGAAACGGGAAACTTGCGAAACGGGACTGACAAAGTCAATAATCACCAGTGGTCGGTGAATTTACTAGTTCTTAGGGGCTCAAATAAATTTTTTAAGACAGTTCCTTCTTTTGTGTATTTCAATTTAGTTTATTAAATCGTAAGCTGCTTCTGCAAATATCAGCTTCTCCCAACTCCAACAACGAGTAGGTTTTTTCCCTCCTCAATTTTTTGTCCTTAATTCAGCTCTTTGGCATTTGTGTTCAGAGAGCTTGCAATTTGAGTTGCTATAATTCTAAAAATTTCTAAAAAAAAAAAAGGAAAATATCGTTGACAAAGGCCAAAGCCACAACTCGACACGATGGTATTGCCATATAAACAACAGCAACTGACAACAGTCAGACAGTGCGGCAGGCAGTTAGGCAGAAGTTGAGTCATGCACTAGTCGAAGCTTCTCCATTTTGCACTAGAAGACAACATGTGGTCCACACTAGGCCACCACAACATGCGAAAGTTTACTTGTAAAGTATTTCCGAAACCAAGCGAGACTCAACAACGACGTCAAGTAAAGTCAGTGTTTAAATTCTTTTTAATGCAATTTTATTTATTTGGTTGAATTTACAAAATTTTTGCAACTCTTAGCATAGGCACGTCGTCATCGCTCATGCTTGGCATGTAGTAAGTCTCCCTGCCATTTCCTATACTCCAGAAATGTGCAAATTCACAACAGTGCAGCATGATCAGCGTTTATATTTGAAATGCCTGCAGCAGTGTAGACATTAGATAGGATTAAAGGATGTACTATGTCGTCGGTGAGTTTATATGGCAAATGCAGAATAAACTGCAAGCGGACTTGCTCCATCTAAAACGCTTTCACCTCACATTTCTGCATACCAGCAGTGTTTTGACTTAGTCTGACAGCAACACATCACTTTCGAAATTGTTTCGACTTAGTTTATTTTGTAAACATTTTGTTCGTAGCTTCATTTGTTGTTCATTTCCCCCCTTTTTTTGTGGAGTGCACTCTAGTGAAAGTGCTTTCATTCTAAACAATTTGAAATATTTTTTCATATAAATACCTGTACCCGGGGCTTAGCTATGTAGCTTAAAATCAATTTCAATTATGTAAAAGTTGCATTTTCCATCTTTAGTCTTCACTGAAAAGTTCATTTAATTTATTGTGTCCTTCATCATTTGTTGAGTTTGCTCTTCTACTCGAGTGCACTTCAATGTCAATTATTTTGTAATTTGAGCGATGTTGTGCATAATGTATTTATTATGGAGCATATGTATTGTATGTCTGAGCATATATGTACGATAAAACATTTGTAATTCTATAAGCTATTGTATGAGTATTTTTTTTCAATAATATTGTTCTGTTTGTAAAATATCTCATTGGTTAATTGTTTAGTGAAGCTCTTTAATGGTATCATTGATAAAATGCTTACAAATGAGTTACTCACAATATTATCCATCGCTAGCCACAACTTTTTCCCATCTTTCGTGCAGTATACGAATTCCACGTTAATAGAACGACTCTTGTTGACATAACTCAATTCTTGCATTCGTCTTGATTTCGGAAGTGTTGGACAGACGAAGCAATGTCTCGAGAATACGGCGTGTGGAGTAAAGCTTTCCATTTCGGCGTTTCCATGTATGTTTTTATCTCTTCTCCAACATTTGGTCGAGCATTGTCGTGCTACAATATCACTTCATCGTGCCTCTGTTCCAGTAGTGCGCGTTTATACTTCAATGTTCGGCTCAAACGTATCAATCGGTAGCTATCTCCTTAGCTGATCTAGAGCAAATATAGAGCATCAGCTTGGAACCATGGATATTCAGCTAGCCATCAATGTTGATCTGTGACCGTGGTAAACTCATGGTTTTTTACACTTTCGATTATCGTAATGAAAGCATTTTTCGCTATTAGTTATAATACTATGAAGAAAACTCTTTCTTTGGATTAAAGGATGTACTATGGCGAGCCATTAGAGCAGTTGTTCACATGCCAAACAAACGCGTGCAAGTTGTATCAAGCGCATGTAAACGGCGTGAAATTGTCTGGCGAGTAAGTCCCAATGATTTCGTGACTTTATCTTAGGTTTGACATGAATCTTCGTCAAGCAATGCCTTCAATTCTTTATTTCCATACTTTTTCGGTGAGACTGCCGCATCGAAATTGGTACTTTTTAATGGTCTAAACAAAAACTCTAATCTTTTTAATCGATTGGGTATAGTCACCATAAGTTTCCAATAGCGTTCGGTGGTTCGAACTTTTCTTCGAAGTAACACGAAAAGTAATACTTTCCGAAATGCTCTTTTGTTATAACGAAATTCGACATATTCAACGCTCACAACATATATGTTTATTCACAACATATACTTAGGCAGAGCAACACGTACTAAAAATGAAAGTCGCGTATTGTCGTATTTGTTTTTAACTATTAACGCGTTGTAAATCATCCCAAATTGGTTATAAACTTGATCTGCGTACATATTTCCTTCTATTTTTTGCTTCTACAAACTATTTTTCAAAATAAGCTAATACATTTTTGAAGCGAATCAAGGCTTACTATAAACTATAACGACAATATATCGGCATATCTTCATAACGAATGAGTTAGCCAGAATCAACTAGTAAGACAAACTCGTAAGACAAAAGCAACGTGTAAGACAACGACAGTTTCACGTGAAGAGCAAGCATAATATAGAAATCAATATGACGTGTACTCGGTGCGTGAATGCGGTTAAAAATAGTTGATTTTAGTAACAAACTGTACTGAATACTATCTAACAACTAACACAGCTGTCTTCACTGACAATTTAATTGCCATCTAACGACAATTTTATGTATTTTTCAACGCAAATAGACAACTACTCAACCTATCTAATATTATATGGGTAAGAAGGTGCTAAAACCGCAAAGTGAAGTTGCACTTTCTCACACGTTTTGTGGTTGTATGTATATGGAAATTGAAGTACATAGTTTTAGGAAAAGTACACGCATCGGTGGTTTTTGCAAACGCGCTTCGCTTGAAATACATACTTCTATATTGATATCAAATTGTAAATTTATTAAATTGCATTGCGCAATTGCTTAAAGCTGCTTTGTATAGCTATGTATAAAGTTACCTATGTATGTATATGTATCTACAATTTGTGCTCTTAGCATTCTTGTTACTTGTCATCATACATATTTATGAGTTTGTATGTGTACTTATGTATCTGTACAACAATAACACGAACAAACCAAAAGGACAGCTTTTGATGCTTGTAATTGAACAAACATTATCATACAGCAGCAGGAGTACCAGAACCAAAACCATGGACCATGGACCTATACAGTCGGTTCAGTTAACTTGACTTAATGAGCACTACGCTGTGGTCTTAGTTGCATTGCATGTTTGTGGGTGTTTTGGCGTTTCAAGTAGGCGTTCCGTTGGCATGATTGTATAATGTGGTTTGGTTTGGCTTACTTGTGTTGTGCATTGGTTGTCATTAAGTTGGCTTCGCGTTGTTCTGTACATGAGTTCGTGTTCTAATAAAAGTTGCCATAGCTATTAAACACTCATTGATAATGACTTCCTTTAGATGTTATGTATTTGTATGTAGTAAGTATTTACATTACTTCAGTTATACTTATAAGTATTTATTTAAACATAGCTATGTGTGTGTGGGTTTGTAAATACTTTACTATGTCATTTGAAGTCATTTATTGCGTTAGTTCATTGCACTTGCGTCGCAAACATAAGCTGCACGTATTTAATGAAAATTTAATGTTGTACGTGGCGTATAGTAAGTTTATTAGACGATATATGTATGTGATTAATATTAAGAGGGGCAGTAGCATTAAGACGGAGATTTTGTTAGGCAGTAACATACCTACATACGAGTAAATTACTCTATAGATAGTCTTGGTTATGTCTTAAGTCATTTCCATTTTCATAATGTACGTTATTGTATAGAAAATAGTTCTATCAATAACATTCTATCAATTCTCCACACACAGCTGATCATACGAAACGAATGCGTTAGTCAAAATTAACTAGTAAGACAAAGCAACGAGTACGACAAAGCAACGAGATTGACATCGCAGCGAATAAGACAAATTAGTAAGGCAAAAACAACGAGTAAGACAACGCAACGAGTAAGATAATGAAACGAGCAAAACAACGAAACACGCAAGATATCGAAACGGGTAAGGCAACACAACGATTAAAATAATACAGTAGAGCAACTCACCTTATAAAATCCAACTAGTAAAGATTGGACAAATAACGATTGGACATTTATTTTTATTTAATTGAATATTTTAATTTTGTGTGACGAGAAACTGTGCGAAGTTCGTAATAAACTACATAACCAGAAGGCAGAAGTAACTATACAACTACTTTTTTGCTGCTACTTATTTAGTAATCATGTAAAGGCACTCTGTTCATCCCACATGTTTCATTCCATACCATACCAACCCTTTCCGTATCGTTTCTTAACTTTAGTTTTGCAATAAGAACAGTATAAATTCCTAAGCTTACGACTACTTCAAAACAAATCCAAAATTAATTTATTAAAGTATCTTATAAAATTGCTGACGGCTGAACAACAACAACAACAACAACACACAAACTAAATACCTAAACAATACTTGTAATTATTGAAACAAGCAGATAATCAAATTAAAAATGTATGATTGTGTCTCAAAAGACAAAACTCACAACACGAAATTTAATTTTCATTTGCCGTCAGGCAATGTTCAACTAAATAGTAAATTACAAAATTTGCAACTTTTAATTAAAATTGATGACTAATTACGATGGCAGCAAAATGAAGCAACAGAAGAAGATTCCAACATGGATGGGATGCCTTAAACTAAATCGAATTTTGTCAAAGAAATTGCGCACAATCTTAATTATGCAGAAAGTTTTGAAGCAATTTTCGAAAATCATCAAAACCAACATTACCAACAACGATAATCTCGCTTTGTGCTACTTGTATAGCATGTAAAATCTTCTCCATGAAGCTTTAATGGATGAGAATGAATGTAGCAACACATGAATATGAGGGAAAAAAAAAACATGAGTGCTAAGAAGAGAAGCAGCAGGCAGTGAAACATTAACCATTTGAAGCATGTTTTTGTAAGCCACGACATGAGTGGTTTTTATGGATGTGTGCGTGTTTATGGATGGCATTGCTATTGTTGTAAAATTATCAACGGAAGCGCAGAATGTGCGCAGCATTTCCGGCTTTTCCATTTTTCTATTTTTTCTTTTTGACAAACCAAATAGAAATTCACATATGTACTATGATATTTTATGTTGTCAACGACTACAAAGGCACACGACAAGTGAACATTTTTCTAATCTTCTGCAACATTTTTTGTTTTGTTTGTGGTTCAAGGTAATTCCACTAGATAGATACTTTTGTGCACTGAAATCTACACAAATAGTACTTTTAATCTACTACAATGAATTTTAGAAGATAATTCTCGAAAAAAGCACAAGCAAATACTTCAAATGTAGATTAAAAGTGGCATGCGAAGATGAGCATATGAAAAAATACTGCAAATCTTCGTAAAAAAAGTTGTTTAGAAGTAAGTATAGCTACTTATAGCAAAAAATTGCATATACATATGTATATACAATATGTTGATATCTCAAGTTACAGTACTTCTCTTTTTATAAATTCGTTAATTTAATGCAATTTAATCCTTAACATATAAAATCTTCGTTGCATCATTTTCTCTCAAACTTCATTTTCTGCTGAATTTAATTTAAAATAAAAAGACAGCTGCATATTAGATTTGTGCACTTTGCTAAAAAATGCTAACAGTTTTTTATTATAAATGCCTTAAATGTGAACCCTTACCAAGTGAAACCTTCTTTTCTCCATTTGTGCGCCAACTTCATATTCAGCAACTGTTGAATTCAATTTAAAAAGATTAGATTTATACACTTAGTTATAAAATATTAACAGCGCACTTTTATAAATTTCATAAAAATTATCAATATTCCCCAGTAAAACCTCCTTTTCACCATTCTTGCTTCAATTTCACATTCAGCAACTGCTGAATTAAATTTGGAACGACAGATATTAGATTTGTGCACTCAACACCGCAGCGCATAATTCGAAATGTGACTGGCACTCAAAACTAGCTAGAAGGAGGTGAGTCAATGAGTGACTCCGGTACTCCAACTATCCATCCATCCATTCAGCCAGCCAACGAAAAGTGTCTGTTGGCAAATGTTTGTGCTGCTGCTACTGATGCTACTGCTGGTGGTGCTTATGGTTCGCCAGCAAAATGTACAATTGAAGAGCCAAGCAAATGGTCATTTATACATAGAAAGTATATGTGTCTGTGTATGATTAAAAGTGAAGAGAACAATTAAACTTGTCGAGTGTCGAGTGGGTATGAAGTAGATATACAGTCCGGCCAACAGACAACTGCGAGCGTGTATGAGCAACAGGCAGTGATAGTAGTTACGGATAGCAAGTGAGGCAGCATCCTTCTCCATTACTCATACAATTGAATGAGCATAAGAGCATTGAATTTTTGCATGTACAGCACAATTTTTCATCCTTCGTTGCCCTTGTATACTAGAGGAAGGATTCTGTGTTTATAGTGTATGTAGTTGTTGTTGTAGTTGTTGTTGTTGAAGGTACTGAAATGTGGTTGACATATATGGTTTGTGCCTTATCAAAAGCTGCCACGCGCAGCAGCATACATATTACTATGTACTCATATACAGCAAATTACAAAATTGAAGGTTGGAGGTTATGTGTATCTGATGCAAATGTGGTAAAAATGAAAAAGTAAGTGTAGTGTATTTTACTTTCATAAGTTGTCTATATATTAAACTTATGAAAGTAAAATTAAGAGCTTATGTTTTTAGGAAATGTGTATCTGTTTTAATTCAAATAGCTTTAGAAGAGCACTTGACCAATAAGAATTTTTTGAAAGAGCTTTTAAAATTAACTGCTTAAGCATACGATCAATAGAAACGATTTAAAAGAGCTTTATAGTGTAGACGTCCAACTAAAGCACAGCCTAGATGTTTTTGTACGAAGTGGTTACCACGACAGCCAAAAATGGGAGCCTAAAATCCTTCAACAGTATTCTAAGTATACGTAAAAGCCAAATTAAAGTATATTTGGCAATTTAAATTTTTTATTTTTATTCACCCAGATTCGTGATCTTTACTTTACCACTGTGCGGTACAATAAACAAATCAACGAGTAAAACGTAACGACAGCACAAAGCCAACGAGTAAGGCAAAACAACAAGTAACGAATAGAACGACACATGCACCGAGTAGTGCGAAACGACGTATAAAACAAAGATAAACTAACGAGTAGAACGAATCTACAAAACGAAAAGATGAACATCAGCTTTTTAATATCATTACATACATACAAGTATATGATATTTTTGATCAAAGCAGCTCGGACGAAAAATTTAAATATTATAAGACTACGATTGTCAGAGTCATCGAAAAGGATCTCAGTTATATAAATTAAAAGAATAAACCAAACAACTTGACTATCTTTAGTTGTATTATTTACTTGTGGTCAAAGTAAAATTCCAAATTTAAAAATGTAAACGTGTTGATCCAAAGACATTTGCAAAGTACGCCCCGTTCAAGAAGAAATTAATTACTGCCTAATCTAACTACTCTAAATCGTGCAAAAAACGCCGTGTCGGAGTTGAGTAGAATAATATACCTACGTATATAAGCAAAATCTGACTAATATGGATTTAATTGAAGTGCAACCATTGCTCAATGCAAATGTTATATTACCAAATGACATCGAGGAAATTGAAGACGATGAAATTGATGTTGACTTGAAAGACGATGACGCTGTGTACTTCTCTCAAACTGAACTGGTGCGTTTAAATTTAATTAAATATTACAAAAACAAATAGAATTTGTTAATGAGTTGTTTGAGTTAAGGTGTTCATTTAGCGTGACGAGCAGCGTACTTATGACTAAAGCTGTTTGTCAACGTTGAAATAGAATAGCCTGGAGCCTTGGTGCTACGTGTCTATGCATTTTTAAAGCGTAAACAATTAATTTTTCACACGTGTTTCACTTTTTACAAGACATTTTTATACTAAAATTTTGTTCACGAAATTGTCACAGTGGAAATTGTATGTAATATTGAAGGTACTGATCCTGCTGGTTGGAGCTGTCGAAAAACAAAAGCTAAACAAAATTAACTTAATTGTTTCTCATTTGCGCTTTTCGGTTCTATTTTTTTGTTTTGTTTTTTCGTTTCAATATACAAATATTTACTTAATTTACAAACTGCTCTTGTATGAGGGTGCACATACAGGGTGCAGCGTTTGATTATGTTAAATGAAAGCTTGTATGAAAAGTTTGTTCACGCTGTAACTGAAGAGAAACGATGAAAATGCAATTGTTGTGTACAATTCCGAAACGTTGCCATTGTGGTTCTTAATTGGTTAAAAGGAAAGAAGGCTTCTTATATGTAATGTTTTTCTTCTCGTCTGCTAGCGACAAAATTGAAAGTAAGATTTGGACGATTTTTTGCTTCTATTTTGTTTACATTGTTGAACCATACCAATAACATAATTTAGCGGAGATGCTTATATATATCAAAGAGATTTAGAGAAGTAGCTTAATTTATGTACATATGCAACTGTATCACTCATACATACTAGAGCACAAACCATACATATTTTTGTTAAAGCGTTGCATGCGAAAGAGTAAGCATTTTGCTCATTTGTGCTCATTATAACTTGAAATCTGTGCAAGCATCTTGTTACTTTTAAATATGAATTCCAAGTTGATGATTACTCTAAATAAAGACCAGTTTAGCTACAATAATATATAAACTAAACTAAAATATTAACTATATTAATAAAAAAAAATCTCTTTTCATTTCAGGTATGTACGCATATTGTATGTATAAAAATTTGTCAAAAATCAAATCAAGTGACCCTGTATTGTAACCCATATACTAAGCTGTATAAACATCTTCTACAACACCGAAATACACACACACACACAAATTATCTTATGAATAATCGAATTTATCAAGCTTAAAACACGCGGCATATAAGTAATTGCCTCCCCCCCCAAAAAAAGAACAAAAATACGATAAAAAGCAGCTATAGATGTAACATATTGAAAGACAGACAGGCAGAACATCAGCAGGCAACAGGAAAAAAAGGCACTTCTGCCGCTGGTAGATGAAGTGAAAATGTTGAAAATGTAAAGGACAAAATGCTACGTGCAAAATTATAAAGAAAATACGGCTTACATGTACTTTTTTTAAAGGCATATTCAATTAGCTGTGAAAATGACAAGTCTGACAAATGTCAACAGCAAATTTAACGGCATTGGCATAATTTTTACTTTCTTCTTTCATTTCTCTCCATTGGAGCAAAAAAAAAAAATTAAAAAAAAGAAGTAATTTGCCTTAAAGCCATAAAAGTAGTTCGTCAATCAGTCATAATGAAAGTGCAGTGTGGGTGAGAAAGAAACTATTGTACAAATCGATGAGTCTCAGGCAATGCAATTAACACGCCTTTTCAATTAACTCAATGTGAATGTATAGCATCCTTTTCTTTACAAGTACTTGCGAATTTTATGGCAGCCATTTTGTTGTCATTCATTGGCAAAATGGCATTTGTACTTGCGTCGCTCGTGTTTCATTTTCATTACCCTGCACAACAAGCTATCTATAATATTTACCTTCATACCATCAAACTAAAACATAAAGCTAAGTAAAATGCTTCTAATTAGCACAGAATGATAAATTACTTGGGAAGTTTTATATTTTTTCTTCATTTACTTTTAAAGCTGAGACTGTTTTGTAATAGCAATTGAAAACTAATACCATATTTTGTGGCGTTGTAAACAGTGTTTGGGAGAGGGTGAAATACTCTTAGGTAGTGTATATATAAAAAAACTTTTTCGATTATGGTGTTCTATGATGTTGTAGTGAAGTTTTTGTTTTTTTTTTGTTTTTTTTTTTGTTTCATGTTTGTATTAACTTGTGCATAGAATTGGAGAAAACTTGTTTTCATGTTGATGAATGGTTGGATAATGAATACGAAGTACAATTTTATGTTGTAGTAAAAATAGATGTTGAATTTTTCGAATTCATTTCGAAGTTTGTAGTAAAACCACTTATTTTAGCTTTTTGCTTCTAGATTTTGGCCTTTGCAGCTAATTTTAGTTGTAGAGATGCTTAGAAGTGTTTTGAAAAGCTTGTTATTTATGTTCTCTCAGAAATGGAGAAAGAGGGCTATCAAGTTATTGCTTATGAGTACGATATTGCCATATCAATAAGCAGCATGTTTTCGCAAACTCTCTACGATCTCACGCAGACAGCACAGAAATAACTCTTTGGTGGCAAACTCCTTGGAGCGAAAACTTATAAGACATATGTATAAAATACCGAATCTAATACTCCCAAAACTGAACGGTATATGTCTGAAATTTGGGCAGAGTACACGATTCTTAGGCATTATTCTTAATAGAAAACTTCTGTGAACCGAAAACACAGCAGAAAGTGTGAGATAACCAATAGGCAGAAATTGGAGGTAATAATAGCTTATTGGAAATACATTGTGTACTAGTAAGACCCATACTTATGTACAGTATTCTAATATGATGGCCAGCTGTAGATAAATTCACAATAAGAAACCGACTTAGTAAGATGCAAATATGCAAAATTATTCAACTTATTTCACTAAATCTACATAGTTGGGAAGCAAATTAACTCGAAATCTGAACATTTGCCATAATTCAGAATCTTCACTACTCGCTGTGAAGATTCTATGGAGATTGATGAAGCCTAAATATAGCTAATTAAAAGGTGCTCACTGTTCTTTTTTGTGATCCATGGCATGAACTATTTGGAAACCAGTGAATTGGCAAGATCTTTTGAATACTAGCTCCCAAAACTTCGGATCGTGTATCACCGAATTTTAGCTTGTGAGACTTTCAATGAAGCTAAAAGCTTCAATGTCTTCAAGTGATCTTCGTGAGGTGTCCGCTTTGGAGTTTGTAGGGGGTTTTTAACCTAAAAGCAAGTACATAGCTGTACTCCAAGTGCATCTTTTACCATTCATAGTTCCAGTGATGCCCATACATTGTAGTTCACTTAAGTGCTTAGCTGTCTTGCGTGTTTTGACCTTAAGTAAAATTGGTGTATAAATATTTTATTTACTGACAATGAATTGCGTAATTTAAATTGAATCAATACTAACTAACTTCCCACATGTCAATACAATAACTAACGCACTTGTCTATAAAATGTCAAGTTTAATTGCAGAAAATAGTAAATACTATGATTATAAAAGCAATGTGGCTGCCAACACTCTGCAATTCACACGCTTAACGCTAACGTTAACTAAAATAGAAGAAAGTTAAGAACTTTTACTTTGAAAATTTTATAATTTCTCAAACAAGTGTCCTCATTCATTTGTCTTTATCCTTGTAATACTTCACAAAAAATCCAATGAAAGCTTTTAAGTGCCTTCGTAAGTTCGTATGTACCTACTCCAAACGTTGAAGCAACCAATTTAAGCATTTGTTCCAAGAGTCAAAGCCACAAAACAACAAGTAGTGAGTTACATATTTGTGTAAAGAACATTTTTTTTTTTTGACTAACGTGAGAAAACTTAAGAAAATTGTGGAGGGAGAATAGTATGTATGGCAGGCGACACTCTAGAATGTAGATTTGAAGGCGTTTGTGTGTGTTCTTAGAAATAATACCATATAAAACTGCGACTAAAGCAGGATTTTACTTGCTACGACGAACCTGAACATGTGTAAAACACAAACTAAAGGCAAAAATCGGCTTCGTCTTCAGGCAGCATCCTTCTAAAAGAAACGCAACGTCAGCATAAAGTAGAAAAATCGCATTGAGTGACTTTGAGTAAAATCAATATTGATGTTCATTCGATTGAACTAAAGCAGCATTACTTGTACTAGGAATATCGTATAGCAAAGGAGCGTGGTAGGACTTTAGATATGAAGTGTGGTTTATTTAAGACTTAATACGTACATGGTTTTGGGCGCAGCGGCATAAGTTGAAGATTTATGTGGTAGAAAAATTGCAGAAGGAGCAGTTGAAACGTGGGCGTTTGCTAAGCATGAAACTGAAATTGAACTAAATTTTAAGCTATTTAAAACATGAAATAGGCGTGTTGATATTATGGATTGCAATTTGAACTTTAAGGAAATTGGAATTAAAACGTAGCATAATTATTATTTTAAGGCAGTATCAATTAGTGATTGAATAGCTAATAGTCAGTATTTCTTCTACCATTTAATTCCAGCAAAGTGTTTTTTATTGTAGCTTACCATAGCTCTGATTATGTAACAAACGTGCACGAAGTAATTCCGATACTAAGTCGTCACTACAAAATTTAAAGTCGATTTTTTCATAAGTCAGTAACTTGTACGACATGTAACATCCCTGCACGGGCGCCAAAATGTTGAGTATACTGCGGCTCTATCAGCAACTGGTAAGAAAAGCATAAAAAACATTTTACAGTGCGAGTCTGATTTATTTACAAGCTATATCTTTGATCGCTATTAAATTTATAGTCGATTTTTTCAAATAGTTAACTAATATTAAAGCCAAATTAGCGTCTGTGGTGCCTACTGCGGCTGCAAGAGCAACTGATGATAATAAAGGTCTGTGCAGGTGGCCTTACGCTATGACATCTACCACAACACAAACAAAATGTTTTACAGCAAAAGTTCAATTTATTTAAAAAATTAAACTTATCTTTGTTCGATACTAAATTTGTAGTCTATTTTTTTCAAAGACCTATAGCTAATATTAAAGCCAAATTGGTATCTGCTGCGACTGTAATAGCTGTCGATCACAAATAAAGTCCACGCTACGACATTCACCAGGTCCCTGCTCGGGCGCCATTTTTTTTCTTGTGAATTAGCAACCGAAAAAAAGTTCTTTTACAGTAATCTGAAATATAAATCATAATCCCTATAATACCTTGCCTTCTTTTGTGTTTTTCGGTATAACGTTTCGAATATAACCTTTTAAAATAATTGCAAAATATAAATTATGTTAAAATTAACAAATCTATTTCCGCATACAAAAAACTTATTGTGATAATATACATTTTTTAAATTAATAATTGGAACATATTCGTTTTACAATATTAATACCATGAAAATGCATTATAAATGATTAATTGAATACATATTTCATAATGAAACTTTACATGTTGAATGCAATAAAATGTTAATACGTAATTTGTTATTGATTGTTAATTGTAAAATGTCGACAAACATAAAAATTTGAATGAATTGAACTGGATGTAATGTGTGGCTGCGCATACAAATATTAATAATGCACACTCTCAAAACATTTATTTAATAATACAAAACAAATATGCACAGCAAATTAAACCGCAACAATTATTAAAATTAAAATAGAGTGCCAAATATGCTGATTTGTTAGCGGTTTACACATGAAATTAACTTTATTTTATTTTATTTCATTGAAAATTGCAGTTGAAAACCAAATCAAATACATTTAATAGAGATGCCAACCAGTCTGCAACATATATATTTTTATGCTCTTCATATAGTGTGTGAATAGTATTATAATTTTGTCACTGAATTTGTAACGCATCAGGGAGTCGATCTAGTCAGGTCCACCAGTCGATCTATCCGTGAGTTTATCAGAGCCTTTTAACTCAATCTTTGAAATATTGCTTTGAGAGTAGGTATGAATACATCAAAATGACCACGATTTAACAAATACAAGGTATAGGTCCCATACGCCTAAAACTTAATAGCACTTATAATTCATAGATAGTTTTTACTTAAACTTTGTTAAGTGTTAAGTTACGTCTTCAATGTTTGAAAAATTTTAGTAAAATACCAGCGTTGCCGAGCGAAAGAGTGCAAAGTAAAGCGTATGAAAGCTTCGGTTCCAACGATTTAACATTTTTTCATGTTTTATGCTGATTAAATGTAAATAGACAAAATGTGTTGCGAAGTATTTGTTAATTAAAAATGCTGCCTGGCAACAAATTCACATTATATTCCAATTAAATGCAGAAATTGTAAATTAATTTATTTCATTTTAATTGCAATAGCGACCACAATGTGTGCAATACATGTAAATTAACTATGGATAAATTTGAAGTATTTTTAAAGCATTTTCTTTTTCTTTGCTATAAGTAAAAACTTGTTGCCTGAAAGTTGTTTGCAGTAATATTTTTTTGAAAGGCGTTAATGCGTTGCACTTTGCTGAAAGAAGATTTACGTTGCAAACAAACTTTGCCAACAAATAGCGACAGGATGCAGCTTCCTGAACTGTACTGATATGGTTGGTAACATACATACGTGCACTATATTTACGTGTATGTCCGTCTATCCTTTGCTGTCCAGCTGCCTTTTGTGGCTATCTAAGTGCCGTCATTTATTACAGAATGCCAAGTCAGCAGCCAGGCTGGCTGGACCAGCTTGCAACAACAGGTGTTGCAAGCCAAGCAATTTTGTGGTACCTGGATAACTGATTGCTACTGACAGACGGCATACACACAAACACGCACACCAATAATGGAAAATGGTAAAAGCTAAAGAAAATTCTAAATAAATTTTCAAATGCAAAAGTTGCAAAATTTTCTTCTATGCTTTTATTTTATTTTTTTTTTTTAACTGACTGTAGTCTTCTTGGTCTCTTTAGATATATTTTGAAGAAGCATATTTATAAGCATTTTTAAACAGTTTGTAACTTATCATTTGGCATAAAACCAACACTACTCACTCTGCGCCATCAGAGATAGCTAAAAGATATGCAGGTTCTATGAACAGAATACAACTTCTTAAGGTGTTTACATCAACTCTTCACTTCGTTCACTACATACCACCTCAGTACCATCATTTATCGTTGCTTAAGAACTGCGCTCCACGCATAAATACTATCATCATCATCTAGTTCAAGTTTACAACCATATTCTATTTTATACAAAATGGTTCGACTTTTTTTTTCCAACAGAGCAATATGATCCCTTATAATTCCTTCCCTCTCGCTAAGTTTGCGATCTCTATAATTTTCTGGTACGCTAGCGTCTCTTTCTTTAAGCTTTTTTTAGTTTTTAAATTTTATCCTACGTTGAATTTATGTATATACAAATTTATGTATAAAATGTTTCTAATGTACCCTGGTGAAACACTATGCTTAAACGATTGATGAGTTGTGATCGCTTCTTCGCAAGCGTTGTATTCAAGTCATCTAGTTGACGATAGTAAAAATCAGAATCGGTCGTCTGGTTCCGTGGTAAGAGCCTTGTTCTCTCACCACCATATTGATGTCAAAACTTTCTTTTGGCGAAGATCGGCTTTGGATGTCGTTTGGGATCGCTTCGTCACGACGATCTTCAAAAAACGGCTCGAATTTGTTGCGATTGAAAAGAGTATCGGCAATATTTATCCGGTTAGTGAGATGATTTTCTTTCAATTACAGTTGACGAACACATACATCGAGTCTGTGTGTGAATCCCAGCTTCCGGAGATGGTCGTGTACGGTCGCATGATGAACGATCACTGTCTCCGGTGTCACGAGTAGTCGAATGTGGGTATACTTCAATCAATGTCTCTATTTGGTCCTCATCAGCCACAGCGAGCATTCCGCTGCGAGAAGCATCTTTGACGTCAAAATCAACAGCACGATATTTAGTGTAGCATCTCAGGCACTGAGGCTTTTGTAGGTCGCTGTCTTCATAAACTTTTGAGTAGTTTTTCACTGACCTACTCTGCGTTCTTCGCTTTGTGCAAGGTAAAAAAAAACGAAATATAAAATACATTTTTAACTTGGAAAAAAAGCGAACTCAACTTTTTTTTTTTTTTGAAATAAAGGGTAAAACTGTTATCTGTCGAAAGGTATAACAATTGAGCGGTTTGCGGTGACGTTTATCATGACTCTTCCGACAACCCAATAGTAATTCTATAAGTGTTAGGTGGAGCTTGTAAGAAAATTGTTTTACTGTTATTGGAAAGAAAGCTAAGATTTTCTCTTACATTTATTATAAAAATATGACAGCTACATTTCGTTGTAGAAATATATTGCACGGACATCCTCATACATACATGACACTTTGATTGAAGCTGTCGCAAAATAAAAGCTTAGCTCTTGTCTTTTGTAATGTCAGAGAATAAAAGCAAACTAAAATCAAACAATAATCTAAAAAAAAAAACGCGCTTTTTTAGAAACTGAACTCTACTTCATACTATATATAATATATTACATATAGCAGATCCCACAACTTTGGCCAAGTAGTAGAAAAATATTTGATAACTCTAACTTGCAAAAATAACAAGAAAATATTTTAAGAAAAACTAAAGTGTAGTGCACACTTCTGACTGTGACTGAGCGTGTAAAGAAGTTTGAGAAGAACCGGCAGCAGCAGCAGCAGCTAGTCAGCCAACTAGAAAGATAGACAGACAGACAGACAGACGGCCTGAAGGACGGACAGCTACTAAACTTCATGCTAGCTAGTGCAAATGGAGCTGCTGCTGAAGTGCGCTGAACGATGTACACATGGACGTACTCCATATTTTTATTGAAAAGTTATAACAAAGTAAAGAACAAAAAAGAAGTATTTTATTGCACTTTATTGCATTTGACTTTTTGCTAGAAAAGCATGGAAAACAGAAGTGAAAATAGTCGAATTATACAGAAAGAAAATACACATATATACAATCGTAACGTAATAAAACTTTTAGTGCATACTTTTAGACAGCACTGTTTTTAAGATGTGAAACAAAATGGCGAATTATTGTAATAAAAGCTTAGGTGGCGGTCTCTAAAATAGTATAACAGCTGATAAATTATGCCAGCTGTGTGCGTGAAGATAACGATGTGCAAAAAATGAAGAAAAAACTATAGCTAATATAAAGCAGCAGCTTTAAATACACTGAATAAATAAGCTTAATATAGCGAACATATATTAAATGCTTGGACTTTCAACATTTTACGAAAGAACTTTGAAATTCGAGTGGAAATTATATTGATTAATAGCATTACGGTAACCTCAGATGCTTCGAGACTTACAAAAATGTTAGGAAAAATTGATAATCTGTTATATTATCTACAAAGATCAAACATTACTTGGTGAGACATTACTTGGTGAGAAGACTGCTAAATACCATTTGCCCATCTACGCAATCTTAAATAGAAGGTTCGCTATTTTGAAAAAAATACACTCTAATGGCCTTTCCGATACAGGCCTAGATACAGAATCTGCCTTCAACAAAGACAACACGGAGGCTTTCACAGAAGCTCTGAGTTATCGGGGAACGGATAGACCTCATTAGTCAATTTCTCAATCAACGGACTTTGAATGCTGGACTGGGCGAATCGTTCAAAATGGGTCCGCAAGTTCTCCAGTCAATAGACAAGATGCTTAGGCACAAGGCAGAGGGGGGGGGAGCTATTATGGTATAGTCTCTCTGATTTCATGAAAACAACACTCAAAGAACGATCTAGTTGGGCAAGCTACTCGTTTTTTGCACCTTCAGAAGCACTGAATACTATACTACATCTTACATCTTCTCCTTTGTAATTAAGTTCTAAGCACATTCTCAATTGCAATACCTCATTAACATTTGCACTTTGCACGTTCATTTTCATTTTCTCTTTCTCTTGATTCCATTCAGTTAAACGATTTAAATTTTTCCAAGAACATTATTAGTTAAATCTTAAACAGCACAAAATAATTAAGCAACATGCATATATCTCAATTAATAAGCAATTTCGAGTAGTCATCAACTCTGCCATTACACATATACATACATATTTGTAAAAGTATCTGAAAAATCGAATATGTACTTGAAACGCTACAGCTGCGTATGCACATCATAATTAACATTGTGGTTTAATTTATGGTGCATTCGCGCCATACTTTCACAATTGTCGCATAAATCGATTGTAAGAAATAAAAAATGAAAAATGAAATAACCAAAAGTTGCAACATCAAAAAATAGTAACTCTGTTCGCAAAAAGAAACCGCAAATACGTATCTGCAATCATGGCAGCCATAGTTCGAAGAACTTTCCTATAAATTCGAACGATTGCAACCGAATTTATGTGTTTTATATAAACTGGGAACGATTGCTGCTTCCTGTTGCTGCAAGGGCAGGCGTTGTTCATTAAGTGTGCATAAATTTTCATTTTATACAATGTGATATAAATGATAAATAGCAATGAAGCGTATAAAGCGGGAGGAAAGTCAAATAACACATTATAAATGGTAGACAATGTAAGGATATACATAAGTATGCAGACAGGACAGTACAGGACATATAATAAAATGACAGCAATATAAAGCATAATAGTGCACGCTGTTGTTTGTCTGACACTGTAAATGCTGTACTCAATTATGTATATATATATATATATATATATATATATATATATATATATATATATATATATATATATATATGTATATTTTATATATATTGTATGGTAAAGGGTGTTTTTTCCTCGAGGTGTAGAACTTTGAATTGAATCAAAATACTGAGCAAGATTGTTTTATGACATTAGTGTTTAATTATAACTCTGGGCGCTGTGGCTAGCTCAGATACAGCGCATTCTGGAAGTTCCATTTTCGAACACTTTTTATTTAGAATATACGTGTTACGAAAACAATCCTTGGTTAATTGAATTAGACGCTCGGCTGGACGATTATGTGGACGTAGCGCATGGCAACATTGCCGTGCTGAACCATGATTTTCGAAATAATAAATGTCAACAACGTTGCCAGATCTGACCAATTTATGACAGTTTAATCCCTGTCGAAAAATGAAACCTCTAAAAACACACGCTTTATAGTATGTTGTATTGTATATGTGCGAGACTATTATTAACCAGATATACAATTATAAATTCCATTTACACACATAAATCTTTTTGTTTACCCGCACAGAAAATTGCAGCGCAAAAATGCAGGCGTATAAACAATATTGTATTTTAACTACGAGTGCATTACTTTTTCATTTGTTTGCTTACACGCTTGAATACTATGGAGGAATTTATTATTTATTTTATTTCATTGTGCGAAACTTTGTTATTAAAAGTAAATATCTTGTATTTTCGCTTATTTTTCATTGTTCTATGGTGGAATTTTTGTTGTTTTGCTGCAATTGTTTTCAATATATTTAATAATTTAATGCTGCTGTTGTACATTGCGTATACGTAATTTAGTCAAAATCATTGCGTATACGTATTGTTTCTTCCTAAAGCCCATTTCCATTGCATGCAGTAAGTTGTTGCGCAACTGCACTTCTGTTTAAGTGAAAAGCGTCGCACAGTGGTTCATTTGGTGAAAACATCTGTCAAAAATTAAACTTGGCGTTGTTCAGTATGGACATAATTTGTAATGGCAAAAACAGTGATTTTGCAATCACGGTGTGAACGGTGACTGTGATTTGGAAATTACCGCGATTGCAAACGGTGATTGAGTCACCGTATTCATATTCAGTTATTTTTATCACAATTTACAACACTAACAAAAGCGGAGTTTGGCTAGGTGTTACAAAAATTTTATTTGTGCAATGTGTTCGAATACGAACAACACGACTCGTTAACCTGCGATTTTCAATCACTCTTTTTACGATAGCTCAATCACAAAGTGACACGGTGATTTTCCAATCACTGACCGTGATTTTTTACTTGTTGACCTGTATTTACAACAATTTGTATCTAGAAATGTATTATTTTTAAACTAGTATATCTCGGAAACGATACTATTGAGGAAAATGGTGTAATAACAAACAGTGTACGTCATAACTTTATCGATTACGTGGTTAAGTTTGGTGGAAGGTTGTCTGGACACTCCGTTTATATTCAACTATTTTATGTATATTATTTAGGTCTTTGGCCCCTCTGGCTGAGTGTTACAAACTTCGTGTCCAAATAAATATACTATTCAAAAATATGGACGAAAACATTTCAAACTCTAAACTCATAATTGGTACAACAGAAATTTAACAAATTAAAACAAATTTTGAGCTTTAGATGTGCTATTTTTTGGCACTCATTACAATCTCCAGATATCACACAAAGCAATTTCAACAGAGCTACATGGAAGTACATAAAGATACCAATGTCATATGACTGAAAAAGGCCACCAAATGCATAAATCACACTTCCATTATATATGAAGGGTATTAAAAGCGTTAAAACTAACAACGTTATACGTAGAACCCGACATTTATTAGTTTTCCATCACATGCAATACTCGTATAATTTAAAAAGAAAATTTTTTGTCGAATATCTATGATAGCGCATTGCCATTTTTTGCACGTTTTCCAACACTCCTATTGAAATATTTACCTTACTTGTTTCCAACACACAGTTAAGCCTTTGACATTTCGCACGAAAAAAAAGCAAATGGTTGCAGCTTACTCAAAATGTCGGCATACTGTCAATTTTGCCCTCACTTTTATCATATAGCTATATATCTATCTGTGACAGACAGCAAGAATTTACTTTGTCACATATTTCCATAGCTTTCGGCAATATCAAAGAAAAATGTATCTGCATATGCGCGAATTTCATATCAATGTGTTGCCTAATGAAGCTTACTACACTTGCAGCATAACAAAGCCATTCACTGTAATGGCGGTTGGCGGATGGTTCTCTATCTCTTTCATGCAACGCCATTTTGTCATATAGTTTTATTAAATTTACACATTTTTTTTTTCGTTTTTTTTTTCCTTTTTCTCGAGAAATGTCAAATATGACTTTGCTTTTTGTTCTGTATAACGTAGATTGGCATAAATTGACAAGTTTTGATATGTGACAGTCACCATCAGCATCAGCATCGAAGCCATTGTGTTGTCTGTTGATTGTTTTTATATGATAACGAATGTGATGTATGAAATTGAAAATTGTTGTTGAGTATAAAAAAAAAAAATATTTCAAAAGAATTTATCGAAGTGGCTGTATTTCGTAGATCAATATACATAAAAGAGCATTTTATGTATATTTTACCAGAGTGCACCATCAAATATGAATAGTGTTTGAGGAATTGTTGGATTGTTGCATGTTTTGAGTTAGACCATCATACTATATATGTATTCTAAGACCGTGGTTACATCAAGGCTTTTCTGGTAGGATTGTTCATTGATGCAATTTCGACACCATGACACCATAAAATACGTCTATACTATACACTTTATACTATACAATTAATTATTCTCTGTCAACTAAAATTAATTTTCAGTGAAATGGATTCTTGTCTTCAAACATGATATAAGACAGTGTTTCCTAAACACATGAATTGAATAGCCGTACATCGCTTTCAGTGTCCGATTTAACCCAGTGTCTTGCAGAATGTACCTCAAGTACTTCTTTGCGCGTTGTGGATTCTTGTATTACGAATCTCTTCGACAATCACGTTCACACAAGTTCAGATTTCTTGCATCATTGAAACTTGCAAGTAAAAATTTAGAGTTTTCCATTTTTTTGTTGGAATAAATTGCTCAAATTTAGTTCTTAATTTTCTATTTTTGAGCTAGTCTTCTTCCTTATTTAGTTTAATTTTCGATAAACATTTCTACAAAATGTAAAATTTCAAATTTGATGCTTTTTTTCTCTAAGTACAAGTTCAACAAAAATCAGCTGTTCGAACGAATGCAAGATGCTGCAAATGCAAAATTTCCACTTTTTGTGAATGCATAATATTCAAAAATGCTTTTGTTGAAAATATGGCATGAATTAAAACAATTTTCAGCATAAATTACTTAAGCTACCAAACAAAAATGCAAAGCGGTCAACCAAATTTCCCTTTTTAGTTTCAATTTCGAATTCTTAATGAATCGTGTATTAACTTTTTTGTTTATTAAATTACTGTTCATTAATTACATACATTTAACTGCTAATATATCAGACTGACTAACAATGTAACAAAACTTTGTAAAATATACATTGAATTAATGGCAACACGTATTTCAATGTAGTTTCAAATTATGATGAAAATCAGACAAATCTTAGAGTTTTTCTAGCGATACAATTAATTAAAATTTATTCAATTGTAAATTGTACAAAATGAGAGACAGCTTACAAAGCGTATTTTCTTCTGAGAAAACACATAAACAATTACTACAATATGTATTTATTTAGTATTATTCACACACATTAAAATCTAAAATCAAAACAAATCGCAAAATAATTATCTAATGCAATAAGCGGAAGTGAAATCAAGTAAGTGTCGTGTATAAGTCTATGTATTGTAGTGGAAATTGTGCAGTAAATGATTTAAAATGAAATTCAGAGAGAGAGAGAGAGAGAGAGAGAGAGAGAGAGAGATAGAGCGTCTGGAGTACAATAACTTATTCTCACTGGCGCAATACAATGCATTTATGGTAGCAGTAGAGCGATGCTAAAAATTATCTGGTATTTTTTAGTGCAAGCATAAGAAGAGAGATTTTGCTTATAAACAGTAAAGCGAACACTAATATATAACGGTACTATACATGATATTGTACCGTTAATCGAACCATTTACGATTCTTAATTAATTTTTTATTTCAAGAATATTTTTTTGATTTTCTCTTTCATTGGTTTCTGTGTTGTAGCAGTTAAGAATTTAGAGTTGCAGATATTTCGGAGCATGGTGAAGGCATCGTTTTCGTGCTAGTCCACAACATTGTCACTGGGAACAGAACGAACTAATTTGGTGTCTTGGTTTTGGAAAAAGTAGTACATCCAGTGTACATTTCTTCAAATTAATTGTGTGGGTGGAGTTGAACGATTTTGCAGTTCTGCCTTTTTGGACAGAAGCGCTTCGAGAGTCGTCTGCGGTGTATTGTATTGGATTCTGCTGTGTTGTGCTTGTATCAAAATGTAACACTTATTTAGGATTGGAATAACTTCAGAATCTAAATGATGTAATTAACAAAAATCATGTCGAGTGAGTATTACAATTCTAGTTACAACACCATTATGTTGCTTCTCTGGGCAGCTTGCTCCTTTTTTCTTTTACTTTGAAGAGCTTATTAAAAAGTCTCATTTTTGGGCAGCTTTTTAAGAATGGATAGAGAGTTTAAAAAATGGTTTTGAACTATAGTCCTTCTGTTTTTTCAACATTAACACACATTAATCCATAACTCTTGACATTTAGGTCCAAAGCGTAACTCTCTGCATACTGTAACTGTCTAGGGTTGCTGCGCTAGAGTATATAAAAAAAAAAGAAATCCTAGTTTTTATTTTCAAACGATGCTGCTGCTACTGTAAGTTAATAAAAAGAAAAATCTTTTAAAATATTCTACCATATATATAAACGTTATCTAGTTAAGCTCGTAAAATTCGCATAAGTATATTTGATATTATTTTAATATATGTGAGTGCGGGAGGAGAGTGTGTATTAAGTTTAGTGCCAAGAGGCAGACAGTCAATGTAGTAACTTGCTGCTACTTCAGTAGAACTAAATGCAACTTGAACTACTTCTTTTTCTATTTTCTGTGCATTGGCTGCAGTAACACAATTGGGTATGTCATTTTTATATGCTAAACGAAGTGCAGTATGGAACAAGGATAGAAATAAAGCGAAAAACGTGACTGCACTTTAGTGTCTTTGAAATTGTAGTATGTAGAAGAACAAGGAGCACACGCACACTCGAGTAGCCTGTCAGGATAACAAACGCTGCGACTGCCAACAGTTCCTTTTATCTGCTGCTAGTGCTGCCGCTGGGTGGTTCATGTGTCAAAGTGTCGCCTCGGCTGTACTATACTTTTAGTTTTTATTTATTTTTTTTTTTTTTTAGAAATTTTCTTGCAGCATGCTGCACTCTGTCTGTGTGTCTGTCTGTCCGTCGAACAACGCCCATAAACTCAACTAAACACAGCATAGACAAAGCATTCATGGCGCCATTTCTGCCACAACTACTGTTTCACTTCCGTTTGTTGCGTAGTATCCTTTAGTCCTGCGTGTGTATTCTTTTCCGCTGCTTTGCTACTTTTACTGCTGCTAGTATTTTATATAAGGGGTGTTTTTTTTTTAAGAGGAACCATTTTTCGACTAGGATCGAACTGGCATAAATTGGTCAGATATGGCAATGTTATTGTCTGTTTGATTTGGCATTTTATCATGAATAGAGTAATTGTAAATTGTGCAAATGTATTTCGTTCAACTCGGAAATTTTACCATGTGCTACGTTCATGTTACGTTCGACATAATCGTTCATTCGATCGACTTATGTGTACTCTAAATAAAAATTCGTCAAAAATGTGACTTCATCATATTTAAACACTAATTTCTAATAATTTCAGTTTGATTTTATATAATCTCAGTGCTTTAATTTAATTCAAAGTTCTGCACCTTTAAAAAAATTACTCTACATATATACATAATAGTTATGCTATACATTTTATGTTTCAAGCGTACAGATTTCTTCTTTTAGAATACAATACAGCAACCACATTCACTCCCTCCGTTGACATATGCATTCGTAGAATATTGTATCCATGAATTTATATCTAGAGTTCTGTGTATGTTTACTGATCGAAGATTTATGCGTTTCCCATTATTTTTCATGCATGTTGCATGTGTATTTTAGAGTACAAGTGGTATATAAGAGAATATTCGTTATGGGTTTTAGTGTTGAATAAATTCAAAAGATTTTCCTACAATTTGTTTTTTTTGTTTTGTGTGTTTTGTGTAGAAAATGTCTCGTTTAGCTTGTTTCAATTTTACGCCATATGAATACGCACATTTGTTTATATTTGTGTGCATTTATGTTGCTGTAGTAGAGTTATAGATACTTCTTCCCTTTTTTTTTTTTTGCATAACAACTAAAAAGAAGTCTTAAGTGTGCAGTTGATGTATAAAAAGTTTCTTCGGTCGATTTGTATGTGTCTGCATAGTTTTTGTAACCTGTTGAAGTGGCAGACGTTATAAACTAGTTTTGAAAAGTAATTTTCTACTTTTAGTTTGTATTTGTATAAACTGAAGATACTCTTACATAGAAATATTCAAGTATTCTTTAAAATGTCCTTGACAGCGACATTGTGAATTCGTTGCATGGAACTACTCTTCAGAATTTCATGCATTCATGCAAATCTAAACGTTGTTACCTTTATAAATTGCTTATGTTAAGTCCAAAACAATGTACTTAATAAACTATGCCGTAGATTTTACTCAGCCCATTACAGAGATCCTAAGAAACTTAATTTAGAAATTGAACCAAGAAGCTGAGCGTAAGATCTAATTATTGCAGATTTTCAAATAAGATGAAAAAATGAAAATATAGATTATAAAGTCTTTTGGGAATGATTATGTGCCAATTTACTACTTTCTGCGTCTGTGTAAAAAAAAAAACACACCCTGTAGATGAACTCATCTCAACGAACTGATCTACGATGTTAGTTCGATACAAAGTCGACATAACACTTATAGTTTTTCAGCAAGTTAGTTTCTAACACCTACCATTAGACTGCTGTAAAATTTGGAGCAATCTGCATCATTAAGTTTAAGTGAAAGACAGACAGACGGATAGAAAGCATGTGGTAGGCGAAATTGACTACAAATACAATTGTGAGAAATCCGATATAGAATTTTCGGCGTTGTTAAAATTTTTGTGTCATTTCATGATAGTGGATGAAACATGAATCCATCTCAACACATCAGGGACGACTAAGCAGTAGTTTAAACATTTCCTTTCTCTGACAGTATCGTCACGGTAACTTCTTGCCCTTCATGTCCGTGCTCAATGGCTCTCAAGCACAACCTTAATGATGCAGATTGCTCAAAATTTTAACATAATGATATAAAAGAAAAAATACTTATTTGAAAACTTCAAGCGCTATTCGACGTTAGGTCAGGTACTTCTGGGACAAAGTACCTTCTTAGAACTCTTCATACATTCTACTATGGCTTCTTTAAACTTTCAGACAAACTAATAGTATCCTTTTCACACTTTGTTTGAAGGGTATAGTAAAGAAGTTAAGCTATTGAAAGTTGCAGCATAAACTTTTTGACGTTATTTTTAAAAGTAGAGCAGACTCTGAACATTTCAACTTTAGAGTTTATCCCAAATTTATTTACTTTTCGAATTTTTAGGCCTGCACAAATCTATATTGTTCTGTATGTCATCTGTCATTGAATCAACTCAGGAGCACAGCATAAAAACTTATTAAAAACTCAATGTGCAGAACACTTTAACATAATGCACTACAGAGTTTCACTAGATGCACTTACTATTTGCATACATTGCATCATTGAAGTTGAAGATGCTTAAAAGCTTTTTAAACTATTTTTCAAAAATTCTTTCCAAATTTAAATCTTAAACTTCTTACGACATATTTGCTTTCGAGCATTTAACTACCTTAAAAATTATCAAAAAAATGAAACTCAACTCCAACAATTTCTATATGCACATTTAGTTTTTGTTGCATACTTTATGGCGTTTAAGCAACTTTCGCTCTCATGTTGCTGAAGGTAATATCTAAAGATACAATGGATGCAACCACGCCTCAACTTGTTGTACTTGTCTAGCCGTTGTTTTTTGTTGTTGTTGTAGATTTTGTTGTAATTTCGACATTTTCTGCATCATTAAATGTAACTTAAGTCATGTTTGCTACTCGGTGTATGTATATATGTATGTGTATATAGAGCTCCATAGACGATGACGACAACCACATTGGTTATTTGGAGCAAAAATGTTCCTAACGTTGTAAGTAGTTTTGCTCTAAACTGAACAAAATACTTAAGCTCTGGCATAAACGATAAACGAATAACAACAATATGAAAAAATAGAAGAAAAACTAAGTTGTTTTTTCCTTTTGCTACTCAGACAAAATAATATGCTGTAAATGCTTGTATGGGTTAAAGTGCATGTGAGATTTTTTTGTTGTTTGTTTTTTATTTTATTTTAAATAGAGTTTTGCAAACTTTTTTATTGTAAGTAGCAGGTAGTATTGGGTTGTGTTAAGGGCGATTCAGATAGTAGCGCATGTCCGTCGAGCAGCTCGATGTCAGGCTCGTAGCTGTAGTGAGCGCAATTGTCAACATGTTGGCGAGCGAAAGAGTGGACAAAAAACCAACAAAAATTCTCTTATAAATGTGCATTAATCATTGCATAACTTAGAATTAATTTTGCAAAGCATTACTGCATATGAAATGCGCAAAGTGAGCATGTAGTATACAAAGAAAAAACGCAAAAAGTGAATAATATTTAGTGAGAGTCTTGACAGCATCCGTTCAAACTCATAAATTTGCTGTGTGTTGGTCTGATATGCTCTACAATCTGCCCTATACTCTGAAAATATGAGTATACATAAGTTTGCATAGCAATGCACTAAGAGGAATGGATTTTTTGTGAATTTGATATGCATTTTCATTTCCAAATCTTTCATGTAGCGCATTTTAAATTCAGCTTTAGCTATATATTTTTAAATTTTCCATAACCTTTGGCATTTCCATTTGAGTACCAACTAATTTCCACTGATTTAAGCCCGGCTCTATGTACTCAGGCCAATTTTATGCTCAATTCGACCGCTGCAACCACAAACGAACGCATGCAGAATGCTATATCTAAAGCACAAATGCCATTTAGTAGTAGAATTTAGTAGCAACAGCTCCGTTTTAAGCCTTGCACACCAATATATAAACACAACACACAAACATGCAGAATTGTGCATTGGCTCTGCATACTTTTAGGCATTTAGGGGGCACAGAGAGGACAGGCGGTCTGAAATGTATTCATGTAAATCCATTTAAATTACAAATTTAACTTGCCTCAATTATGTAGAGCTTCCGTTTTGGCGTTTCCTGTTCCTTTGCTATATACAAGCTATGTATGTAGTCCTTCCAGGCTGTTTACTTTTATTTGTGCCTTGCATTTAAAGTGTTGGCATTGTATCTTAAAAAATTTCATCTTACTATACGCTACACACATAGTTTGTGTAGTAGTATATTTATTTGGTTACAAAGTGTGTAACAGCGTGAAGAAGAGCTCAGATATAATCATGATCAGATTGATAAGTTGACTCAATACGAGTATAACCATGTCCGTCTGTCCGTGTGACTGTTAATACAAAAACTTGTGTACCAAAGTTTTTATTGCATCATGTTAAAAATAGGTATGAGGACTCTGAGACATACATTGGGCTATATACGTATAAAATTGCTCTCTAGATGGCGTCATCAGCACTGTAAATATTTTTTCTCGTGTGCTCAAAGATCAACCCAATGCAATGAAGGAAAAAGGGGCAGTTTAAGGTTATATGGGGTAAAATGTTTGTTCATCCGGTCGTTTTCAAACTCACTTTGCAAAACGAACGGTTTCGCGATTTTGGATAATTTCACTTGTTTTGATCGATTCGAACCCTTTTTGCATACTCTACACATCGAATAATAAAACACATGTTGACCGATTTTGGAACACTGCACTCCAAGAGAGAAAAAGGGGTGTCATATGGGGAAATTTCATTTTTCATTCGATCGTTTTCAAAGTTGGTTTTGTATACTCTATACAAGAAATAATTAAACACGTGTTTCGTCAAATTTGGAAAATTTTACTACCAAGGGAGGAAGCGGAGGTGAACGATTCTCTTCTATACACAAATACGTACATAAAAAAATACTTGACCTACTGATTTGTCATCAACGCATACCCGAAACCGCTAATGCTAGAGGTTTGATATCTAGACAGTAGTTTTCTTTTGTGTGTTGAAAATATTCACTATAAGGTTAGGTTTTAAGAAATACTTTCCTAAAAGGTGAGAAGATGGGAGACAAAGGTCTGTATGGACGCTTTGTTGCCAAGACGGATCCTGTGTCTTACTAGACACAATTTTTGTAAGTTTTTTTGTAGATAATGCATTCTTCTGGCTTGAGCTAAAATTCTTAGCTTCAATCATTTCTTAGAAGCGTATTAAACTTTTGATGCCACTCAAGTTTCTCCTTGCCTTTTTTTTGTTGTTGTTGTGATATTTTAAAATATTGTAAATGTAATTTGCTGCACTTCTCATATTTCTTACAAAGCTGTTGGTTATTTTTTCTTAATTTTCATTTCTAGCCCGCATTGCCTAGCAATATTCCTTTGGGTTTCGTTTTCTTGCTCCTTTCAATTAGGTATATTGTAGTGCATAATTGTTATACGTATATTGTGTTAAGTTGGCATGGATTTTTTTTCCAAATTTTCGCATTTGTGCCTTTTGCAGTTGATAAATGCATTTTTCAAGAATTACACTATTTGATATTTTATACTAGCAAAAGAGAAGCGTAAATGTTTAATGTGCGGTTTGGGTTGGCGTAAGTTATTAAAAATGTAACTTTATATTTATATATTATTTAGTTATTATATTGAAAGCGTGCTCACAGCGTTTTGTGGCTTTGGTGTCGTACATTGAAATTGAATAGCTACTGAAGAGTTAAACGGATTCATTTCTGCTTTAAATGAATTAAGGGAAATTGTAAGTAGTCACAAGATGTCAACAAGCGATTATGCAATTATTTAAAACAATGGGTTCGAATTGATTGTTTCGTATATAACGAGTTAGAGAACCGCAAGTATAGGTGTATCTTAAATTCAAAGGTATTAGTAAAAATTGACGGATCGTTATACATAATGAAGACACATCGCTTGAAGAACAGTTTTTATCGGTTACAATCGGTTTGCTAAGTTCTTAAGCTGTGATGACACACATTTGAAATATATATATTTTCTTGTAGATTTCTTTCAAGTTCTCAAATGTAACCAATAATTAGAAAAACTTCTTTTTTGAAATATTTTAGTTTTCTGTCAAAGTAATAATTCCAAGTGTGACAGAGAACAAAGTAACCTGCTACATATACGTACAAACGAGAAACACTACACAAAAATAAAATATTCTACAAAAAGTAAAATTTTGTAAAAACTATGGCTCAATTACTCTTCGAATCGATGGTGCCAATGAAGCAAGGTTTTGCCAAATTTGAGAAAACCATGGAAAGAGTTATGAAGTTTTACGATACTCTAGACGCTATATTGATGCATGAATCCGTGTCTGTTATGATGCGTGGCTTATGGTTTTACACATACAAGCCTATGATGGATGACATTATAAGAAAGGCGTATAACGAATTAATCGAAAGTGTGGAGGACACTATCATGATTTTGCACAATTTGGAATTCGACGACCCGAATGAAATAGCAGCTAGAGATAAAATTGAATTGAGCATGCTTGCATTGTACAATGAATGTTGCAAGCTTAACAATATCATTTAATCAAGTATGTGGCGCGATCACATAAAATACCATAATCGCACATTTGTAAAAAAAAAATTTTTTTTTTATTTTGTATTTTAATCTATATTGTATGTATTACGGAGTAAGCTTTATTAAATCTGTTCAACCGCTCTATTCTATTTTGCATTTAATATAATTTTATTAAATTTAGGTTCCGTTGACATAGGTAGCGTCATGCTTTACTTAGGCTGGTAATTGCATAAGATTTTCTATTTGGTCTCGCCACGTGGAACCCAGTTTGTGTTTAACAAGTTCATCGATCGGTTTTAACTTTGTAAGAATATCGAAAAAGTGGTGCTAGAGCAAGTATCTTAAGCCGAATAGTGGCGTAGTAGATGCTCAAATATTTCCTCCGCTTCTTCGGTATTCTCATAACTTCTACAGAAATCATGACACTAGAATGGAGGAGACATCCGAACACCTACTGAGCGCTCTTCAGCCAAATTTGCCATAGAACACTCGGCGCTTTCAAATTAATCGTTCTAGAAGACATTAAGTATCTAACGCTGACTACATAAAAGATTCTAACAAGGAAACGGATCAAAGCGGTGCAGGGTGACAGCCGTAATCGACTCACTACTCAAACCTAACATTGTTACCGCAATCGATTATTTGATAAGCTTATCGTGTTCGATGTGATTTCCTGCTTACATGTTGTCATAGATATTCCTACCGTGTGCTTTGCTGGAAGAATGTCACCAATGGTGTGCTGCATGGCTTGTTCTGCTTTGTAGTTGGCCCTCGAAATTGTGCAGCTCAGATACCCAGAGATACTGGAATCTTTAGTAATCAGCAATTTAGTTAAGCTATCTCCGACATTCAGTACTGGTTTTAGTATTGTTGCTGTAAGAGTCAAGCGCAAGTACACCTGTTCTTGGTTACGTGAGAAAGCCTGATCGTTCACACTTCTATGTGCTATGAGTTTTGAAGATTGAACTCTCATTGTGACCTAGTAAGGAGTAAGACTTCATATATTTTATCAAAAGTCGTGGATGTAAGACACTCTTGGAGTTCTCGAGTATCCGAAGTAATCAATAGGAGGTTTCTAATAGCATTAACGCGCCGCGCATGGCATAAACGGTTGGAACATTGGGTGCTGCCAACCTATCTTCAATTTATTTTTAAATTAACAACTGAACTGTCAACCGTTTCTGTACACTGCTATTACATTTTTGTACTCAGAATACCCGGACAAAATTGTCAAATGCTCAAAAATACCAAAATTTGCGCTGCCACTTGCTAAATTTTTAATAATTCTTTGCAGTACTATCTCAGCTTTAGATGCACATTTGTAGGCTTTTAAGTTAGCCATTTTTCTGTAAAATTTAAATTTTAAAATAAAACTAAAACAAAAATCTAATCAAGCATACATATGCACAGTTCTCTGCAGTCATTGTTAAACCTTTCATCAAATGCCAATCACAGTTTTGATACCAAATGTTGCCAACCGGTTCGATGAATACACTTACTTTCAAATTAAGTGGGTACATGCCAATCAAAGCTGTTGCCAATTTCATTGCTCCTGTTTTTGCTGTGTTAGTTTTTGGAAAATTTTCTAGCTCAATAATTGCAATCAGGCGCATCATTGACTCAATGAATGAATGAATGAATGAATAAACGAGCCAACAAATGATAGAATGAATGAACGAGTCTATGGTTTTCCACTGGCCATCGAACTAAAGCTGAATCAAAATTGAAGAAAATTTCTACCAATGTGTTTCAGCATATTTTGCTGCAAGTTTACCATTTCCCAGCACTTTTCATCAAGATCCGGTTGAAATGATTTTACCCAAAAAAAGAAAAAAAAAATTGTTTTCAGCAGCTGTTTCCTACAATACTACTCCACTAAGTCCGTTGACATTTGCTGCTCGGTTGCTAATGTATGCGCTTTGTGAGTGCGCTTCCTATCATCGATTCGATAATGCTGATGATAATGCTGGTGATGGTGTTCATTTCCATTACATCTCACTGAAGTCCGTCGTCGTCGACGACTACTATTACTACTACTACGGGTATATGTCATTGATTACTAAGTTTATAGCCGTCACATAGCTTGATAGGCAGCTGCTAGGCAGATATGCCATCCGGCTTAGACAGATATACGTTAGCACTTATGCTCGTCGGAAGGTTTGGTTTGGTTTGGTTTGCCTCCTCTGAATTAATGCGGTTTTGGATGTCATTGTGTACGGATTTGTACAAATTTGTGCACCACCTTCAACTGGCCACAATGCCCACTCTATGAATGTGTGTGTGCGCTTTGCATGTGCTGCTTTATTCACTTTTTTTCACATTTCCGGAGGACAGTTGGCTTTGCTTTGCAATTCAGTTTCAGTTTGCGCTGAATTTACACTTTTTTCCTCTGTCTTTTCGAAGTGGTTTTTTGCTTCATTTAAGCCCAACAATTGCAGCTATGATTGCAACGTGGTACCACTGTGATTGCAATGCAATAATACGAGTATGAAATAAATTGTGGGTTGAGTGATAGCTGTGTGTGTGTATGTGTATGTGTGGTATTAAGCTGTGGCTTACTGATGACTATTTTCTACATTTCAGGTATAAGCTGCAACCAAATTTTGTGCAATTTAAAGTTTGTCTGTCACAAAGTTTTAATTACATCAAACGGAAATCGCTTGTAAATAGGATTTTCCACTTGAATACTTTAAACAGTAAATACAATTTGTTTAAAGTGCTTTAAATATAAGTTGTAGAAGTATAACGTTGCATATAAATATACATACAATAATAATGCTGCAATGACTGCAATAACTGGCTGTGAATTATAAGCGTTAACTAGTTTTAAAAAGCATGCGAAAAGTGCATTGCAGTATGTTAACTTTGCGGTGCATTCCGTTCTTCTATCTCTTTCTCTATTTCTCTGCAACTTTAGTCACAACGCATCAACACTCATGATCACTCAGAACACACATGACCATGTTTATTTATTTAAGTTTTCTCTTCTCTTTGTAGTTGCAAATCGTTTGTTTATGTTTTTAACATGTATTCTTGCAAATCCGTATTTCCCCACAAGCACAAATAGAGCAAATAATAATAATAAAAAAAAAAAAATATCAAAGAGTAGAAAAAATAAGTTCTACATTCTACATCTCCTAACGTCTCCCTCGCTCTCAAAACAAAAAGTCACCTTATTTCATTACAAGATGGTCGCATCATGATGTTGCTTTACTACTCCCAAAGCATTTTCTTGCAGTTTCCTGCTCTACTCCATGGTGAAATAATATAAATGTGCGGTAGTAACCAAACCGTTTATTTCGACAGCGACTTTCTCTCTCGCTCTCGTGTTTTTTTCGTGTCTGATAAATTTTATACACCACACCCTTATACAACAAGTATTTCACCTTGGTCTAAATTTTCAATGTTTATAACTTGTTTTGAATTACACGTGAAACATAATGAAAAATGCAGTACTACAAAAAAAAATTCGAAAGGGTGCTTTGCTTTAAAAATCATTTCATTAAAAAAAAAAAAATTCAAAACAATAACCAAGCAAGTCGCCATACATCAGTTACAGCTGAAAAACTTTTTTAAAACAAAATTTTAAAAAATTTCTTTTTTTATTTTAATTTGTGAAACATAAATTCCTTCACAATCATCATGACCGCCGATCAAATAGCTTTATTAATTACCGATGAAGTATTAAAAGTGAAACAACAACTTGAGCTCTTTACTATTGTCAAGAGGGCGTGCATACAATGTAAGATGGAACTGCAGTTGCTTAATATTTTTGTGCCGCCCATAAATGTTTCGGCAGAAGAACGCAATGCGGTGAGAATAAATATGCAAAGTGCGATGCATTGCTCGACGGAAATCATACTTTGGACATTGGATGTTGCTTTGGAAAAGTTGAAAAACATTCGAGAGGGTTACCATCTACAGCCGGGCAGTTTAATTCATTATTTCATCATAAAAGTGGAAGAGAATTTTGCAAATTTTCAACAAGATGTCGAAAATGAACGATTCTGAAAAAAAAAACGTCGATGGAAAATATGAAAATTTAAGCCGATTTTGGGAGGCATACAAAATTTTGCACAGCACGTTAAGAGGCCTATTTACACTTTTGAATTTCGTGCGCAAGATGATCTGATTTTGTAAATTTCATACAGTTTTCTAGCACTTGCACTATGTCAACACATTTGTATATGGACAACAACAATTTTTTGGTACACATTTCATTAGGTTTAGCACAAATTTTTTTAAAATTGTTCCAGTTAATAATTTTGTCTATTTTTATTATTTCTCTAATATAAAATGGGCTATAATGAAAGAGTTCTCAAATTGAACTTAATGGATTTAAATCTGTTAACGTGAAAATGCAAATTCTCATGGTGTCGCTCCGGAGCGAGAGAGTAGTATATGTCTTATAATGAAAATAAAAGTTCTTTAGTGCTCTAGAAAGTTTAATGTAAAGGAAATATTTAAGCATTCCAAAGCGCTATACGCATGTAAAAAGATGCTTTGCATTAAACATGCACTGAATTTAAACAGCAGATGGACAGCTCGGTTCTATACTAAAGAAACTGGTATGTTCGACAGACTTAAAAAAGCAGACTAGCTATTAGATTGGAGCAGCTTCAAAGGTGCCCATTATATTAAAACTGAAATACACTTCTACAGCAGCTATAAATACTATTGTGGTGAGTGGTGAGCACTAAGACTGTCGGTCGATGCACAAAGATCATTATGGAATCCGTTGGATGGCGCAAAGTGATGCTTCCTCAATCGATTAACTTTCAAATTCTTCATAAACGGCCCATAGCTTGCTTCGGAGTTGGCTATTGTGACGTTCTGCTACATAATGTCTATTTAATCTAGTGCTAAGCTGCTTGAGCACTGCAAAATTGTTCGGGGTGAAGTTTTCAGTGAAAATGCTTATTAAATCTGAAATATTATTGAGCTGCAGTCATACAATGAATGAGTGTAGATGCGGTATACAAGAAGTTGAGGGATACTACAGCAGATCTGGTTAATGAACTTCATGACTCGTCGCTGAAGTGATGTATTTCGCCTAGTTGCTCTCTTCTTTTTAACCATTTCGATTAACAGAATAGAGAAGAAAAATACATTCTATCTCTATCGCGCTCTTGAGTTCTCAGCAATGAAAGAACAGAGTGAATACGGTGCCTCACAGACCATAGACATTACTGTAGGGGATAGCAATGCTCATAAACTCCCTGACTCATGTGTGGTAACGAAGAGAATTTTCACACCCTACTATAACACCGCTGCTAATGGAATCACTGGGCTTTGTTTTGGTAGTTTAAACTAACTGACAAACGATTATTTTTCGTTTCCGAAATGGTTATTCAGCAGTGATCAGCTGTTTGTGGTGCTGTCAATCTGTGTGCTTAACATAAGTTTTATACAACAAGATTTACTTTTCTGATATCAAATAAAGCAGAAGAACTTGATAGTATATCTAAAACTTATGACTTAAAGTAATAATACCAAACCAATAAAAACCACAGTTCGTTGCTTTAAACTTACCTACGTTAGTATCAAAAAGTCATCCATAAATAAGCTAGTAAACAATTTTATTCGATTTTTGTTATCATAAAAATGTAAAAATGTCCTTAAACAATTCGATCATTGCTTAGCAACAACATTCAATAGTAATTCAGCCTTTTGTGTGCGCACAAATCAAGTTAATCTTTTTGCTTTTGCTGCTCGCATGAAAACCATCGAGTCTTCTCGAGTCTGATGATAAAATTGCTGCAGATAAATCAAAAAATTTATGAACACATTCAACAACCTACAACCCAGTCGAGACGCATCCATCATTGAAATGGAATTTCAAGTGGGCTAAGAAGAGAAACTATGGCTGAATAATAAAAAGCAAATGTTCTACGCAGACTGAACTATCCATAGGATAGTAGAAAGTTTCGCCCTCGAAATCTCTTGGTGTTGGTAATGGTCAACAAAGTAAGCGTTGTCTAAACCCCCACCCCAGTCCCCCTCTAGCCACAACTTCATAACTCCATTTACTTGCAACAAAGTCTAACCAAGCAGCAGAACAATGGCGCATAACAAATTGCAAGCATGTAGCCATGTAGCCGTTGTAGCCGTCATTGAAGCGCTGCCATTATTCACAAAGCCGTACCACACCGAACCACGAACAACTCTAGTTAACAACACTTTCTACAGCGCACTCCGCCAGTTATTTTATAGGAACACCATCATAACTTGGAGCACCAGTAAAAGCATACTCTAACTTTTTTTTCCCTTTGAATTATTTTGTTTGCTCGGCAAATGTCGCGTAAAAATTTCAAAGTGGGTGGTACTCAATGGAGCAGTTGGTTGGGGTAACTGGAAAGAAATCACTTTTTTTATGCATATAGCTGAAACTAAAAATCAGAGAGGGAAACGTTAACGAGCTCAAAGGAAGTAGGTATACGCCGGAATGCGACGGAAGCCAAATGCGAAAATTGAGAAAAAATAGCGATAGTTAAAAAACAGTGATATAAAGTGGCAGCTAAAAATGTGCGAAAATTATTTGATATTCAATAAAACATTTCTTTTTCAATTTTTTTGTGGTTGTTCTTAACGATGTACAAATAGAAAGTGTTTGGAAAATGATGCTAGAAGAGAATGCATGTGACAAAAAGATATTGTAATATATTGAAAATGTGGTTTTTTAAACAATTAGATCAATGCAAAGTACTGTGTGTGTGTGTGTGCAGCAATGCGCAGCATATGTTGTAACGGCCTGGACACATCTGATCCTGTATATAATTTGCAGCTAATTATATACATAATATATACATAATATATGCAGCTAATATATACATATATAAATAGCTTTTATAATGTAATGTAATATACACTTTATAATTACTATTGTAAATGTAATGGCTTACAGCACTTGTCTTTATATCGAAAGCATGACTCATTTAATCATTAATTAATTTTTGTTACTTTATATTTACAAATGACAAAGCTCGAGTAGATTATACGCCATTCAATGTTTTATTTGCTCCTTCGCTAAACTTTATGCTGTATAAGTTTACGCACCTGTTGATTAATGAACATAAATAAGAAGCTACAAGTGGAGAAAAAAATAAAACTGCCAACTGAACTGAAATGCTGTGGCTTTTGTGGATTACAAAAATGTGAGCTATAATTTAGCTAATCATGCTTTTGGTGCTTTCGTTAGTTCATTTGTAGTAAAGTTGCTACACAACTATTCCTGAGTGTGCTTCGAAATGAGTAAGTCAAAAATAAAATACGTTTAGTTAACAGAAAGCTTTTATACCCTCCATATAATGGTGTGGCATCTATTTTTCTCTTATATGTAGACGTGGCACTGTTCATATTCTAGCGGATCTCATGTTTCCTAGTGCCCATCGTTAAAAATGCAATGATTTACAATTCGTTATTTCAAGTTTTTATCCATTTTTTTTCAATTGAAAATAGAGAATTAACCAAATATGGCGTTGCTATAGTCACTTATGATAGAGAGTACATACAGTGTATATGAATTTTTTCGATTTTCCTTTACAATTGCGTTGAAATTTTTGGCTAAAAACTTTTTCAGGACCATAACAAACAAAACAAATAAGGAATTACACATATCCATCGTTTGAGTCGTGAATTATGGTCTTGAGTCTTCGGCCTCATTAGGGATCATATTGGTCTAAACTTCAATAATGAAGTCAGCTTATACTAACCTATAAATTTATGCATGCAGCTATGTTCCCATAAAATCTTCAATGCATTTCCAACTTTACAATAAACCAATAAGCTCTTTCAAACTAAATTTTGCAGCGCATCAAAAAGAAAAGAAAACTGACTATAAAGTACAAAAGAAGTTGGAAAATCCTTTAATTCAAAGAAGTTTGCAACGTATTTTCTGTTCAACGCGTTTACTACTCTAGAACTTTTACGATTACTCCTTCCTGAACATTTGGCATGACAACTTTGACTAATGATGCTTTTTGCTGCTGATGTTGCTTTGTGTTTGTACAGGTTTCGCAGCTTACAAAATTTACTTTACAAGACAATTTTCCCAGAGTCCTGCTGCCTTCCTGCTTGTTGTACTCTTGCTGGCAACACTGTCGCAGCACAATTGGCTTCATTGTAGCAAACGCATAAAGGCAACACATCGCAACGCAACGCAGTAATACCAACCAAAGATGTTATTAATTTAAGTCATTTACTTTGCTCCTTCAAAGTCTTCGTATTGTGGCTGCTTTGTCTTGCGGTGTGTCTGAGCATGTTAAGCCAGAATTGAAGTGCGTTCCGTTCCGTCCCGAAGTGGAGAATATTGACAAGAAGTTGCAGCAATTTCCGTTGTATGTACATACGCATAGCGAAAGCATCAGGTGCGTTTGCAGTGTACACAGTATTTTTTGGTATACTCATACTATGGAACGCTTTAGTTACGCCTACTTTTCTTTAAACATTTAAGTAGCTTTGATGCTTCGTGGTGTTCTGTGGTGATATTGTTGGCTGCTTAAGCTTTTGGCATGCATAAAGCATTCTGAACTGTTTAGAATTTTCGAATTTGTGGCCTTGGTTTATGCGGATGCATGAGTTTAACTATCGATTGAAGTCTGTGTGAGAAGTGTAAATTTAACTTGCTTTAATATTTTATAGATGCAACCACTGTTTATGGTTGGTTTATTTATGGAACTTGTTTTGTTTGTTTATTAGCAGAGAGTTTGTGGCTTCGTTTAATGATGATGTTTACTAAGTAGAATTTAGATACGAGAAATTTATTTTGTTGTAGAATGTTTTACAAAAGTTATTGCAACAAATAATTAGTTTTTAAAGAATTTCCGCATTATTTTCAATATTTTTCAGTTATATATATTCTAATGTGCTGTGCAATTAGTTAATGAGTTATTTGTAAGCGCTATTCCAATTACTTTTTGTTTTGATTGCAGTAATTTCACAGTAACAAATATCGTTCCAAGCTGCCACCATATTTTTAAATATATGTAATTGGGTGCATTAGCGGATTTCATTGGCAAAGTTAGCTCGAGCCCCTTTGCCAATGATTTTAATAATATCAGTTTGTATTATTATTATTTAGCTGATAAGTGTACAATTTAAAGAAGCTGTACTACATGATTTTGCAAATCGTAGTCGGCAGCATCCATGCGAAAGGCACGGATCGCTCGAAATACACCTTTCATCCCCAGAGTGAGAAATAATGCTCAGCGGCGTATTAGAAATCGAAAAGTACAGTCTGAGAAAATGCTTTATAATATACAATTCACATTCATAAATTTACACACGTTTACAAAACCGAAAAATGTGTCTGCCCACCATAACTCAATATGATTTTCCAAAGAAAAAAATATTGTTTAACCTCTAGAAAGAGTGGGTATAGCGTTCCCTCATTTGCGATGCATTTTCACGCATCATTTATACGCATAAATCAAAGAAGGTTTCCTTGCAGGTCGCGAGGTTAAAAAGTTGATAGTTGTTAAAAAAGTCCCAATATTTTGGACGAATTTTCATTTCGATTATCAAAACTTTTCGATCTTTTCGTGATAATTTAAATTTAGAAATGTGTAAAATAAATTATTTGCTGATTTACTAAGTTATATCTCACTCCCTGGTCACACTGGTCAAACGATTTAAACGAAAAAAGACACACATGGTTTTCGTATGCCAAAGTGAGGAATAAAAAAAAAAGTTCAACAATTTCAAAGAAAAAATACACATGATTCTACGAACCTCTTAACAACCAATTACATATTCAGCAGAAAAAATAAAACATGCCAATTTGGTGGTCGGCGAGGACTAAACTAAAACTGCGCCTTTCTCCCTTGCGACGCCATTGGCTTAACTGTGCATAAATTCACTTATTGATCTTTGCATTTTTAAGAACTATGTACCCTCTGTTCTGTATAAAAATTCCAACTCTGAGCTTCACATTCAAAATTTTAAATATCTGAAAAAATCATGTATTTCGACATGATAAATTTGTTTAAATTTGTTGCTTAGTGTACTGAGATGTTTTTTTTTGTGTTTTTTTTTAATTTTTTGCAAATATAAATATAAAATAGCCACTAAACAGCGATTAATAGCGCAATTTGCATATTTTTCTAATCAGTGTATGTCTTAAACTATTATTTAGCTAAAAGTTTATTAGTTTTCATTTCATTTTCTCATTTTTTTTATAAGCGTTTTTGTTTTTATTTCTCACCGTTGATTTGATAATACCAACTAATTGAGTAATTAATATGACAAATAACCAACACAAATTATAAGGAAAAAAATGCATGTGAAAAATAATAAATAAACGTGGGGAAGTGAAACAAAAAAAGCTTCCGTCAATTTAATTTTGGGAACAAATTGTGTCACATGGGATGCGATGCGATGGGATGAGATGAGATCGGTTATTTGGATTTTTCCATCTATCTGTCTCACTCTGTTGCAGTTGACCTGTTTGTCGTGCAGCCGTGTGCAAATATATGTATAGTTGCTTCCTCTCACACTCCCACACACACACACACATGCATAAATCTAACTGAACTTGACCCAGTACGAAGAGATGCCGCCGACGACAACGACGCCGCTTATCAATTTGTTTTTATTTTTATTTCTTTTAATTTACTTTTTGCTTTTGCATATGAAAACCGGTATTTATTCTAATTGGAATGCAAGAGCATCGTGTATGCAATTTGTTGCATTGGGCATTGAGTGATTGCTATCTAAGTTGTTGTTTTTGTTGTAGTTTTTTTTTTATCAGTAGTTTGCTTATTTTATGCATATTGTATTTGTTCCTACAAAGTTAGTTTTATTTTTGTAAAGAGAGCGACCTGTGTGAGAGTAGAGAGCATAAAAATTACATTGAAGGTTAAGTGCTGCCAACTTATTGCATTAAAACGCGTAATGATTTTATTTAATAATTTGAGATCGAAATAGTCAAAGCAAAAACGCAACTGAGTCGGAGGTCCGAAACAAGCATTGTCAGTTTGATAGGCGGATGTGTGCGTGGAAAAATAGTCGACACAGTAACATGTTTTCCATAGACCCATGTACTTTTCCGTGCCATAAATCTTTAGTTTATGTTTGGCTAAAAAGAGTAGTCGAAGCACCTACTTTTAACTCTTGTTACAATAGAAATGCATTTTAGATGATGACTATACGGATTTGTTGTTATTAACTGAGCTGCTACATATAGTATCTATCTATCTATGCTCCGTAAACCGACTTAACAGACTACCGATTATGCTTTTTTAGTTAAAATACTTAGTCTCAGTGGGTGTGGTGTGGTCGGTGTGAAATTTTATTCAGTACTTTTATTTTTGTTTCATTATTATCAATTCTGCTAATTTTCGAGCATCCAGATTTATTGTTTAAATTTATGCGAAAGAAATAAAAAACTCAACTGTTGGACCAGTTTTGAATGGTGCAAGCGGTACAAATAATATATAGCTTCATCTGTAAAGAAGAGAAAAACATTGGGAACAGAAATGAGCAAACATCTTTGAGTATAGAATTTTCCTCATAACTCTATGGCAAAAACTCAAAGTTATGAATAAATGGTTGTAATGAATTTGTTTCTCACAAAAAACACTTAAATGATCTGTAGGGGGAGGGGGGGGGGTTGGGTTATCTCAGTATAGTGGGCGTGCCACGTCCATTTATCGAAATAGGCACAGGTCTATTCAATCCTCCAAGGTGCATTTAATATTGACTGTGATGAAACAGGTTTTAGTACAAAAATGTGAGATGTGGTTTGGTATAGAAGCTACTACTACTAAAAGTGAGCACAGCGTTCGTACCTGACAATATTGAACGAATGCCGTTCTCAGAGAGTGTCTCTAGAGAAAGATTACTCAACTAAAAAAAACATTTTATGAATATGAAGCAAAAACAACTATTTTTGTACTGAACAAAAATGCTGGGCGAACGTTCCCCAGTCTCACTAATGGATTCGCCAATGTTTTAGAACTAGATCAGTGCTCATGCAAGACTGACCTAACTTTTGGTTTTCTGATATAGTTGCTACAGCCTCAGTTTTTGATCAGTTTTAAATTTTTCGGAATAAAGTTTTAGTCGTCAAATATTTCGTTTGTGACTATGGTGGTTTCAAAATCAAATTTGAAGAATGCTTTCAATTTTGTTTGCAATTTTGTTCAATGAAGTCATTTTAGCCAACAAAACTGAATAAAAACAATTGATATTCTTTGTACTGCAAACGTATAGTTTTGTCAGGCTCAGGTACAATATTGCTGTAATGTATAGAGTTCTAAACTCCACAATATTTGTCGTCTTATTGTTGTTGTAAAATCAATTTTTGACGTGATAACGTTTTATAAATTGATGAACGCCGGCTGCACGTACGAAAAAGCATGTCTCATTTGTCACGTACATTTGAGCCGTGCGTGCAAGCGAGAGCGCGGAACAAGCGATAGAGAGGCACGATCGGCCTAAGCGAATAAAGCAAGCTCACTATACTTCTCAAACTGCACTTCTCAAACGTGCAAACCAAGCTCACTATACTTGAATTAACGAGTGCAAATAAATGTGAATTTATCGAAAAAATTGTAATTTTCAATTACCTCCTTCTTTGTATTATACAAAATAATGATAATTCAGTTATAATAATTCAATTCAATTCATAAAAGTATGAAATTTTTCATCAATGTTTGCTTATGACGTTATCACGTAAAATTATCGTCCGTAAACCGACTTAACAGACTACCGATTATTTTTTTTTAACTTTTAGCTGAATTTGTTTTTTCGGTTAAGAATAATAAAATTTGATATTAGATGCTTATTAGATCAGCTGTAATGACGTCTTAAAATCATATATCACATTTGCATTAGTAAAGCTAAATACTCAAAATAGTATTTTATTCTTATGATAAACACATGCGTATGTAGCACGTTTTTCTATTTTTGGTTAATATAGTAATTTTCAGAATCTTGCAAAAATCCCACTTTGTTAATCACTAAAAAAGCAGTTGGCAGCACTGCTTATACGATCACTTGCTCTTGTCTCTTTTTTAAACCATTCTTTCTCTCTCGCATACAAGTGTGTGTGTGTGTGTGTGTGCGTGCACATTCTCTCTCTCTCACTTTGCGCTCATTGTCTTTGCATTGTGTTTGCGTTTGCAAGCGCGCTTTTTGTCATTTTTGTCACTCGTACACGCTCTCTTTCTTTCTATCACTCTTTTACACATGCCACACATACGACTTGCATTTGTGTTTCTTTTTTTCTTTGCTTTTTGGAAGCTTCCATTCCACCACAGAGCAGTTGCTTGCGGAATTTTGTACACGTCGCGTCTACGCAAAACCAAAAAAAAAAAAAATCTTACGGCATATAAAACGCAAAAGAAAAAGTGTAAATTGCAACAAAAGAAAACAAAATAGAAAAGAAATAAAACATAAGAACCGCTACGCGTTGTGCAAAAAGTAAAGCAAATAAATAAATATATATATATAAATGTGCATATTAGAGTGTAATTAGTCATAGTCGGCTGCTAAATTGAATTTAAGTGAGTGCGGCTTTTGGTTTTTTTTTTCCTCTTTATATATTGTATTCTTTTTTGACTAAATTTGTTTACGACTGCCGGCGACGCATGATGCCTGCAAATACACACAAACATGTAAAGGCAGATTTAACGAAAAAGCCAAAGCTGCATAATAAAACCCTTTGCATGCATGCATGTGTGAGTGCGTGTGTGTGTGTGTGTAGCGCGTTTTTGATTTTGTTTTCTGGCTTTACTTTTTTTTTCTCAATGTCGACGTCTGCTTTTGCTTTTTCTAATGAATTTCTGCTACTGCTGCTGCTTCCTCTTCTAAGCTTGGTTTCCGCCGCACTTATGTACTCTTTCTCTCTCTCTGACACACTACACTTCATTCACAAGTTTAGTTTCCAATAAGCTTGTTATATTCTTATTAGAAAAATATTTATTCAGTCGCTGTTTGAGCTGCGTTCGAAACGCTTCGCGTTTTTGTCTTACTAGAAATATGTCTGCAACAACAACAACAACAAGCGAAGTAATTACACAAATTAAACGCGAACAAATCAGCAACTAAAAAAAAAATATATATACATAAAAATTGAACAATTTAATATTTTGTGTAGTGAAAGTGTTTTATATTAGATTAAAAAATTATAAACTTGGCAAACAAACAAACTAAGTCAAAGACAAAACAAAAAAAGGAAAACAATTTTTCTGCTTGTTTTACTTTTTCGTTTTGATTTTATTATTAAATTGTTGGCCACGTTATCGCTTTGCAAAGAAGTTAAAACAAATGTAACAACAACAAAAAAAACAATGCACTGCAACAACAAAAACAATTCAATTAAATTATTGTAGAGCATTTCTCAAAAAAGCAATAACAACAACAACAACACAACAATGTACCTGCACGCGTCATTATTCAATTCTTTTTCTGCTCTTACATTTCTTTCACTTTGTTTCGCCTTTGCGCAGCATGCTTTGCGCGTTATGGTCTCTCTCTTTAAACTGTTTATCTAACTTTTTGTTTTAATTCGTATTTTGTTTTTGACTTGTTGCATAGAAGTGGGCTTTTTTGGAGAGTTGTTAAAGATCTGCTTCTCTTTGGCTTTGAATGACATGAGAAAGTGCAAAGAGCGCTGTAGTAAAAGCGTTAATTGAGTACGCAAACTAGGCCGTTTTCTGCTCTCGTTTTCTTTTCTTTATTTTTTCTTTTTAGTGGATCACGCGTTTTTTGTGCTTACGTTATTATAGCCTTATATATTAGAGTATATTAAGTTTATGCAAATGTATGTAACAGGCAGAAGGAGGCTTGGCAGACCGTATAAAGTATATATATTCTGGTTCAGCTTCGGAAGGCGAGAAGTTACAGACAGGTCTCTCTGTCTGTCTGTCTGTCGAACAGTTTTTGGAGACTATAAAAGATAGATATTTCATATTTAGACTATCTCCTTCCTGCTCTTTCGATAACTAGTATTAAATGCACATACCAAATTCACTTTAAGGGGTAGCATCCATACAAATCTGGCTTCATTTTTAAGTTTTTGTATGAAAATTTGTTTGGTTTTGTTGTTTATTACGCTATCTTACGTAAATTCTAATAAAATATACCCCTTACTTACAGTTCGTACTACTTTTTTGTTTTTGTTTTGGCGTATCTTACTTCAATGCTTACAAAATATTCCATTTAGACCCAGATCGGACTACTTTAAGTGGTGGACACTTGCAAACCATTTTTGAGTTGTATGAAAATTTTAATTCTAATATTTCATCAATTCTAATTCCCGGAACAGTAGGGACAGTCTGACTGAAAAGGCTTCGGCAGTCTTTTGTGATTGTAGCTTTGCAACGTCTAGATTTTGTTGGTAGTGGTTCGATTCGATGTTAGGACCTCGCATCGCTCGCACCTTCAACACGCTCGATGCGTATATTTTTGAATACATACGAAAAAATTCCCAAAGACAATGTTTAACAGTGTAACAAGTTTGTGTCAATGTGCGTATAACAGATACATATAAAAGCCATTTGTATGACGGTTTAGGACAAATAGCCAATATTAACAATCTGATATTCCCGCATATGTCCAAATTGGATCACTTAAAATATAATCTATGGTTCATATATAAAGCCTTGAAACAAGGTACAGGGTACCTCGAAGTCGAGCACGCTCGACTGCAGCGTTCTTTCTTGTTATTTATTTATTTTTGTTTAAAAAATGAATACTTCTTTGTGATTTTTATATATAAAAATTTTCAAACAAATCTAGTGTGTATGACCGACCCTATCATCTTTTTGTGTGTGTCTACCGTCCGTAGTCGTGTGCTTATCAGTCAAAATTTAACCTACACCAATTTTAGCTAAAAAAAAAAAAAAAACTTATTTACACAACCACTTAGTAGTTTTAATACCTTTCATATGACGTGTGAAAAAGTATTTCGATTTTTTCAGAACATTTTTTCCTATTGTTCATTTTATATCTAATCAAATCACTCAATATCAATTCTGTTTCCATAAAATTTCGATGTAATCATCAACGAAGTTAATTGTCTCTTGATTGAAATGATCAAATATTGTAAAAATATGCTTATTTACGAGAGTTGCCTTTTATATTGTGCGCCTAACAATGAAAAAAAAAAAAAACAGTAATTTAGCATTGAAAATAGCTTTATTGTTTTTCAAAATATTCTCCATGACAATCAATACAAGTTTTCATGCTTTTCAACCAAGCTTTCACTTCCAATATTTTACCACTCAAAAGTGATTACCTCTAAAAGAAGCTGTTTAAAGGCTACAACACTTTCTCTTGGCGTCGAATTGACCTCAGAAAGATTTTTTAAAGCGGATGTTCTCACACATTGCATTGTCTTGGTGTACGATGATCCTTCTACGACGTTTGGTTTTCACACAGTGCTTCAAAAACTTCTTGGTTGTGTACTATTCCGAATTTAATGTCATACGTTGATCTACGTTGGGCTCGAATGCTTAGATCCACAATTTGTCACCTGTTAAGATGTCATAGACGTGTTTTGAACCAACGTCAACATTTCTTTGCACCAATCGATTCGAATCTTTTCTATTTGGAACGATTGTCTTGCCAAATTATGCGTAATCCAACAAGCACAAAACTTCTGGAAGGTCTGAAAGTTCATGTAATATCGAATGTGTGCCAGTCAGTCCTACTGATGTTCAAGCATGTCTTAATCTCATGGTATGTCACATTCTTGTCTTATCAGTTTACGCACAGCATCGATGTTTTCTGGGATAACACTATTTTTCGACAATTCAACATAACAGTCACAAACACTAATTTTTGATGGCACATCATCGCCAAAAGTCGAAGTTGTTTAAATGATGCATTCTTGTTAAGTTAATCCACATGGAAAGTCGTAGTAAATCATTGGATAGGAAAATTTTTAAGTGTTAATTCCATTTTTTACGCGGAGTTTATTTTTTCAAGTCACTGTAATAATAGTTATTTTGTATTCAAAAATTCTGATTGTACGAAATTACGATAAATATATTTTAGCTTGAAATTTAATATGGATATTGGATGAACACGTGGTGCAATTAGAAAAATTTACGGAATTGGCAAAACTAATGTTGCCAATTAAAGTCTAACGTTTCCAGACTTGAATTGGCAACATTAGTTCTGTTAATTTTCCCAACGTGTTCATATCCAATATCCAAATTAAAGCTGAAATATATTGAAATAATTAAGCTTTTTATGTAAAAACTCATAAATGGACGGTGAGTTTGTATGAGGGTACACCTAAAAGCGGTTAGGAGAAAAGAAAAATGTACATTTTTTAATTTTTATTCAATCTATTCAATGTGTACAGATATTTAAAAAAAAACATTACCAATTTGCTACCAAAATATTATCTATGCTGTGAAATCTTCAAACGTTCCCACTAATTTTTTATTGTTATCTGGTATTTTGTTACTTTGTTATCTATTAGTGCTGTGTTCTGTGGCTTCGTCATTTTTGGCGTCAATGATTTTTTTTTTTAAGTATTGAAAGCAAATTTGAAAGTGAGCTACTTTAAGTTATCTCCAGAGGTACAGCTTTTTGTTTCTATGCTTCTGTCTATGGAAAGCATCAATGGAACCCAACAATTGTTTTTCAATTTTGCTTTTATTTATAAATCAGCTATATTGAATATCAATATAATATTTGGTGTATTCAGTAGAGACTAAAAACTACTTTACCCTGAGTATTTTCATTGCTTGGAATATTTTCGTTTGCTTTTTGTTTCCCTGAGAAGTCATTAGGTTCGAATAGTTTTATTTCAAGTATTTGTAATAGGCTTGCATTTATTTGTAAAAATACTAATCACTAATCACAATTCAGTCAGCGATTAGTACTGCTGAATGCTCCAAGTGATGTATTTTTATTTGCACATCGATTTAATGCAAATTGTGGACCATGTTAAACATAAAGCCACTAAGTAGAGAATAGTAACATTATATAGTTAGTTAGTTAGTTACATTCTATGGTTAGTGATAAAACCAAGCAAGCGATACAACGCTTTACTGTGAATGTTTCACAATTGCATTCACCACGAACTAAGTTTCGTTTAATAATCATTTTCTGAATGGCTGCGAGTAATATAAAAAACTTCTTTTTCTAACAAATTGATTACTTTCTCTTCTTCAATGCATTTATTTTATCTTCTATTTATTTTCAGTACATTTGCTATTGTTATTGCTTTTGTCATTGTTATTGTTATAATAAACGTTTCTGCATGTTCTTAACTACATATATATTTGTGTCTGTTCTATAATTCTACGTGACTGTCACTCATTCTAGTAGACTTTATCAAAATAATCAAAAAAGTAAAACTACCTAAATAAAGTATTAAGCAAAATAAATGCCTGAAGTATTTTTAAATAGAAATATTTAAATCAAATCAAACTAAACCACTACTGATGTTAATAAAATGATAGTAATCGATACAAATGACGTAAGTTTGTAAAATAAAAAGAAACCTTAATCTTTATTGTTCATGGTTTATATAAAAAACACATACTGGTTTCGGTTTCACACTTATTGCACTCTACTATCATGCACAATTTTACAAGTGCTAATGACATTTATAAAAGATTTATAGACTACTTCTTAATGAACTTTTTATTATAATTATCAACGCTTTTCATATTTAATCACAGTTTTATAATCGTATATTTCAAGTACTACGTAGTTTTGTAATCTAAGATATGTGAATGCCTTTTTATTTTTTTAAATTTTTTTTTGCTTTGCGTGGGGTTTTGTCTTTTCAAAGGCGCCTAGAAACTACTAAATTTATGCAATATCTTTCAAAAAATGCATATGCATTATTATAATCGAGCGAAATGAGATTGTTATTGTCTATAATAAATTACTAGTGATTGTACACGCTTAAGTTAATGAATTACTAGAGATTGTACACGTTTAAATTAAAGACTTAAGCGTGTAAAATCACTAGTAATTTATTTTTGTTTTAATTGTAAACGGATTAAGTAGTTCTAGCTAATTAGTTAGACTGGTTTTTATATAATTTTATATTAAATACGCAATAGATTAATAAAACAATTTGCACTAGGGTGTGCGCTTATAAACAGAAAGTCCAAATTAACAACTTTCAACAAACATATACAGATTAACCCATTTATATTATAAAAACTTGTCTTAAATTTAACTTACTATACTAAAACCATAAACCGTCAGGAAATGTCAGGCATTCGTACTGTCAACGAAAAACTAGGTCTTTAACACTATGTCCTTGGGTGTATTCCACCTTGCAAATTTCCCATGTTTGAATTAAATCCGCTCAAAATCAAATGCTTGGCCAATTTTCAGCTAGTTTAGGTTTAAAACTTAAAACTAAAATTCACTTAAAACTTAAAAGCACTTATAATTCACATATAGTTTTTAACGTTAAAAAAATGTTATTGCTGTAACTAATTTTGCGTTCTTTCTTTCTTATTTGTTTGAAAATTAAGTAGCATATTATTCTTATATAATACGAGCTTTTGTAGCGGAATGAAAAATTCTGTCGACGCAGTTGGTCGGACAAATTAGTTTGTATAATTTGTTTTATATTTTGATATGATTAAACTTTCAGGTAGCAACGTCAACTAGATAAACAACATTTTTCATAGAATAGTTTTGCTGTATCTTGCACATCTTAAATCTAATTGACATCATATTTAAAAAAAAAAACAATTATTGCAAAAAAGTTTAGAAATGCACAAATTTGTCTCAATAAGGGTACTCACGACACGTAGAAAAAGAGCCATGTCAATCAGCTGTTAACCACTACAACAGCTGTTTTTTGTGAATACTCTTTATAGTGTTGCTGTGGCTCATTGTGATTTGATAATAATTTAAAATGTAGTACTAATAATTTTAGCAGCTGTAATAACTGAAAGAAATGAAATTATTTATACAAATCTATTTTCATAAAAATGCAATTAAAAACAAACATAGTACATATTTGTGTAGGTATTATTTAATTCCCAACGAAACCGTAAATTAAACGTGATATTTTAAATAAACATTATCCAATCGAACTGAAGTAAGATAAATACTAAAACACACGCACCCACACAACGTGAGTGTCATGCAGAAAATTATAAAATTGCAATTTTCTACATAAAATTCCAAAAACTCAAAATGGCACACAGTAAAAGGACACCCAATGGCGTAGTTGGACAGTTGCGCCACGTGATGATAAATGATTTTGCTAGCTAGGAGCAAACATAAAACGAATAAAATTTTATATAATAAAGCTTAAATATTCAGGAAAAAAAAGAGCGCGTTAAAATATATATATAGGCTGTGTTTTTAGAGGTGTAGAACTGAAAATTAACCTTATTAGAAAGATGATTTTTTGTCATTAGTATTTAAATATGTTGTTGGACATGTGGGCTAGCTCGGATGTGGGATTTCTAGTACTCTGGAGGTACAATTTTGCGAGCACATATTATTTAGAGTATACAATCCATGGTTACTCGATTGAGTCGTTCGGCTGGACGATTATGGCGAACGTAAAATGGACCTAGCGCACGGTAACATTGCCGTATTGAACCACTATGTTTCGAAATAACAATTTGCAAGCGTTGTTTTGGCGTTAGTCTATACATGATAAAATGGCAAACCAAACAAATGGTTGGTAGCATTGCCAGATCTGCACAATTAAATGACAGTTTAATGCCTGTCGAAAACTGGAACCACTAAAAACAACACCCTATACACCTATATACTACATATATTTGATTTTAATAACAAGTCACGTTCTGTGCACAAAACGCGCTTTCCACAGGACTGCACACCCATCGCAGCTCATCCTACTTGCTGCTTCATTTAAAAAAAGTAAAAAAAAAGAAAAATTAGTAGGGACGACAAAAAAAAAATGAATTTAAATTAAAAGCGCAATGCCAAAGGATGTAAAAAAAAAGACGAACATTTTACAAGACAATTTGTAAAACAAGCTACACAAGTCCAATAAATTTGAGCATGAAAAAGGATGCGCAAGGATAATAACCATATACATACCTATATATATGTGCAGATAGGAACTGGCAGGACAGGCGACATCATCATCAACATTGCAAACCATTGACAGCGGACAAATGTGCTAAAGGATATTTTGAAGTGGACATGTCATGGGCGAGAGCAGTGGGAGATTACTTTGAGCGATATGTATAAATAGTGTTGTTACGTAAAGGATATAGCTACATATACTCGTATATATATATATATATATATATATATATATATATATATATATATATATATATATATATATATATATATATATATATATATATATATATATATATATATATATATATATATATATATATATATATATATATATATATATATATATATATATTTACATATTGTAGTATGTACAGTACGACAGCTGATGATTACAACTTGTGCAATGTTCTCATGTCTGTCTGTCTGTCTGCCTGTGATTGCAAATTAGCAGCGCTAACGGTATCTGGGGTCTTGGTACTTGAAATCCCGTTCCGGTAATCATTTATTGCTCATTTTTGGTTGACTGCTGCAAGTGGCAATGTCGACGGTGACACTCTTAACAAACAGCCTTCAGCTAGTCATTTCTACTCAACTAAATGCTAAATTATATATTGAGTTGAGTGTGCACACACACACTTGGTCGCTGGGAAAATTGAATAAACCACGTAAAAGAAAACTGGTTTAGTATAATTAAATTTTGGGCTAGCCGTTTATAATAGATTGAAATTTAATACGTTGTGGAAATGTTATTAACTGGACGACTTTTTTCCAATCTAGAATTTTAATTAGTGTTGTTGTGTTATATTTTTAGATTTACGTCTTTAGTTACAATACTTATTTAGTTTATTAAATTAACGTTGAAGTGTGATATTTTTGAAGTGTTATTTATGTTTACCGAATTTATTAAGATTTTTATATTGGAAGAGTTGTGCAAAGGCGTTTAATTTATGCTAAAGAAAAAAAAAAATAATTAATTGTTTATTTAGTTTATGTTTGCTTAGAACTTTGATGGTGGGTTTCATCAATATATTTATTGCTAAATTACAGATTTAATACATCCTTTAAATTGGTTTATTTCAAAATACTAAAAATAATTCAATTCCACATCTCGTAAGTACCCCCATCAGTTATTAAGAAAAGAAGAAAAGCAGGAAGAAATAGAAAATTTATAACTTAAGGTGAATTTGTAGCTATAACGGTGAATTTGTATTTGAAGGTGACATTTGAATATCGCGTTGAAACTGCGGAATACCATAGAAAATTGTCTAGTTTTGTATAAAAAAGCGATATGATCGTTCCGCTTTAAAAGTAAACAGCGCCAAGTTCTGCATGAATGCTGTCGTACGGCAAGACTGTGTTCTATCCTTCACTTCACTTTATTACGGTTCTAGATGGTGTTGTGACAAATATAAACAACGAGGCACCGAAGCTTATTCAATGATGTCTAAACCAAACACTATCGGACCTGAACTACGCGGATGATATATGATTCACAACACTAACACTTGAAAAAGCCTAGCTCATCCGACTCATCGAAAACTCTAGAGATTTGTCTGAACGGGAGCTTTCATTGAAGACAAGACTAGTATAAAGCCAATCCATCTATATGGCGCAGAATATGGATGACATATCCAAGAAATTGCATATTTATGCATGCATGAAATTAAATGCTTATGCAGCCGATGCCGAATCTTGTGGTCAGTCACAACATCAAACCATGATTTATGTGCCTTGAACAACAGCGAGCGTATAGCGAGGGAGATTAATAGAAGAAAGTAGACATGGGTAGGTCACAACACTCGTAAGGATGATATCAATATAGCATAGATTGTGGTTCAGTGGAATCCATTAGGCAACATGCGACGAGGACGCATTTCAATGGCATGGGTGAGATCAGTGGGTGGGGTCCGTTCTGAAAGTAGTGCAATGTCGAAGGAAATAAGATACGAGTACATCAATACACAAGATTATCATTAAAATGTGATTCTATGCATTCCTTAATTTTCAAGAAATTAAAAAAAAAAGTAAAAATTGTTGATTATAATTTAAGAAATAACTTCATATGTGATATACATATAGCATACAAAAAAGGTTTGAAGATTTAAAGCTTAAGAAATATTATGCCATAATTATGCACATTGCATTTCAAATCCAATTGTCTCACGTCTCATTAACTTTACTTGACGCCGGCAACCCACAGACCTACTGAATTCTGTAAAAGTACACCCGGAGGATGTACTTTTTGCTACTTTTCAGGTTTCTGACAATTAAGCTTACTGAAAGGAGGAATGCACAATTAAACGCGCAAACAAACGCAGTGTAAAATTTTGCCCAAGGGTCGTATAAAAGTCGCAAAAAGTAAAAAAAAAAAACACCAAGTAAAAACCAATGCCAGCTGCAACATTTACTGCATAGTAGTTTTCTGTATTTGGCCAAGAGAGCATGAGGAAAATGTATTTAACTACACAGAGCGAGCAAGCAACATGATATGAATTTAATTATGAAAATTATAAAATCACTGAAGCTGAAATTTAGCAATAACAAACATAATATACATTCCTATACAATATAAAATTACTACTAAATACCACACATAATAATTAGTTAGACCAATATCAAATACCAAAACTCATTCATGCATTATCAAAGTTAAAATTGAATAGTTTGCATCGCTACCGCCGCCGCCGCCGCCGGCTCTACTTCGATAAATTTTAAGTATTTACTTATGTATTATTATGAAAGTGCACCTCGTTGTACTTATATTTTATCACAAATTGTCGCTTATCGCATGAACTACTTCAAATCAAAGTGTACAACAATCGAGAATGGGACAGTCATCATAGATAAACGTGCCAGCTGACTTTGTCGCTGCCTTTTGAGTTGGTTCAATCAGAGCTAATAACACCACAATGTCTATGTTTGTGAAACACGTTGACACTCACGCAGGCATCTAAGCTAGGCAGTCAGCCCGCTAGCCAGCCAGCCACTCGTCTGTCATCAACTGTACACAAATCAACCGTCCAGCTATGCCAACAAAACAGGGCTGCATGAAGTTAATTTAAAGATAAGGGCGAAAATTCTATTATGCTATGTTGACACCATGTAGATTTTCAAAACGTTCCTTACTCTACAGCGTTGTTTACACACTCATCGAATCTACATCTTTATGCAGCACACAATCTGAGCATTGAGTACTGAGTTTTCGCTCTCACTTGCTTCTACTTTTATTGCTATAGGATATGCTCTTTCAAACAATCCTTCCACGCTCTCTTCCACAGAATAATTGCTGATGTGTGAGTGTGCTGATGTATGATGATTTTTGCGATTTGCCATAAATTGAGTTCAAAATTTCTTGTTCATATATTGTGCAATAAAAGCTTTCGAGATAGTTTGTAATTCTAATGTATGAGAGATATTCTAACAATACTGCTTGCAGAAATATGACAACATTTACTTGCTTTAGCAGCTGATATAATTAGCTGTATACTTAAATTATTAGAAATATGTTGCCAAATTTTATTAATTCTCGAGCTTCGCCTTAGAACTGTCACTGTACTGTATCAACGAATTGTTAGCAACTGCTCCAATTTGCTGCATTGGCTGTTACAAGTATTTGCATGCACTAAAGTTATATACGTATACGAGTATATAGTTCAATTCTTTGCTATTCTAACCAACTCCAATCCAATATAGCCAACTCAACGTCATGCCATACCATTCGACAGCAGTCAGGCTTTTTCACCGCTCATTACCAACTCCTCTGGCTATTTGCCTATTTGCGGTTTGTTATACTGTAGTATATAGAACGTACTTCAATACCTTTATCCCGTGTTTTTGCTTACCTTGGGGGCTTGCTAACGTTATTGAGTTACTTTACATATGCATATTTGTGCTCGGCACTCAGAACGCTTACTGCTCGGTTGCTAAATCTCACGTTTTGCTCTGCTCTTCTGGCCTTCATTGAACTTTGGCGTAGTTTACTTGGCCCGACTATGTACATATGTATTTATGAATGTATTTGCCTGGTTTAAACTCTTGTCGTTATTCAAATGTTGTCAAGTGTCGAGTGGAAACTGGTTTTAGTACTATTTTAACTTAAATATGCTCGTTATGTATTTATTTGCTAGATGCTTAAGACATTGTTTCATTAGATTTCAAAGAATTTTGTGAATTGTATGCTGTAAGAAGAAAATGAAAAGAATTTTTGTTATTCTAAGCTATTGGGGAAGTCAATAACCTTTGCAACTAATATATTTAGTACTAATCGATTTAATACTTTCCACTTTACATATTATAGTTACTAACTTCAAACCTAATGTTTCTCTATTTTACAGACGGGTCTCACCCTCACACCCGAAATGTTGCTCAGCACCTCTGAGTCATCAACGCACAGTGCCTCCGAGGTCGCAGGACGTTTACAAGTCGATGTGCGCACTGGTCTCAAATGGACCGAAGCTAAATATCGTGCAAAAATTATTGGTCACAATGAGTTGAATGTTATCGAAGAGGATCCAACATGGAAGAAGTATATAGAACAATTCAGAAATCCGCTCATTTTACTGCTACTTGGTAGCGCACTGGTTTCGGTGATCATGAAACAGTACGACGATGCAGTCAGCATAACAATAGCTATATTAATAGTTGTAACAGTGGCATTCATACAGGAATATCGCTCTGAGAAGAGTCTGGAGGAGTTAAAGAAGCTAGTGCCACCCGAATGTCATTGTTTGCGTGAAGCACGTTTGGATACGTTTCTGGCACGTGAGCTAGTGCCCGGCGATGTGGTGCATCTAAATGTAGGCGATCGTGTGCCTGCAGATATACGTCTCTTTGAGGCAGTGGATCTTTCCATAGATGAGTCAAGTTTCACGGGAGAGACAGAACCAGCACGTAAAATCACCGATGTGCTGTTAAACAATACAAATGTCAAAGATCACAGCAACATGAAGAATATTGCCTTCATGGGCACACTGGTGCGTTGTGGCAACGGCAAAGGCATTGTGGTCAGCACTGGTGAGCGTAGTGAATTTGGTGAAGTCTTCAAAATGATGCAAGCCGAAGAATCTCCAAAAACGCCGCTACAGAAATCGATGGATATCTTAGGCGCACAGCTGAGTTTCTATTCGTTTCTGATCATAGGCGTTATTATGCTGCTCGGCTGGTTACAGGGTAAACCACTGTCGGAGATGTTCAACATCAGCGTTTCGCTGGCAGTGGCTGCCATACCGGAAGGCTTGCCAATTGTGGTAACCGTGACACTCGCCTTGGGCGTAATGCGCATGGCAAAGCGTAATGCAATTGTCAAGAAGTTACCCACCGTGGAGACTCTCGGTTGCGTAAATGTTATCTGCTCGGATAAGACAGGCACTCTGACTAAGAATGAAATGACTGCAACAATTATCATAACTTCGGATGGTTATGTCGCAGATGTAACAGGCGCTGGCTACAATGATCAAGGCGAAATACATATACGTCATTGTAATAATGTCGAAATGGCAAAGACCAACATTACAAATCTGTTGGAAATTGGTGCAGTTTGTAATAATGCGTATATACAGAATGGTACGCTATTGGGACAACCCACCGAGGGTGCACTCATTGCAGTTGCTATGAAGAATGGCATGTATGCCACAGCAGAGAATTACGTACGCATACAGGAATATCCATTTTCATCGGAGCAAAAGATGATGGCAGTAAAGTGTATACACAAGTACAATAACAACAAGGAGGAAATCTTCTTTGCAAAGGGTGCACTTGAAATGTTGCTGCCACAATGCACCAAATATCAATTCGGTTCACAAACGGTGCCGCTAACCAAACAAAACGAGGCGGAATTTCTTGCGGAGGCATATGAAATTGGGCGCAAGGGTTTGCGTGTGCTGGCGCTGGCCAAAGGACGTTCAATGCAGGATTTGGTTTATTGCGGTCTAGTGGGCATAACCGATCCACCGCGACCGTTGGTACGCGAATCAATTGAGCTGCTAATGCAAAGCGGTGTGCGTGTTAAAATGGTTACCGGTGATGCACAGGAAACAGCATTGGCTATAGGTGAGTACTAGTAGTTCATTTAGTTACGGACAATCCAATCGAAATCTCATTAATCTTGTGCATAGCCTTGAGGTATTTCAAATTGTGGTGGGTGTCAAGAGTCATTTGCTTCGATACGTTTGAGTTAGTAAATTGCCAGGATTAAATTTCATATTGTAGAAAATATGTAGTACCAATTAAATGTCTAAGCTGCTTTTGACAAACATATAGTCTACTTCCTGCTTGGTTAGATTAGATTGATTGTCGTTACAGTGAGAAAAAGTGCTCATGCCAAAGTTATTACGGCTTTCAATTAAAATTCAATCAATTTGCAACTTCAATTTCAATTTAAATTGTTATAAAATGCAAAAGGATATAATGGCAATGCTATGCCAAGGGTACAACAGGCGCGTCTCTGAGGTACAGAAAGAAGTTTTACACATTTTCATTTTATACGTTTTCGTTTTATGTACACTGTACTTAAAGTGTAAAGGGGTATATTAAATTTATGTACCTAGATCTCTGAAATAATTGAAGAAGATGTCTCCAAACTTCATTGTTTTATGCAATCCGAAGTCATGTCCAGATGAAACATGTGAAATTCGCTTGTCAACTTTATTATAATAGGCATTCCCATACAATTCTTCACCTTATTTTATAGTTTTTGTATGAAAAACTTTTTTGTTACTTATGCTCTATACTGAGATCGAAAAATCACATGTAAAATATCATAAAATTCGATTCAGAACAGTGATAGTCACTTCTGTGAACATCTGAAGGGAAAATTCAGGGGGGTGAAGAGACTTCAGTCTCCTCATATGTGGAATGTTGTCTGGCAGATTCACCGCATATTGGTTGTCGTGAGATTCTAGGCAAGTGCAGTACCTATTGCTAATCAGTAGATAAGTCACGAATTTCTGACATAGTATGGTGAGGTATTTATATTGGAATCTCTTATTTAGAGCACACATTTGGTATCCCTTATTGGTCAAAGTTCGACCATTTGCACTGACCCAATTTTTCATTTCGTTAACAATCAGGGAATAGAAATCTTTAGATCATTCCACACATGCACAAAACAGTGAAATGCGCGCCAAATATCAACCAATAGATAAGCTTAAGACACAAAACATGCGGCGGCTGACAAAGATAAATATTTAGTTTGATGCGCAGGGTATTTCTAAGTCGTTGACACTGAACCCTCGTACTTTAATTTTTTCTTGTTTTCAAAGGTATGCAGCTCATACCCAAGACATTTGTCAGGTACATATAATTATTTCGATGCGCTCCGATGACAGAGAGAGAGAGAGAGAGAGATAGAGTTGTAAAACGTTAACGAAGAGTTGGTAGACTGTCATCTGCAAAAAAAAAAAAAAAAAAAACAAGGAAAAGAAGCAACAGATTTTTTTTCGCCGCCCACTTTATTTGATGTTGGGAAAGATGTGAAAATGACGTTGAGAATTGCAAAGCGCGTAATAACGTCAGCAAAGTATTTGGTTTTGTCTGTTCCGCCAGTCAGTCTGAATGTTTCCGACACTAGCTGCGTCGTCCATGTTCTCGTTCACAGGATCTAAAATGGCGACGCAGCTTGCACAAACAGTTAATTATTGTGACTGTGAGTGACGTCTAACCGCGTTTTGGGAGCGGCGGAGAGCATTGCTACCTATCTGGCATGTTGTGTCCCTGTCAGGATATTGGACGACGTTGATGTCGCTTTGTTATTACCTTTGCTTTGGCTTCTTTTTGTGTGTGTGTGTGTGTGTTTTTTTTTTAGCTGGTTGCACATTTCGCCTTTGGTGGTTTGTGTGCTTGTTTAATGAGAAAATGTGCAAAAAATAGATGAATAGATAGAATGCTTTGATAATGGAACTCACAAAAATTTCATTTCAAGGAAGAAGACAAACCGATTGTCGCTTTAAAAAATAAGTTTTATGGTACTCAAATTTAGAAAACATTTTCTTTTATAAACTTTCATTTGAAGTAGCGAGTACTTCTATAAGAAAAACTTTAAAATTTTACGCCGTTTTGCATGCTGTGTATGTGTGTGTGTGTGTGTGTGTGTGTGTGTCTGTTCATCTGTGTTGACAAGTGCAAATTTGGCATTAAACTTGTCAACCTTCTTCTGCTTGGCTAACACGATTTGGCAACTCTTGGCTTGGCCCCAACAGTCAACAAGGCATAACTAACTTGAAACTTCTTACTTTAGGCTGTTGTTTGATTTGCTCTTACTAGAAAACGGAACTTCAAGATTCACAACTTCTCTCAGCTGCTACAACATGCTTAATTAATTTTGTTGCCAAATATGTTTATACGCCAAAGTTTGCTTTGGCGTCACATTTTGTGTGGCACTTAATAAGCCTGCTTAATTTGCACTGAAGCATATTTAAATCGAGCTACTTAATTTTAGCAATTTTTAACACAAATTTTCTAAATAATCGTTTGCGCTTATCCTTATTTTTTGGCCCTTTTTTACACTTTGCTGTGGTTTATTTGTGGTCGTTTTCACTTGTTATATGTTGTAGCATATCCTTTTGCCTTAATTGGTGGCCAAAGTTTAATGTGGCTGCATAAATTTTCTTGTCATCATTTTTGTGAGTGGGTGTTTGTATTGATATGGCTAGCACTTTGTTGTTGTTGATGTTTTTGTTGTTGTGTAGTTTTTGTGTTTGTTCTCTTAAAATTGGTTAAATAATGTTTAGGGTGTGTTTTTGTTGTTAGGGTTTGTTTCATTGACGTTTGACAAATGTGTTAACAGATTTTGTTGGGGTGTTTTGTTACGAAAGTTTGTACAAATAAATTATTTTTCATCGATACATTGAAGTGGGATAGTTGGATAATTTGTAATTTTAAATAAAAGAGTATTAGCTTTGGTTTATAGTAACGATGAAGGCTGTGCGAGAAACTGCAGCGGCTAGCATTGGAGGCGATCATTGGTAGAACTCCGTTGCTCATTTAAACGCAATCCCTAGCAGCAAATTGTAGCTTTAAGTTTTCAGACTGTAACTAGTCTGACTCCAGGTGAATCTAGTATTCTCAAACATATTCCTAGCATCGAAATCTGCAAAATTCACGGAATTAAATTTCGGCAGACGCTTTTCAGTTCTCCTTTCCATTCGTTCAGATTGAGAGAAGGGCATCCCCAGGTTGTGGACCATCATCTATTAAATGATTCTCTAATACTTCACTCACCAACATAGGTATAGCTGCGAATGTCTTCGGACCCAACACCAGGATCTCTATTGCAATAGGTGCCTGACATACGGTATTTCAGTCTGCCATTGCGGTCTGCGCTTGCTATATTTTGAGCAAGGGTCCTAAGGGGCCAATATTACCAACTTTTCAGATAGCCAGCGACTATTAAAGCACTGGTTCTACGATGCTACATTAGTCTCCAAAATTTTACGTTGCAGTGGGTTCCTGGTGACAATAGTATCGAAGGAAATGAAATTGTTGATGAGTTGGATCGACAACTCTCTTTGTCCGGAACCTTTTTGTGTAATAAGCTGGACTAAGTACAAATTCGTCATTGCAGACTAACTCGCTCGCCTTATATTCTAAATCCCAACCACATCTTAACAGAACTGCTGTTGAATGCCTAAACATCATATGCGACCTTCAACATTAAGTGTCTATATTGTTGGAAAACTACTGCACTTATTATTCTCTTCTCAAATTCTAACAATTACTCACCGAAATTTAATAAATTTGCAATTTGCATTGATTCAACTAATTAATTCAAGCAACATTTAACATTTATTTATCGAAAATTTACGAAACCACAACTCCCTAAAGTACTTACTTTGTTTATAAATAAATATATATATATATATATATATATATATATATATATATATATATATATATATATATATATATATATATATATATATATATATATATATATATTGACTCACTGTATTTGTCTGCATTGCCTGTCGGATTCATTGTCTCGCGCAGTGCGACCTTTCTGAACTTTTCATACGAAACAAAAGTTATCCCTACTGTACATATTTTATTTTCTACGTATTTTCCACAATATTTGCTTGCAACTTACTGTCAGTGATAAATGCTGCTTGTCCCGAAACAAAGTTAAACGTTATATTTGCGGTTGTCAGAGCAAATTATTCGCTTGGTATGAGAAATAAAATTTTGAAAATAAAGTTTATTAAACAGTAGTGCAGTGGGAAAAGTTTGCGAAACATTTAGAGTAGTAAATAAAAGTAAACAGAGAAATTATTAAATCTATATGTCGGTACAGTAGTAAATGACCATGGATAAGTACTCAGGAATATTAAATTATTTTACTTTTTTCGAAGAAATTTTAATATGTACATATAATAGAATTGTGGTATTTACTTTTAATAAAGAGATCGCCTGACTGTAAACGAAACTTGCACATTTATAAGGGTTAAGTGCCTGAGAAATTCAACTTTCTTTTGCTTATGTTCTGTCCTGTTTTGGAGACACTACAGTCAGAAACAGAACAGACGGAACACACAGCAAACCGGGACACAACAGATAGCGATACAACAAATGGGTACATAACATACAGAGGCACAACAGTAAATTTTATTTTTCATTACAAAAAGGCATCAAAATGCATGTTGGCAACTTTTTTGGCTTGCAGGTTGCCACCACTTTTTCTCTCTCTCTCTTTCTCTCTCTCTCTCTTTCTCTCTCTCTCTCTCCCTTTCGCTTGTTTACACTCATATGACAGCTTTTATTATGTCATGTTTATGCACTTGTCCCCATTGTGCTTTCTATGACGATTTGGAAGGATTGCGAACCAGTCTTTAATAGTTTATTAGTAATGCTGAATGAGAAGAAACAATTAGGTACAAAAATGTAGTATTCACTGATTACAAAATAAATTGAATCCTGCCAGAACGCAGCAAATTATGCAACGAAACAATGAATCTAAAATAGAATCTAACAGCAAAATGCAAACTTTCAATTCAAAACAAAGTAATATACCATAATGTCAACGATTTCCGTTTCAGTTTTTCCTGTTTTGCTCGTTGTAAGGCACTTCAAAGTGTATGAAAAAGCCAAATCGTCGCATGAGGAGTAGTCAAAGTGAGTCGTTTCATTTTTCTCCGGGGTAAATGTAGTTTTTCCTACTCACTTTTTTTTCAACACAATCAATGAATGCAGCAACGTTTTGCTCAAGGTCTTGTGCGATTTTCTTTTGTACACTGTATTCCCTTCTGCTACTCATCATTGCATAAGGGTTAAAGGTGAACGTAAAGCGTGTTTCTCCATTGAAGTTTTTGTCATGTTCATGCAGAATATGAACGAACAGCAGCATTTTACAATAATTCTGCGCGCATTTCATTTTTGTAATTGAAAATTGTCTTCTTGCATGTGAAGGCATTCAGCTGCATATCCACTTGGGATGAAGAAGGCATCGCCGTCGTCGTCATCGTCGTCATCGTCATCATTGTCGATGTCGTTGTTAAGTACTATTTGCATTTATAGTTTGTTGTATAGAACTTACTTACTCTAACAGTGGAGATATGCACGAGTACCTATGTGCGTGCCAGTTAAACTATGGCTTTCCATTTCGCTGTTATAAGTTGATGCATTTTTATTAAAAGAAGAAGATTGTGCTGCACTTAAATTCTGCTGCTGCTCTGTACGTGACAATCGTGCTGCTCTGCGCATTCTATGCTACTTCATGACGAAGATATCATTGCTGCTGATGATGGCAAAGAGTGAAATGTGTTGAGTTCCCTTTCTCAATTTTATACTGCTGCAATGATTATCTCGGCGCTTTTGTACAATAATCTGTTTGATATATCAGCTAGATGTGTTTTGGAATCATCATCATCATTATTTAAAGCACAAAAAAAAACAGCAGTTGTGATTTTTTGCATGTTGGAGGTGGTTGGCGCATATATTTTAGTTATTTCTAATTGGATGTAGAAATTAATTTTATTAGTTATTTGTTAAGAATAATGTTACCTATTGCACATCTTAAAAGTTCTCTGAAGCATTTGGAAACTGCATTTCAAGGCAGGAATATAAATTTTTAAAGGGGTAGTAAATGAGTTCGATTTTCTGAGTATTTAATTGATTTAATTGATCGGTTTAAACTAAGTGTGTATTATAAATGTGGCGAATAACCCCTTCCTATGATATCTACATATTAAATTCGCTAGTCGAAAGCATACAGAGTAGATGGACGCGGATCTAGCGGTAGTTACCGTATGGTTAACAAATTCACTAGCGCTGTGCTAGCAACACAAACTAGAAGCGTAATGTTCTCGGTCAATTAATCACAAAATTAATTCAATACGCTCTCGCATTTGTTCAAATTTGGTATAATTACTGTATGAAATTCTCAAGACCTCGACTCTTGTATAAGCATTCCGATTTTCAGAAGGGTTTTGCCTTCGGCAGGCCCAAGAAGCTCATCTTTGCTTTGTATTGTAGCAGATGTACTATTTCAGATTAATACTTTATATATTTAAGACAGATTTGTATATAGTTCAGGAAAAACATTTATTGACAGCAAAAAATTCGTGGTGAAAAGTTTTTTTGTGTGGTGAATTAAATGTTTGAACATAAAGTTACTTTATTGATCAGCATGCAGAGACATTCTCAACAGAAATCTAAATGAGATAACAACTTTTCCACAAATTCAGTGGTGCCCAGCTCGTTGTAAAGATTTTTTTGAAGCTCAATTTTTTGAAATCTTTAACATTTTAGACGTTTAAGATTAAATTTTAGTTCGATTTCAACACCTTCAAAAAAAAACTAATCTTCGACGATGTGACATTGTAGCTTACTGAATATTGAGGTAGAGGCGCATTCAGCAGAAAATTTTAATTGAAATTGCATACGCTATTGACATGTGTACAGAGGAAATTCGAACCAATGATTAGTTTTTTTTCTTTTTTTTTGTGGTCGAATGGACAGCAGCTCGTAAACAACAATACTATAATAGTGATGATGATGTCGCATCGCTGATGAACGATAAAACTAGCAGCTAGCTAATGTTGCGACTTTGACCTGAATTATGCAAGCTAAGTTCAACAGAGAGTTCAACAATGAGCATTTGAAAAAAAAAAACAAAAACTAAACGCGGCTTAAGCTACTTACAATCAAATAACACAAATTAAAAACCTAAAATTACAAAAATAATCCAACAGAAATTTGTGCTCAGCGTATTTTCCAAGCAATTTGATTGCTGTAATCAGATTATACCAGCAGCGCTCTGAGGCAATGGGTGGGCGCTGAGCTGAATCCGCGGCAGCAGCAGCAACAGCAACAGGCATTGTAAATGAAAGTTTTCAACATTTTTCAAGTAAACTGAACTCGCAGCAACTCCAGCCAAGGAAAAACTTTTCAAATTCAATTGCTGCACAAATAAACAACGTATAGAATACAAAAGAAAATTAAACCATTCGTGGAAATGAATAAAGAAAACTCTTCCACGAAATATGAGCTAAAGAAAAGCGCTGAGGTATCTTAGTTGGACTAAACAATAAACTTAAAGTTGGTGCAAATTTATGAAGTGTGCAGCTGTGCAGGAAGTCTGTAAAGGATACGAAAAAACTAGCACACAATTATGTATTATAAAAAAATTTAATTTTTTTTGTACTCTTCCCAACATTGCCAACATTGTAACTCTGTGAATAGTTTAGTTACAATGTTGGCAACGGCTTGAAGGAAGCATCGGAGAACTCATACAGTATATATCAGCACGACAAGGGGAGTCTATCTAGCCATGTCCGTCTGGCTTGCTGTGACTTTTACAAACAATATGTAAAAACTATTCGTGAACTATAACCGGTATTAAGTTTTACGTGTATGTGAGCTAGTATACCTTCGAAAGTTGGTATGGAGTCTTTGTGTAACCATAAGCAACGCAATTAACAAAATGATCGCGAATTAACATAGCATGCATACACTTAAAACTTAATAGCACTTATAATACACAAATTGTTTTTACATATTCTTTGTTATCAAATGTGATCATCCAAACTGGTGTAAAACACCAATGCTGCCGAGCAAAAAGTTCCAGTGTGAAGAGTATTAAAGCTTCGGTTTCACTGAAGTTAGCGTTTTGTCTTTGTTTTAAGTAAGCCATAGTAAATTGTAAATAGGATATAAATATAATAAGCAAAAAATGTTGAAAATGTGCAAAAAAGTAATTAAAACGCATTCATGTTGACAGCGAAATAATAAAACATGCCCTATAGAAAATGTGAGGAGCAACAAAGCTGCTAAATTAAAATCAGCGCGTAGCGTCTACTCTCTACTATATATGAGTTGTAAATAGTAAACACAATGTACGGTCTATGGCTATACAAAGGATAAGTATAAACGCGCCATCAACAGGAGCATCCAGCAACAGACTACGGAAGTAGTTGCAACTATTTTTGTTGTTGTTGTTGTTGTTGTCTAGCTTCTATCTATGCACAGCACTTGCGTTGCACACGTAAACATAGTTGGGAGTATATACTGCTCTACTATTTATCTGTAGTCGAGTCTCATACTCATATTTTGGTGCAAAAACGCCAAAGAAAGCATTTTTTGTTTATTGTGTTCGCAGAGATTTACTTAATATTCGATAGTAAATATATATACTCGTATACATAGTTTAAAGGTATGATTATTAAATATACTTGTAGAAAGTTTAGCTTGAAACTTGCACATTTGACATATCAATTAAATAAACATTTCCAAGCGTCTCAGTAAATGTCAACCAACTAACTTTGAAAAATAAACAACACAGAAATTGCTTGTGTCGCAATTTTGTCCAGCGTTGATTACATCGTTTCACAGAATTTGTCTTGAGTCGTTTGAATTAAAATCGTCCACAGTTTAATTGCTAAGCAAATTTAGTAAATTAGTTTAACTGTTTGTTCTAATAATGAAATCGTTGCAATTTCTGTCATACCAACTCAGAAACATCGACCAAATTGAAAACGCGTCGATCGATTTCTGCGACATACGCAATTAGTATAATACAATTTCTTATAAACTAAACAAGTCTATTTACCATTCAGTCTATCTTTTCATTATCTTTGTTGCTATTTTTGAGCCCCACATCACACCTGGTAAAACTTTGTCAAAAATTTTTGGCAAGGAGCAATTTATCTCCCGCGTAAGTACCCTAAGACTGTTCGGTCACGTCGTGCATTCAAGCTCGTTTCTCTCCCTCCCTCCTCTCTCTCTCTCTCTCTGTGCGCGCTCTGAGATAGGATAATTTTAATAACAAGCAAGCAGAGCGTTCTACTTAATTCATTTAAAAACACTGGTTTATTATTCACTTATGTAGCGCTACAACTTTTATTGTTCATGCCCGCACGTAGAAAGGCGCAACAGCCTATGTAGTATATTAAGCGATGGTGCCAGTTGTGAATACCAAGTTTGAGGAGGTCGCACCAAACTTAGTCTTTGCAATGCATGCTCAATCACGCTCTCGTACTTTGTCCCGGTGTTTGTCATCAACGGGCATCGTATCCGAGGTTTCATCTGTGTCTTCAATGGTAAAAGTTTATTTTTTTTTTTTGTTGTTGCATCAGGAACCAATTAATCTTAATTAAGAGTGTTGCCTTTTCACAATTTGCTCACTCTGGAACCGATGTGCAGTGACTACCCAGATAATACGTGACTAACGAACGATTGTGAGCTGATTGTGAAAAGTAATCGTTTTTGGCCATTTCCAAGTGAATGGCAATCAGTAACTTAACCCACTAATGTGGACTTCTTCAAACGACCCCATCACCTACTGGTTGATTGCATATAAAAAATTACAGATTGGCAAAAGCCCTAAAAAGATGGAAAAAATTCGCTATATAATTAGGCGTTAAATACAGAAACTAGTGCATAAATTCAACAAGGAAGGCCACCTGGTGCTAGTGTTGGGAATAATTGACGTTCGTCATTTTTTTTCGTGACGTCCTGTAACATACTGTATAGCAGATTGCGAGTATTAACTACTTTATTAGTTCTACTCTGTATATAGCTGCCTTTAAAGGCTTTAAGTTTATGAGGACTAGAGAACCACATAATAACGGCACATACGTATTTGCATTGAAATTCCAGCTTGTCTGGTAACTTGTATACTGAAATCCTAGGTAGGCCCCTTAGTCCAACCAATCGTTTCAAATTTAGTGTGTTTTTGTTAATCAAGACTAGATTTTGACTTGATGCATACCTACTAGGTATCGTGTTTGCTAATATGTAGTCACCATAACTGCTGTTATTGTGCCCAGCTTATATTGTTAAGTCGATTATAAAAAGAGGTTACTGTTCTAGAGGTAGGTGTTCTATCTCCGCGAACCGATTTCGCTTTACACATCAAAACTTTTTCTCATTTGACTCATTTTTCTGCAAATTGTTAATTAAAGTCAATTTTTGCTTGAATCTTACAGCAAATCTTATTGGCATCGATACCATACACCATCGCACATTGTCTGGCCAGGAAATGGATCAGTTGAACGAACATGAATTGGATAACATGGCTAATAATGTTAGCGTCTTCTATCGTGTCTCGCCGCGTCACAAGCTGGAAATTGTCAAATCCTTGCAACGCATTGGCAATATTGTCGGCATGACCGGCGATGGTGTCAATGATGGAGTCGCACTCAAAAAGGCCGATATAGGCATTGCCATGGGTAAGAATGGTACCGATGTATGCAAGGAGGCAGCGGACATGATTTTGGTTAATGATGATTTTCATACAATTATGTAAGTAACTGAGTTTATAATACGATATTTCTTTTAATTTTTTTGTTTGTTTTGTGCAGCGCTGCAATTGAGGAGGGCAAAGGCATTTTCTATAATATACGCAACTTTGTGCGTTTCCAGCTGAGCACTTCGATTGCTGCACTTGCACTGATTGCGCTTGCAACGCTTATGGACATTGCCAATCCGTTGAATGCAATGCAAATACTTTGGATCAACATAATTATGGATGGGCCACCGGCACAATCGCTCGGCGTTGAACCAGTCGATCATGATGTACTAAAGCAAAAGCCGCGCAATGTCAAACAGCCCATGATAACGAAATCGGTCATTGGTAATGTACTGCTAAGCGCCAGCATTATAGTGCTCGGCACATTGTGGGTATTCCAACGTGAAATGGCGGATGGTACACTGGGCAAGACAAAGCGCGACACTACAATGACCTTTACATGCTTCGTTTTCTTTGATATGTTCAATGCGCTCTCATGCCGTTCACAAACGAAGAGCGTCTTCACCATTGGTTTAACTACGAATCGTATGTTTTTGCTTGCTGTGGCATTCTCCATCATAGGACAAATGTTGGTTGTCTATTTTCCGCCATTGCAAATGGTTTTCCAAACGGAAGCGTTAACCGCATACGATATACTATTTCTATTGTCGCTAACATCGTCGGTGCTAATTGTATCGGAGATAAAAAAATGGTTTGAACGTACCATGGAACGTAAGCTATATAGTACACGTTCCGGTTTGGATTTTGTATGACAAAACGCAAGCGCTGGAAGATTGTTGAATGAAAAATGCGAATAAATATATACATATAAAACGCATACTAACTAACTACAAAGCTTAGCCATAGCTGATGCATAAGTACGAGTAAAACAGTAGAAGGGCAGCAGTATGTTGAACAGCAGAGCAACAGCAGGATAATTAAAGGACAAAATATGAAGTAGTATGTGAGAAGAAATAGAAGAGAGTATAGTACTAAATGATGAGAGCATATGATAATTGTGTGTTTTTAATTTTACATTTTACTTTTAATGACAACAACAAAAACAACAACAACAACAACTAAAAGAGCAACAACAATAACAACAATCAAGTAGTACTGTGCAACAATAACAGCAGCAGTAAACAACAACAAAATACAGCCATGTGACAATTTGTTAAATATTTAATAATGCAAAAATTCAAAAAAAAAAAAAAAATAAGAAAACTTAAGAAAGAAAAAAAAAACAGAGCAATATTTTATATATATATATATATATATATATACATTATTAATTTTCATTTGGCAAGCAAATATTATACTTTATTATTATCAGCTCTGTTTCGGTTTTCACTTTCGGAAAGAATTTGTGAAAATTAATTCATTGAAATCGTACATTATTCACGTATGGCCTGAATTCACGGTTTGAAAACACTTGGTATTGGCGCTGTGTAGCTCACATAGTTCAGTGGAAACGCATACAAATTGTAAAATGCTTAAAACTGTGTATAATGTAGCATTTTCACGAAATATTAGCGAAAGTGAAGACCGGCATAGAACAGAACACATATATATCTTTTGTTCTTCTTTTAGTTCTTGTAATTAGTTTTTAAGTAGTAAAATTTTTCAACATTTAGTTTTTAATTTAAACTTTTTTTTTTTTTTTAATTTAGCAGCCGCAAGTCACTTAAATTTATTAGTTTTGTTTTATTTTATTTTATTTTTGTGACACGAATTTCTTAAATTTTAACTAAATTTGTCTGACATAGAAATTTTGATATAATGTATTTGTATTCAAAGGAGACAAAGTTTAAACTTTAAAAAAAGCATCAATGCTGGTGGATACAAAGCAAAAATAATTTTCTATGGCTACAAATAAGCTGCTATGCATATACAGAATTTGCTATTATACACATTTAAATAGTTACTTACTAAATATTAGACTTAAAATTATTTTTTGTGACTTAAGAAAACACGAAAAAACTACGAACTAATGGAAACGATGCTGCGTTCAATTGAAAAGTTATGCCTGCTTAAATCTCAAGCTTTTACACTTATAAAGTACACTTTCGGTTGAACATTTTTAAGCCAAATCTCTTTATTGTTCAAGTTGAATACTTAATTAGAATTTTGACGTACTGCTGGAGTGTAAAACAATAATACAACGCAGCGTATAAGTAGTGTTTCGAAGTAAAGAAAAAGAAAGTACGTCAAATGAAAAAATGAAAGTGAAATTAAGACAGTTGACATAAGCTCGCTCTACAGCAGTAGCAGCGCTGCAAAGTTGATTGTACTAAGATAGATTTAATGTGGCACATGTGCGTCTGTCTATCAATAGATTTTTAAAACTATGTCAGCTGTATACACAAAATTGTTTGTTGTATTAAACAGCAGTTTATTTGGTAGCATCGAGCATCCACTATTATACTTGACACGCAGTGGAACATAAAGCAACAAAATTTAACTACAGCTAATATACATACACGCTATGATCTAAAACCGAACCGAACTTTTGTGTTATAAAGTAAAACAAGCCTGGTATTATGTTTCGAAGCTAATATTTATGCAAAATACAAGCCATTTAACTCAATACAATGTTTGCAATCGTAAACCAATTTAAACATAGACTTTTTAGACACGCTTTTTGTAATGTTCTTTAACAACTGTGTCACGGCTGCTTGTATGACTGGAATGTCATTGTAAAAAGCTTTTTTCATGGCAGTTTCAGAGAAAATATTCGCGCGGTGTTAGATCAGGCGAATACGGAGGGTGCTTGATGAGACAAATCTGTATTTTCAACAAAAAATCATTGACTTTTTTATGTCTTGTGAGGTGTTGCATTATCATGCCATAAAAACAGCTGCTTTTTTTTTTGGAATATTCTTCCTAACACGTAGAATTCTTCACCACAAACGATGTATAACTTGTAAATAATATTCTCCATTGACAGTTTGAGCTTCTGGCACAAATTCCTTGTGAGCAATACACTTGGAAACTTGATTCTAGACTTCTGAAAACGCAATTATGTATTTAGTTTTTGGCTCAACTTTTGACTTTCATTTTGCAGATAGTCGCTTAGTTTCAGCATCATATTTAAAACACTATGTTTCATCATTAGTTATTAGTTATGATCATTAGTTATGATCGTATCTTGATCGTTTTTCAGTTTTCGTTGAGTTAATGTCTACACGAGCGTTTTTTTTTTGCTCATCGTTTAACTGATGTGGAACAAAAGGTGCACACAGCTTTCTTTTACCCAAATCTGCAGTTAATAGTTTGTAGTTTGTACCGTATAAGATGAATTTAATTCTTCTGTCAGCATTCTCACAGTGAAATTTTGCATCGAAAGCGAATATTTCACTTAATTTTTTCACTGACTTAACGTCATTAGATGTTTCGGGCACTGCAGGTTTTTGATCATTATTTAAATCAACACAACCGTTTATAAATTGTGTAAACTTTCCAACACTAGCAACATTTTAATAGATTGGCGCTACGTGTTCTACGATTTAAATTAAAAGTTCGGTTATTTTTAGTTCACAGCGTGTATGGAACGAATTTAGCAATACAGTCACAACGCGGCTGCTAATTATGATAAACAGTATGTTAATGCTTGAAAGGTTATGCCAATACTACGTTTAGAATTATACTTGACTACCAGTGGTTCAAAGCGCCTCAAAGAGAAAGTTTTTTAACAGGAAGTATATATATATGTACGATTTTCTTACGTATTTAATTGCTTTGCGCAGTTATCTTAGGAATTTATATACCAATTCGTACACTTTTAGAAATTAGACCGCTCTGTTGCTTTTATTACTTTTTTTTATGGAGATAACAACCTACACAGCCTAATTGTATTCTGCTGTAGTCAATTTATACATGCAAAATCTAAGTTATAAATTTGTATACGAGCATGTAAGAAATTATCGATTTTTTGTTACAATTTCGATTTTTTGTTGTGCTGAGTCTAAATTTTAACAGAAATTGAATCAACACACCACTAAAATATTAAAATTTATGCAACTAGTTTTCTTAAAACACACAAAAAATAGTTTTAAAAACGTTTCCATTTCTACAATTCTATGTTTATGTATTGTATTAGTTTAGCTGCTAGAAAATATCGAAACACAGAATGTCATTTTAACAATTTAATTGTGATATTATTTTAAGCACAGTCACAGCGAAACTAAAATTAAAAAATATATAAAAATTAAACGAAACTATTTTAGTTCTTTAATTAAAATCAAATCTATTAGTTTTATATAATTTTAGTGCACATACACACGCTCAGCTCAACACAGCTACAAAGCAGCGTTTTATTAAGTAACTACATTTATTATAATTTAAAGTGATGTTTAAATAAAAAACGAAAAGTAAAGAATTATGTTGTGTGCTTTAAATTATATTTTATGTTTTCTTTTTTCTTAGTGCAAATTTAGACGTTGCGTAGTACTACCGTGTTGAGCAGGTCTTGCACTGCTCAAAACACACAGGGTGCGCACGCAGCGTCTAAAGTCTAAAGGCGCTTATATTTTTTCTTTTATATAGCTTAATTTTTGCTCAGTGTAAAGTTTTGTGCAAAGTTGATAACCAAAATAACAAATTTTATCAATAATAATAATAATAATAACAAATTTTAAGCATATTTATGTGTGAAATGTAAAATAAAAATGTAAACGATGGAACAGTACAGTGGGGGGAATTATATTGGTACCAGTGAATATGTATGTAATAATTTAGTACAATTAATTATTTCAACGACAACTAAAAAAACAAAAATATGTAGCAGGCAGGCAAAAGCGAGTTAAACAACAACAACAACAACAAAAAATCTTCTAGCGCGTTATTTTCATATATGAAAATTAAATTTGAGAACAACCAAACAAAAAAACAAAAAAAAAATATTTGAACAAAATTAAATTACTTAATTTGAAATTTAAAAAAGAAAAAAGAGTTAAATTTAAAAAAAAAAATATAACGTAAAATATATTGTGTCTGTCTTTTCACTTTGCAGCAGCACCAGTTTTAAAATTTTGTTCTGAAAAATAACTAACAAAAAATTAGCGAAAGTGCACCAAAAAATGAGTATATTAAAAATTAAAAGCAAATCAAAAAATAGTTGCGCTTTCATTTATTAATTAGTAACAAAGAAATAGACACCAATTTAACAATTTAACAACAGAAAAGCAATAAACTTGAAAATGGTTTTCAATATATACAAAAATTAGTTTAAATAATTTTACAAACATAAAATTATTATGCAATATTATATATAACCAAAAAAGAAGAAAAAGTGTGTGAGAAGAACGTTTCATTTTAGAGTAGCATGAGTTAAAATATTTCCAGAAAAACAAAAAAAAAAACAAAAAACGAAAGTATAAAGTTTTAAAAATGCTGTTTCGGTTTTTTAAACTAGCAGTCAGTTCAGAAACTGCAGTTTTTACAACAGCGTATTAAATTATATATATTTATTCAAAACTAAATAATGTAACCGAAATAGTTATCCAATAGTCAATTAAACACAGGGCAGCGCGTGTGCAGTATGCTACTCCTCGTATGTTATAGTGTTTAAAAATAGCATGTGTATTCTAAATATATATATATATATATATATATATATATATATATATATATATATATATATATATATATATATATATATATATATATATATATATATATATATATATATATATATATATATATATATATATATATATATATATATATATATATATATATATATATATATATATATATATATATATATATATATATATATATATATATATATATATTTCTTATATGTCTGGTTTGTTGGCATACAGTTCCCTGTTAGTGGCATTTACAATTTACTTGACTTGACTCTTAACTGATATACAAATTTAAAAAATATATATATAAAAATCTTTTGCTCAAACAAAGTTCGTTTTAAACTTAAAGCGTCAAAATATTTGCGTATTGCTACTCTAAAAGCTAAAAACTTAAAACTTCAAAGAAACGTAAGAACAAAAACATTTTACATTATTAAAAAGTAAAAGTTACTAAAACCAAACAAAAAACAAAAAAAAAAGTTAAAAAAAAGTACTTTTGTAGTTCAAGTTATTATTACACTCTAACAACTAAAATAGAATTTAATAGTTTTAATGTTTTTTCTCATACAAACAAAATATATTAAAAAGCAAAACAGTAGAAAATTATATAAACACAGCAAAATCGTAAATTCAATTCAAAAAAAACTTCATGCTACTATATTCATATCGCGCTCATCAAAAACTGCAAAACATTTTCGTAAACCTGCAAAAAATTGTATTTATTTATTTATTTATTTTTTTTTTTTTTAAATACTAACTACTTACATACATACATATTAACAATCGCACAGAGTTTAATTGCAAAACACATATCATGTTGGCCAGTCTAACACCACAAAACGCATACATACAGTATATTTAATAAATTATTAATGTTTCACATACAATGTGACATATTTCAAAATACATAATACAAAAGCTACAAAATATTAAGTAATAAGTGAATTCAATGCTCGTTGATTTTGTTTTATAGGTTAGTTTTGTTTTATACGTTGGTTTTGTCTTAACATTTCGTCATATTCGTTCATTTCGACGTACTCGTCAGCGTCGTCTTATTGCTGTTTATGTGTTACTCGTTCGTTTCGTTTTATTCGTTGGGTTTGTCTTAACATTTCGTCTTACTCATCAGTTTGAACTTAGTAATAGTTTATATGTTACGCGTTAGTTTTTTAGTTCGTTCAAATTAGACATTTCAATTAACAAAAATTCCGGCAGAGCTAAATTTTGTTGGGGACACCATTGGGTACACCATTAGAAGTAAAGTGTTAAAAGTCCCCATCGGTTAATTATTTTGTGAAAGTTGGCCTAAAAGATTGTCAATTTATTGTTTGCAACGAACATTTATGAGCTTTATTCGGTTAGTTTATAAAAGTAAGAACTAAAATCGTTTGCTTGATGCATTTCTGTTCGAACAATCGGAGAGTTGTTTTAAGTTTCATGGTAGAAAATTTTACTATTTACTTTTTATGACTTGGAAACATAACGTCTGCTAAAAAAGTTATTCGGGAGCAAAGTTCAAAATTTGAGGTTATTTGATTTTTTTTCGAAAACGTTAAATTTTATCAAAAAAGTAGCCCAGACAAAAATTATAGATCTTAAAATTATCTACAATACTGGTTCTTATACATTTTTTTTTTTTTCTAAGAATCACCATTCCTGATTCGCGTTCGCGATTCTAAAAGTTGAAGGAATCACGTTCTACATGATATCTACACCATCTATGAGAGGTAGTGTACTTTGGCGCGTTATATTTTAACGTGGTTTCCCCGATAGGCCTACTCCGCGAACTGTTATGACGGAATTTTCAGGGACAATACTCTTTTAACTGCATGATGATTATTTATATTGGTTATTGACTTTAACTGTAGTTCTGATGTCTTTTGATATTCTAATCTGATTCGTACTCTTCAAAGTCGATTTTTCAACAGTCATGTCTTCTTCATGTCTTGAAAATAATGTTTCATGTCTTCTTCGATCTTCTTCTATTACTGTATATTCATAAATTGTTCAAATGTAGATTAATCAGCAGTCTCTTCAACGAAATCACTTGAAGCTTCGTCTGTTATATTCAATTGGATATTTGAGCAAGACTGGCCTTGGCAATTAGTAAACGCTGAAGAACACAGTAAACCGACTCTTCTACAGCCACATTTAGCATTAAAAACTTTTTTGCAATTGCAAAAAATCGTGTTTAGAAGTTATTCCGGAGCAGGTGGAAGTAAATTTTGAATCGGTTCCATAGTATTATCTATTTATTTCCAGCGCCAGTCTTGCCTAGCCAGTTGATTGCCTAGCCATGTCTGAACGTGATAGTATACTCGATGCAAGTGTTGATTAGCAGAAGCGCATGTTGGAGCAAGACAAGATGGCTGTACTTGTTTCGTGCATTTTTTACAAAAGTTAAATATCTTTATTTATCTATACTACAAACAAATTTGTTGGAGCTCCATAAACAGCAAGGAGAAAACGAATTCCTTTTGTGATTATTCTATGAGGTGAAGAATCAATTTCTGCAAATACTCAATCAAATCTTCAAATAATTTTAATACTGATGTTTTACCTCTTCTGAACATTGCTGATGTAGTATTGCAGCCGCTTATCACACGTAAAAATAAGATACGGTTTTGGCATTTTGCATAAACTTTTTGAAGAATATATTTCTGTTCGCTATTGTGTCTTTCCAGGTTTTAAAAGTTATATAATTTTATCAATTGGAGTCATTGCAGTGAGTAGTATTAGTAAGTCACAACATCTTCATCAACTACAATAGTTGTATTTGTTGCATTAAATTGTTCTATTGCTGTTTCAATTATGAGAACATCTGTGTCATTTTGAGCTTGTTTCACTGCAATATTTGCATAACATGTAGAACGTGACTACTTCAACTTTTAGAATCGCTATATCTCAGGAATGGTGATTCTTAGAAAAAAAACTATCAGAACCATTTTTGTTGATAATTTTAAGATCTATAATTTTTGTCTGTGGGCTACTTTTTTTTTTGAAAAAACTTACCGTTTTCGAAAAAAAAAAAATCAAAAAACCTCAAATTTTGAGCTTTTTTAGCACGCATGGCATCGATGGGAACTTTTAAGACTGTATTTCTAATGGTGTACCCAATGGTGTCTTCACCAAAATTTAGCTCTGTCGGAATTTTTGTTATTTGACCAGTATTTTTATGACTAATTTGATTGGACTATTTCGTTTTATACGTTGGCTTTATATTGTCAAATTTCGTCTTACTCGTCAGTTTTTACTTACTTTTGCACGTTGATTTCGTCTTATGTGTTAGTTTTGTCATATTACTTAGACTTATACGATTCGTTGGCTTTCTCGTTTCTTGTTAGTTTTTTCTTATGAAAAGCTTTTGTTTTTTTAATTACTTCCTACACGTTAGTTTATTTTATACAGCTGTTTTAGTAGTGTTGAAGGACCAATGTACACATTTATTAATTTTTGTTTTTAAATTTGTTTATGTTCAAATTCGTAGCAAAGATTTTCAATAAACGAGCTTTTAAATTTACTTAATTACCTTTGTAGATACAAATCATGTTCCCCAGCATAACACAATACCACATACATTAAAGCAATTTCGAATTTCGTTGTAAGTTCCGTTTTTCGTAAGAACGAACTACACAACTAAAAATTTATAACTAGCATTTAAGTACAGCATAAATAAACAACACTTCAAATTGTATGGAACGAAATACATTGGCAACTTTGCACTTAGTGTGTCGTTTGTTAGTTGTGATGTTTATAATTTTAATAATTAGTAATTTTTTTGAAAATAATGTTTCCTAATAAATTACTAAAATGGTAGTATGTACAACATTTAACAACACTGTTCATTATACAAACAAATATAGTTACAGTGTTGCATAATGTACAAAATTTTGTAGTGCTACCGATAGCTATTTACTAACTAGTACAGTCATTTGGCACTAAAAATTATTGTTAGCAACTAATTATGAAGATGAAAATGATTTATGAATTATGAAAAATGAATATGTTTAAAGGACCAAAGAAAAGTAGATGACATTAAAAAAAAAGAAAAACTAAGTTCAACTCACAAGAAAAAGCTCTCATTATCAACATCATCATCCACATCATTATCAACATCATCATCATCAACATCATCAACATCATCAACATCATCATCATCACTACATAAAATATCATGTTAATGAAAACAAAATGAATATCATGCAAGCTACAGCAACAACACAACTACAAATATCTTAATAAATTAACTAAATGTACTTAAAACTAATACAAAAACAAACAACAAAAAAAACAAAAAGAAAAAAACATTAATTATTATAAAATTGAATTCATAACCACCCTACAAAGCAACATTACAAAGAAACAAACAAACACACGACGCATACATCTCATCTACAATGGTAACAATAATTAGTAAATAAGTTTACAGAAATGTCTGAAATTAAATTGAATTATGAGCAAAAAGAAGCAAATAACTAAATTAATTAAATAAATTAATGTGTAAAAGTATAGATCTGATTTGAAGCATGCAAAAGAAGTGTATTACTTTTCTAAGAAGTTGAGTGTGCATTGCGTTTGATATGCAAAGTATAATTTATACAAAAACACAAAATTAAAGTAAATACATAAATTATATAAATTATAGCACGCTTTAAATAGTACGTGCATATGAAAATATTGTATTTAAAAAAAAAACAAAAACAAAAACTAAATATTTTGGGTGTATGTATTTAACAAAACAAAAAAAAAAAAAAAAAAAAAAACACATAAAGCAAACACAGCTTCAGTTATGTACTAACTTGAGTTCTGATATATTTTTTTGTTTTGTTTTTGAAGATTTTATAGTTCATTTGTAATACTTTTATGGCCGTATGACACACGAATACTATGATGAGCATATTGTTTCTCCAACATTTTTGTTAGAGCAGTTCAGAAAATAGACAGAGCAAAAGTTCTACAGTTGCGTGAGGTTGAATTATAGTTTTATCAAAAAAGTGCAACGAAAACCGAGAGCACAATAATGCGCAGAAATGCCATATTTATATATATAAATATGAGCATCTATGCGTAAGTTAAGACAACTCTGCACTCAAAAACTGAACAAAGTACCAAAAGTTCGGCAAAAATAGTGTATTTAACTAAATATTTTTATGGTATTTTGAATTATTTCTTCATGCGATCGATGGTCACTCTTTACACAAAACGTGTTTTAGTGCACAATAAAACTAGAAAAAAGGCGCAAAAATGAATAATGCAAAGACAATGGCTTTGGCATGTCATGCGCAAATGGTGAATATACTCAATGCATGCATTTTTAAAATGCTTTTCTCTATTGATGCTGTACCTTATTTTAATAGAGACATAAACAAAAGTCAAGCGCGAGCTATACAACTCGATGTGAAAAATGTTGCGCATATAGCTATCCCTTACGCAAACACTCTGTCTTTTTTAAAATCCCAAAACAATGAAGCGATTACTATATGCTCATAGTATGCGTGTGTCATACGGCCATTAGTAATATACTTTTTTTTAAAACTTACACGCAACTCTACTAAATGCTCTAATATAAAATTTAAAGAAAGTCTAACTGTGCTATTAAATGTAAGCTTAAATAAATGAAATTTAACTAAATATCTTTAAAAAAACGAAAAACCAAAAACCAAATACAAATTAAAGATTTATTTTTCTGTCTACTTATAAAATTTTAGTTAGCTAAACTTAACATCCTCATTAACAAAAATGTGTGTAAAACTTTTTACAATTAATATGAACAAAACAAAACCTTCAGTTTTAGTTCTTCAAATAACAACAGCGCTAAAACTCAATACAACAACAACAACAACAAAAACCGACAACTAACTGCATTATAATATAACATAAAATTTAACACAACTAATAAATATATACATATAAATATATTTAATAATAATAATAATAACAACAACCATTTACTAATAAAAATTTATGTAGTAAATAACAATAAAATCGTTTATGTTTTATTTCTTACTCCGGAAATAGGATAAATCTATTGAATGATGTGTTGTCTAACATCGAGCTTCTAGTCATTTACTAAAATATTTATCTAAAGTCCAGGAATTCTAAGCAGTATAGATCCTCTACCAACAACAGAGGAAAAACTAATCCATAGATGTAAATATTTGAACGAAACGTACCGCATCATCTACTGAATTGGAGAGTAGAGCACAGCCTAGCAGATGCCAGACAAGACCACCAGAAGTCAACGAAATACTCGTACTAGTTCGAGCTAATGGATGGGATATTTAAACCATTAATTTTTGGGCAAAACTAATAAAGACAATTAAAATCGAGTTTTTTCTTCAGTTAGAGTCATTAATTATTTATTTTGATGCTTTATGCTTGTTTCTTGTTCTGATATCGCACAAATGGTCACCTCTAGCATTGATGACGAAAAAAACCTCTGCACGTTTTTCAGTACTTTTCCAAGAGTTTCGCTCTGCGTAGCGATTGTCGACCTAGATCTTAAAATTGAAGTCTTTGATAGGCACGTGTCTCAAAGCTTGCAAACGTTGTTTACGCAACGTGTCTTGTTGGAGTCAGCATTGCGAAGCATGTCATCAAAGAATTCACTGCGTACTACATACAGCAACTTTTTCAACTCAGCAGCAGCTCTTTTCCATGCCAAACGATCACGCTCATTACGGCTTCGCATAAAACGACGACGAAGTCTGCGCTTTAACTTAACCAAGTCCAAGATCTCAGAATTTAAAGGTGGCCTATTTAAATCTGGAAGATTCAATAATGATTGATTTTGAGTTGCAAATTCAGCGGCTTCAAAGATATGTCGAGTGAACAATTCAGCAGCATCATCCACGTCCTCATTAGAGTAAAGTTCCATATTAAGGTTGAGAAGCTGGTCAAGACGCTGTTGGAAAATCGGCAAGTTAGCTTGTCTTGGCAAAAGCTTCGGCTTATTGGCGTAGACGCATGCAGAAAAGCTGGCATCTACAATAAGTGGTAAATGATCAGAGTTGAGATCCCTAGTGTCAAAGATGCGCAGTCGGCCTGATGGTATGCCAGATTATATACTGCAAAATCCAGAGCATCAGGATGACGAGTGCTATCATAAGGGTAGTAAGTCGGCCCTCCAGTTGCAAGCACTTCGAAATTTGAGTTGACAATAAAGTCAAACAGCGCGCGACCTTTCGGCGTTGAAAGTCTGGATCCCCAGACGCGATGCTTAGCGTTCCAGTCACCAGCAGCTAGAAATTTGGGACCAAGCATATACAAAAAAATATACCGAGGGCAGTAAACGGCAGCAAAGATAAAGTCTCCATGATCACTAGACACTTTAACAATAGCGGCTCGCATAGCATCAGTGCGCACAGAGCCCAAAGGATGATGATTAAGCGACGAACGAATGAGTACAGCAGCTCCACCACGCATAAGGTTATCATCAGGGTGGTTAGCTAAATGTAGAACATATCCCAACAGCTTATAATAGGATCTACTGCCGAGATGCGTCTCACTCAGCAGCATAATATCAATATGATGTTGGCGTATGAATACTTCAAGTTCGTTGGCTTGAATTGTCAATCCATTGGCATTCCAGGAGTTTGACACCCGAATTGTCAGAAGATGCATTATTTGACGCTGCATTTTTGACATCTCAGTTTGAGCTTGCACCATATCCTCAAACTTGGCCATGAGTACACCAAACTTATGATTCATGGAAGATGATGAGCTCTGTTGAGATTCTTGTTGACGTACTTGCTGAAAATGTTGTTGTTGTGTCTGTGTATCTCTAACAGCGTCAGCATAAGAAAGACGCCGATTTGTACTATTTCCAATTGGAAACAATGTTTTAGAAACAAATTTTCTATGATCGGAGAACACGAAAGTGGGAACCGGTCTTGATTTAGGTTTAGAGGGAGCACACTTGGAGACCATTTTCTGTTATACAACGCACCCTCTATAATTAGCTGTATGCGCCTCGTCACAAAGAGCACACTTAGCTGGTTGAGTGATAGATTTAAGACAATCTGTAGTAGCGTGCTTATCACCGCATTTGACACATCTAAACTGTTTTCTGCAGTATCGTTTTGTGTGACCATATTCCTGACATCTGTGGCACTGAACCAGATCATCAAATCGTCGTGGCGGCTCAATTTTCACCTTCTAACGGCAACGAGTGGTAATATCATAGACCTACTTATTATTGTGTTTTTGCTCGAGATCCACGAAGAACATGTCAAGCGGCGACCCATTAGCACGACTTTTTGGATTGTGTGCATTTCTAACTTCGCGAACCTGACGCAAGAGATGTTTGCTTTAAGTCATCAATAGTGGTGGAGTGATGTAACCCTTTAATAACCACCTTATAAGATCGCTCTTCCTTTCAGTTGGTAAGTGTGAAACTTGATTTTTTTGCTTTCAAGCCGTTTAACTAAAGTATCAGACTTCTTAGCCATAACTCTCTCATAACACTGAGCCGTTGGTGCATGTTTTAGTAGTGTAAGTGTCTGCGCTGGTAACCTTCTCGACAGTTTGCCATAGCCCATTGAAATTTTCTACGTCTGAAACAAATATTGGTGGAGGCTTGTGAGCCTTGCTTACCGAAACTTGCACTTCTTTGGTAAGCAGATGTGCCTACCGGCTTCTCTATTTCAGAAAGGATATCTTTCTCATTATCATCAACATGAGCTGTACTAAATTTATTGGTTGAAAGTAAGCTCTCAGATGAACCAAATGATTGGCGACCTCTACTGACTCTCTGCGACCCATAATCAAAGTCAAAAATTGATTTCCAGCGCTTATATAATACTTTTTTAAAGGGTGGTAGGCGAAGCGGTGAAATGGGACAAGGTGGCAGGGTACAGCTAGTTTTAAAATAGAAACGCAAATATATACGAGGGCTGCTATTTATATTTCGGCAACTGGCAAGACTATTGTCAAAAGCTAAAATCTGGCAACACCGTACTACAGTTTGACATTTTTTGGCATAAACGTACTCACAAAGTTTTGATGTACAACTGCTATTTGTTTTGTTTACAGTGAGTTAAGAAAAGCAATTTGGCCAAAAAATGGAAAGTTCAAGCGAAGATTTTCGTTGGTTTATTTTTTACAACTTTCGACGTGCATTATCTCAACAAGAATGTGTTTCAATGAACTCAGTTCTTTGTAGGGCGATAAAGCACCATGGCAAAAACCACAGTATATCGCTGGTATAGTGATTTCAATCGTGGACGTAGTTCGCTCGCCGACGAATTCCGTGCAGGTCGTCCAAAATCGGTTGTTGTGCCCATCGGCAGCAGTGCGTGAACTAATAATACAAGTTCGTTATGTGACATATCGTGAGACACTAATGTGTTCCACTTCAATACATTCGATTTTGCATGAACACTTAGCTGTAAAAGAAATTTGCTCTCGTTGGTTACCGCATAATTTATCAAGCGCTCAAAAAAAGGCACGCGTCGATTGGTGTAAGCAAATGATTAAACAGTTCAAACGTGGTACTTCAAACGACGTGTATAAATACGTGACAGGTGACAAATCATGTATATATGCGTATGAGAAGGAAACAAAACAGCGATCGAACGTGTTTGGTACTCCAAGACGAGCCAAATCCAACAAAAGTTGTTCGTGCAAGAAACACAGCGAAGCAAATGATTGCCTGTTTCTTTGGCCGAATGGGTCATGTTAATGCCCGTTCTGCTTGAGCAACGTAGGACAGTCAATTCCATTTGTTTGCCGGAAGTCTTCGGACAAATTCGTAAAACCAACCGCCAAAGACGTATCATTCTGCATCATGACCATGCGAGCTCGCACACATCTCGTCAAACAAGTGCATTTTTGAGCAGTCAAAACAGCGAACTAATGTCTCATACTCCGTACAAAACATCGAATTAATGACTCATTCACCGTACAAAACATCGAATTAATGACTCATTCACCGTACAGCACTGATTTGGCACCCAATGACTTCTTCTGTTTGCCGAGTATCAAAGCTAGACTGCGTGCGATTTAGGATTTACGATTTACGCGCGCCAAAGAAGCAGTTGAAGCGTTCAAAAACCATGTTGTGGAGGTGTCTCAAGTGGAGTGGAAAAACTGCTATGACAAATGGTTTGAACGCATGCAAAAGTGTCTTGATCATCAAGGGGAATATTTTGCAAAACACAAAAGCCATTTTCATTTAAAAATGTTTGTTATTATTTGTTATTCCCGAGATGTAAATAGTATCCCTCGTACGAAAGGGGTACTATTAGAATTAACCAAATGAGTTGACTGTACTATTTCCATTGCCACTATAGACTGTGGTTAGTTAGGCTGTGTAAAACAATATATTTTTGTTTTTTTTTTTTATATTACAAGATTCACTTTATTCATTTTCGGTTTTCTTGTGTATAATAATATGATTTCTTCCATAATTTTTTATCATATTTATGATTTCCTACGCATGAATTGTAGTTTTCGTTTGCGTTGTTCTTGATGTTTTTTTTTTTTTTTTTGTGGAAATTTCATAATTTTAATATTATTATTTAGACGTTTACAATACCATTTGTTTTGTTTTAATTTTATATATATTCAATATTAATAATACAAAAAAGTAAAATTTTACGACATTAAACTAGATGCATATGTTTTTTTGTGTTTTTGTTTTTTGTGTTTTTTTTTTTTTGGTTTTTTAATTTTTATAGTTTTTTTTGACTTACAATGTTTTTTTTCTTTTTTGTATATTTTTAAGTTTTATTGTTAAAAATCGTATATACCTTTGCTTTTTTTTGTTTTTTTTTTTTTGTTTTTTTGGAGTATTTATTTTCGGAATATGAATTTTGGACAATTCGTTTTTGGTTTGCTGAAATCTTGCTTAAAATGTTCTTTTATATTTTGTATGTTTTTAACTTACTTTCGATAATGATTTATGTTGTTTTTGATGATTACACATTAAAAATTATGCTTAAAATCTAAACCAATGAAAAGTGTTTTGTTTGTTTTTGTGTGTGTTTTAGATGTTGAAAGGTGGTTTGAGATCAAGGGAGCGTTTTTTTATGTTTTTTTATGTTTTTTTTTTTGCTTTTAGGGTTACACAGTGTTGTCTAAAATTAGTTTTGCTTGATTTTTGTATGTTTTTGTTTTTTTGTTGTTGAGTTATGTTGTTCTAAATATTATTTTTGTTTTGCTTAATTTTTTGCTTACAACAATTAAAAATTTGGAATTTTCAATTTTGTAATTCGTTTATGTAGTTTATTTTTTTGTTTTGCGGTATGCTTAATAATTTTGTTTTTAGTATAATTTTGCGGTATACTTTCCTTTTTTATGGAATTTTTATTATTATTAAATATTCTTTAATTGTTTTTTGTTTTTTTGTTTTTTTTTTGCATATTAATCGAAAGTGATAAACATGTTTCCGCTTATATTCGAGCTTAATTTTTTTTAGTGTTTCCGTTTTTGTTTTTTTTTTTTTTTTATACCTAAAATATGCATAATTTTTGTTAATATTTTATTATGCGCTTTTGTTTTTGTTTTTTTTTTTTGTTTTGGTGTGTGTAAAAAATGATGCTTAATATAAGATTTTTAATTTATGAAATGTATTTTAATTTTTTTTTTTCATTTTGCTCCAAAAATGTTAATTTTTTAAGTAGTTGCCGTGAGATATATTTTTTTTAATTGTTTCGTTTTATTTGAAATGCCAGGTTTGTTTTTAATTTCCAAAATGTTGTTTTTGAAATGTTTTAGCCGAGACGTTTTTTGTTTTGTTAATTTTTTTTTTTTTTTTTGATTTTTGAAAGTGCCGAGTTTTGTTTTTAGTAATTTTGTTGCTTAAGTCATCATTTTTTTTTGAAATTTTAGACAACTAACTTGACATTTATATATGTATGTATATAAAACAGTCGCAGGCATAATAATAAATACAGTTTTTTTTCGAAATTAATACAAAAAAATTTTATAAAAACAAATTTTTTTTAAATTTTGTTAAATTTTTTTAAAATTTTTTTTTAAATTTTTTAAAATTTTTTTGGCGCTGATATTGAAAAAAGGTTTTAATTTCGCATAATTTATCACTGCATTGTTTATTATGTCCGTGAGTGTTTTAAAGTTTAATTTTTTAATTTGTGTTTTTCTTTGTTTATGTGTGTGTTTTTTTTTTTTGACATTCGAAAGACCTTTGGCCGTATTTTCATTTTCATTTTCATTTTAAATTTGCTTTTTAGTTTGAAAATTTATTTATTTTCGAAATGTATTTTTGCATACTTTAATATTTTTTAAATAACTTTTCGAAATACACCTTTTACTTTTACTTTTCATTTTTACTTTTACTTTTCATTTTCATTTTTAGTTTTCATTTTTAGTTTTATTTTTTAAACATATGACGCCTTAATAGTTAAAAATGAAAAAAAAACCTTCTATATTTATTATACGGTTTATGCAAAGAAATCTGTTTAAATATATATTGTTTATTTTTTAATATATATATTAAAAATGTTCGAATATTTTCTTTTTTTGTTTTTAGGTTATGTTTTTCTTAAATATTTTGCCATACGCGTTTGTTTAGTCACAAAATTTGCTTGAAAGGGAATTTGTTTTTACTCTGTGTTGGTTTGCCAGCATTTTTGTTTTTATATTTTGAAATTGTTTTTTGTTTATTTTTTTATTTTTTTATTTTTGTGCATTAAAAAATTAGTTTTAAAACATAAAATTGGTTTAGATTTGAAACTGAAAATGGTTTTTAAATAAAGTTAAATAATTATTTGAAATTAATAGCCAGACTATTGTTAAATGATATTTGTTGTTGTTGTTGTTGTTTTTGTTGTTGTTCTATTGTATTGCATACTGTCTTTAATCATTGTTGTTGTTGTTGTTGTTATTCATTGTTCTTAATAACACTAGTCTACAGCCAAAAAGTGCATGAGTTGTCATATTTTTGCTTCTTTTAAACTTTGTTCTGCTGTACTCGAAAATATGCTTAAAAACAAATTTATTTATTTTTTAAGTTTTTTTCGCAGCGAAGCCCACTTTTTTAGTTAGAACTCAAGCTTGAAACGACTGTTTATGTTAAAATAAGCTTAATAAAATACATAAAAAACTGTTATTAAATTTTTTAAACTCGCTTGAATAGTTGGAAAGTTATATGTTTCATAAATACCGGTGTTTTTTTAGACTGTCAACGGTTGCAGAAGAAATTGTGCGACACAGCAACAACTAACTTGGAAGACTGAACTTCCATTCAAACGTTCTGGCTTCTGAACTTCTTAGCTTGAATATTTGAATTTTTTTGCATTCATTTCATAGAATATATCATCTAAAATCAATTAATATCATATCATTCTGCATCATGTATGCGTTTTCTGTTTTTCTAGCTAATTGTTATTAAGTTACCATTGTTATTGTTATTAAGTTACTAAGTTACTATCAAATTTGCTTATAGAGTTTCTAGATTTTTGACTGACTTTTTAAACATGGAAATTATGTGGAATACATTTGACGTGTTTTGTATTTTAAGCATAAAGCACATACTTTTACAAAGAAAATGCGTATGCATACGTATAAAATCTATGGATTGATTCTAAACTTGATACCAAAGTTACTTTTTTGTTGTTGCTGTTTTTGAACTTTCAACTTGTACAAAGCGTTTAAGTACACGCAAATTATTGTGCAATGCAATTAATTGAAATTTTTATAATTACCCTGGAGGAGGTAGTGTTTGCACAAAGCGAACTAATGGCCTTCACTCTATGGCCTTCGTTTTCTGTTAAAATTCGTCAACGTGCTATTTGTAAAATGAACTAAATGTGAATTCCAGAAATGAAACTGGAATTCACATTTTACGTATATTGATAAAAGTAGAGCAATGCAGGCTATATGACAAACAAATTCTGATCTAAAAATAAGCGAACTTTCAATTTAAATCATAGAACACGTAGCGCGCCATCAATTAAATGTTGGTAGTCTTAGAAAGGTACATTTTTTTGCTTTCGAAAACAGCTAAGTGCATGCTAAGCGTTTGACATGCTACAAAAGGACACAGCAGTTTTTGTAGTTATGTCGTAAAAACAAAAGTACAAATATTAAATTTTGTCTTAAACTCGGTAAAAAATTTGCTGAGACATACGAATTGTTAAAAAAAAGTTTATAATAATGATTGTATGAGACGTACTCAAGTTTTGACATGATTTACACAATTCAAAAAGGGTCGTGTTGATTTAAAACCCTGATCCAAGAACTGAACGATCAGCAGCATGTAATCGTGCTGAGTTAGTGGAAAACGTAAGTGAAATCATCGCTATCGATGCAAATTTCACTGTGAGAATGCTGTCACAAGAATTAAATTCATCTTATACAGTACAATCTACAAACAATTAACTAAAGATTTGTGTAAAAGAAAGTTGTGTGCACCTTGTGTTCCACATCAGTTAAACGATGATCACGAAATCGCTCGTGCAGAGCATGGCAAAGACATCAACAGCTGAAAACGATACAGATGCTCTTGTTTCGATCATAGCTGGTGATGAAACATAGTGTTTTTTAAATATGATGCTGAAACTAGGCGACAATCTGCAGAATGGAAGAACCAAGAAGCCAAAATCTACAAAAAAAGGCGTTTTATGCAGTCAAGAAGACAAGACAAGACAATGTTGATAACTTTCTATGATTCCAAGAGTATTGTTCACAAAGGACTTTGTGCCAGAAGCTCAAACTGTCAATGGAGTATATTATTTGCAAGTTTTACATCGTTTGTGGTGGAAAATTCTAAGTGTTATAGGACGCAAATTCCAGTCAAACAAAAAAATTTCGGCACAAACTGTTTTTCAACGAGTACTCGCATAAGAAAAACATTTGCTACCGCAAACACTTTGTATACTCAAAAAAAAAAAGAAAAAAAAAACAGGTGTCCTTTTGCAACTTCGTCATAAAAGCCACAAAGAAAAATCAAAATGTGTGGACTTTTTACATCTGATTTTAGTTTTTTATGTTGATTTGATTTGGTAACACTGTTTTTCGTTTGTTTGACATAGTAACAAAGAAATAATTAACCAAATCCTCATTATTAAAAATTTGCATCGATCTATAAGTATTGGGCTTTAAGCAAAAACCGTTATTTTTTAAATATTTAAACTTATAACTTGCCAACTATTGAACCGGTTTTTCAAAAACTAAAGACCAGTTTTCTGCTTATATAAAATTATCTGTATTTTGACTACAGTTGCAGACAGTTTAATTGTTTGCACTTCAAGTTGTAAACTTCACTAAATTAAAATCGTAACACAAAAACATGTTTAAAAAAAAAAAAAATTGTTTAAGTCTATTTTCGAGTGCAGTATTACAAAATCTATAAGAGAAAATGCACTTGAAAATAGTTTGTTGCTTTTTCTTGTTTGGTTTGTAGACTAGTGTAATTTTCATATTTTTATATTTTACCAGTAAAGTGAGATTTATATTTAGTTTGCTTGTTGTTTATTTCTTGTAATATAAAAAAAAAGGATTTTCATAGTTTTTATGTATTTTTTTTCTCTTTTTTTTTTTAAATACTTTTTTATATATTTCTTTGTTTTGTTTTGTTGTTTTTCTTGCTTGCTTCCGATTTGATTTGCATTTGATTTGTTGTTGTTGTTGTTGTATATATATGTATTTTTATATATTGAAAATGTCAGTAATTATAAATTTAAAAGAAAAAGAAAAATGAATATATATAAAAAATGTCAACAATTTATTTGATCAGCTATTGTTGTTGTTGTTGTTTGTTTGTTTGTTTATTGCATTTAAAAAATATATTTATATTGTTATTTTTTAATGTATACTTAAAAAAATATCGTATACATTAATAAACGCATTATTTGATTCATTTTGATTTTTACAGTAGTTTATTTTTAATTTTTATATTTTAATTAATGCTCAATTTGTTTTATTTTATTTTCTTTTCTTTTCTTTTTAGTTTATTTATCTTCTTTTTGTTTAATCTGCACTTATTTAATATAACTTGTTCTATTGTTTTTCTATTTTGTTTTATTTTTTTTTTTTGCTTTTTTGGTTTGTTGTTGCAGTTGTTTTGTATAAAAATTTAATAAGAAAATTGTTGTTGTTGTTGTTGTTGTTGTAGTTATTGTACTATGGTTGCTGTTTGCGGTATATCATCAGTTATCAATTTGAATTATTTTTTGTTTTGTTTTTGTTACTATTGTAAATAAAAATTTGTTGATTTGTAGTTGTTGTAGTTTGGTTTTATTGGCAAAGGCGGCGGCATTTTGAATGCTGCTGTATAATTTTTCATTTTAGTTTGTTTAGTTTAAAAAGTTAATAATTTGGTGTAGTTTTAGTGGAATATTGTTCAAATGTAAACCGTTGCGTTCACGGCATACATTTAATCGAGCACTAAAATTTCGCATGACGGCTATTCTCCGTGATGTCTGCCATTTCGTGACGGCTATTTTGTTTTAATTGTGCCAGGGAAGTCGGTTTGTTGCCGTAAACTTTAGATTTGACGTACGCGCACAGGTAAAAGTCCATAGGCGTTAAATCGGTACTTCGTGGAGGCAAATTTATGTCAACTCTCCTGGAGATTAATTTGCCAGCAAAAATTTCATGAACTCTCTATCGACCTCTTGGACGTGTGTGAAGTTGCTCCGTCCTGCTGAAAGCATATTCTTTGGTTATAACCAGCAAACTTTGGCAGTTTAGGCACAAAGAAGTCGTCTAACATCTACACATAACGCTCTGAATTCACGAACAGACTGTGTAACACTGTCTACGTTTTCGAACGTTCTCGAAGACCCGAATTTTAATTTTTACAGCGTTGAACCGGTCTCTTCAAACTTCTCGATCCATTTTCCAATGAGTCAAGGGCTTGGCGCATCATTTAAATGACAAACATATCGAAAACTGCAGAATTTTCTATGCGCTACAGTCGCTGAATTAAGGTTTTTGTAAAACTCATGTACGCACAACGCACGATCCGCTAGCGAGAAACGCTTCATAGCGTCTAAATTCCCAAAAGCTAGGATACCGATTGACATACGCTCCGCGCCCCTCGGCATAGTTGCGTTCACGTAATCAGCAAATCAAATGTGAACTTTCTTTTGAGACACTCTGTATATGACATTCGCTCACTCGAATTTCTTTACTTTGTGTACTATAGAATTCATTAGCTGAATGACCCTCCAGTTGGTGCACATCCTTTTTCGATAGACTTATGTCTATTGATGCGTCATTTACGTTTTTACAAAGAAAACAAGCTACTATTGAAGTAAATCTATGCAAAGATAACGAAAGTTATGGACAATTGAGTGTAAGTACCAAAGATAAGATAAGATAGGCAGGCAGTGTACCGTGGCAACAACCCCCCAAAATTCCTGGCTAAAATTTCACCAACACTGACACCGAAAATTGTGCAAATTTGTGGCACTGAAGCGCTATCTCCGAACGAACCCAATTGAAAAGGCACACTGTGGCAAGCCACACTGTGGCAAGTCAATGAACATTTGCCTATTAAAACCTGGCCCAGCAAATATTTCCATGTTCTTTATCAAATTAACTAGATTTCTAAACTGCTTCGCGCAGCATTTGCACTATAAAACGTCTGTCGCCAAATGAGCGTGCAAAGTTCATTATTGCGCCAGTGAATAGATTTGGGTACATGTCGAAGCTATCTCCTCGACGACACGAATAAATTTTAATGACATCGTTCAATAAATTATCCAATATTTCGTCAATTGCTGTATCAATCTGGTCTGGACGAGTTATAGTGTGTGAAATGGTATTATCAGTTTGTCTGAAAGTTTGTAATGCATTAAAGGAGCCATCGTAGACCCCATAAAGTATATATATTCTTGCTCAGCTCGAAGAGATGAGTCGATCTAGCCATGTCCGTTTGTCTGTCTGTATGTTGTTGCGTTTTTTTTTGAGACCAATTTCTACATTTCTCTTTATAGAGTATCAAAATTGACCCGCCACGCCACTTTTTGGGGTAGCCCCATACAGACCCACCGCCCACTTTTGATTTTTTGTATGAAAAAGTTTTTTATTGCAGTCAATCTCAACTTAATAATTGATATGATAACTTTTAGTGGACGGATGCTTGACATATACATTAATAGGTGGGACCAGCACACTGTTTGGAGTAGCCTCCATACAAACCTACTGCCCATTTTTTACTTTTTGTATGAAAACTTCTTATGAAAACTTCTTTGTATGAAAAATTCAATATTAGGTTGAAATGCAATGTGTTGCCTTTTTATAGACAGCCGATCAACATACATAGCCTAATGGGCGTGGTCTGCCCACTTTTTGGGTTAGCCCCCTTACAAACCCACCGTGCGTGCAGTTTTGTGTTTTTTATGAAAAAAATCTTCATTTAAATCAATATTAGCTTGAAATTTGATTTTAGTAGACAGCCGCTTCATATACATATACAAATGGGCGTGTCCCGCACACTTTTTGAGGTAGTCCCATATAAACCCACAGCTCATTTTTATGCATTTGTATGGAAAACGTCAATATCAACTTGAAATTCGATATTATAACATCTAACACATCCACTACAGCGCTTCTTACACATCTACTAGTTCGCACCGCCCACTTTTTGGAGTAGCCTCTATTTAAACTCCCGCTTTTATGTTTTACAATACTATTTAAAACTTCGTGTGAATGGTATTAGAGCTTCGGTTCAATCGAAGTTAACGTTTTTTCTTGTTTTCCACATATGATATACGAGTATGTATAAACCAAACTGTCAAAAGTGGTGAACAGCTGTTTGTGCAAATCTGCACAAAATTTTATGCACACGTTTGTTCAAGAAGTAGGCTTTGCATATTTGCATTTCTCCACCGATACACAACTAACTGAACACCTTAATTATGTCATTTTCGTGCACAGATATTTAGCATTGAATTAAACGGAATAAAACGACAAATGGAAAAAAATATACTATAAAGTCGAATTTTGATACACACACATTCGCTCCAATGTTCATTATGTCGTTACCTTTGCATGTATATGTTTCAAAAGTACCTTGTTGTCTTTACTAAAAGGTTCCGCTTTACGTAAAAAATGATAAACTATGCAGTTTTTATAAGAATCCTATACATAGGAAAAAAATTTAATTACGATTTTCGTCTACACCAGGTCAAAATCTGTCAAAAAATAGTGGCATATCGATCACAAAAATGGTCCTGCAGAGTGTTATTATTATTTTCTTCGAAATTCAAAGCAGAAGTATGTGAACCAAGTATCAAAAATTCGTAATAGCCTGGTCACACGGTCTTATAATTACATATCAGATTGCTATGATAGTCGCGCCACCTCGTGTGACCATGAAAAAATTATAAGATTTCTGTGTCATTATGTTAACAGTGTTGCAAAAAGTAGTAATCAGTGTTTTTAAACACGCAAAAAGTAAACATCAGCTGGTTTAACTTCTTTCTCTGCACTTGTTGGTCGTAGCAACCATTGCCGACACAAAATGCTACGTGTACGACGTTTTCGCAATTTCTCTTGAGCTTTTTGCTTTTTTATTTGCATTTCTTTTTTATTAACTGCACAAATTGCTAATATAGCACACATTTTCACGGTTTTATCCATTCTAGACCAGTGTTATAAATGCGTTTCTACTGCCACTGTTTAACACTGAAAATGTAGCTGCCAATTTTCATGCGTCTCGTTTGACCACAAAGCAATATTTTTATGTGATATTTTGACAGTTGCATGAAACACAGGTCAGATAACATGGCACGAAAATATAAGACCGTGTGACCAGGCCATTAGGGAACTCTACACTTTTTATGCTTTTGAAAATTTAAAATACATTAAAAAATTAAAAACTAAACAACAGCATTCAATATGTTTAGTTATATTGTTCAGTTATTTGTAAGATATATATATCACTATTGCATTTTCGTTTTCGTTTTCATTTCATTTCGATTCGTTTCAACTGTCTTTTTTTTTTTTTATTTAATTATATTATTTATATTATTTTTATACACGTAATTGTCGGCTTATGATTTTATACAAACAAATAAATATTTTTTAAAATTTATTTTAAATCTCTCACTTTCTGATAAATGAAAATTATTTCATTGCGTATTGTTGAAGAAATCAAATAAAATATACATACATATATACGGTATATATACGATTTATAAACGATATATGTAGATAGTCTTGATGCGTTTTTTTTTTGTTAAATAAAATTATAATTCACTCTTTGTGTTTGTGGTTGTTGTTATTGTAAATCTATATAGAGCTGCGGATATGTTGCGTTTGTTTTTGTTGTTGTTGTTGTTATGGTTTAACTTAAATAATAAATAAATTCATTATTTTATTTCTTTTGATTTATCAATTGCACTTTTTTTATTTTTAATTTAAATATTTTTTGTGCAATATCTTTGGGGGAAAATATTTGAACTATTTTTTTTTTGTGTTTATTATTTAATTATTTTTTTGGTTTGCTTGCTTTGTTGTTGTTGTTGTTGTTGTTGGTTTTGTAGTCAAGGCGGTAATTAAAGAAGTGTTTTATTTTTTTGCTTATACAAAAACTTAATTTAATAATTATTTACTTACTTTGGTACTATTGCATTTTCATACACGTATTTTTTATCGGTTGCTGCAAAGCTTCACGATTTTTATGTACAGATTTTAAAACATATATTATTGTGAATTTGTGTTTTTATTTTGTAGATTTAAGTTTGTGTAGCAATAAGATTTTGTATTAAAAATTTAACGAATTTTTTAATAAAAATTGCTTGAAAATAGAACTTAATATAGAAATTCTATAAATATTAAAGGCGTTCAATGAGCATCAAAGCCCATCAAAGTCTTGTGAGCATTAAGTTTTTGAAATTGATAGTGAGTAGATAGGAAATGGCGATGCCACTGTACCACTGGCCTCGAAGTGTCATTTCTTATCTACTATAGAGCTTTTTCTAGCTTAGGGAAATGCATGAAGCTGAGCTTGTGTGCGGTGAAAAAATTTAAAAATTTCACAAGTAGATATTAAATCTTAAACAAAACTAAGAAATATGCACGTTTAAAATGGTTCAATACAGTCATTTTTAAAAGTCATCTGTATTATACAGAGCAGCGGTATAGGCATCTTGGTTTAATACCGTTTGAGCAACAATGAGAGATAGCTCTACGCTGTGACATTCTCATCTTTAGCTTTCGATATCTTGACGTCACAACCGTGACGTCAAATCAACAATTCCTACCGACTCATTTCCATAATCACTTGTGGCATGTAGCATCAGCGTAGCAGTCCACATTTCACAAGCCTTCAACTACTCGTCAGAGTTGCTGCTGGCTTCGCACTCAACTGTTCTTTGCCGCAATCTACGCAATCTACAATGTTTTACGGGTTTCATTTTTAACATTAAGTTAGTTTTATAGCCAGCGCCTTTTGCTTGGTATATTATTTTGTTATGTGTCAGTTGGGAACTTTGCCGGGTGCACTAAGGCAATGAATAACATGGGCTAAACTGAAATGCAATCTGAAACATCAAATTTTTGTAGAGTTCACAACCTTATTATGTTGTTAGTTTATGAATTGAACGTTATCCATTTAAACATGTAAGTACATTATGTATGCTGAAAATGTACCTGCCATTGCAAGAAGTTGCTTTACTAGCATTAAAATAATATTTGTTTTAGATACGAACAATATATTCTTTAAACATAGTTCTACGAGCATTCTGGATGATGAGCATTCCAAAAGAGGTCACCAGAAATGATCGATAGTATTCAAGATATGATATATCGGAGATTATCTGTGAATGTTGAACGCTACTTCAACAATTCAACTGTCTTATATCATCTCTATTTTTATTTGTATCGAGTCAGCATTTTACATTTGTATGTAGCGCTAAGTGTGCTTTGTAATGCGCGTTACAACACTAACAAGTGGACACGTGAACAAGTGGAAAAAGCTAATTACAGTATGGAGGGATACCGCCTTTGCTCTCAGTTGACAACAAAGGCGAAAGTATACTTAAAAAATTATTTCGTTTCGTAACAGTGAATGAAACTTGTATTTATCACTAGAGACCATCGAAACAGTGGATTTCTTCTGGGAAAGCAGGCCATTGTGAAATTGTTAGGCAACAAACTTTTATAGCCAACTTGTTTTGGAATTCATAACGAATACCTTGAATTAGTTAAACTATTAACAGCCAGTATATTATGCTGAGCTTTTGCACCGATTCGACGCAGATGCAACAAAAAAAAAAAATAAAAAAAAAATAGTGTTTTTTCAAGACACCAGCATAAACGTTTGCAATTGCGTTAATTACGCTACAAATTGGGACCTCATCCATCATATTTTCATATTTGTATTTGAAGAAATTGCTCGATGGCAAAAGATTCGGTAATCATGCTCACTGATGCAACAAATTACTACACTATTTTGCGCGCTTTGCGACATTTTACTATGCAGACAGAGCATATCGAAAAATTGCAGAATCGTTGTACTAAGTGCAGAGAACTAGTAGCTAAATTAATATTAAATTGACAAAGTAGTTGAGCTTTCCGCAAAAAAAAAAAATGCTTGCGTTTTCTTGCCAATACCAAATACTTTTCAGTTTACCCTGCTATGCATTAAGTTATGTTCTGCATTATGTTATGCATTGCATTGTCTGTTAAGTTTGTGTAAGGCTGTTTAAAATTGCTTGACGGTTCTGTTAAATATATGCATACTGTTGCCGTTAACTGTTATGCGTTTTGTAATGTAAACATTTTAACGTTTGGAAACGTTGCGTATACGTAACAGTAAATGTTTCTGCCTCTGCAAACGTTTAACATTTAACTAGCTATTACGTTACGTATACGTTATAAACACTTAAACATGTTTTAATCAGATTGCAACACAAACTTAAATCTATTAATTAATTATATGCTTATATAATTATAGTCTATGTAAACTACAAATTCATGATATTCTTTTGATGCTGCTTCTGTTGCTATGCTGTTTTTTTGTTTTGTTTTTATGCTTATAAATAAATAAAGATTCTTTTGCTATTGTTTGATTTGTTTGTTCTTGTTGTTGTTGTTGTTGTTTTCAGCTATTTCATATCATTTCAACTGTTTGTTATACTATGTTCGGTATGCATGTAGAGTTATGTGTGTGTCTTATATAATTATTTCATATCCCTGTCAATTGATTAGAAATATATTCATATATATGTTGTATGTATGATTAAAACGAAATTATATATATGATATAATTACTATATAACAGTAAATCTTTGCTATTGTTTTGCTTTTTTAAATTGTTTTTTGTTTTGTTTATATTGGTTTTTGTTATTGAAATTTTAAAAAAACTTATAATTAAACGATATTTTCATTACGGCGACTTTTCATTCTGACATACAAGCAAAAATTTGCATTAAAACATTTTTTATTTTTTGAATTTTTGTCACTTAACACTTATTTATGTATAATATAATTTATGTATATATTTAAGGTTTTATTATTATTATTATAATTTTGTAAATTAAACTGTACTATTTCATTTGTTTTAGTATTATTTTTTATGCAATTATTTTTTCACCGTTTTTCATTAAATTTTTTACTATTTTTTCTGCTTCTTTGTTTTTTTTTGTTTTTTTTTTGTTTTTTGGCTTGTATTCAATTTAACTATTGTATTTTTTTATATATATATTTTATTGTATATATATATATTTTTTGCTAACGATTTTATTTTAAATCGGTTTTCCAATTAATTTTGTCATTTGTTGATTTTTTTTTTAATGCTGTAAAAAAATTGTGTAAAATATTTTTTTTGCTGTACTATTTCGTTTTTGTTTTATTTGTTGTTGTTGTTGTTGTAAAAATGTTTAACAAACAAAATATTTGTCTTAAATAAATATGTTCGTATGTATTGTATATATAGCATAAATTACTTGTCTATGGGCACATTGTTGCAAAAATTGGCATTCACATGGCGTCGTTGAGTAGCAAAGTTTTACGGTGTTGTTGTTGTTTTCTTTTATAAAGTTTTTTTGTATGAAAAATTTATATGCGAAAGTTTAAGATTTTAAGTTTTTAAAACACATACTATATAATAATAAAAGTCATATATATATATATATATATATATATATATATATATATATATATATATATAAATTAGTATACTGTTTAAGGTTTAATAACTTAGCTTGGCTCATGTAGGAACGAGAGAAATTATGCTATAATTTTGGCAAATTCAGTTTCAGTTTTTAACTTAGGTGCTGCTTTCTTTATTTTTTTAATAATTATACAATACAATAAGGGTGTTCACAAGTAGCGAAAAAAGTAGATAAGTAGAGTCTGTTGAAAGGATAATGTATGAAAGTGTGAAGTTATGTGTCGAAAGTGTCATTTATTGATATAGAACTACGTCTTGCTCGATGTTGGGTATGCTATTTTAGAAAGTTGTTTGAAACGATTGTGTTTTTGAGTGCAACAACGAGTTAAGTGAGAGAAAGAATAGAAACGTAGAGCATCATAGAACTTTTTGAGTTGAAATTAAGAGAGCCATATAGATCAAGAGAGAAAATATATATATATATATATATATATATATATATATATATATATATATATATATATATATATATATATATATATATATATATATATATATATATATATATATATATATATATATATATATATATATATATATATATAGAGAGAGAGAGAGAGACAGAGAGAGAGAGCACGCAAAACCAATAACCGTTTGCAGTTTGCGTTATTTAGTGAACACTTCATATACAAGGTATGATCTAAAAACAACCGAACTTTTAATTTAAATCATAGAACACATAGCGCCATGTATTAAATCTTGGCAGTGTTAGAAAAGCACATTTTTCTGCTTTTGAAAACAGCTAAGTTCATGCTAAGCGTTTGACATGCTACAAAAGGACACAGCAGTTTTTGTAGTTATGTCGTAAAAACAAAAGTACAAATATTAAATTTTGTCTTAAACTCGGTAAAAAATTTGCTGAGACATACGAATTGTTAAAAAAAAGTTTATAATAATGATTGTATGAGACGTACTCAAGTTTTGACATGATTTACACAATTCAAAAAGGGTCGTGTTGATTTAAAACCCTGATCCAAGAACTGAACGATCAGAAGCAACTAATCGTGCTGAGTTAGTGGAAAAAGTAAGTGAAATAAAAGCTATCGCTGCAAATTTCATTTTGAGAATGCTGGCAGAAGAATTAAATTCATCTTATACAGTACAATCTACAAACTATTAACTAAAGATATTGGTAAAAGAAAGCTTTTGTTCCACATCAGTTAAACGATGAGCAAAAAATATGTCATACTGCCCGGCGCACAGTAGGAAGAGATTGACGTTATTAGAGCGCGGCGCCACTTTCTGTATAACTTAAGCGAGATCTTGGAAAAAGATATTAAACAGATCTCGACGTTCTTGACATTGTCAAAGTGATTCGCAGAGTAGCTGCGGTAGAAATAGAAAAGGCATATGCTGGCCTAAGTGATAATGTTGGCCATGCTAACCTAAACTAACCGCCCTATACTTCTTTTAAACTCTACTTTTCGCAACGTTCGTGAATTTAGTAATGTAGTAACTAAACTTTGAAGCTACAAACTAACTTTAATGAAATAATACACACTTTAGTATTTAATCTATGCAAAGTAAAAATGCTTTGATACATAAACAATAAACTAAATAGATAAAAAAGAGAGGAGCTTTAACAAATCAAGCGAAAAAATTCAACTTCGAGGTAGAAAATTCTTAATGCGCTACAATGCAAGTAGTGCACTTAACATTGTATGCTATTTCAATCTAATGTCTATTGTATGTATTTAGTTAATTAAGTAATTAATTAATTAATTAATTCATTATATATGTATGTTTGTTTGTTTGTTTGTATGTTTAAATAAAGATCAGTTATATATTTGTTTGTTGGTTTGTTTGTTTGTTTGATTTGATTTGATTTGTTTGTTGTCATTTGTAAGAATAAATACATCGTGGGTCGTTTCATTACTTTGCTTTGCTACTAATTCTTATTCAACTTTTGTCTTCAGTACATATTTGTTTAATTATTTATTTTATTTTATTTTATGGTTTATTACATTTACAATTTTTATATAGAGCTGTACAATTATTTACTTTATGTAGTATGTATATATTTAATTAAGTTAACAAGGAACCATATTTTGATTGTTGAAGACGTATAAATAAATGTGAAAAAGTGAAAAAGAAACTAAACAAAATTAATTCATTTATTTAAACTTTCGCATATAAATTTCTGCACTCAGAGTACTTGCAACGACGCACGAATGCACAACTTGATATTGAGTTATACTATTTATTTGTGTTTTACTTTTTATTATTTAGTTAGTTAGTTAGTTACTAACGAGGCTATTGTTGTTTTTTGTTTTCTATTTTTTTGTTTTTTTGTTTTTTTTTTGGTTTTGATACATAAATATGTTTCTGCTTAAAATAAAATCTCTAGCATTTATGTATATATACATATATACGTGTTGCTGCTGCTGTTTTGCATATACTACTTGTACATACATATGTAACTCTAACTTGACTCAGGCTGTGTAACTTTTATGGTACGAGTGAGTATAGTATATGTATCCTTTGTGGCTGCAACGACAATTTTTGCTATTTGATTTGATTTGTTTGTGTTTATTTGAATTTATTTTTGTTTTTTAATTTTTTCTTTATATATATATATATATATATATATATATATATATATATATATATATATATATATATATATATATATATATATATATATATATATATATATATATATATATATATATATATATATATATATATATATATATATATATATATATATATATATATATATATATATATATATATATATATATATATATATATATATATATATATATATATATATATATATATATATATATATATATATAATATATATATATATATATATATATATATATATATATATATATATATATATATATATATATATATATATATATATTAATATATAGCGCGTATATTATGTAGTAAGTTAAAAAATATAATACACCGTATACATATAATAATATATAAGAGTATCTATCTGTTTGCCTTATGCAATTCTATGCATTTCATTTTCGAATTATGTATTTTTTGTTTCTTAATGTTGAAAATAAAATTTAACTAAAATTTTATTTTCGCTGCATTTCGTATGAAATGTTTGCGAGTTTTTTTTATTATTTTTATGAAAGTATATAACGTAGGAAGTTTTTGTTTTTTTTTTGTTTTTTGTTTTTTTTTTTTTTGCATATAATACATAATTTTAGCACATACTGTATTATTATTTTTTTAATTTAATGCTTAATTTAATTGTTATACTTATTTTTTAATAATATGTGTGGCTGTTTGCATTTTGCTTTAGTTTTTATTTACTTTTTTGTTAATATTATTACTTTTTTCATTGGTTGTGTGGAGATACTTAAAAACTATTATCACTATTGCAGAAAGCGGCTGTTCTCAATTATATTCAATAGTTAGAGATGAGAGCGAATATGAAATTTGTTTAAAAATTGTAGTTGCAAAATGTTCTGAAGTGTTGAACAAGCTTCGAAGTAGTTGTAAAACAGTGTAGGAGCACACTACAATTTAAAACAAGCTAATTTTTACATTAAGAAATATTTTTTTTTTTTTCGTATTTGTACACGTGTTTTGAACTAGCGCTCTGCATGAATGCAGTCAAAACGACAAATGGCACATTCTCACTACTTAAAATGAATTTGAATGTGAGTGCATATACTTCTAGTGAAATTTCAAATGCATTCATTAATTCAATCGAAGCTTGTGAATTTTTGATGCTTGCATGCTTATGAAGTTGAATGGCATGAATGAATGCATGAATGAATGCATGAATGAATGAAAGCATGAATGAATGAATGCATGAATGAATGAATGCATGAATGAATGAATGCATGAATGAATGCATGAATGAATGAATGCAAGAATGAATGAATGCATGAATGAATGAATCCTTGAATGAATACATGAATGAATCCTTGAATGAATACATGAATGAATGCATGAATGAATGCAGGAATGTGATAGCTTCAAATGTTATGAATGAGCCTCACGTTAGTGTTTCTCTGTTTCACTCTGTTTGCTTGTTGCTTGCAGTGAAAATTTGCATTGAAATTTTAACAGAGTGCGTGAGAGCATGTTGAAATTTTGTTATGCAGAGTATGTCAAATTACACTTTTGTATATAATAAGTATTTATATATTAATTACTTTCAAATCAAGTAATTATATAGTACAAACTATATCAACAGCATATTTGAAAAGATTTTATCAGAGTCTGAGAGACTCGCTCACGGTCTGCTCAAATTCACTTCATTTCGGCGTTTGCTCGTGAGCATGAGCTTACATGTTCGGGAGCAGCTCATAAGCACATTTATTTGCGCTTTTTGTAGCCAATCATTTCTAGAAAACTACAGCTTCACATAACTCTTTGAGCAATGCGTTACGGTTTCCTACAGTATTGTTTGAGTCCCAAAGATTCGTTGTAAATATATGTCAATTGTTCAATCCCGGGCAGGATATATATAGTGTAAAATATATATTCTATTCTGTATTTTTATAATATGAAATGGAATATATACAAAACTGTTGACTACTACTAACTGGAATACCATATTGCGGCCTATATTCTCAAGATTTTTATAAGCAAAACTTTTTCTGTTACGGCAGCTCCATATGTTTGGCACTATCACCGATTCTTTCCAATTGATTTTTGTAGCAGTTGTAGCCAATGCGCTTCAGAAAATGGCACCAACATGAGGATATTACAGTAACTGATTGTGTTTTCCTGTAGTATGGAGTTCGTTTCAAAGAATTGTAGTGAAGATATGTCACTTGAACACATACCTTCCACAATGTACTTTCCAGCATTGAATAATTGACACATATTTACGACGAATCTTTGTAAGTGATACAATACTGCAGGAAAACGCAACGCATTGCTGCAAGAGTTGTGTGAAGATGTAACTTTCTAGAAAGGACTGACTATAAAAAAATACGCACGTTCTTACTCCACTCCCACTCCCACTCTCACTTAAGTTTTGTTTTAGCGAATAGCTACGTGCAGCTGCTTCATTTTAAAATCTCTTTCCATATTGTTTACTCTCATTTGCATTCATTGTAATTCATTTGCAGCTTGTGAATTTTTGATGTTTGTATGCTTATGAAGTTGAATATCATGCATGAATGTATGTATGCAATAGCTTCGAATGTTATGAATGTGCTTCATGTTAGTGTCTGTTTCTCTTTCAATCTCTTTTAATATCTCATTCCAATACGTTTACTCTGCTTTTAAGCAACTAGCTGCCTGTTGGTAGCTACCATCCGAACATCAGTTCGAATGCAGAAAGCCTACGGCTGCTGAAAGTCTTCGTGTCGTGATAATGTAAGCGACCGAAAACTGCATTTATTCGAACTTACAAAGCTTTTGCATGAATGAATGAATGAATGTTTCGGTTAGTTAACCGTGCATTCATAGTGATATGAATTGACATTTCAATCAGTCATACAAAGTGAATGCGCTAGTGAAATTGAATTCAATGAAATGAATGTTCGACTGTTTAGAATGTGTTGCATTCATGAATTGAGTTTAAATGTATGCATATGCATAAAGCAGCTTCAATGAATTAAGTCATGCAGCACTCTAGTACGAACTCAGCTACGTAGACTGTTGAGCACTTCGTAGCTGAGTTGGAAACACGTGTGGCTGCAGCTAAAACATTTTTCTGTATAACAAAAAGTTGTTGTTGTTCTTGTTGTTGTTGTTCTTGTTCTTGTTGTTATTATTCGCTCTTGGGTTTGAGAAAAATATGTTAAAAATATAAATGCAATATTTCTTTCTAAATGAGCTGAGTTTTGTTGCACAGTTCATGAAATATATTTGGTATATTTAGCACAGTTTCAACACTTAAAAAAGTTGCCGTAGGAAATTCGAAATATAAAAATTCTTAAACAAATTCCAGCCTCGCTCTCTTCTATACATATTTGTATTTGTTGTTGTTTTTGTATACTGTTGTTGTTGTTGTTGTAGGCATTTAATATGAAGAATTTTGTTGTCTTTCGAAAATTTTTTTTGTTACTGTTTTTGTAAGCCGGTTGAAAAAAATTAGTAGTTAAAACAAAATGTAATAATTTTTTTTCTTTTTATTACATTTCTATTAAAATTTTTTCATAATTTTAATTTTTGTTTGTTATTATTATCGAAAAATTTAATTTAAATTTTTTTTTTATTAGTTTTAAGAAGAAAGGATTTTTAGTTGTTCATACATTTTTTTTTTTGGTCTTTTCGTTATTTTTGTTGCCGTAAGTTTAGTTCAAAATGACATTTTTGTTGCGAATTTTATTTTTATTTTAAATTTTTTTTTTTTTTTTTTTGTTGCTATAAATGCTTATTACATTTTTTATAGCATGTTTTTATATACCAAGTTGCCTTCTTACTTTTTTGTTTTGTTTTTTTTTTTTTTTTGTAGGTTTTAAAACGTTTCATGCCTGCTTTAATTGTGTTTAATTAATTATTTATTTATTTATTAGTATGTATATTATTATATTTATTATGGCTTTTTGAGACTGCAATTAAAATTTCTGCTATAAAAAATATTTGTACTCTTGGTTATTTAATTGGGCTATTGTTGTATTTATGTTGCTTGGTTTTGTATTTTGTTGTTGTTTGTATTTGATACTCATAGCTACTTTTATCTGTAAATCATCTTAGTTGTTGTTTTTTATTTTGTAATTATACGGCTGGGTTTGTATTTATGGCAACAAATGTTGTTGCCATAATTTGTTCAATCAGTTTGTGTTCAATTCTTTCAAAACAAATGCGAAAAAGTGCCGAAATTTAAGATTTTTTGATTGTTCCATATTAAGAGAACGTTGTTTGTCCATAATAAGTTTCGTTTTTTTTTTTTTATAGTATTATTAATTTTTATTAATTTTATTATATACTTTATAGTACGTTTCAATATTATATGTCTTGGTTTAATTTTGTTTTGTAATGGCAAATATTTTTTTGTTTTTTTGTTTTTTTTTGGTTTTTGTTTTTTAAATATTCCAATTAGTTTTAAAGCACTTCTTGCGAAGTTTTTGGTCATAGCATTTCTAAGTGCCTCTTTTGCACTATTTTAGTTTTGTCTGGCTTACTTTGTCTTGGCTAGTTTCAATTAGTTTCGGTTTTTCATTTTTGTTTTTTTGTTTTATTGACGCAGCTGGTTATAGAAAATTTACTTTTAGATTTTGTTTTTTGTTTTTTTTTTTTTTAAATTTTTGGAGCCTAGTTGTCTATATGCTATAATAATTTGCAACACTTTGCCTTCTAATATTTTATATACACTTGCTTGCAACTACGAAGTTTTTTTTTAGAGTAAAAACTGAAAATGAACTGAAGTTTGAAATGATGAAGGAAAATAATAAAACTTAAAAATTTTAAATTAAGACTTTCAAATGGAGCAATTTAGTAGCTATAAAAAATGTATATATATATATGCTGCACACAGTTCATGAAAAGATTTATAACATATGTAGTTTACTGTGCTATAATTTTTGGTTTTTACAAAAATAAAAGAGCTTAAAGCCTCCAAATGTCTTGCTTCTATATGCATTGGAGCAAGCGACGGACACTATAACTATATAGATAACTATCTAGTGTTGGTGGCTCTAGACTTGAACAAGGCGTTTGATACAGTTGATTATGCAATCTAGTTTCAAGAACTGTACTCCACAACACTACCTGACAAAAGAAGGCAATGGTAGAAGGGCATGGTATGGTAGAAGTGCTTGCTGGGTCTTCTTGGGTTAAGGACAGAGACAATAATTACCACGTTCTATACTAAATTATGCTGCTCCTGTCTGGAGTCCTTACCAAACTAAGACTCAATGGCAATGCCTGCAAAAGAAGTCAGTATAATGCTCTGAGGACTGCCACTGATTGTCTGCAAATAATCCATGAAGACCATTTGCATGAAGAAGCGAAAATGCTATCTGTTCATCAACATAATGAGCTGCTTTCGAAGCAGTTCAAGTTGGGTGCGTACAGCAGCAATCATCCAAACCATGGCACCCGCATGAGAGAGGATATTAGAAGTTACAAAACGTATATTGATGCTTTTATTTCTGAGAATCGTATAGAGGAGTATGTTTATACTTCAGGGAGGGCTCAGCTGCATAAAGATGCAATTGTACAGTCAGTAAGCTCATTTGAAAGAAGCTTATGTAGATTAAACACTACTTAGAATTGTTTTATGAAAATTTAAAGACTTCGAATATTCAAATGAAGATGTTTGTGAGTAGAACTTTTTTATAATGGAAGCTAGTGACTTCAAAAAAGTTGAGAATGATTTTGCTCTGCACAATAAAATTGTCGACGAAAGCATTTTAGCGCAACTGTAAAAATCGAAGTATTTTGTGGTTGTCACAGACTAAAATTCTACAAACTTCATGCATAAAATTTAGTTTTATGTATAAAATTTGGAGATTTTCATGCGAAAGCATTTTCTGTGACGTTTCTAAACAGTTTCTTGCTGTTAGAGCTAAAATTTTCTGATGAAGATTTTGTAGGGACAACTTTTTAACAGAATGTTTTCTCTTAAAATTATACAAAACACTAGTTTCAGTTGAGGGGAATAAAGTTAACTCGGAGATCTGTCAGAAACTTCTCCATACATGGATGCAGGGTGCATCCCTAATGAAATGCCACAGAGGAACATATTTGATTGGAGTTTTAACATCAAATTCATACGTACTAAAACCACACATCATCAAGTGGTATACGCATGGATCCTTGACGGAAGATGGTGCAGGCCTAGGAGTAGTAGGCCCTAGCACTCACTACTGCGAGTCATTGGGAAAACACAACAGTATCTTCCAAGCAGAGATGTGCGCTATAATCAGATGTGTACAATTCAAACTAGACAGATGCTATCACAACTGTAATATTGTTATACTCTCAGATAGCCAGGCTGCGTTGAAGGCACTTCCAACTTCAACGTAGTTAGGACAAAGCTAGTGCTTGAAGTAAATGGTCTATTGGAAAAACTAGGTGAACAGAACAGTGTAACTACGCTGTGGGTGTCTGTACCTACCAGTATACCAGGAAATGAATATGCGGACAAGCTTGCAAGACAAGGAGAGATAGTGCTATTGATAGGAACTGAGCCGTATTGTGGTATCGGAAGACATACTACTATATATATGCGGAAGTAATCCGCAAGGCGAATGATAAATGCAAAGAACAACACTGCGCTACAAGCCAACGACTAGGGTGAGCAAAGTTACTTCTATGGAGGGGTTACAAGCCGTGCAGATTGTAAAACTATGCTCCAACTAGGTAGGAACCAATTAAGAATGCTAACAGGACTGCTAACAGGCCACTGTAGACTAAAAAAACATTTATTTGTTTTTTTTTACTATAGCATACACAACTCACCCGAATGCAATTGCTGTGAGCCCTCTTCACATTCTTGCTGCATGTGAAGCTGTAGCTAGAAGCAGACTCCAGTTGCTAGGTTAACACTTAATTAGAAATAAGCAACTGCAAAGTTTGGATGCAGCGAAAAGTACTAGGAGTCATGCAACATGTAGGTTTAGGGCAGTGCATCTAACTCAGTAGCAGAAACAATAGAACTTTTTGGGCGCAGTTTTTATATGTTCTCATTATAAATAAATAAGTTTATAGTTTAGCATAACTTTTGTACTACAGTAGTAAGCAGCTTCCAAGCTGTTGCATTAATTTGCTTGACACATTTTATAAACTATTTTTTTTTTTTTTGATTTAAAACTCTTTTCTTTAGTTATGTGCAGCATATAAAAGCTTCGATTAAACCAAAGCTTAAATTATTTCATAGTTTTCATTTGTTTTCTAAATTTTATACTATCCAAAATTTTGATTAATAATTTTGCTTTGGCGCCTTAAATTACCATTTTTTTTTTTTGTATTACGCAATCGGATGTTGTTTTTTTTTCGTTTTGTTTTTGTTCTTTTTAGATTTAGTTTTTATGTTTTAAAATGTACAAAAGTTTTATACGTTTAGTAATTTTTAAATGTTAATTTATGTTTTTGTTCATTATCACAGCGACATTCAGTCTAAGTCTTTGCTTTTATTGGAATTATAGCATGTTCTGCTATAATGTTAAAATTTCTTTTATTACCATAATAATAATAATAATAATAACTAAAACAAATAACAATTTTTAAAGCCAAAAGTTTTACTCTTTCGTTATATTTATTAAATTTAAAGCCGAAAATAATTGATTTACTTTTTTGTTTTTTTTTTTTTATTTTTAGTTAATTTAGACTAATTTATTTATAATTTTTTTCTTTTTTTTTTTTGCTTAAGAAGGCCTAAAGTGCGAATTTGGAAATTCTATAATATAATTTAAGATTTATAGCAAATCATGCTGCTCTTGTAGTAGTAGTAGCTTAATTCCAATAAAAGCCTTGCTCATTTAATTTATTTATTTGTCCGAAATAACTTGTTTATTATTTAGTTTTTTCTCTTTTTGTTTTGTTTTGTTTGGTTTTGCCGAAACATATAATTTTGTTTTTAAATTTCATATACATCTTTTGTTTAGTTGCCTAAAAATTATAAAATTTTGACTAATATGTTTGTTTGTTTGTTTGTTTTTACCATTTGTATTCGTTTGTTTGTTGTGTTTAATAAAATTTGAAAATCCAAAAACTTTGTTCAACTATAAAACTTTTGCATGTACATATATATTTATGCCAACTCCGATTTCTTGTTTTTTTATAACTTTTATTTACAATTTTGTTCGTCGTATTTCGAAAAAATATGCTCAATTCTAATACCTGCTTCTATCACACATGACACATCAATCTCTTAACTACATTCTACAGACGCATTTACACAGTTACAAGCCGAAAGGATTTTTTTTTAAATTTTTTTTTATTTTCAAAGAAAATTTTTAATGCCAAAAGTGAGTAATACCCCATTTTAGTTTTAATAATAAAAGAAAATAAATAAAAGCATAATTAAAAAACAAAAAAAAAAAAAAAATAAATTGTTTCGAATAATTCATAAATTATTCATTTATTAAATAATAATTAAAATATAAGTTTATCTTTTTTTTCGCGGTGCTCTTAACTTAAACGAACGTTCAATAATAGTTTATAATAAAAACAAATTTAATGTTATATAATTAAAATCATAAAATTATTTGTTAATATTATATATAAAAATTTAATTATTTATTTTTTTTTGTTTTTGTTTTTATATATAATTATGAGTAGTTTTATTATTGTTGTTTGCAAATTTAATAATTTTTATTTTTATATATTTATAAATTTTTTTTTAAACAATTTGCTGTCTTTTTTACAAAACTGTTATACAAAAATGTAACTGTTATACACCAATAAATAATTGTTATACAACAAAGAACTGCTATACAACAATATATAACTGTTATACAACAATGTAACTGTTATACAACAAAGGAACTGTTATACAACAATGTTGTTAACATTTCAAATGTATATAACAGTTGACACTTATTAAAAAATAAAGAAAAAAAACAGCTGATTGCACTAAAAATAGGAAACATATTATTTAATAACAATTATAAATGCTTTGACGGTACACAAAATGAAAAGAAATTATTATTTATTAAACACAAAATTCATATATATATATATATATACATATACATATATATAAATATCCACACATAAAGTTTAAAGGCATACAAAAGTGTATGCTGTGTAAGTCAACTGAAAAATTGGGCTATTGTTTTCTTTCTTTTTTTAAGTGTTATATTGTAAGTTACTGTCATTAATTGAATTAAAATTGTATTTTATGGCACCTGAAGAGTCACATTTATACATTTGTAATTAAGCATATTAAACAAAACAAAAAAAAATTAAACAAAAGCTCTAAGCCACGTTATTACGGTTTTCGTATACGTATAAGTTGCTTGCTTGAAAGTGATTCCGTTAAAATGTTGCGTATTTTACTAACAGCAGCATTTCCAGTTGTTGTGCATATGTATTTCACATACTAGTATCAATTCCAAGCGTATACACAATACGCAAATCTACTCAAAGTAAGAAACGAGTTCACTTTATACGCATACGAATAGCGTAGCACGGCGGTATATATGTATGTATAAATTTCAGTGTGGATATGTTTATTAAATAAAATAATTGCCTTTTTAGTTTTAATATTATTTCTTTAAATAAATAAAAGCATATATAAACAACATAAATTACACATTTAAAAGGGAAGACAACAAATCTAAAAATTAATTTGATTAATTATTGTTTTTTTAAGCTTTTCCGCTTTTTTGTTTTTGTTTTTTGTTTTATTTTTTGTTTAATTTAAACTGTTTAAGCAAAAAAATCACATTTCAATTATATTGATTTATAAAAAAAAATTAAAACTTAAATGTTGCTTGTGACAATTAGTATACTCATTAATTTTTATCTTTCCGTTTTCTTTCTTTCTTTTTTTTTTAATTTTAATTTTTATCACTAATGCAAAGTATAATAAAATTATAATTAATTAAATTATATATTTTGTATTTATTTATTTAGCTGCACTTTTTGTTATCTCTTTACAAAGTTTTTAAGTGCTGTGTAAAATGATTTTATCAACTTCAATTTTACTGTAGCTGTCGTCAATCTTTGCTTTTAATTTAATTTAGTTATGTATTAGTGTGTCTCAGTTTGAAGTAGTAGCATAGTTATAACTGTTATACAAAACGTTTTTAGCGACATAAATACGTTGAAGCTTGATTTTTGCGCTGAAATTTCAAAGAATTCTTTTTTTTTTTTTTCTTCCGAAAACACTAAATTTAGTTTAGTATGAACTTGTACTTTTCCTAGTATAACGGTACTTTATGCAAGTAGCGAAGCTGGATTTCCCAAAGCTTCTGTCTACCATTTGAGTGCACATATGCACACGTACTACCGCTTAAGTATGGTGGAACTATGTTCACATGAATTTTATACTTGCCACTTAGTAAGTATAGCGGCTGTATGTCGTTATAGTACAGCGTACATGCATTACGAGTACATAATCACAAAGACTCTAAATAATATTTAATTTAGTTAAACGTCACCAGTACTTGTTCAAGCGTTCTTATTTTCTTATTATAACGGAACTATGTGTCAATGTAGCGCACATGTATGCCTTAAAACCACTAATTTTAATAATATTTCAAACGAAAGAGTATTTATTTAAAACATTTTCGCTACTCTCACATGCGCTGATGAAGAACACAGAAATCGTTTTTTTTTTCAAATTACACTCAAGAAATTAAATTTTATGCATGGAATTTGTAGATTTGGAGGCGAAAAAGATTTCTATGGCCTTTCCGACGAACACGTACTTTTCCCTAAGCATATTGCATATACATATCTATATGCACTTAGATTTCGTTTTAAGCATAACGGAACTTTTTCCATGCTTTGAACACATTTTAGCACTACATTGTTTGAAACAGTTTTCTGCAGATTTTTACTTATTTGAGGAAGCCTACTTTAAGATACACTGTATTTTAGATTACCCGTTTAAGTGCCATGTAATAAAGAACATCTTCTACTTCTCGAGACACACTAATACTACTAAAATTACACACACTCTAAAATCAATACTCAAATCTCATACTAAATCTTTCTCTTCTTCTATGTTAAATCTGTCTGACTCACACATACACACCTTATATACGTACAGGCATAAATAAAAAGTAGTATAGTATAGTATAGATATAGTATAGATCGTACAACTAAATTACTTAGTTGCTTAAATTAAACAACAAAAATTAAAAGTATATAAGTTTAAAGTGGGAATAGAGATACAGAACAGTAGTAAGCGTAGTTTGAAGCGTGCTTTGCTCGTATACACGCGTATACAGACTAGTACTCGAAACTGTTTGCATTCATACATCAAACTACTGCTCCAGTGCTAAGTATTTCTTTTAAAAACTATTTTTCTTTTCTTTTTTTTTTTTCACAAACTGAACATTTTGCAAATTTTATAGTTTATAAGCGCGACAACTAATTAAATGAAATCTAAAATTAAAACTTAGTTTTAAAGTAAATTTTTCGTTTAGTTTTTTTTTTTTTTTCGGTTTTAACGTTTTTCAAAAAATGTTTGCCATTTTCTTTTCTTTTATTTTTTTTTTTTTAAATTAAATTAATTTTTTCAATGTATTTTTTAACGAAATACTTCGAAGTACTCAGTAGAATTGAGTTACTCTAAAACTGTTGTATGAAGAAATGTTTATATTATAAGTATAAGTAAGTAGTATATAAGAGTTGGATTTTGTTGTTGTTGTTGTTGTTGTTGTTTGAAAAATAGTGGGCATTGTTGCTGTTGTTGTGTGTTGTATTAAATGTCATTGATATTTTTTGTTTGTTTGTTTGTTTGTTAGATACATACATAGTATCTTATAGATACAAGATATATATATATATATTTATGTACATATATATATACTTGTATATAGGTATTGTAGGTATATATTTAATAATAAGTAATTGTTTTGGAAAACTTGTATACTTAGGCTGCTTGATGACATCATAGAGATCCGAATATCGAGTGTATATGTGGATGTATGGGTATTGCATGTGATAGTGCAGCAGCAGCAGCAGCGGCACTTGATGTTGGTGGCAGCGACGACGGTGGTGGCGGTGCAATGATTGTTGTCGGTGCTGTTGCATGTGCTGCCGGTGGTGGTGGTGCCAAATGTGACGACGTCGGCGGTGGTGCTGGCGCTGTATGTGGCATGGCAGCAACGGGCGGTAGTGTTATAGAAAGCGTTACAGTTTGTGGTGCTGCTGCAGTTGATGCTGCCACTGCTGCTGCTGCTGCTGCAGCGGCACTTGTGATATGCGTAGGCGGTGCGCTGTTGTGCAACGTATGTTGTTGATGTTGTTGTTGCTGCTGCTGCTGCTGGTGATGATGTTGTTGTTGTTGCTGCTGCTGTTGCTGCTGTTGTTGTTGATGATGATGCGCACTGTTTTGTGCTGCTACCGCCGCCGCCGACGTTGTAACTGTGGTGGGATGTCACTGAGAAACAACCGATGTAGGCGCATTTTGTTGCACCACTACGCCGGGTGCCACTGAATTTGCTACTGACACCGATACCGGTGGCTGTGCGCTTGGTACACCATTTGCATGCGCTGCCGTTGGTTGTCCTTGCGCTTGGAAGGCATGTTGAAACGGTGGTCCATAGCATTGCGGGAAATATAGCTCATTCTTGACAATCGATTGTTGTGCTGCTGCATTATTTAATGAGCGTGGCAATATATTCGTTTTATTATCACCGCCTGCACTGGCTGGATTATTATTATTGTTCAGGAATTGTACATTTTTTGCATCGTTCATGAGATGATTGGCAACTGCTGCACTGGCCGCTGTCGTTGTGTGTGCATTATTCGGATTTGTATTATTGCTGCGTCGCACTTTGGTCGTATTGGGATTCATGTGGTTGTCAATGTGTTTGGTGACCTCATTCTCGGTGGCAAAACGGCGTCGACAATTGGGCATAGGGCAGCAGAATGGTCGATCGCCCTGTGTGTGGTGTAGCAAAAAATGTTTATTAATTGAGTGCTTAAATGATATAAATACATAAAATATAATATACAACTATATTCAAAAAATAGTTACACCACTACGATTTTTACTGATAACGAATAAATTTTGGATTTGGTTCCGCTGACTGAATAAATTAAATTTTAAACTATACAAATGCTATCTGACAGTGCCATCAAATGACAAATTAATGCAATAATCATTTCTCCTAGTGATTTTCATTTGATGTACATTATAATACACAAATTGTTTATGCTAAAATCCTAAAGCAACAAAATCAATTGAGAAATGGTATCAAACAGATTTGCTGATGAGTTTCCCTGGCTGATTTGCCTGTTTTATTTGTAATACCTTAACATAATGACTAAACAGTGTTTATAGCCACAGAAGGTATTTAAATATAGTTACTACGTAAAAAATTAGCTTAATCATACAAAAAATGATATACTACACATAGTTTTTTATATCTGTATCTATGTGAGAGTCAAAAAGAGGCGTGGCATACCACATAAAGTGTATATAAACTATACAATACAAACATTTAACACTCATGGGACTGAATATTTTCTTGAAAAACTGATTTTAATTCCGATTCAACAATGATTCGGTAACATTTTTTTTTGTTTAATGGGTCTGGTTCAATGGATTGGTTCAAAATTGATTCAGTTTCAACTATTTAGATGTATCTATTGCATTATTTTAAACATGGATGTACAAAGTATGTAGAAAAAGTGAAATTCATTATAGCAGCTGGTAAAAAACTTTAAATTCTACAACTACCTGGTGCGTTCTTGTATGCTGATCCAGTATTGCCTTCTGTCTAAAGTCCTTACCGCACTGTGTGCACTTGTAAGGCTTTTCGCCAGTATGTATGCGCAAATGCTATAATTTACAAACAAAAAAAGTTATAATATAATTTATTTTATCTTATAACACATCATATTTACGCACCTGATTCAGTATAGTACGCTGTCGGAAGAAACGCGGACAATATAAACAACCAAATGGTTTCTCATTTGTATGTATGCGCAGATGCTGAGTCAGATGCGATTGCTGCCGGAAACGTTTACCGCACTCCGGGCACGGGTATGGACGTGATTCGATGTGTATGCAACCGTGTTGCAGTAGCGTTGTTTTCTGTTTGAATTCCTTGTCGCAGATGGGACAACGTACATAGAGCGGCATATTTGCCGGTCGCACGCCAATATGCTGCAGTACATCCGGCAATATCTTTTGACCTGCTTAAAAATTGCAAAAATATTTACAATATAGTATTTGAACAATTTTTGTAAAACAAAATGTAAGGCATAATGCCAAGCTCACTCACCCTTGCCATCCTTAAAGTATGACGGATAGTGTAGACCGCCACTACCATCGGGTGTACCTTGTGAATCGTCATCATGATAATTATTACCGGTAATGTCACCCTTTGTATCGGTCTCATCACCCGGATATGGTACATCTGAAGGCCACAGCGTTGGATGTGGTCCATTTTTGAAGATAAGATGCGGTGAAACATCTATTGTTGGGACGTTTTCATATAAAGAGTCGAGAAATTGTAAATGTTAGCAGCGCTTAAATTTGGGTCTTTACCCAAGAAATCGTTACACTGAAATGCTAAAAACTAAGCTAAGCTATGGAGTTTCAGGCAAAGACAGAGAGAGAGAGAGAGAGAGAGAGAGAGAGATAAAGAGATAAAGAGACTGCGGACAAGCTACTTCTTCAATTTGAATTTATAATTTTACTGCCAGATATGTAAAAACTTCAGTTTGCTGTCAAAAGTGTTGTTTCAAGTTTGTCTTTTTGTGTAGAACTTGTTTTGAAAAGTGTTTATTATGACTTTGATAAAGATAGAATTTGTGATGACATGCTTTGAAAATGCATACAACAATCTTTTAAAATTTGCATGAGTATATCTATTTCAGAGAAATGTTAGCAATTGTAGTTCATGAATTTGAATTTGTTAAACTAATATACGAAGAATTCAATTAAAATCAATTAACTCTATATGATATTACGTTATCAGAACAATTAAAATAACAAAAATGATTGTGACAAATATAAAATGTGCCATTATATCAGGTACTACTATTTCTTTGTACTGATTGTTTGGTTCGCAGAACACGCATACCCAATGAAAAAATTTGTCTGAAGAAAAGCTCTTTTTTTAATTATTTTTTGTCTATTTTTACCCAATTGTGTTCTCGTATATTGAAGCATAGCTCGATTTATAAACAATGAATATAGTTCAATGATGATTTATATTAAAGCTAATAAAATGATATATATTTTCTTCATACAAACTTCGCCAATTGGTACAGTAGTTTTGAGGCAACAGAAGCATAGAAACATAAAACAACAACATTTCTACTAATTTCAATAACAAATTTTAAAATTCTCAGAAACCATCAAAAGTTTTATGTTTAAAGCGTTGAGAGCTAGTATTTTTTCGATATAAACAAGCTATAGAATACCAAAATCCATGGATAAATAATGAAGTTGTAAACAAATTTTGAGAAATTATGGAATTTTTTGGCTATAATTTCTTATTGAAGACTACTCGTTCTATATGCAAAAAAAACCTTGGATCTTTAGGATAAAAAAAAAAATTCAAAGACGCTCATCTTTAGATCCTAAACATCGAAAATTATAATTATTTCAAACTGGTGTGTATGACAAAAACCTTTCAAAAATAGTGCCAACTCGGGAACTCGGGTAGCTACTGTAGTTATTCAGTGCCTAACAGGTTTCTTAAATGTGTTGCATTATTAAAGGGTTTTAAGGCGTGTTCTCGATTTTAGTCTCTATTAGAGTGTTCAAAAAGTTCTGCTAGGCTCCTTCATAAATGAAACGACTCGCTGCAACCGCTGATTATACATATATTAGGGATCTAATTGATAAAAAAGTTTGTGTACAAAAGAGATAGTGAGATTGTAGAGTGTTAATGGTCGAAAAAAGTTCGTTTGATAAATGTTTTGCGACAAAGCTCTACGGCAAAAGCCGAAGTTTTCAAACGGTACAGAGTCGAATCGCAGTCGATTTTAATTTTGAGCAAGACAACAGTGCTCTCGCGCATTTAATATCAATGCGTTTTTGTTTTAACAGCGTCTCTTGACGGCAATGATATTTATTATAAACCAGAATATGAACCAACTTTTCTATATAATCTTTATGTGATTTATATAGTGTCTACGTAAACATTACATTTGAAATAAAATATTACAATAGTATAGATTCGAGAGATACATTATATAACATACTCATAAACAGTTCTTCAAGTATAAATTACGCTGTATGTATAATGTATATGGTTCAAATCCAGTAGTTTCGAGTTTATATAACTTGATTGTAGCGCTTAAATTTGGTACTTGAATGCTTCAATACTTCACAATGGTCTGTAATAGGGAGCTTGCTTGTCTTGCTTATAAAATCCAGAGCGCCCGAACAGTCGTTAATAGCCTACTTTTTCGCTTGAAACATAACTTGCAGCTACTTTGCTTGAACTTGAATCCAACACTCTTGGCAAGAGTCCGCAGCATTTTAGTTGCCATTTCCTTCTAACAAAGTGCCGAATTTTTGAAAAAAAATTTCCAAATATTTCCGCTTTTCTTTTCATACAATTTCGACTAAAAACAGATATTGAATTTTTAATTTTGCAGGGTAAAATAGAACGAAAATATGATTTCTTGAAAAATGTTGCAAGCAGTTTTGGTGATCTTGATATGGGTTTGGTTGATGGTAGCGATGTTGTTGTTGTGGTTGTAATTAATGGAACGGATTCAAATGGAAGTGGGGAATTTTTCGTATAGTGGATTATTTTTGTTTTTTTTGTTGCTAGGTTGTGGTGGTGGTCATCGCTTGGTTCTAATCTCGGGACTAAAACAAATTTAATTGTTTGGATCAATAACTGTCGCTCGCCTTGGTGGGTGCGCACATGTTGATTGAGGATGGCCTTCTGGCGAAAGTGCTTGCCGCACTCTGGACATGCGAAGGGCTTCTCACCCGAATGGATGCGTATGTGCTGGTTGAGTATTGCACGCTGACGGAAGCTGCGCGAACAATACGGACACGTAAACGGTTTCTCATTTGCGTGTATACGTAAGTGTTGCGTCAGATGTGATTGTTGGCGAAAACGTTTGCCGCATTCGGTGCACGGAAACGGACGCGCATCGGTATGTATACGATCGTGCTGTAGCAACGTGCTTTTCTGCTTAAAATCCTTGCCGCAGGTTAGGCATTTGAATAATCGCAAATCGCTGTGCGGTTTATTTTTGTGCGGACGTCCGGGTCCATTACGGCCGGTGCCGCTGCCGGTACCGGTTGTGCCAACAGTTGTGTTGCCAGCACCGCTGCCTGCTTCTGCATTGCCACTGCCTGCATTGCCATTCTGTTGTGCGCCAGCATGTGTGCCATTTTGTTGTCCAGCACCGCCGCCGCCGCTATTTTGTTGTCCCGGCAGTAGTTCAGGCAATGCATAGCCTTCCAGACCACCGCCGCCATTTTGATCCATGCTGCCGCTCATGCCCGGCAAAACGCCTTTATTGAGATAGTGCAACGGCGGAAAACCGGGCGGTGCAAGCATTGTACCCTGCGGCGCGCCAGGATGTCGTGGTGCATAGTAGCCGCTTAAATCGGCACCGCCAGCACTTTGTGGCGTTTGGAAATTATTCGATGGATCATTCGTTTGTTGGCCACCATTTTGCTGCACATGCGGATTCCCCGTAGCGCCGGAATCGCCGCCGCTACCGTTGCCGTGCTGCTGTTGCGGGTCGTTGTTGCTTTGGTTTGGATTTGGCTGCTGCGCGGAGTTGGAGGTGAGCTGCATCATAGAAGACAGAGCAGAGTGTGTGCATAAGTATTGTGTATTATTAGTAATTAGTCATTTACACTTACCTGATTAAGTGCATCATCCTCGGGTCCACCGCCGCCGCTGCCGCCGTTTGCACGCTGCTGCTGTTGTTGCTGTTGTTGTTGCTGCTGCTGCTGCTGTGACGTTGGATATGGACTCGATGAGGGTGAACCTTGTTGTCCGCGTTCGGCACCACCAGCATCGCGTCCATTATGTTCACCCGGCGGACTTTGTGGCTGTTGGCCTTGTGCCACCGCTGCAGCCGCTGCTGCCTGCGCAGCGGCATTTTGTTGTTGCTGTTGTTGTTGCGCGCTTAAATGTTGCTGCGCTGCCTGTTGCTGTATACCCGGATACATATCGGTGCCCCATTGTGCTGCCGCACTGCCAGCGCCTATAGCTGCTGCATTCCGTTCGGCATCCTGTGAGTCCTTATACAGCACATACGGCTGCCCCGTATCCTGCGTTATGCAGTACATTATCTGTCTTGGTACTTTGAGTCCAGCTGCTATGCATGCCGCAAACGAAGCTGAGAAATTTATTGCCATCTTGACAACTGGCTGCTCGGTTGCTTGTTTGCTTTAGTTTTAGTTTTTATGTTTATTTTTGTTTTTTTTTTTTTAGATAAATCTTATTTAGTTCGTTAATTTTTTAGTGTTTAAACTATTATTGACAGTTGTTACACATTTTTTCATCAGGTTATTTGATTGTGTTTACTCTTTTGTAGCAATCTTTCCAGTTTCTTGACATAAACTCAGCTGCTGTTTGCTAGTTTTTGATTCGCTTCGCTTTAATGGATTTTGGAGTTTTCTTTTTTTTATTTTTAATCTTGAAATGTTTTATTTTTATTACTTTATGTTTCCTTTCTTCTTAAGTTGTTTTGTCTTGTATTATATTTGTATATAGTTATAAAACTAAAAAATAGTTTCTGTTTTATATTTTTTAACTTTATCCAAAGATTATTACACAAAGTTTTTTTCTTTTTTTTTTATTAATTTGCAGCTTTATAATTTTTGTTTAAACTGCAATGAGAAGAAGCAGAAAAATGTTCATTAATATTATCACAAGAACTATGTGAAACATTCACCAAAATAATAGCGAAGCGCATACAAAGTATAATGCGTAATCTCCTAACTCTTTTGCGCTCTCAAGCCTTATCAACGTATAACTGTCATGCTATTGTTCAATATTTGTGTGTGCGTGCTTGTATTTTGTGTAAAGCCTATGTCTGTTTGATTCGTTGAGTGCGTGACTATTGTTTAGCCCTCTTACGTGCAACATATTCAACAGATTTTGAAAAAAAAAACCGCTTGCCTATTAATATATAGATACTGGTATATTAAATGAAAGCGTTTAGAGCGTATTTCAGCATAGATATTATTCTATTCAACAGAGAAAAGTCGTATTTGTTCGCAATAAAGACTAGATCAACTGCTATCCGAGACATCTATTATACTCATTCATACCTGTGCCTGCAGCGCATTAAAAATAATATTTAATTGTTCCGGTTGCATATTTTATATGCAAACTGCATATCTCATAGCCAGAATTAATTTTTTTTTTTCGAACAAAGGCATAACAAAAGCATTTTACAGATAAAGCAAACATAAAAAATCCAAAAGTATCTTCTGCTTTTATATTTATTATAAAAAAAAAATAAAAATAAATAAAAAACAATGCAGATCATCAGCAACTGATTGAGAAAGACAAAACAGAGGAGTGGCCTACTGCGTACCCGGTTTCAATTTTATATTCTGCATTCTTAAATGCTTTACACAATGTACAAAAAGCGGCCGGGTGTATTAAATTGTCGTAAAGTTTGTAACGCTGCGAAGCAGAATCTAAAAACTCAAAAAGATGAAAATTTTTGATATCAGAAAAACTTCATATAAAAAAACGTTGTCAACCAAAAAATTTCGGCACGAACTGTTTTTCATCGAGTACTCGGATAACAAAAACGTTTGCTACCAAACTCAACAAACCGGTGACAAACAGTGTGACCGTTTGCATCTCTGTCAGAAAAACCCAAAGAAAATCAAAATGTGTATGCTTTATACCTAATAAATATCTGATTTTAGTATATCATGTTGATTTGGCAACACTGTTTTTCCTTTGTTTGACATAGTAGCAGAAATAATTAACAAATTCAACATCAAAAATTTTCATCGATCTCAGTATTGTGCTTTGAGCAAAAATCATAAATCGACAAAAAAAAAAATAAAACAAATATACCGTTATCTATGTGAATGGTCCTAATGGATAAAGATAAGTGTTTGTAATGTAAAAAGGCCGCACCCTCCCTAAATCTAAAACTATTCTCAAGCAGTTTGCTACCAGCAGTTGCTTTAGTTAGTACAACTCAGTAGTCCGTCGCTGTTTTTACAATGAACACAGCTAGTAGAAAGAATTTTGCATTTTGAATGTTATGGTGATTCAGTTTTATAAAAAACACAGGCGTAGTAGTGGTAAAAAGCGTTCTACAACAGACGAAAACATGCTCGATAATCTAGTAGTATCTAGCTCAACAGTTTTTAAGAATTTCAGCTGAAACTTGGTATGGAATTTTCATAAAATGAAAGGAATTGGGCATATTATATTCAATATGAATCAACACAATGATTAATTCTTTCAGTTGGTAACTATTATGCTGCCAGTACATTATAACCTTTTTCAGAACAGCTTCCAGAATTATATGATACATGCAGTTCTTCGATGTGCCATAGGTTCTTCATACGAGAAATCAATGAAGTTGTCAAAGTTAAGAAAGCAATTTCGAATCAGATTCAAAGCTGCAATAGAAAACTTATCAGCTGTCAACTTTTGCCCGTTGTCAGGTAAGCCACTTAGGCACAAGCAAAAATGACTGCTCTATAGATTAAAATTGAATGAATTGAAATCGTTATTAATTCGAAGCACATAAGTAGTGTACAAAAAATGCTTATTTAACCAAAAGAAATATGATTATTATTATTTAGCAGCCCACATATGTGGCTAGCCTCCTTTTTGACATGCCGTGCAGGCAGTGCGCGCCACTCGCAACACATGCTACTGGCAAAGCTTGCCTTGACTTGCAATTTTATTTTTTTAGTATTTTGTGTTCATAAATGTACACTGCCACACTTAATGCGGGATCAAGGTCTTGTACTCAAGCGCGTATCCCCACTCTACTATACCAGTACAAACATTCTATACTTACTATACATTCTATACGTACTTCACTCCTTACTCTGAATTCAATTTACTTTGTTTCCATTTACTTTGTTTGATTCGAGTCTTGGTCTTGGTCTTGGCGCTTGGCGTTCGAGTCGTTTCGACTCATGGAGGAGCGTTCGTTCTTGTAGCACAGTAGTAAAAAATCTACTGCTGCTGCTTACCCATTCACTTTACTTCATTTCATTACTACTCCATCATAATCATGATCATGACCACCGCCATCATCCAATACAGCATATTGCCATCATTATGCGGCGTCTGCTTGTTATTCTCTATTTTGTTTTTAACCTTATGTTCCAACTTTTTATATTTTATTTTTTGCCACTCGAGCTGAAGTATTCTCCATTTTTTTTTTTTTGCTTTTCTTTTATAGAAACTCTACGTGATGTCATATCAGGAATTATAATTTATGAAAAAGTGTTGTTCTTAATTAAAGGAAACACATTCAAGTGATCAATTATTATTATTGTATTATTGTTGTTGTTATTAACACATTAGCACACTTTGATATTTCAAGAAAAATTTAATTGCTCTAGAATAATGGAGAATGTACTTTTAATGAAAAAAAAAAAAAACAGTAGATAGTTAAACGTTTTCAATGTTGCAGAAATTGTGACTTTAATGTAGCATTAATTTCGAAATATTTTGAAGGGCATACGCTAAAATGTTGCACTTGAAAACAGTTCGGAGTTTGAAGTGATTTAAGCAGCTAGAAGTAAATGCACTGAATGTCAGATTGTTTGTTAGTTTTTATTGCAGCTATGATTATCTATAACAAGTTAAACAGTTCTAATATTAAATGAAAATACTAACGTAGACATACATACACGATGCCGAAATATAGTACATTTACTCAACATAAAAATGCACCTAAAACATTCGCCATAAAAAGCGATAAAAAGAAATTTAACTTCATAAAGAGAAGTTTACTACAACGGTTAGCATCGCAGCAGTAAATATTAGCGACGTACATGTTGTCACCCACGGCGTATCTATACATTGGGGATAACCGGCAATAATATGGGCATCATTTTACTATAAAGCATGAACTTCAATATGCTTCATATGAGTAATAATAAGGAAGATGTATATAGATTAATTTGACAACTAGCTAAGAGTATTTGCAATTCAGCTGTATGGCGATGATTTGTCTATTAATAAGAAAAAATGACAAAACATAGTGCAATATTAACTTGGAGTTATTTGAACTAGTGTTTGCACTGTATTTGAAATTCAACCATACTAGCGACAATACAAAACAGTTCAGAGGCATTTGATAATGCTGAGCACGTTAAGTATGGCCAATACTTTGCGGTCATCATAAGTCTGGCTCGTAATGCTGAGAACGTTAAGTATGACCAACATGTTGCGACAGCAGGTTCGAAGAAATATTCATTCCGCTTCTTTTAAAGTTTTCGCAACAACACTATGAAGCCACGATCTCAACTGATGCTCGCCAACATGTTGGCAAGTTCGTCTGTTGCTTATTTCAAATTGAGCGAACTGAGAGAGGTAGCGAGCTCAGGTCTTTGTGATTGGCCGAAGGTGTTACCTGGATTTTAACTACTTTAGGCGCAAAACTTTAGAAACAAAAAAAAAAAAAAAATAACATTCGTCCATTCTCCTCTTCACAAACTGACCAACAAACGAAACAACAACAACAAAAAAATCAAGCGAATATGTTGGGTTGAAATGGGTTAAAAATGGTGTGACCGTTCTGTACTTGTCTAGGTATTTATATATAGATACTAGTTGTCTACTATTTTTGGACTATTCAGCAATCCGTGCAGACGTTAACCTCCTTATTAATATTTATGCTAATGTGTAACAGAATAGAAGACAATTTCAGACAGATAACCAGCTAAAAATCACATTGGAGAACGAATGTTTGAAAATCACTACATCAACTATTGAGTTGAAGAGAAGCAAATCATCTTAGCTAAAGAGACAAAAAAAAAAATACAAAATATACAAACAATCTATAAGAATGATATTTCACTGAGTTTTGCAGAACTAGAGCTCAAGTTGTTAACAATGCAGCGTGTTTAAAGATTTAGCTTCAAATAAGGAAACGAAGATCTGTATCTATATAAAGCATTTAACTATCTCAACTAATTTTCGATATAATGAAGGATTGTTTCTTTCAAATTTGACCAAAATGTAGATTAATATGTTGATCCATGGTGGTAATCTAAAAATTTAACTTAAAATGAAGAAATCAATTCAAAGTACAGATGGAACAGCATATAAAGCATACTGAATCATCTAATCTCTTTTTCGTCAAAAAAAATTATAAGGTTTTTCACCCAAAATTTATTAATATGAAGTCTAGTTTTCAATCAATGTAGGAGAGTTCAAGGTTAAAATTAATATGAAGAGAAAAATGTTAGATCTTGAGATCAGCATATAAAACAACATACTTAGCTAAGACCTGTTCGTGCAAATAAATAGTTTTTTCCATTCAATTATGCTGAAGTGACGTTTAATATTTCTTGAAAGGATGCATTGCTATTTCGAGATACAATTTAAAATGAAGAAAAGCGTTTTTAAATGTTTTACATCGATTTTACATTGAAGTTTCTAAGACATTAGTAAAGATTTTAAACCACTTTTAGACAACTTCTTGGTATAACTTTTAAGTACTTATTGTATTAAAAGTATCTGAGTAACCTTGAAGCAGAGCTTAAATAGCAAAATGAGACAATTTAGTTAGAAAACCATTTTAAATCTGTGACTGGCATTTTGTTAGGCACTTAATAAAGAAACTTAATATAACACATTAAAAAAAGATTTAAATGTGTGGAAACTGAAAAAGATAAGCGTAAATAAAAACCAGATGAGCTTAGCTTAAACAATAGAAAATTTGCATTGTAAAAAAAAAAAGAGGAAAAATATAACAAAACTTTACAACAGACGAGAACTGCAGACTTGAAACAAAACTGATTAGTTCAGCTCGGCGAAGCAAACTCCACCTACTTTCCACATGAGAGAAAAACCATAAAAAGATTTTCCAACAGAGCTAGCAGGCATAGTACGAGCACATATATATGTACATACATATATCTATATATACAATGTAAAGAAAAGTGAGTCGAATGAAAAACTATGCGCAAATCGTTTGACAGCTCGAATAGGTTTCTGAAGCGTGCGTTGAGCACGTATTAAGTTGCAAGTCTATGTTGCATGCGACTAAGTTGGGACTGACAAGCGGTGTGCAACGATCTTATTGGTCACAAATGCCGCCATGCTGTTTACAAAAATGAATTTCAAATTGGCAAAAAAAAAAGAAAAAAAAAATATGATACAAAAAAATGTCAAAAGAAAGCAGCGGAGATGCTTTCACTGCTACTGGAGCATGACTTTAAACTTGACAAATTAACAGCAACGATTTGCAAAAGATGTATTCCGAGAAGAAAAAAAAAATATGTACACACTAACTAAAAACTAGCGCAAATTTCTATATTTGCAGTTGGAATTAGCGTATTCAATAAACAAAGTTACAGATACACAAGCACGGTTAGCATAGATACTTTTATATTGTGTTTGCTATTGCTGTTGCTGCTGCTGCTGCATGACAGTTTGAGCGCATTTAAGGCAAATTTGACATACAGACAGACACGCGAACTAGAAATAGCACTGACAGCAAACATGAAACTCTCTAAATCAAGCACAAACAACCGGCATGCTAAATGTATCTTAAATCGCGTATCTACATCTATCTGTAGCTGTTTAGGTTACAGTGCATTTAAATGGCAACGAACGTATAAAAATAAATTGCTTATTACATTGTGTATGTATGCATATATATATATGTACATACATACTATATATATGAAGCACTGCACTGTATAGGGTATTGAGCTAGTCAAATATTGTGCATTCTATAGCGTTGCAGTAGATAGTAAACTACTACAGCAAACGTCTACGACAACGAACGCATAAATTGCATTTTACACTGAGCCGGTCGCCGTCGTAGTCGTCGCCGTCGCCAATGAAGCGCAATAATTCACAAATAACAAAAAACAACAACAACAACAACAAATATAATAAAGAGATACTGCAACTGCAGATACTTTTGACTTGGTTGAGATACTATACTGCAGCAATGCATGCATCGATGCTTATTCACTCGCACTCGCACGCGCTCTCTCTCTCCCTCTCACACATCATTTATACGTTCATTTACGGGTTCAAGGTAGTTTAGTTTTGTATACACTCATGTAGCTTGAACGTCCTTTACAGCGCTTCATACTTGTTCTATAGTCTAGCTACCGCTTGCTTGCCAACCGCTGCCCGCTTGCATTTACAACAACAACAACAACAACAATAGACGCGCGCGCTAAACGCACGCATATGCGTTTTATACGAGTAATATGCAATACCCTCCACACTTCCTCTTGAAATGCACTGTTGCTATATATACAAATGTATCTTATATAGTCGAATAGCGCGTTTAATTCATTCGAACGTTCGTTTATTCGTTTCATTCAATTTGTTGCATGCGCCGTCGATAATAGTTCATTTTATTGAAAATTATTTAGAAATCAATTTGTTCAAAATAAAAAAAAAAAAAAAAATAAAAATGAAGTCTTTAATTAGTGGAATTTTCGTGCTGCAAGCAAAATATTCTGTATGTTGTGTTTATAATGTTTGTATAAAAATGTGTACTATCTCAAAGGTGCTATAAGTTCTTTGTGGAGACAATTTGTGGGTGGTCTAGATTAGGAATCGATGTGGAATTTAAAGAACTAATAAAAAGTTGAATTTATATAATATGTATCTATGTAAATATGTAACTTGCATCAGTATCCTTAAAGCAAAACCATGAATTAATTACATACCATACTATATAATATAAAATATTTCAATACGTTTGAGGTTATCTTTTTAATCGCATCCATAATACGCAGTCCATTGCCCTGTGATATCATTTTTTAACTGTGATGAAGCTTAGAATTTCATTGAAGCTTACAGCTTATACTCCATTCGCATAAACTGACCGGCAGGAGATCATATAAAATTAGTTTTGATAGAAGTCCACTCATTATCCTTGAAACTATCTAGAGCATCACTTTCATAACTAAAAGTTAAACTTCGACACAGAAAAACTGTTTGGGAATCTTAAAGCTCTACAACTCGAACTAGGGTGTACTTCCTCATAGTTTACACCATATATGTAAGTATCATGTTGTTCTCCGAATTACCACAAATCTGTAGAGTGCGTATGCCAAGAAGACGAATTACAGTACTACATTCAAAAATTTGGTTGTTAGAATTGAAATAAATTAGCTGCTGTGAATCAAATCGAAAACATACATTCGAGTTGACAAAATTCACTGAGATTTTGAGTTGATTTTTGCAAGACTACGGTTTCTCAGAATGGCAATTGACAGTAGTGAAAATAGCTAAAAAAACGTTAAAACCGAAAAGTAGATAAATACATTATGGACATATTGAATGAACTAGTCTTGAAGTGGTTCTCACAATGTAGAAAAAAATTAGAAGCTGAGAATACTGTTCAAGGTTTCCGCATCAGTAGAACCATGCGCATCACTCAAATGAATGGACTCAGTATGCATCTGCAAAGTTTACTTTCGACTCAGACTTAAATACTAGGTCTCAGCGTGGCAATGAGCTCCTGTAAGAATTTTGTCAATACTCATGTCAATACTTTAACTCTAGCTTTCTAAAACAACTAATTAATGTATCCATAGTCTATATTTTGGCCAACCAACCAATCAAGCAGATAGAGGCAGTCGAAAAAAGCGTCTTCTCACACATAAACTTAGCGACCTCAAAATCATCATAGTACAGTATCACTGTAGTACGTATCAAGTCAACCAAGTTGTTGCTATTCAAGACACCTGAGCAGATCCTGATCGGAATCATAGTACTTGTTTATGATACCAGGTGTGTCGCAAAAGACACTGAACTTTTTAAAAAATAGCTGTTTCTGGAGGCGTCAGCAATTGGCAGGTAGATGCGTTGGAGAGGTACATCCTTCACCGTACTCGCCTGATTTTTCTCCGTGTGACTTTTATCTATTTGGAAAACTTCATTTGCCGATGAAAGGACACCGCTATGTAGCCATTGAAGTCATGCAAAAGGCGTCGACCGGCATTCTCAAGGACATTACGAAAAATGACCTAAAACACTAATTCGAAATGCTTATTGACCGTGCAAAACGTTGTATCGACGAAGCACAAAGAAACTATTTGAATAAAAAAAATCACTTTTGCAAAATATTAAATTTTTGTTGTTTTTTTTTCGAACAGTTCTGTTTCTTTTCCGATACACCTGGTATGCCAGGGAGGCATGTTTCCAAGCTTGGCACCAGCTCATGCAACATATGCGAAGCGAAGAAAGAATAAGTCCTGCATCTCAAGCCATAAGCAGAAGTAAGCCTCCTTGCACTTTTTCAACAGCACCTAGTAGAGATATCGAAAAATTGAGCTGAGCAGCATTTTGAAGTTTGTCACATTCTGGAAAAGTTTCACTCCACGAGATGGCTTGGAAATTATATAATTTTATGGTTCTACAATGGGCTGATTGTACTATGTGAGGTAGTAAACGGCTTGCGATCGAAGACGTACCATACATATTCTGGACGTTTTCTTCAATGTCAACCAGTTTTGCATTTAGATTGAAATTATTTTGGTTAAATATTTAGCGTTATTGTTAGAGTACCTACAACAAGATCATTCACTGAAGAAGATGTCAATGCAACACCAGTCACTTCACAGTGCAGACATTGATTGCTAGCATAATGCTTCTTCGAAATATAAACATAACCAATGTGCTACTTTTTAAGTCTACGTCAGAGCGATAAGCGTGGGCGAAACATGCATCCATCGCAACACATCAGAGGCCGCACAGTGGAATGAGTCCCGAATCGTTGCGGCAAGCTTCTGAAGTTCGAAGTTTTTTGCAGAACTACTGTATTATCAATCATTTAGGAATGCTCAGAAAAGATGCTGCTGTGAATGGCTGAAGCAGCTCACAGAGATGCAGTCTTGCAAGCACTGTACTGTAGCAACACAACTCGATTGAATTGATTGTGAGTAGTCAACAGGTTCTCCAGCTCAGAAAAAAAAGTCTAAAATTAATGTTTTCTAGTGCCCTAATTAGTTGCAGCTTAAAATCTAAACAAGTAGGAAAGTTGTACATAGTAAAAATTGTAAACGAATATAAATTATGTTAAATATGTCTGCAGTATTTTGGCAATGGATTACTTTTCGAACAAGAGCAAGAACTGTTTGCGAATTATGTATATTAATACAAAAATTATTCGAAAAGCTGTTGCTTTAGCAAACGCTCGTTTCTGTATTGCCTGCGCAGGAGTAAATGATCAGATAATTGAAATAAATTCTATTATGACTATTTGAGCTTATGAAAAACTTAAATCATACTATTTTTGCAGTCATACTTTTGCCTAATTTTAGCAACATTGATTTCATATAGAAGACATAACAAAAACAAAAAAACTTCAAATGATAAGCTTAAAATATAATAATACAAATCTAATAAAATTAGAGCAAAAAGTAGAAAGTAGTCAAATATTGTATATCAGTTTAAATTAGATACAACATTATGGAAATATTTGCCTAATAATATATATATATATATATATATATATATATATATATATATATATATATATATATATATATATATATATATATATATATATATATATATATATATATATAATTAAGAGCGCGCCAATCCAGTTTTAAGCAGTTAAAACAGTATTAATGTCTACTGTACCTCAAATTTTAAATAAAAAACTTCACTTTACTATTTTCAAATGTTGCTTCAAACTAATTAAAATACAAAAGTCGAACGTCTGCTTTTGATTTACAACTGCTGTCAGCATTTGGTTGCTTTTAGATATACATGTTTAGATATATCTATCTAAATATATATATGATATATAATATATGTATATAGTATATGTATATAGTAGGTACGTATGCATGTATTCGCAAATTGCGAAAAAAACCAAAAAAAAAAGAACAAAAAAATTTACTTCAAGGTTAAGGCAAACAACAACAACAATACACATACACATACGTACTCGTATTTGCCAAAATATAAAGCGCCAAAAAATTCTAAATCAATTCAAACTTCTATTCTAAAAACGCTTTTTTTTCATTTGGTTTTGTGCTGCTAAATGCTTCCAAAACGTACGAAAACTATGAGTGCGACGCGGCAGATACAGCAACACAGCAACACACAGATACAGATACTTTCATATATAATACATACTACATCATCCAACGTACAAACATATGTACGAACTATACACAAACGAAAATGGAAAGATAAATAAAACAATTTGCGCCATAAAAATAAATAAAATGACTCATGAAATGTACAACGAGCAACACAAAAGATACAAAGCGGGAGTCAGTTGAGACCAGTCAGCCGGTAAAACTTTAGCTACATATGTACATGCATATAAAAAAAGAAAAAAAAATCGCAAAAAGATAGTTTTGCAAAAAATGATAAAGAAAAAAAGAAGCTAAAATTTAACTATTGACAGCTGTAGCGACTGACGGTTGGAGAAGGCGACATAAAGCAGAGCGCGTAGCAGGCAACTTTTCAGCAACGTTTCAACAACTATTGGCGCGCTCAGATACATTTATATGAGCGTACATATGTATCTTGTTGGTTTATTTTTATTTTTAGACAAATACAAATATCTGCACATTTAATTAACGCGTAGACGTTGCCGGCAAACACAAAATAGAAACACATGAAAAGATTCAATAGATACGCAGATACTTTTTTCTTTATTTCTTTTTTTTTTTTTTTTTCATATAAAGGCATACAGTCGTCAAACAAACGAACGAACCAACTAACAAACAGTTAGCTAGATAGTATGACAATTCAACAGTGCGATAGACAGACAGACAGACAAATTGTCTGAAAGATAAGTACTACATACGGAACGCAATTAAGTGATTTCGCTTGTTAAATTTTTGGCTTTTAATATATAAATATTTTTTCGTTTTTTGCTGGTTTTTTGCAAAAAGCATTTTATTTTAGCAGCAGACTTGTTGTTTCCATAGGTATATACTAGATATATATATATATATATATATATATATATATATATATATATATATATATATATATATATATATATATATATATATATATATATATATATATTCGCAAAATGTATCTGTGTACATTTCATAGATACATACAGTTTCTCTCCACACTTTTTTTTTTTTTTTTTTTTTGTACGTGCCCCATACGATTTGTTTTATTTTTGCCGGCGGGGATTTCTACTATGTGCAAAAAGTATCTGCGCAAAATAAAAAAATAATCGCAACCTAAAAAGAACGCGCGTATGTATTTACAAATGAGTAGAAATATAAAAAAAAAAACTGCGCACAAAACTGAAAATGATTTGTGGCTCTTTCGCTGCTCATTAGTGTCTTTTTGCTTTTGTCAACTTGATTTACGCGCAAACAATTTTTTTGCATTTATTATTATTTCAGCTATATTTATAGTATTTAAATCCCCCTTAACTCGCACAGCCAGCAGTATTACCCAGAGCTATGGATTTGTATTTTTAGTAATCCTTTTTTTTTGTTTTTTTTTTTGCTTTTTTCGTTCTTTGTTGAGCAACTACTTACCAATAATTGTTTAATTTTATAGTTGTTTCAAACCCGAAATATTTTAATTTGGTATTTTTAATCTGCAAATATATGAAAATACGAGTTTTTAATTAGTATTTATTCTATATATATATATATATATATATATATATATATATATATATATATATATATATATATATATATATATATATATATATATATATATATATATATATATATATATATATGTGTATGTGTGAGAAATAACAAAAGCTGTTTAGTTATTTATAAAGTATTTAAATTTAGTGCTTTATATAGTTAGTTTTATGTACATAAACTGCAATAAATGTAAATGAAATATAATAAAAAAAAAAACGCTATATAGAAACTCTTAATTAGTATATGTCAAAATAAGCAGGCTGTTTATATTGTACATATTGTATAACATATACATATATTGAACATTGTTTATTTCTCTTACGTATGCTGCTATTTAATCTTCGGGAACTGGCAACACTAATATCAAAAGCTAAAATCTGATCATGACGGATCATGAATATATGCGTATGAGCTGGAAACAAAACAGCAATCGACCGTGTGGGTATTCCAAGACGAGTCAAATCCAACAAAAGTTGTTCGTGCAAGAAGCACAGCGAAGCATATGATCGCCTGTTTCTTTGGCCGAATGGGTCAGGTGGCCACTGTTCCGCTTGAGCTACGTAGGACGGTCAATTCTGAGTGGTACACAACCATTTGTTTCCCGGAAGTCTTCGGACAAATTCGTAAAACCAACCGCCAAAGTCGAATCATTCTGCATCATGACCATGCGAGCTCTCACACAAGTGAAGTCAAACAAGTGCATTTTTGAGCAGTCAAAACATCGAATTAACGACTCGTTCTCCGTACAGTCCGGATTTGGCACCAAATGACTTCTTCTGGTTCCCGAGTATCAAAGGTAAACTGCTTGGTCAACGATTTACGAGCGCCAAAGAAGCAGTTGAAGCGTTCAAAAACCATGTTTTGGAGGTGTCTCAAGAGGAATGGAAAAACTGCTATGACAAATGGTTTGAACGAATGCAAAAGTGTATTGATCATCAATATTTTGCAAAACAATAAAGCCATTTTCATTTAAAAATATTTGTTATTATTTGCTATTCCCGAAATATAAATAGTACCTCTCGTAAATCAGCTGTTTGCTGCCATACAATTTTTCAAAATTAAACACTTCGTTCAAATTAGTGAACATACAATGCGTCAGTCAGCTATTTGCTCACACTTACATCTATCTCTCTTTTTCACATGCTTAATAAGTCTGTATATAATTTAACAGTACATATTTATTAGCATAGGTAACACTTCATATATATATTTTTGAAGCTGCTTATATATGCTGTTGTCTATACTTTTTTCATACATTTTGCTTATAAACAGATATAAGTTGACGTGCACTACCTTTTCGTAATTTATTCCAGGCATAATTAATTTCAAAGCTGCTTATTATTTAAAATACTAAATTTACCTAAAATATTAAATTTACTAATGGCCGTATGACACACGAATACAATCAGCAAATTGTTTTCCCCTTCATTGCTGTTAGAGCAGATCAGAACATAGACAAAGCAAAAATTCTACAGCTGCGAGAGTTTGAAATATAGTTAGTTTCATTAAAAAGTCAAACGAAAATTAAACAGCAAAATAAACAGCAAAAATACCATATTAAAATGAAAATCTATGCGAAAGATAAGGCAACGCTGTACTCAAACATGATAAAGTACCAAAAGTTCGGCAGAAATAGTGTTTTATTTATATTTTTATGGTGTTTTGGTATATTTCTTCATTCGGTCACTCTTTACACAAAAAGTAAATTAGTGCACCATAAAACTAGAAAAACGAGCAACAATGAATAATGCAAAGACAATTGCTTTGGCATGTCATGTGCAAATGTTGATTACACTCAATGCATGCATTTTTAAAACTCACCAAAACCACACTAGGTGCATTTTTTTGTTGTTGTTGTATTAAAGTGCTTGTATAGGTACTTCATTTATAGATGTACTAGAGATCTATCAGCTTTGGTATTCCAATAAGTTATTTTAGCAATAAAAAAAAAAAAAAAAAACGACTACAAATACCACAAATGAAATGTTAATGCTTAAAATTACTGTTTTTTAAGTGTTGAGCAGTAGCAAAAGTCGACCGATAAATGATAAAATATCGATAACTTCAGTGTTGTACCAATTCAACAAAACTATTTTTCTCACGAAGATTATAACTTTATATAATTTATATATTATAACTTTAAAATAGTGTTAGGAGCATAAAATGTTGTATTTTCTTATGGTTTCGCAACACTAGCGTTTGTTTACTTAACAAACAAATGACTGTAGCATATGTTAGGCTTTTGTACAAATGGAAAAATAAATTAAATATGTAATACAAACTACCATTTCGTCAACTTACTCGTTCATCAAGTATCAAGGCTTTCAATTAAAATAAACTTTTTGTTGTTTTGCTATAAGATTCAGTTTCCTTTTATAGAAACTATATACTAGTATACACTGAAACAACTCAGTTCTCTAATTTACTACTTTAATGCACACACGTATTCGGAGTTGCTGCTGAACAGAATTTGGAAAAAATTAATAGTCTTGTATTTAAAATGAATTTCAAATTAATTAATAAGTGTGCAGCTATTACGTGTCGATATTTGTTTATCGTAAGGTTTATAACACAATTGAGACCCATAAAATTATAGCAATTCATAGTTGCTTATCAGTTCGATGAGACTAATCAATCTAGCTATGATTGTCTGTCCGTTCAACTGTTTTCAATGCTGTTCTCATAAGTCATTTTGTTGAAATATATTCTTTTCTTTTATTGTGTGTATGTAATATTTTTTCATAACTAAAGTGTTTTTTTTTTTGATTTTTGTTTATTCATTTTGAGAAGAAGTTTATAACAAGCAGAAGCTCGACGTCGGAGATACCGTAAATATCTCGATTGATTCGACAAGTACGAGAACTTGTTCACAGTTAGTTTTCTATGAATCGTACGAAACATCGAAGTAAGTATGCTACACCCACTTTTAGGGATAGTCCCTTGAAATGCATAATGGCGGATTGCAAAATTTGGCTAAATGTGCATGGCAACCTATTATACTAAGATACTTACTTATTTACTTAGGTAGCTCTACAACCGTCTATCGGTCAAGGCCGCACGTATTAAAGCTTTGGTTCTATTGAATTTAATGTTTTCTTCAACAGGTAATGATGCACATCACCTATCTTATATGAAACAATTTTCTTTAGATAACCGTCTATTACGATTTTTGTGTTCAAAAGGTACGAATGACTCACATTACTATCAATTCAAGTCGAAAGACCATATCTTCAATATTGTGTGAATTTAGACCAAATAAATAATGAATACTATTCGACCATTTATGCCGACCGACTTTTTGAAAAATAAATTCTCTAGATGCAGTTCCTGTTAGCTGTACATGTGTGTTTTGTGTCGTGACGGGTGCAGGCGCTCACAAATGTGTTCACTTACAAATGCATGCGTTAAGTTAAACAAATTGACTTCGATGCGTCAACAATGCATATGAATATTTTATATGCGGAAAATAGTAATTGCATCTATTTGATTTTAGCTGGTATAAAGGTAAAATATGTTTAAAATGTATGCATATTTGGAAATATACACAACATTACCACTCCAATGATATATGTAGTTGTTTTTTCTTCGACAATATATATAGGGCTGCTATTTATATTTCGGCATCTGGCAACACTAATGTCAAAAGCTAAAATCTGGCAACACCATAATAAAGTTTGACATTTTTTGGCATAAGCGTACTCACAAAGTTTTGATGTACAATTGCTATCTGTTTTGTTTACAGTGAGTTAAGAAAAGCCATTTTGCCAAAAAATGGAAAGTTCAAGAGAAGGTTTTCGTTGGATTATTTTTTCACAACTTTCGACGTGGATTATCTCAACAAGATTGTGTCAATGAACTCTGTTCTTTGTATGGCGATAAAGCACCATCAAACACCACAGTATATCGCTGGTATAGTGAATTCAATCGTGGTCGTAGTTCGGTCGCCGAAGAATTCCGTGAAGATTTCCGGTTGTTGTGCCCAAGAACATCGATGCAGTGCGTGAACTGATAATGCAAGATCGTCATGTGACATATTGTGAGATAGAGGCATCCTTGCACATTAGTTCCACTTCAATGCATTCGATTTTGCATGAACACTTAGCTGTCAAAAAAAAAATATGCTCTCGTTGGATACACCATAATTTTACAATCGCTCAAAAAAGGCTCGAGTCGATTGGTGCAAGGAAATGATTAAAAAGTTCAAACGTGGTGCTTCAACAGACTTGTTTAAAATCGTGACAGGTGACGAATCATGGATACATATTTGTATGAGCCGGAAACAAAACAGCAATCGACCGTGTGGGTATTCCAAGACAAGCCAAATCCAACAAAAGTTGTTCGTGCAAGAAGCACAGCGAAGCAAATGATCGCCTGTTTCTTTGGCCGAATGGGTCAGGTGGCCACTGTTCTGCTTGAGCTACGTAGGACGGTCAATTCTGAGTGGTACACAACCATTTGTTTGCCGGAAGTCTTCGGACAAAATCGTAAAACCAACCGCCAAAGTCGAATCATTCTGCATCATGACCATGCGAGCTCTCACACAAGTGAAGTCAAACAAGTGCATTTTTGAGCAGTCAAAACATCGAATTAACGACTCATTCTCCGTACAGTCCTGATTTGGCACCCAATGACTTCTTCTTGTTCGCGAGTATCAAAGCTAAACTGTGTGCGAGTTACGATTTACGAGCGCCAAGGAAGCAGTTGAAGCGTTCAAAAACCATGTTTTGGAGCTGTCTCAAGAGGAATGGAAAAACTGCTATGATAAATGGTTTGAACGAATGCAAAAGTGTATTGATCATCAAGGGGAATATTTTGCAAAACAATAAAGCCATTTTCATTTAAAAATGTTTGCTATTATTTGCTATTCCCGAAATATAAATAGTACCCCTCGTATCAGTAATAATGGTTCCTAAACAAAGAAATAAAGTAAAAACTATAGTCGAGGTGGTCGACTATATTAAAGTCTGCATACAACATATATAAATACATATATTTTTTGTTTTTTATTAACCAAGAAATTTTACCCTGCTTACAAATATACTGTTTGCAGGGTTTTATTATTGTAAGCATCATTTATTGCTTAAAGTTCTAAGTTTTTTTTTTAACCCCATATGACTTCACGCATTCATCAATGTTTATGTCATAAACCACAAATTATGTCATTATTATGTATATAAATATATATATTTAATTTAAAAGTATAGCCTATAAATGTACATACATATAAAGAGCGCCTTTATATCATCTACACGTAGTTTAGTTTTCTATTGAAAAATGATTTTAAATAGATATTTATATTACTCGTAGTTATTTATTACTAATTATTAATGTTCTGCAGCTTCAATGTTGCATGCATAAAATAAAATGTAACTTGTGTAATAGCTATTAATATAAATATTTGAATACAAGTATCTCAGTTACTAAGTTTATTTACTGAACACACTTCCTTAAGCACACAATGTCTACATTTACCACATTGTTGCACAGGTATTTGTATATAAATAATAACTTCATTAAAGTGATTACTAAAGCTAATAAAATATAAATAGATGTGCATAGATAAATAAACTAAGGACCACCTCACACATGCTAAAGTTGCCATATGTAATATTTTATTATTTATTTTTTTATTTTTCATCTATTTTTAAGAGATACTAACCTCAAAAAGTTTATTACACGTAGTTTATATATAGGTATATATGTATGTGGATACATTTTTTGTTTGTTTGTATTTTTTTGATAGAATATGCATGCATGCATTTGCTATGCTTAACTATGCACCACACCCCCAACTGCGAATGCAAGTTTTAGTTTTAGTTTTTGACTATTGCTTTGCTTTATTTTTTTTGTATCTACTAGTCGACACTAGACACAGATACAGATACATTGCGCGCGCTCTACACTACACTGTTACATTTGATGAGGCACACACAGAGGCAACGTTGTACCGAGACAAATGTACGAATTAAAGAACGAAAATGAAACTACTAATGTAAACTAAAGTACTTTGAATATTCAAATAGCAAGAAATTGCATTTAAAATATTTTGTAGATACAATTTATAAAATCGAAGAACTCGATTATAGTGCGACAATGTAGCGTGAAACTGTTTGCGAAATATGTATCTTTTTTTTTTCGTCTATTTCTTTTTTAGATTTGCCAAAAAATTCAACACACACACACAAACACACACAAACACTCAGACACACGTACACAGTGCGCGCGCGAGAGAGAGAGAGAGACGAAAATAAAACTAAATTACGACACACTCACGACGAAAAAAGTAAAATGAGAGCATTTTGATACTCAACAAACATACATTTTGTATGCACTTTAGTTCAGCGCCCTCTAGCGTGCGGAAATGGGCGCGCGCCCCCACAGATACTCGTACTCAACACCATCATCATCATCATCATTATCATCATTATCTAGAATATAATTTTTATAGACAACATCATCATAGGCAAAGGCACGACACAGCTGTAGGTGCGCAGGAGAAGCTGGAGCAGGAGTAGAAGTCAGCCGTAGGCAAGTTATAGCAGGCTGTGTAACGTATGCGTTTCATTATAAATGTATCTAGATACTTTTTTTTAGCGTTTTTATGATTTTGAAATATTTATAACAATTTCGATAATTTTTGTTACTTTAAATGCCGTAAAAAGTAAGCGAAAATCTTTTAGGCCGGCAAAACAAACATTTTTATTGCACTTTTTGTATTTGTTTTTATTATTATAAATTGTATCTTTTTTACATATTCTTTTTTTTTTTTTTTTTTTTTGCTTGCGACGTCGTTTTGCACAAATGTTTTGATTTCTATTTGTATCTTAATATTGCTTTTTCTTCTTCTTATTTTTCATACACTGCTGCTGTTTTTAATATTTGTACGTTTTTGCGCGCAGCGAAATCAAAATAAAAATGTATCTTTTTTTTTTAATTTCTTTATTTTTTGTTTTAATTTTATTTTCCTTTTTTATGCTTTTATTGCACAAAATTTTGTTTTGCTTTGCCTGAAGTAGAAAATCGAACAAAAAGGTTTTTTTTTTCTTTTTCGGTTTGAGTTTTTTTTTTTTTTTTTTGCTTTGGACAAAAATCGAACAAAACGCGAACGAACAAACGACAACGTAGCACGAAGCGCTGAGCGCGCACACGAACTGGCGGCGAGTGTTGTTGAGTTAAACGGCAATGGTGGCAGCAGCAGTAAAAAGTCTCATCTCACAGATACATTTACGCTTACACATACAGTAACAAGCGCTCACGCCTACTCTCAGCAGCAGCAGCAGCAGCAGCAGCAGCAGCAGTAGCTAAATACGCTAAGCTTTAGTAGTAGTCAAAACATTTGCGAAATTTTTGCGCAGTTTTGCTTCGTGCTTTTGTTTTTTTTTACCGGGCACTAGACGTTCCAAAAGAGCGAAAATGTATCTGTGTAGCTTTTTGTTGTTGTTGTTGTTGCTGTAGTTGTTGGCTTTGTGCGTTTAGCTGTATCTGTGCATTTTGCGCGCGCTTGCTTATACAATTTTGTTGTTCTAGTAGTAGTGCATGTTACTAATTTTGTGGCGGCAATACATAGTGTGTATCTATTAGATACAAAAATAGAGAGCGAGCGCAAGCTCACAACGCTCACTACTATTTCACGTAGCTATGCTCACTAACACACGCTTATACGTCGCACGCATTCGCTCTAGTATTAGCGTGCTCTCTTCATTTGCTTGTATTTACTAGTAACTTGTTTAGGCATGCCGCTGCATTTTTGTTTTCGCTCTGCACGCTCACACGCTCATGCAGGCTCTTCATGCTCTCTTCTACTACTATTTTCTACTACACTTTTGTTTGGGTTTAGCTTTTCGTAGTACAAAGTGCACTATTTGCACTACTTTTTTATTGTCTTTTACTTTTTTTTTTTCTTTCACATTTCTTTTTGGTTTCTACTTTCCTACGTGCTTCGTTTGTTTGCGCTCAACTTTCCGTGCAAATATTTAAAGTGAGATACTTTTCTTTGTCTGTCTGTCTGTCTGTCTGTCTGTCTGCCCGTCCTTCTGTCCGCCTGTCAGTTTGTCTATTTTTTTGCTGCTTCTTCTGCTCTATGTCTCTGTTGGTCTGACTTGTCTGCATATGTATTTGTATATTTTGCTTCCATGGGATTTTGCTAGCTATTTCAATAATGTATCTTGTAGCTGTTAAAATATTTCATTGGGTGATTTAGTTGATTTATGCGAAATATGTCGAGTATGAAAATGCATTAAATATTTCTATGAATGGCTAGCAACAACTCGTTTATTGAGCAGTCAAGAGTATAATAAAAAGAGATAGTTCTTCATGCTCTTAGATCTATTTATAATAGATCTTATAAAATTGTTTTGATTTTGCTTTTCCTAGATATGGAATAATATGAATAAAATGAACTAAGTTTGGAATGTTTTCATAAACTATTTCAGTTCTGCTTATTAAGAAAAGTGATGGCTCGAACTTTAGAGTCGACTCCAATGTTATTTCGTAACAGAGATATTTTTAGAACAGCTACTCCGAAGTAAAAAAGAAAAAAAATGAATTAGACAAAACATATAAGTAGGTAAGTTGGAAACTGTATTAAGAAATTAATTTCTAGTTGTAGCTATCTCAACGTTTATTTGAGTTATAGGTTCATATATCGAGTTTCAATTTAATATTGACGGTAATGAAAAAAAGTGGGCGATGGCTTTGTATGCGCGCTACCCTTAAAGTAGGTGTGACATGTTCATTGTGATATATGTTCAGCAATGGAACAAGTCTCCATACCCGATTTCAGAACGATAACTTAAAAATATACAGCAGGGGACAGACGGACGTGGCTAATTCGATTTGTTTCGTCGAGCTGATCAAAAATATATAAACTTTATTGTGATGATATAGAACGAAAAAATGAGATATATACAAACACAATCTATAGATAGGTTCCAAAGTTATGATTTTTCAAAAATAGTATTAAAATTCGACTTGTTCTTTCTCGAAAACCCAAAAAGAAAAACTGGTTAAAAATCCAAATTGTCGGTTTTGATGGTGATTACGAATCTCATGCCAAAACTTCCAAATTAATTATGTAGGGTTACATACCAAGTTTCAAATATATTGAATGACTCTCCAAAATTAGTCAGCCATTTTATGTGCGTTTTAGGTAAATTTGATATAAGTTTTGGAAATTTTGGCAAGAAATTCGTATTGAGCGACCTCAAAAACCTATGACCAACCGTAGATAGGAATTTTTGGACAGCTTCATGGATTTTGGATCACTGTATTCTGTTTCAATCAACAGAGAACGCTAAAGAGCGATAATAATAAACTTTCGGTTGTCATAATTTGAAGATATGGACTTGAACCACCATTGGTTTCAGCGGAACACATGCCACATGAGCCCTTAAAGAATCGCTTTTGTGCAATAATTAGCGAAGGCTGTTTTGGGCTTCGTGGAGCTGCGATTTGATGTCTTTTGATTTCATTTTGTAGGTTGCAGGAGTAGATCAATGTATATGGCGACCAGGTTAAGCGTGAAATAGAGCCTGAAATCTTCGAAAAATATAATGACAAATTGGCACCACAGAACGTGCAACTGCCAAGTTAGCCGTGACCGACATATGCATACAATTTTTATGTTATCATTCAGCGGAAGAATTGCTCTTGACAATAAAGTAATTACATTTGGAAAATAATAGATATTTGTTCATTTTATTGAAAAGAAACCTATATATAGAGACCGCCATTTGATTTGTGATTTGTTTGTAACGTAAAGAACAATATTAAATTTTGCCTCGAACATGTCGAATTTCGTACCAGATAAAGGGTTTTTGCTGGCAGTTCTTCTTCATTAGTTTAATATGAAGAAAAGTGCGGCCGAGGGTCATCGAAACTTAGTGGAAGTTTACGGCGAGCAGGCTCTATCTAAACAATCGTGTCAGAGGTGGTTTGGTCACTTTAAAAGTGGTGACTTTGAGCTCGAAGATAAGGAACGGCCAGGTCAACCGAAAAAGTTTGAAGACGAAGAATTTGAATCATTGCTCTATGCGGACCAATGCCAAACGCTTCAGGAGTTGTCAGCATCATTAGGAGTGGATGAGTCGACAGTCAGCAAACGTCTAAAAGCCATGGGATTGATTCAAAAGCATGGAAATTGGGTGCCATACGAGTTGAAGCCGCGCGATGTCGAAAGGCGATTTTCGCTTGTAAGCAGCTCCTCGAACGCCAAAAAAGAAAGTGTTTTTTGCATCGCATTGTGACTGGCTATGAAAAGTGGATCCATTACGACAACCCCAAGCGAAAAAAGTGTTTAACATTCTTCGCAAAGCCGAATATTCATGACATGAAGCTTATGCTCTGTATTTGGTGGGACCAGTGCAGCGTGATCTATTACGAGCTGCTCAAACCATATGAAACAATCACGGGGGAATGCTATCGGACTAAACTTATGCATTTGAGCCGTGAACTGAAACGCAAAAACTGCCGGAATACGAGGTAGAAGGCAGGACTAAGTGATTTTGCAGCATGACAACGCTCGGCCACATTTTGCAAAACCGGTCGAGATCTACTTCCAAACGCTAAAATTCTCCAGACATCACTCCTTCCGACTACTACTTGTTCCGGTCGGTAACAGATGGCCTGTCGCAGCAGAAGTTCACTTCATATGAAAAATGCAAAAAATGGGTCGATGATTGGATTGTCTCAAAAGACGAGCCGTTCTTCCGAGCTGGAGTTGTGGCCAGCGATGGACAATACTTTCAATAATATATTTGTAACCATTTTTGCACAATAAATCGTAAATTTCGAAAAAAAAACACGCTCATTATTAAATCAAGGTCCTCATACATAGATGGTTAACATGCTCAGCGTTAAGTAAACTTTCAGTGTAATTCTTTTAATTTTTGTACTATTAGTCAATAGTCAACTTGTGTACTATATAAATCACAAGCAATAAAAATGCTGTCAATCAAATATTTTAAAAATGTTCAATAAAAAAAAAAAACTACCTTCCTTCGCATATTGTACCAAAAGACATGCACAAACTATAACATTACCAAAAAAAAAAATGCAATGAAAACGAATGCAAAATATTTCAACAACCAAATAAATTGCAACTACAGGTTACTGAACCAAACAGCCGCCAGCCAGCCAACCAGCCAGCCAGCAAACAGCAATAAGGAACAACAATAGGCTCAAAAAATGAAAAAAAAAAAATGAAAAAAAAAAACCAAATACAAACTGAGGCAATAGAAAAATCTTGGCAGCGTTTATAATTTATATTTTATTTATAAGCGTTTTTTGTTTTTTTTTTTGTTTTTGCAACATCTCGTCTATCTTACAGTTGCACAAAATATAAAAACAAATGCCACGTTTAGATAAAAATAAACGCGCGCACTAGCAGATACATTTGTCAGCATACAGATACAAAAGTATCTCGAATGCCTAAGGAAAGCGAAAATACAAAAATAAATAAGCAAACAAGCTACAAAATGTACAAAAAAAGTCAAACAGCGGCAAATTTTTTGTTGTTGCAATTTTGGCACAAAAATTAAAACTTTGTTTATTTTACATAATTTATTTACATTTTTGTAAACTAAAAAATGCAAATGCACAAAACGAAAAACGCAACACTGCAAAAACAATATTAAACAATTAAATGAAAAATAAATAAAATAAATGTACAAGAAATTAAACAGCAGCGCAACAAATACAAACATTGTGCATTGAAACTTCTTGCATGTTTTTTTGTATCTTTTATTCGTATTTGTATCTTTTTTTTTGTATCTTTTTATTTTTTTTGTATCTTTTATTTTGCGTATTTTAAAAACCTTGTTTATTATTTTTTATTTCTGTGCAAATTATTATTATTTTTACCTTTTTTTTATTGTTCATACATAATTTTGGCTGTTTATTTAATATTTTTTTTGTATGTCATGCTGTGATTTTCGGTCTTTCTTTTACTGAATTTTTTTATTCATTGCGCTGGTTGGCGCTTTTTTATTATATTGTTTTGTTTTTTTTTTTGTTTGTTTGTTGCTCGTCATGCAACCCGGAAAGAAATTAAATGGAAAAAATAATAAACAATGAACGATACAGATAGACTGCTAGCTATAGAAGATTATAAAGAAGATGTGCCCTCAAGGAATTGAATGCAATATACGAATGTTTCATTTTTCTTTTAAGACACTTCATTTTTCATTTTTATACACTACGCATAGCGTGAGTGAGACAAGGCAAAAGAAACAGAGAGAGAGAGAGAGAGAGAGAGAGCGATAGAGAGAGAGAAATAGAGATAGTATCAGAGAGCAAAGCGACATAAAACAGTTGTTCAAATTCAAAAGTTGTAATTTGACAGCGCTTATAATTCATAACTAGTTTAAACATGTCACATATTTAAATTAGTTCAACAGCATTGATTCACACAGTACGTAGTGCTGTGCCTTTGCCACTATATTAATATATATATATATATATATATATATATATATATATATATATATATATATATATATATATATATATATATATATATATATATATATATATATATATATATATATATATATATATATATATATATATATATATATATATATATATATATATATATATATATATATATATATATATATATATATATATATATATATATATATATATATATATATATATATATAATACTGAAATATTTTGCTTATCACTTCCTCTAGTTGTATGTATTGATATTTGCCTTTTCTTATACGTCGAGTGTATTTGCATTATATTGATAACACAAAAAAAAAAGTATGTTAAATGAGCTGATAAAAGCCTATAATTAATCTCTAAAAGTTTGAATTCGCATACTGGTTTGTATATTCTTTTTCTATTGTTGTATATTTAATTTATACAATTTATGTATTTATCTTTTAGCAATTCATCTCTAGCTTAGACACTCGTAAGACTGCGAAAATGCTATAATGCATATACTTTGAGCGCACAGAATCGCTTCTGTGCAAGTTGTAATGTTAAAATGGATTATTTAAACTTATGTGTAGTTTCTAAACGCCTGGCTTGTGATGAATTACGTTTTCGATCTAATTTCATGTGGTACAAAACCCAAAAGAGCTGGCCAAAAATCCAAACTGTCATGGGTCGTAAGTTTTTGAAATCGGTGATTACGAAATTGCTGTCAAAATTTCCGAAAACCAAATTTGCGGTTCCATAAGTTCGCTAACTTAGATTTTGTTTAAATTATTGAATTAAAACGAAACTCAGTATGCAGAGGCTTTTGAAGTCACTGATTATGAATCTAATATAAAATTTTCCGAAAACAAAATATCGGACCCAAAATGGTGTACAAATGAACCCTTTACAATCTATGACAGCTGTGACATGTTGGTTGAACGAATTTTGCAGTAGTCGTCTGTAGTCTGTTTTTATAAGGAGTGGTTACCGAGGAAATCATTAAATACATGCATAACATGCCGAACGCTGATTGTCGAAGCTTAAGCTTAATTTGTAGGAATATTGGTGTCAAACCATCACCATTGATGGAACCTGGATACATTGTTATATGGCAGAGACGAACGACCGTCAAAACAAAGTATTCTTCTGGCTGACTCTATTCCGAAAAGTCGAATATGGTCCCATCGGACCACATTCGACCTGCAACTAAATTCCTAGCACGAGTACTTATTGATTGATCTATACTTCTTGGAGTAGCTTCATTTTAAGATATAAAATTGCTTTAAAACATTTTGTAGTGTGTGCTATATGTTCGGCCGGGTTAAACTATTACCACATATACCTAACTTCAGTTCTATGACTAGATTAGGAATGCGCTTATATGTATATGTATTCGTTACTAATCGATACTTTTCTACAATGAGTGTGAGTACAGTGAGAACTTTTTAATTCGATGGACATCCGTCTTCGATACTGAAAATATCGATGCTATAATTCTATATATAAAAGCACTCATATGTAAAATTGATAAAAATCAATGCAGTATTTTTATTTGAATTTGAATTATTTGCAATAAAAAACGACTTCTACTTGGTATTCGATAAAATGGCCTCAAGCATCAACTCTGCAGGGTATAATAAAGTAGAGTAGTAAACGTTTTTCATCAAAAGTACTCATACTTACACATAACATGGATGCTTTATGTCAATATATACAAGTAAAATATCGATACTTTTCATAATTTTGTTATGAGTATAAGTATCGATGCCTTTGGGTCAGAGCGCATTCCTAAACACAAACTGTTTTATTTATGACATCTAGTGTACGTACAATGTACAAGTACAAATTTTAAACAATAAAATGCGGTTGACATAACTATCACAAAAAACTGTCGCCATAACATAAAAACAAATTTAACTCTACCAGTGTGCTACGCAAACCAGCATAAACAAATATATATGAAATGCATAAGCCGCATACTACGTGCTTGTCATATATTCCGAGACTTCATTTTTTACTAGTCGTATTTTGTAGTTTCAATTTTTGAAGTTTTGTATTATGTTTTTCACTGTCTCGTCGCTGTCTGCGCCAAACTTTTGGCATAAAACTTGTTTCCATACATTCAAAAAAGAAAAACCAACAACAAATCAACGAACAAAAATTAGGGAAGCAGTGTAGACGACGGCAACATAGACAGGAAAAGCGAACCATATTCAAAAAAAAAAAAAAAAACCAACATCAAAAACAAATTCAAAATCGAGGAAAATGAACGAATGAGTGAGCGAACGAACGGTACGATTGAACGAGTGAAAATACGAGGAAAATGCCGGCGGAAACGCAGCAACAGCAACAACAACAACAAGAAGAAGATCCGCCGACAATGGCGTAAAGAAAAGAAAACGACGTTGATGGCGAACAGAGACGAAACGACGATGATGACGACGACTTTACCCGTAGTATTTAGTAGTAGTTTTCACTTTCATGCAAAAATCTCAACAACAACAACAACAAAAACAACAACAAAAGTGTGAAAAAATGAAAATCTAATGGCGAAAAATAAAGAAAACTACTCATAGTACACACAAGACTACAAAAAATAAATGAAAAATGAAGCAATGCAGACAAAACATAAAACAAACACAAAAAACTACAAAGCGAAAAAAAAAACAAATTATAAAGTCGACAAAGTTTATTAGCTGCGAAAGCGAGTCAGTCAGGACAGGATAGATACTTTTTGTTTTTTTTTTTTGTCGTTTTGGTAGAAGGATATATGACAGCAGTTTTGGCATAGGGTAAAAGTTTTGCGCTTGCCAAGAGTTGAAGTTGTTGTTGTTTTATTTTACTTTTGTGGCAATCTGTTGAAAGGTGTTTTGTGTGTCCTTTTTTTCTCTCTCTCTCTCTCTCTCGTGGTTTTCATTAATTTATTTCTTTGTTTTTGCTGTCATTTCAAGCTTGAAGTTTGAACTAATGCCAGAAAACATTAAAATATGTATACGCAGTGTGTGCGCAAGGGTTGTAGAAATTGGTGATTCCATACAAAGAAATTGGAAAGATTTTTAACATTTTTGACATTCTTGAATGTTGAATGTTGCCATTCATCACAAACGAATTTTGTGTTTTTCGATGAAATGTACGATTTGTAAAACAACGGAAATCAAAAGAAAGCAAAATCGACGTTTTATTTTAAGCGAACGTCATTTTGCCACTCACAGGTGCACAACAACGATCATTTGACAAAGGTAAAGAAACATGCTGAGAGTGTTGGGTCCAATGGAAAGGCCTTATAAAGTGAACTTTAATTTTCTTACTCTAGCTTTCATAGAGTTCTTCCAGTGTTCGAAATTTCAACTTTTGTCTTAAAAGTGCCTATTAATCGAATGCGTTGTTTTTAAGCAGATAAAATGGTACTGAACTGTTTCGTCTATTTATGCAGAACACCAGACTACAGGATCATCAGGGTCACTTCTGCATGCTGGGGGTCAAACGGCCACCATTTAGCGATGCCATAACTGAGCAACTGAGAATCGTTTTCTAATTGATGCTTTTCGACAACCGAAAAAAATGATGATGGAGATGGAAATACCCATTTGTGGGGCCAAACGGCCGCTGTGTCATTTTTTGTTATTCGGTTTCAGATGAGGCAACGCTGTAAGCTAATAAATGCCAAAAGTATCTGGTGATATCTCTCAAATTCCAGTCTACAAAAATTTCAAAGCTAAAGGGTGGCCGTTTGGCCCCGGTTGACAATTTGATGAAAACTACAAAGTAATTTTTTGAGGTACACAACTTTTTATGAAGAAGCTTCTCTTCTTTTTTTTTTAAGGTTCAGTTTTAGTTCCCTGTTTCGAAATAAAGCAAACAAGAAATAACCCTTCTGCATATATTTTAAAAATAAATATGTTAGGGGCGGGGGGTTTGAGGTGTTTAATCACCATCCGAACGCATACGTCTGCTTCTGCTTAAACAAATACCGTCTGAAACTCTAAGCTAGTTTCATTTGATGCACTTCTAATTCATATAAAGTTAGAACATCATTTCCCTAAACCCTTTGCCGTTCCAATCTACTTCACTGTTCTGTGTTCATTCATAGCTCTTTCGTGCACTTCTAGCATGGAATCGCTCATATGCACATGCGAAAGGATTAAAACAACACTTGGCAAACTTAAGATATTTTTATTGTTGCACGGTTTTTCATCGAGACTAGGTTAGGTTAAAAAGCGCGCGCACTCGCTCTAAAAAGCAACCAAAAAGCGCGAGTGACAAATACAAAACAAAATAAATAAAAAGGATAAAACTAACAACAAAAGGAAACATGTCGTTCCGTCATTCACTCGAGACACAGCTGTGTAAAACTATGTCAGAACTAGTTTTTAGTATACTCGTATAGTTTGTATTTGAAGTGCCACAGCCGGATGTGCATGTTTTGCGCTTTTTCGTGCTGTCCGAAAAGAAAAAGGATTTTAAGTACAGTGCATTGCTGCATTTGAAGCGCATTTCCGGCACGCCTACAAACAAATAAACAACATATAAGTACTATTTTACCATACCATACCATCCATCTATTCATCCATCGAACCATCGCTGACCCATAAAGTTCATTTAGGCTATTGCACATTGTGCTATACGAAAGTGTGACTTTTTACTCGGTTCGTCGATTTCTTGGATTTCTTTGTTGGTTTCTTGCATCTATTTGCTCGTATGGCACTTATTTTGTCTTATATTTATTATACATTTTGCTTGCATTTAGCTTTGCTATTTTAAATACTTCCACCTTTTAAGAATAATCCTATTACTTAAGTGTTCGTTCACTTATAGCGCAGCGGTGAACCATTGCATATAGGAAGGAGGTGACCCTAAAAGTGCTTTTGAGATAATTATGAATTTGTTAATAGTTGATGCAATACATTTCACTATATAGAATACTAATAATATTGACTTGCTTGCATGTTTCTCCGTCAGTGTGTAGTTACTGTCAAAAACAGCTGTTTTTTAGACAGAAAGAAACCTGACCTACATTAAAAAATACAAAAATATTGAAAACATGCTGCCTATTGTATACCTCGGAATGTGCACATTTACACTGTTATTATTCCTTAACAAAAAAGCTCTTTTTCCTATTTCTTGAACTACCAGAATCTTTCAACATTACCTTCGTTTACCACACAATCTTGAGTGTATCTCTTTACGCATTTTAAGCCTATAAACTGTGATTATTTCTGGTGTTTTGTTGCATTGCATTTCTTTGTCGGTCTTCAGTTTTTTTTTTCTTGACGTTATTGCGTGTGTGGCTGGCTTTTCACACATTTATTTCCCTTTGTAGCATTTAAAACAATTTTGCCATCCACTTGTCAGTCACCCGCATATTTTTCAAACACGCACGATTGCATTTTGCTTATACGGCTGCATTTTACATTATTTGATTTGTAATAATTACATTTTTTACTGTGAAGATGATAGTATTTACCATATGTACACATAGTGCGGCTATATGAATATCTAGATACGCTTCCTACATTTTTTATAATTTTTGGTTGGGTTTTGCAATTTTCCAATTCACAGTAGTTGTTAAACTTAAGCCCGATTTTCGTAGACTTCTCTAGCAAAATTGAATGGCAAAATGAGATGTTATAATTTCGTTCACGTTCACCCAATTGCATCGTACAATTTTGTTGGGCAAGATGAAATAAGATGAAGTAGAATGTGTTGTAATTCTCAGTCATACCAGATTTTGCTGTGATGTTGGCAGAGTTGCCATTTGTCAGATTTGTGGTGATTTTTAGTGCATTATCAACGAAAACAGCTGATGAAGTCGTCAGCAGTATGTATTTGCAAATCAATTTTGAAAATGAAAACAGCCTAAAGAGGCGATTAAGATTATTAAACTTGTGCAATAAAACAGAAGTACGTAATCCAACCCAGTGGGCAATGCAATTTCAGTCAAACGAGCTCTCGTTTTTGCGAGCAATTCGCGTAAGAATTTTATTCGCAAATCACTCGTCAATTGTTCGCTTTTACGAACAATTCTTCTAACTTCGCTGAATAAAAGCTCATTAGAGAATAAGAAAAATGTGCCACAGCAGCAAAATATGTGGTTCGACGATAGTTTTTCGATGCTTTTTCTATATAGCAAAGTTTTTGTTTTTCGTTAACATGTGAGTGGCGAAATGACATTCGCTTTATTTAAATATCAGCTGCTTATGGTGCGAATAATAAATTTGCACACACAACACTTTTCTCGACTTCGACTTCAACTTTTAAGTAAATATATTGCTTGTCTACTTGCTATTGTTGCAATTTTTATACCATACCCAAGAATGTCTATTTATTCTATGCTGCGTTTTATTCTCTCACTGTGCTGGTATTTATTTGTTGAAATATTTCGCTAAATTGCATTTTTTCACTCATGCATTTAACGTAATTGCATTAGACTCGTTCGACATGCCTTGATTATAGGGCAAATGTGAGTCTACATAACGGGCAAGTGACTTAAGTAAGTTGTTTTTCTGCGCTTCTGCGTTTCGCATTAGTTAAAATGTTTGAAAATTATGTTTTTGCCACGCAAATATGCTGTAATACTGTAATGTTGACAAATTGTGTTACTATTGCAAACTAGTGCTAAAAGTATCTAAAAGATTTAACAAATTTGTATAGCTTAAGGCAAAAAGTATCTTCTAAACGCTTCTTCCGCTGTCCTGCCGCATAGTCAAAGCTCTAGCTAAATTTAAATATAAAATTCCATTTAGAATGCAACAATGTGCATAAAAAATGTAACAAGATTTCATTTATAATATATACAATATACAAAAAACAGTACCACCCAAAACAGTCAACACCCACATGCCTCAAATCAGCGTGTGTAGCTAACCAAGCAACTTCATTCTAGCCTCGTAGTAGTTCACCCATTCACTTAGTCGCACATTTTGGCTTACAAATTCATTTTTTAACTATTGTTTTCAAACGAAAAAAAAAAACGATTCTATAAGATACAAAACAAAAAAAAAGAGGCATACAATGTCGAAGCCATCAACAGCAACAGCAACGGCGACATCGACTCTCTGCCTCCTAGTAAAAATAAAAATATTTTATTATTTGTGTAAAGTGTTTGCATTCAAATGCATTCATTCAATTCAGTTAGTCCGTCAGGCACAGTCAGCTATGAGTGTAGATACATTTATAGGCAAGCTACTGGGTTGGGGTGTTCGGTTGGAATTTACATGCATATAAGATTGTGTGGTATGATGTGAGGCAGGTTCATGCTGATAGAGTGCTATGAATTGTTCTGCTATATAGCAAAAGTTTCTATAACAAAAATAAAAATAAATATATAAAAAAATCGTTTGCCATTGTTACAAGTGGAAGCAAAAATTTTACTAAAATAAAGTTGCAGATATACTATATTTGGTGAAACATTTATATACTGTATATATGAGTATCTAGATACAACTCCAAAAGCATAGCTTTAGTTAGTGAAAATAGCAGCAATAATATTTTTAATGAATTGCTAAAGCCCTTAAGCTTTGAATTTTGGTTGAATTTGGTTTCTATTGTTGATTTTGTGCCAAATAATCAAGTATTCTTACAATTTCAGTTAATTTTGCTGAAAAAAAGACCGCAGAATATATCGAAATTTTAAGTTTAAGTTTCAGAAACATTAATTTTTGTAAACAACTTGTATAATAGTTGAGAAAACGAAGCACATCTTGGCTAAAGGCAATAACTCCACTTCAAGTACACTAATTGTCATAAAATGGCTTTGACTGAAAGTACTGCTTTAAGTCACTTAAAAGTGGCGAAACCAGAAAATTGCTTCTGGTTATTTGAAGTCTACATACCAATTTTCAAACCAATATTTCTAAGATTGGAGTTACGCACCGACAGACAAACAGACATGACAAGGTCTTGTAAGAAGAGGAAAGAACCTCTCCGAACCCTTTGATACCAAGAGAGATTTCCGGCAGGGTGATGCTTCATCGTGCGACTTTTTTAAACTCCTGATGGAGTACATCCTACGCCAATGCTCATACGTAGAACGAACGGGCACGATCTTCCATAAGGAAGTGATGTTACTCGCATATGCTGATGACATAGAAATCAATGAACGGCGAGTAAGCAGAGCTTTCGCGGATATTGAGAAACAGTCACGTCTCATGGGCCTAGCGCTGAACGAGGACAAGACGAAGTACTTGCTGTCCACTCGCAGACCATCAGCGCGTCTTGGACGGTCTGTGAGTATGGAGAAATTCAACTTCAATATTGTAGAAAACTTCGTCTATCTGGGAACAGAAATTACCAGCGACAACAATGTTAGCCGAGAGATCAGAGATCAAACGAAGAACCACGCGTGCTTACCGCTGCTACTTTGGGCTCAGCAAGCAAATTAGAAGTAGAGCCCTCTCTCGAAGTAAGAAGATAAAAATCTATAAGGCACTGATAATTTCGGTCCAGAAGCATGGACCTTGGCATCAACGGATAAAGCGTCTTTAGAAGTGTTCGAGAGGAAGATTCTTCGTAGGTTTTTAGTCCCCTTAGAGTTTGGTTTCGAATTTAGGACCTGTATGAACCACGAGCTGTATGAGGAGGTTGACATAGTGGCTGGACTGGGCTGCTCACCTCATCCGGATGAACCCCGAAGCTCTAGCACTAAAGGTTTACGACGGAAACCTGAAGTTGAAAGTTGATTGGTGGACGGCGTCAGAGTGGACGTCCGAGCTTAAGATGGCAAGATCAGATCTATGATGATCTTAAGAAGCTCCGGATTGCCAGCGACTGGCGCCGGCGCGCACTAAACTACACCGAATGGTGCGCTTTCCTACGTGCGGCCTTGACCGATAGAAGGCTGTAGAGCCACCTAAGTAAGTAAGTAAATAACTTCAAAAACCCTTAGATTGATGATACTTTTTAAGTTCAAATTTTGTGCTCGATAAAGTAATTGAAATTGGTTTAGGCTGTTTTACAGAAAAAGAGATGAACGAGAAGTTTTGATTAGTTGTAGCAGAAGAAAGGGCACAATTATTTCTCGTTTAGATATTATGAAGTATTATGAATTCCAATGGCATTTGGAACTGTCTTTCTACAAGTTGATTTAGTAACTCAACACGCTGTATATAACTTATGCATCTTTACTGTAGGCATTACGTACTCGTACTTATTGTAATAGACAGTGCTGTTCTTCGCTGCATTTTGCTTCTTTTTTTTTTTTTTTGCATTTGCGTTGTAATTCAGGCAATAAACCTTTGTAAATAAAAATCCGTTTTAAGCTGACGTTGCATAAGGTGCAGCTGCATACATAATACAGCAACACGTATATACATACATACCACATACATATATTGAATGTCGAAAAATAAACAATGTTCGACAAAAAAAAAAAATGCAGCAGCAATGTCAGAAGAACCAATGCCAGCAGAAGTACAACAGCCCACTATATACATATATATGCCTATATATGTATGTATGTATGTTTGTATGTATGTATGTATGTATGTATGTATGTATGTATGTATGTATAACAACGTTGTGCGTATGTATATATGTATAAGTGTAACTGAAAGTGCATGTACTATGTTTAAAAAATAAATATTTTAATATCATTATTTGCTCCTTTTGCAGATATACATTTTTTGTTACTATTATTTTTTTAAAATTTGTGCGTTGCAATAATTTTATTTTTTAATTTTTTGTGTTTTTTTTTCCACCGCCACCGGATTTTTTTACACAATGCAACGAGCGGGCGCCCATTATGCCACGCCTATATGCTGGTGGAAGGACTTTTACATATGTATTATATGTGTATATATATATATATATATATATATATATATATATATATATATATATATATATATATATATATATATATATATATATATATATATATATATATATATATATATATATATATATATATATATATATATATATATATATATATATATATATACACACACACACACGCAGCCATGCATATTAATAAAGACAACGTACAACGTAAGCTTGGCCGCCAGGGCGTATTAAAATTACTCATACGCCGCAGTTGCCAGGCTGCGCTTTTTCGATAGGCTGTCGTCGACATTGGACAACTGTGCGTACAACTGTATGTGTATGTGTATGTGTGCGTGCATGCGTGCGTGCGTGTGTGAGTGCGTATGCCACCATTTTTTGACTGCCGCCATCTTTGTTCAACCTTTCCACACTCACGCCACTTTGCATTTTGCATATTGTTGCACTCGACTGCAGCTTATAATGTTTGCATATTTAATCGACAGCCAGCTTATGAGCTGTCGACTGCTAAAATTTTACTTAATAGTTTGAAGTGGGGAAGCTTGCTGTCTCTCAGCGGAAATGATGATTTTGGCTCAAGGCAGACACAACATTTTATCAGCATTTCCGGTTTCCTTGCTCCTGCTGCTACTGCTGCTGCTGCATTAATACACTTTTTGGTAGCTAACTAAAGCGCAGCTATGCCAGGTTATGTACTATATAGCTGGCTGTGGGACTTGTTAAATGTTGTAAGGATATGCTAGATACTTTCTGTGCAGTTTAGCTTCATAAAAAATTGTCATTGTAATTAAATTTCTATAAAGTATACGAAATATTTGCATACAAGCGCATAAAATAGCCAATTAAAATACTATTTCAAAAAAAACCGGCTATGCATTTAATTAAATAGTTTATATATTGTTTGTATCTATATAGAATACTATATGCCGCCCACATTATACTATGCTGCTGCTGCTGCTGCTCATTGTGTGTTTATTATTAATTTTAATTAGTCATTATTTTTTGTTTCACAGTAATATAGATTTTATTTAACTGGGCGTGTTCAACTACATAAAATAATATCATGCGCACAATTTGTTACAGTCGTCTGTTGATTGGTTGTGCGTAGTCCTTTCATTTATTGTATTTTGAATTTTTTATTTCAATTTTTTTTGTTGTATTTTTATATTTTGATTACATACTTGCATTTTGCATTTATTTATTTAATTAATGCATTCATTTGTACATTGCAGACGCGCAGATGTAATTAAAAAAAAAAACAAGCAACGCCTACTTCTGGTTTGAGTTGAAAATGCATTATGCAAATTGCTATGAAAGGATACGCTTGTATGTACGGTATGCTGCACTCCCTTGCTACATTACTACGCTCATTAGACATGTTCGCCAACAAAAGTGTTAACTAACTTTGCACACTAATCATATAAAACTCAAACAGCAACTCATTACCAACAGAACGTGTGGCGAATGCAAGTTACGATAAAAAATGAAGAAAATCTTTAAAATAAAAGTAGTAACGAAATTATTTGAGATTTAATAAAGTACTATACGTATACATATTCGTAAGCAAATGTCAATGAAAAAGAAAGCAAGGTAGTAAAGAAACTGCAATGACCTATAATGCTTATGGTAAGCAGTAAAGCCAACTACAAGCGATGAGCAGCACGGTTTTAGGAAAGGTCGTGGTACGTCTTCAGCACTAAGCGAAATCGCGACTTTTATAGCTGATGGGCTTAATAAGCCGAGGCCTTGCGAACGTACAGTGATGGTGGCTCTAGACTTGAACAAGGTATTTGATACAGTTGATCATGCAATCTTGTTTCAAGACCTGCACTCCACCTCACTACCCGATAAAACGAAACTCTGGCTATTGAACTATTTTAACGGTAGAAGGGCATACGTTGAGTTCAGGGGTGCTGTGAGGACGAATTATCGTAAGTTAAAGATATGTGTTCCTTTATTTGGCAAAGATGCCTCTTCCCCCTCCCCATACAAAACTAGTAACCTATGCAGATGATTGTTCTATCTTATCCTCGGGCGTGAATGTCGATGATATCTGCGCGAGAGTTAACATCTATTTGGATAATTTATTAGATTTTTTCAATGCTCGCAACCTTAGGCTTTTAACTTATAAGTCAACTGCCTCAATTTTCACTTCCTGGACTAAGGAGGTGAGGATGGAACTAGTTGTCTTTGTTGGAGGTCTAAGGTCTAAGGAAGCAAGTGAGCGAAGAATTTTAAATTGCAATTTCACTATAGCTTAGAATACAAATAAGGAAACTAAAGTGTTAAAAAACTTCACCTGACGACTGCTACTACGTTTTCAGACACGCATCAGTCTAAAAAGACTGGTCAATTGAGTGAAGTATTATTACCGAAGAGACGAGTTTGTTAGGACTGGTGAGTGGCAAGTCTCTTGAGACTATTGCTGGCCTTGTCTTTTAGAAGTAGTGAGTGGCTGGGAAAACGGACTGCAACGTCGTACTGCTCAGTCCCTACCAATCACATCGTCCTCTTAAATTTGACAGTCAAATGCATTGCCGATGCATAGACAGGGGACTGGTACCCAGGCGAACTACAGGGCAATACTAGAAGTATGTTCATTATATGCTACAATGAAATTTCTTGTTGAATTCCAAAAAGAAATTCTTAACCCAAGTACCACCATGACAAGTTACTTTTAACTTTTGAATAAGTTAGAAATAGTTCAGGGTCATATTTAAATAAAAATCTTCAATCACCACTTTTTATACAACCACCTGGGAACTTCGATTTAAAAAAAATTGCAGGTTAATGACATTCATGCAATCAGAAGATCCTCGTCTCACCTTTCAACTGCATATGTGCATGCCATGCACTAACTCCCTATACAGAACTTTTAAATCGAGTTTTCTGAGTGTCTCTAAAGCGCATATAAATATAAAAGAAAAACAAGTAAAACTAAAGACATCCTCCACATTTTTATTAAACATGAATTTCTAATTATCATCAAAAATGCAAACATCCTCTCTTTCAACTTTGCTGAACACAACATCGAAATAGATAAAAGCGCGGGTGATTTTGAATGGTTTAAGCAGGAAGTAAAATCTTTGGCGCGCAAAGTGAAAGTATTCTAGTCTGAATCGAGTGGGTTGACTCTGGGCTGCAGCTGCTGTTGCTGCTGTTGCTGCTGGCGTGCCCAAAACTTCCCATGCTCGCGTTCATTGGCCTTGTCGCTGTTGTTTTTGTTGTTGTCGTTTTGGTTACCATATGTGAATAGCATCATTAGAACATCAGGAGTAACATGCATAGCCATATTCAACGTCATCGTCAGCCACTCTAGTACGAGTATTTTTATTTTATTGTTTTTGTTCTCTCCATATTTCGATAAGAGTTGTTGTGTGCTGCCCTATGTTGTTCATAGCAAAATTGTGTTCTATACGAGTTGGCTTATGCGGGTTACTTCTTTTTTATCATGGAACATTTTTTCTGCATTTATTTTTTTTTTCTCTTCTGTTGGTTAAAAACTGACAATATGTGTGCGCGATAACTTTTGTTGACTGCCATCGTGCTTGTTTTTTTTTTTTTTTGCATCATTTTTCTATACGGGTTACTCGTTAGTTCTTGCATATATTCATAGAACGCTTGCGCTTGCAGGCTTCCCTGCCTTATACATAATATGGAGCATCAGTTTTAATTAGAGTTGTCGTCATTGAGTTGAAGTGTTTTCTAGGTTTAAGAGCATACAACAAGCAACATAAGTCTGTATGTTTTAGGCTGTTAACTAAAATACTTAAGTGCACCTAATGCAAATATTGTGCCATGGAAGTCAAGTGCTCTAAGCATATGTAGCATGCTGAATTTGTTGACAGTCATTGAAAAGATTGACAAGTAGCAATGTAGACAACAAGGATATTAGATTTACGCGAAGTAGTTACAGAAGTGCTACCTATTAATATAATATTGTATATGTTATATGCTACTTCGAATACCATCTGATTATTATATTCTGCATACAAATTTTTAAGTAGTTAGCATTAAATGTTTGATTTGTGTTTTTGTGGTTAAAAACAGATAGTGATCTGCAAACTTAAAAATTTTAATAAATAAATATACAAAATTATTAGTGCGGCTTCCCTTCACCTATAAATCGAAAGAAAACATAATAAACATCAACACCATTGGATACCCTAGGGTCTATATTTGCTATCAACTATTTATTCAGAGAAAGGCAAATCAACTGTTTTGATAGAAAATGATTTTCACCTCAGTGTGGTGAATTTACAAAACGTATTTCTTGTCTCAGGAATATGTAAACGAATAGTAAACTACTAAGCTTAGCAACTCATGTGCGAACTCAGATAGGTGGAAAGGCGGCTTAAAGAAACATATGTATAAGAATTTCTAAGTTATTTAACAGAGTTCAAAACTCTATCAAAAGTGTGAGTTACATGGAACTGTTACTTTGGTACTGGTTGAATTTAATCAATCCGATTTAGCCAGTTGCGTTGACTTTATTCTGCTGCATTTTGAGCGAACGTCGTTTTGACACTCACATGTTAACGACATTTGCCAGTGGAAAAGAGAAATGCTTATAATGTTCTACCCAAAGAAAAGGCCGTATAATTATTGCTACTACTAGGTATCAAATTAAAAAAAAGTACAGTCAGTTTTAAAACAGAAATTGTTGCTAATAATCAAAAAGTTTCTCTTTTAATGACACTGCAATTTCCGAAAAAAACAAAATTAATGAAATGAAAAGAATCTTATAAAAACATTAACTACAACAACAAAAACAAAGGCAACAAGAAGAGAGAGAGAGAGAGAATGCGAGAACAGAACTGCCAACGCAGCGGAAATTAAAAATGTAAATTAAAGTTGTCATTAATGACATGGCCATAACTAAAGAAAGAGATGAGTATGCATGCTATATAGGTATGTGCGAGTGAGTAAGTATGTTGTGAAAATAAGCAATAGTGTGTGTGTGTGTGTGTGTGTGTGAAAGAAAGAGAGCTTGTGTCTATCAAACCACAATGTATTGAAACCATGCGCCCAATAGGCGTTTGGTATGCCAATCCCAACCAACAAGGAGCTGAAGGAGCAGAATGCTGATGTAGTCACAAATTTAATTGCAATTCTGGGGTGGCAGGCAGGCAGTCAAAGTGGGTGTTAGTGAATCGATGTGCGCTTAATAATTGCAACCAAAATTGCAGCTACTTGCAATTTTTTTTTGTATAAAAAAAAAAGCTAGAGCGAGAGAGAGCGAAAGAGAGAGTGAGTGAATGAGTTTTGCAGAGAAAAGAGTGCGAATGGATGCGGTGAAAGCCTGTCTGCTGCATGGGTGAATATTGTTGTTGTTGTTGTTGTACTTCATGCATTCCGGAATGCGCACACAATGAGCCTCCTGGTCAGACATGGACATCCATTTGTTGTACACCCATTCACCCATTCACACGCCAAAAGCCACCCGCATATAAGTGTATTGTGCGCCCATGTCCACTTCCACCCAATGTCCTTCGTATTGCGTATGGACAGCCGCGCGCTGTTGATGATGTCCTTTCGCGTTGCGTGGCTGTGGCTACTGCTGCTGCCAGTGTCATGGCTACCTCGTTGTTGTTATTGTTGTTGTTGTTGCTGTTGTTGATGCTGTTGCCGCCATCAGAGCCGTAAAATAAATGGCGTCAACTGTACTTTTGCGCGCATTCATACATATTTTATTTTACATATATACATACTACATATGTACAACACATTCAAATTGTACATACCTACTTATATAAATCTATATATATATATATATATATGCATATATAGATATACACATTGCAGCACATACCTACATACAATAAAACTTATTTCATTTCATTTAAAATGCTTTTTGTGCGCCTTCATTTTATTTGGTATTGCTGTTATCCTTTTGTCCTTCGATTTTATTTCGTGTACATATACTGATTTTATATACAATATATATACATATGTACATATATATGTATATAACAATTTTTTAATGCATTCCTCACCAATACTTCAGCCTTGCTTTTTATGTGCGACATTTTTTCGTTAATTATTTTTGCAGCAATTTGCATATGGAACATACTACATACATGGCTATACAATATAGCTCATAAGTTTTATATAGTTATTATATTTAATGTTTATACGTTGTACAGACTTTGTTGGTTTTGTGGTTGTTCTCTTTGGTTGTTGCTATGCAAACCTATTTAAGGTGTATCTTTTCATACAATATATAGTACAAATGTGTTTTTTTCTTTTGTTTTAGATTATAAATTTATAAAATTTTAAGCGATAAAATAACTGAAACATTTTTTTCAGATATATGAACAGATACTTGTGGCTAAAACTATCAAACTATCTATCTATTTTTTATAAATAACTATGTTACATGCGTTCCGCTAAGATCATCCAATTTGGTTAGATATTCGATCATATTCGATATTATCTATGCGAATCAGCGAATAAAACCGAAATGTGTTCAGGTTTTGGTTCGGTTTTTCAACGTACCGAAACGTGTGTTTCGGTGTAAGGTTCTGTACCGGTTCCAATTTATTTCGGTTTCGGTTCTTGGATTTTAGTTTTCGTATACAGCTACGAAACCGCTACTGGTCAATATTATAATCTTGAAAAAAAGAAGTGTATATTTACTATTGCAAACGACCATATCAGTATCAAGTTGATAACAGGATATTTAAACTTTTTGGCATTAACTATTCTTTATTCAAGAGTAAGTAAATACAAGCATACATAGTATTACAATTTTGTCACGGGATTTGCAACTTATTAAACAAAACGTCGGTGATCCCCTAAAGTACTGGGTGTCTCAAAAGAAAGTTCACATTTGATTTGCTGTTTGCGTGAACGCAACTATTCCGAGGGGCGCGGAGGATATGTCAATCCGTAGCCTAGCTTTTGGGAATTTAGTCGCTATGGAGCGTTTCTCGAGAGCGGACCGTGCGTTGTGCGTACGTGAGTTTTACAAAAACGTTAATTCAGCGACTGTAGCGCGTAGAAAATTATGCAGTATTCGACATGTTTGTCATTTAAATGATGTGCCAAGCCCTCGACTCATTGGAAAATGGGTCGAGAAGTTTGAAGAGACCGGTTCAACGCTGGAAAAATCAAAATCCGACCGTCCAAGTTCTTCGAGAACGTTCGAAAACGTAGACAGTGTTACTCAGTCTGTTCGTGACAATCCGGACCTTTCGATTCGGAAGCGTGCTGTTGCTTCAAACGTGCATAAATCATCATTGTTCCGCATTTTAAAGAAAGATTTAAAGCTAAAGAAATTTACTATACTCTAGTCTTCCTAGCGGTGAACGGGGACAAGACGAAGTACTTGGTGTCCACTCGCAGACCATCAGCGCGTTTTGGATGGTCTGTGAGTGTGAAGAATTTCAACTTTAATGTTGTAGAAAACTTCGTCTATCTGGGAACGGAAATTAGCAGCGACAAGAACGTCAGCCGAGAGATCAGAGATCAGATGAAGAACCACGCGTATGTAACAGGGAACAGAAAATTATGGGAACAGAAATTGCCAGCGACAACAACGTTAGCCGAGAGATCGGACGAAGGATCACGCTTGTTAATCGCTGCTACTTTGGGCTCAGCAAGCAAATTAGAAGTAGAGCACTCTCTCGAAGTACGAAGATAAAAATCTATAAGACACTGATAATCCCGGTTCTGCTGTATGGCGCAGAAGCATGGACACTGACAACAACGGATACAGCGTCTTTAGAAGTGTTCGAGAGGAAGATTCTTCGTAGGCTTATTAGTCCCCTTAGAGTTGGTGTCGAATTTAGGACCCGTATGAACCACGAGCTGTATGAGCTGTATTATGAGGTTGGCATAGTCCAGCGCATTAAATTCCAGAGGCTGCTCACCTCATCCGGATGAACCCCGAAGCTCCAGCACTAAAGGTTTACGACGGAAACTTGAACTTGATTGGGTGGACGGCGTCAGAGAGGACGTCCGAGCTTAAGATAACAAGATTAGGTTGCCAGCGACTGGCGGCGGCGCGCAACAAACTAAACCGAAAGCGGCGCTTTTCTACGTGCGGCCTTGACCGACAGACGGTTGTAGAGCCAGCTAACACTATTTTTACTAGAGGTTGTGAGCACCCTAAAAATATTGGTTGTTTTAATCGATAAAGCTGGACACAAGACATGAATATAAACTATCCGCATTTAAGCGACAATCTGTTCCCTTGCGCAGCTTTTGCGTATATCAGCACCAAAGTTAGACAATTAAAGCCTTTGGATTAATTTCCTGATTTCGCTCAAGCTGGTTAACTTATCAATTTAGCATTACTAAAGCAGAGCAGTGCTCAAGAATAGTTTAGTTTGATACACTTTGTTTTATACAAGAGCTAGACTCTGATTATGCTCTAATTATGTAGTCCGTTAAGCTTTCTGGTACATATAGATATTGAAGTAAAACAAATATGAATAAAGTAGTTTTAAAGACTAAAAAAACCGGCCAAGTGCGAGTCGGACTCGCGCACGAAGGGTTCCGTACTATTATCTATAAAAAAAAAATTATGTCTGTTGTGTGTATGGGAGCCCCACGTAAATATTTGGTTTATTTTAATTTAATTATTTATTTTTAAAGTGAATATATAACTAAATATTCTGTGAATATTTCAAGCGTCTATCTGTTGCCGATCTCAATATCGAGCAAAAACGAGCAAAAAAAATATGTTTGTTGTATGGGAGCCCCCTTAAATATTTATTGTTATTTGTTATTATAGCGGCAACAGAAATAATATATCTGTGCAACTGTCCAACTATCACGGTTCATGAGATACAGCCTGGTGACAGACGGACGCACAACGGAGTCTTAGTAATAGGTTCCCGTTTTACCCTTTGGTACGGAACCCTAAAAAGAGAGTTCGATTTTTAAGAATTTTTACAATGTATTAACAAGTAATTGCATGTGATACACTGAGAGAAAATTTGAAGCATTGTAAACCTTTGCGCTAGCTAACGACCAGTAGTTAGGTAAATCGTTAGACTTTTTGTGAGGTTTGTATTTTAGATGGTGCGGCGCAGCAAACGTATACGCTAGCTAAGAACTAACGACTAGTAGTTATCAAATCGCATTTGTGTGTGTCTATAGAGCTTTTTTTTTTTCTTTATAGAGGAGAAATGGATGATTTTAAACTGAAACATTGAAAATTAGATATTCTTTGCATTCAATTGGTTTCATTGATTTTAATGTGACATAATAATATTAATAAATAAAACTTACCAATAATGTATCCAAAGTATGTTTTACTACAATTTTGGTATTCCAATAATGTTTTTTTTTTGTGTGGGGGGGCGGGGGACTAGCTCTCAATATTACACGGGAATGTCGTCGTTGAAATGCAGTATATTATAATGTTGTTGTTTTGAATTATTTTATAAGGATTTTATGTTTATTATTAATTATTTTGCTGCTGCCAAACGTTTAAATAAAACAATGCTTAATGCATTTTATAATGTATCTAAGTATTTATTAAATATATAATATATACTTTTTCTTTGCCACACTATTTATTTTTATTAGTAAATAGTTCCGAAATTTTGACGATACAAAACTTGTAACGCTGCAGTTTTCTTTTGTTTTTGTCACTAAACCGAAATTTATTTTAGCTTTTGTTGCAGTTTTTTGATATTTTTTGTTTTCGAAATATCTCAAGAATGCGCTTTTGTTTTAAATTTGCGCTTTAATTTTACATGAAATCTTGTCACTAGACATTTTTAAGCAGCGTTCTTCTGCGCGTTTTAAGTTTGTTTTTTTTTTCAAATTCAAATTCAAATTTTTTTTTTTCGAATAACTTTTTTTTCGAATAACTTTTTTTTATACAAAATTGTTTTGTTGTTGTTGTTGCTTTTTCACCTTTTGCACCTTTTTTTTTTATTTTTTTTTTGCTTTTTCAAATGTTGTTTTTAAAGTTTGTTTCTTTTTTTTTCGCTTTTTTCAAGACTTTTTACTTTTTGGTTTTGGTTCAGAACATTTTCAAGAACACATTTTCCTTTTTGTTGTTCGAACGAAAATTTAAACACGAAAAATTACCAAATGAACTGAAAAGTCTTATACATTGATTGATCAAGAACTAAAGTATTCACTTTTGGTTTATATATTTTCTTTTTTATATATAGCTTATTTTTTGCCTTTCGGTTTTACTGTTGTTCTTCGTTTTGGGAGGGGCTTCTTATATATTTCTTTCTGATTTTTGGCGTACTTTTTTTAATTGTGAATTTTGTTTTTGTAGTTTTTTGAGTTAATGAAAATTTTAAGAAATTTTGGCTATTTCGATTTTGTTTGCTGGATTTTATTTGTTTTTTGTTTGTTTTTAGTTTTGTATGCTATTTTCTTTGCTTTGTTGTTATCGAAGTTAAGATTTTTTCGATTTTGTTATTTCGGTTTCGGAGTTATTATTATTATTATTATTATTTTTTAAGTTTTATTTTTAATTATTTTTGTTGCTTTGTAGTATAAGAATTTGTTTAACTATTTCTTGTGTGTTGTTGTTGTAGGCGGTTTCTATTTCTTTTATTTAGTTTTATTTAGTTTATTGCAGACGGTTTATCTTCTTTTTAATTGGTTGTTTTATCTTTTTCTTGTAAGGCTATTTCAGTTGTGTATTGATTTCTTTGCTGTATTCGAATTTGTATCTTTTTTATTGCTTTTTTTTGTTCGTTTAAATATTTCTCGGTTGCTTTTAAATTTTATTACGTTTTATTTTTATTATAGTTACAAATTTATGTTTTTATTATATAATTCTATGTTATATTAGTTTTATAGATACTTTTCTTTTAAGATACTTTTAGTTACTTTTATTATTTGTTGTTGTTGTTGCAGTTGTTGTTGTTGGTTGGTTGTTTGTTTGTTTTTATTGTTGTGTAGTAGTTGTAGTTGTTGTTGCTGTTGCAGTTGTTGTTGTTGGTTTCCAAATTTTGTTGTGAATTTTGTTTATTTAATTTTGAGAAACTAACTAAAAATCACTTTTTGTTTTATTATTTTTGGTTGGATTTTTTTTGCATTAAACTTAAAATTGTAATTTTTTTTGCTTTTTTGTTTTATATATTTATTTCAAATTTTTCTCTTTTTTGTTGTATTATTATTATTTGTTTTGTATTATTATAATTATTATTATAATTTAAAAATTCAAATAAACTTATTTACAAATTAATTAGTTATAAAATTAAATTCAATTGCACATAATTTTTTATTATTATTATTTGGGTATTTTGTATTATATTATAATAATTTTGTTGTATTATTATTATTATTATTTGTATTATTATTATTATTATTATTATTATTGCTTGATTTAATTTAATAAAACAATATATTAATAAGTATCAACAACGTTTTAACGTAATCATTAAAAATGTTCCAAACAGTCAAAAAGCACCTGCAAATAGAAGAGTTTGGAAAAGAAATTTATTAGAAAATTCGTAAAAAGAAATGTATCTATGAAGTAGTTTGTAATGCAAAGTTTTGTTTTACTTAGGCTGGAAAAAGATGTTTTCGATATTTTATGCAAATTTTTTTTTTTTTTTTTATTATTATTTTCGGCCATTATATCATCTGCTGTACCCTTGCTTTGCCTTTCTCTCCCCATTATTGTTTTTAAAAGCATTTAATCACTTTTTTTTAATATTTTTATAGTTTTAGCTAAGTCTAGAAAGTTATCAAAATACTTTAAAATTTTGTAATTAATAATTTAAGTTTATCTTAATTAAAGAAGTTTTCCAACCAGAACGAATCAGCCACCGTTCCCAAGGACGACTGGGTTTTCGCCCCGGACCGATCTGCACAAGAAGATTCGTGCAGTCAAAAGTTGTCCAACTCAGCCCAAGGGGCTGTATCAGGTATAATCGGCCACCGTACACGCCGATAGAAAAAAATATATCTGTTAACTCTAAAACCTTGTATATCTACTATTATCTTATATCAGATATCTCACAGATCAGCCTAAGCACTGTTTGTCGCATTAATGAAAATAGTAAACACAGAAGAGGTGTCACGACGACCAACATAGCTATTTATGCTTTTTTGAATTGCACAAAATTTTACTTCGCCTATTTGCAAAATAACCAAAAACTCTTTATATAAATCATCTAACACCAAAAATATAAAATTAGCTCTCTTACTTTGTGTCAATTTAGCAACACGAACTAATTCCACAATGTATGCTGCTGCTGCTGCTGCTGCCCTATCAATCACTTTCTCTCATCGTCAACAGCGATCTTACAGCGCACTAATCTAATAGCAGCATATGCAGCTCACTGACAAAGAGAATTATGTAAACGCTACGCGCATGTTAAACACACTGTTATTATTTTCGGCTACATCTGATGTACCCTTGCTATTCCTTTCTCTACTCATTATCGTTTTTAAAAGGTTTTATTTATGCAGCGTTTAGACACCCATATGTATGTGAAAGGGATTCGAAATTTGAATCAATTTTCGTTGAGCGTTCTGTCACTTTGTTAAGTTTTGACACTGTTTTCAATGTAATATATGAAATGTGTCACAATAAATATATATAATAATATAAAATAAATTCATATATTTTTTCGTTTGAAATGCTGTGAATTACATATAAACTTCAACTTAAAACTTAATAGCATTTATAATTCACAAATAGTTTTTACATTATCTTTTGCTTGTTATTGCTGTTATGTCTTTTGTTATGTTTACCAATCAAGGATCACATACGCTAATGTTATATTGTATTAAATGCATAATATGGTTGGAAACAACATGAAATTCACATTTGAACTTTGAAAATTCAAATCAAGTACATCGAATCAAAAGTCGTAATATATACTCTTCATCTTTTGAAAATAGCTTAACACTATAATCGGCTTAACATATACTGCTTTATTGGCTGATAATTGAGTGATGTGCACCAAAATTTTTAAAAATTCAGATCCAACTAGACTTATAACCTAAACTAGATCACTTGAAAAGTTTAGAGTTTATTAAATTGAAATAAGTTCAACTGTTTAAGACTCCTTCTCAAAATCCGCTTAAATTGTAACAGATCCGTTTAAATCTTTTTGTTTTCTAATACACCGTTTAGATTAATGGACTGCTAAATCTGTGAATGACAGAATAAAAACTGCTAGTGTGGCAACACTGTAACAAAGCAAGCTATAAGTTTGTAAATCTGTCAAGAAAATCAAATTAATCAGCAGTTGATCAGCTGTTTTATATTATTGTTTATTAAACTTTTAACCAGCACATGAGTGTTTAACGTGCTCTTAGAAGTTATATAACGAAATTGTGCAAACTGACTGAATTCACCTGAGCCTCTACCCAAAGATAATCTTTTGGATATACAGCTCAATGGTAAGACTGCCCTTGTATGGTGGCCTAAACTGCAGCAAACCTGTGCAATAATGCAGTGTAACAAACTGCATCTGCTTTCTTGCCTGATTATGTCAGGTGCCATGCAAACATGTCCCACTACCGCAATGTAGGCGATCATCGGTCAACACACATTTTCACTCAATCCTCAGCAGCAATCGAGTCACTGAGACTTCAGTATGGCGCTAAGGGAACTGCGTCAGCCTAGTGTTCTTAAACTTATCCCTAGCATAGAAAACTGCAATGTATCAGATTCTTTGCTGCTTCTCAGTTCTCTTACAAAATACAAGCACTACAAATGCGCATTTTAGTGTTTTTATTCCTCTTTCAAACAAGATACTCAACTGGAAAATATTTCTCTCGGTTGTATTTCTCGAAATACAACCGAGAAAGTGGCGAAATATAATAAAGGTGGTGAAAAACAATCCCAATTTCTATTTACAGTATGCATTAAACCTTTGCTTAATCGGTGGGTGTTATAGTTCGAAAATACTAAACTTTAACATAAAGTTCATCAACTAAACTAATTTGAATATTTGTCTCAACTTCTAATCACGTGAATACAGCTTTCTTGAATTAAGTGAACTGGTCATCTATTTGTTAATTTTTTTGCTCACTGAACTATCTTTATTTTTAGTTTAGTTTTTGGTTTAGTTTTTATTTATGTGTATATCACTTCATGTATCACAAAAATCTTTTTCTTTCCATTTCGCGCGAGCTTAATAGCCAACGTTTTTTTTTTTTCAGCTAAATCTGCCAGTAACCTTTCCAAATGTATCTTTTGATAACTTAAGATTTTTAAAATTATATTTTTATATTGTAACTTGTACAGCTTTTTAGTTTTTTGTAAAATTTAATAATTATTTTATTGTAAAATGTTTTATTATGCACAAAAATATCGAAAACATATTTTTCATTATCTTTTAGTAAGACACTTGAAAGCCCGACGGCAAAGTTCAAGTGTTCGGAGAAGTATCTTTCATTCATGTTAAACATTCAAGCATAACATTTTGCAACACATTCATAAAGTTCACTTTAAATTGTTTTCCAGTCATAGCACAAACAGGTAGAGGACTTATTTATATTTATATTTCAATTTCAATTTCATTTTTGTTTCTTTTTCTAATTGAAACACATGTGCGGCAGCACATCATAGATACAACAAAATGCATGCAATATGATGGCGCATAGATACAAATATGCATATGAGATATACAACACAACACAACACAAACACACACACACACTCCTACACACACGCACACATATGACGCGACAATATTTTGCACGCACTTTCTAAACACAAAAGCGCAATGTGAAAAGAGCGCAAAAATAGAAAGGGCTGCAGTGCGAGTGAGGGAGGCAAAAATATAGAAACTAATTCAGCCAAAGCGAACAAACAAAATTTTCAAGTTCAAAACGCCGCTAGAAAACGATTTGTTGTGTTTGCGTGAAAAATTCAAAAATAAAACAAAAAAATATATAAAAAAAACAAGATACAGATACAGTATGAAAAACGAAAGATAGTGTGAAAGAGTGAGCGAGTGCGACTAATAGAAAACAAACGTTAACGAAAACACATCAGCCGACGACAACGATGACGATGACGACGACACGACAACAAAAGTTAAACGCCGACAAACGATGTTAGAAATAACAATACGAATGCACGAGAGTTAGAGATACAAGCAGAAACAGACACACAGATACAATGAGTGGGAGCTAAAGACACAAATGGGGCAGAGTTTTTTAGTTTTGTTTCTTTTTGTTTCTTTTTTTTTTTTTGTTTCTTTTGAGCGCGCTCGATCAAAACGCGTTTGCAAAATTATTTGCACAAATTAAACAATATATTTTAGAGCGTTAGTATTTTGTTGTATCTTTTTTAATGCACATTTGTTCAATTAACACTTTTTTGCTTAGCTGTATAAATATTTTACTTAATTTACAAACACTTTACGCGCGCGCTAGTTCGAAAACATAAAATTTCGCCGGTTTTTTGCCATAAGATACAAAAGTATCTATAGGCAATTTAAAATAAAAGATACAAAACAAGTAGCGCTTTGATTTCGGCTACATATTGTTTTTCTTATGTTTTGTGCCGAAAAGTTTCTTTTGTTGCATCTTTTTTGCTGGAATTTCTTTGCTTTTGCACAACACCAACGCACACACACATGCACACAAACACACAGATACTTTAAAGCGCGCACGCATGCAAAGAAGTAAAAGCAAAGTAACGAAATTTTTGTATCTGTGTGTAAAGCAAAAGAACAGAACAAGAAGCTTCGTTGTCGTCGTCGAAGAAGAGAGTTTTCAAAAAATTTTAAAAAGAAAAAATTCTATGGGAAAAATATCTTGTGTAAAGCGCGAACTTGAAGCGCCACGAAACGCACCGAAAACGGCCAAAAAGATGAATATGTGCAAAAATCTTTTGCATACGCTCAAGAACCCATGAAACGTTTGCGTCGCATTGAGCAGCGCAGCAGCAGCACTAGAGCAGCGCTGTGGCAGCGCGTGCGTTTGTGCAAAAATCAGACTTCCCCTCAGATACAAATATACACAGTTGCATACGTTACAGATACGTAGTGGTACATGCAGATACATAGATACAGATTAACAGGCACACGTACATATGGATGTGCATATATGTGTGTGTATATATGCGGGCGCGCATACAAAAAGATACGACTGCGAAAAAGAAAGAAAACGAATACGAAAACGACGATGACTACGACTACGACTACAACGCCGACAATGTTGTGTATGGCCGAAAAAAAGCTAAAGTTATGCGAGCAAGAGAGTGGGAGATTGAGAACGAACAGGAGCATGCAAGGGTGGGAGTGCGAGGCTGAAGTAGACGTTGAGGACGTTGAGAGCGCATATGAAATAGACTTGAATGCAAGGTATGACGTAAAAGTTACATTTATTAATTAAAAGTAAACAACTTAATTGGCGTTATCGAGCCAAGTAAGGACACAGTGCATATCAATGGAACCAAAAAAAGACTATGGTACTCTTTGGGTCTCAGAGCAATATGGCAAGCAAATTAGAGAATTTGTATGTTCCAAGCAGAATGAGGCGTGGCAGACACCATAAAGCATTTGAGTATATATTCTCATCATAAAAATTCTGGTCGATATAGACATATTCGTCTGTCAGTCCGACCGCTAGACCGTTTGTTTGAACAACGAGATCTTGGAGACTTCAAATTTGAATATTTGGACTTTCCCAATTTATGGGTTTTAGTATAAAATGTTTGTTTTTGTTGTTAATTAAGCTAAGAACTCAAAATTTGCTGTAACTTAGGGCAATCATAGAAAAATATTCCGCATAGGTCAGGATCGCACCACTCCATGCAAATCTGCTCCCATTTCTGAGCTTTGCCAGCTACAAATTTGGTGTACATCATGTCAACCATAATAAAAGATTCCACATTGATTCAGATCGGTACACTTTTGAGTATAATCCTCATAAAATTCTATGGAACAAATATAGAGAAATAAAAAAAAAATTAAATGTTATCTGGAAGCCGAGCACATTCGATTGCAGCGTTCTTTCTATACTACTATATATCAGAAAACACAAACTAAATTGAAAAACATTTGGTTTAGAAGCGGAACTCGATTTTGCAAAATCAGCGCTTTTATTTCTAATACCAATGTTAAATTTTTGTAGTGATGTTCCACTATATTTCTCAACTGACCATTCTTTCATTCACAGTGTGGGTAAAATATTTCCAGTGATATATGTTAGTTGTTCAAAAGTTTCATCCACAAATAATTATAAAATAGTACAAGAACTTCTAAATCAGACCTCATAATTTTGCAACCGAAAGTACGAAAAACGAGCGAAAAATTGGCAACACGAATAAAAAAAAAAACAACAACGGCGACGGTGACAACGGCACGAAGTAATGAAGCACGAGCGTTGTTGTCGTTGCGTCGTGTCTCTTTTATTTTGTTTAGCTGTGTTCGCATATGCATGTGAAACCGGCAATGGCTCCAAGTGCTCCACACCACACACGCTCGTTAGTATTGGTGCATGTGGAGCGCACTTGCATATGTGTAAACGAGAGAGAAAAAGCACGCACACACACACACACACAAAAACATGCATATATAAAATGTGAAGTATTGTATCTATGTATGTGTGTATGTGTGTGCAGACACTTATAGCGCAAAAAAATTTCGCAAACTTTTTATGCGGCAAAAATTTTGTTGTGGCGAAGTGTGTTGGAGTGGGTAGTGGGGACGTCTGTCTTTGTTGCTGCGTGCTTGTCGCGCGACTGCCGACTGTATACGTATGTGTATGTATCTGTGTTTTGTATCTTTTGTTGTTGTTTGTATGTATTGCATAGCGCGCTCTGTGCTCCATACCCTACTGTTCACCTTTTTTTTTATATACTACTATATGTATATACGTATAAGTAAATGACGTGCCCCGTTGGCTTATCAACAAACTCTCGATTTGATACTCCTTGTCCCCCCAACCAACCCAAACCACAGCTAGTGAAATTTACGCTCTTCTCCTATCAATGTCTCTCTCTCGCTCTCTCTTTGTGCGCTTTTTGCTGCTGGCTGTCCATATGTGTTGAAGTTTTATTCGCGTGCCTCTTTCCTTCATTTTGCGCTTTTTTCGGTATTTTTTTTTTTTGATTGTTTCGTTTGTCGTCTTTTTGTCTTTCGTTGTTGCTGATTGTCACCCACCCAATTTGAGTTATTCCCGCTGCTGCTCTTCTTCTTCATGTTTTGCTATTTTAAATGCAAAATTTTTGGCAGCATCTATTTTGAATTGCAAAAAAAATTAACAAAAAAACAAAAAATAAGAGAAAAGTTTAGACGAGAATTTTGGCGGGCAAATCGATTTGTTGTAGTATGTGAGCCATACTAAAAGTTTATATATTTATGTAGGTACATATGTACATACATATACCGTCATCGATCTTTGTGTAGGTCACTTCGCTTTAAGAAAAAGCGTAATATGTAAAAAGAAAGCCACTAAAAGCTTAAAAGAACTATGAATGATTTTATACCCTACGGTGAAAGGGTATATATGAAAATGTATGCAACAGGCAGAAGGAGGAGTGACATACCGCGAAAAATAAGCTTTGGAAACTGATTCAATTCAGTCATGTCTGTCCCTCCGTCGTATGTATGTTTGAACGACGACTTCTTAGAGCCTAAACGAGATAAAGCTTTCAAACTGGGTCAAGTTAAGAAAAAATTTGGATGTCACGCTCACTATACTATACAAATGCACATGTATCAAAGGTGTTCCAGCCGAAAATCATTTTTTTTTTTTAACATAAAATATCTTTATTTATGGCTCGAACATGGTTTTCTGGCATGTTCGATTCAGACGAGATTTAACTTACTAGAAGAAGAAAGACTGGAAACAATTAACCCACGGAAGGCGGAACGAACTTTAATGCTGCACTGACGGATCGTGGTCAGATGTGGGCACAGGTGCTGACGTCTTTTCGGAGGAAATGTTAAGAAACACAGCAATCTGTGTTGACAGTCACAGGTTGCAGTTAGAGCTCTGTCTTCACACAACACAAAAAGAAACTCTAGAGGAGCACTGTGGCAACACTAAACCAAGTTCATAACAACACTCATTTGAACTGAGCTGGGTTCCTGGCTGTATTCTGGCATACCATGTAGCGAGATGGCGTACGACTGCACCATGACTGTCTTAGCGCTACCTGCAACTCTTACGGTGACACATATTTACAGACCTTTATAATATATTCTCTCTGGATTTACTGGGAACAACAGACAATCAGCGAATCGACAGTGGGCGACTGCGCCGTGGGGTTAGGTCTCAGAAGCAGTCAGGCGCGGTTATGAACAGTTGAGTTGCTACACTTTACCAAGAACAGGATCGGAATGTTGACGAGAGTCCTAACAGAGCACTGTAACATTGGCCAAATGGCCACAGGATGTGCCCTTTCGGGACTTCCGTCGTAGCTGTCGTGATGAAATGATAATTTTTTAATACCTACTATGTGCCTGCCCTAAACTTCTAACAAAACGCTCGGGAAACCATTCTTTGAAGTACTGGAGAGTCTGACAAATGTCATGTTTCATTTAAAATCAATTGAGATATCTTCCGCCAAAATAAAAACAAAGACAACAGGCATCACAAAAGGGGACGACTGGCCTCTGGATGAACTTGATCCTGGTCGAGCGCACTGATTAACCTAACCTAAGCAAACTTAACGTCTGTTAAAACTAGCTGTGAATTACAAGCGTATTCAATTTTTAAATGGATATGACTAGAATTCTTGTACACTGAAATTCCGCCTCTAACCATGAAGGATACTCGACATGTGATACTCGTATCATCATAGAAGAAATGAAGCACAGGTTTTAATCCATAAAATCCTGATGATTCCAACGGTATATACATAAACTTCAAAGTAGTAATAATGTAAAGTGCTCTGTAGAACTTGACAGCATCAACATTTTCAAATTATGGAGCAAAATAAATTTTTTATCAACCGTTCAGTAATTTCTTATATAGGTATTATACAAATTCATTTAAAACGATTTCGTCTGCATAACTTAGAAGTTTATTTTCACTGAGTGTGCTGTGAGAATATTGAAGAATAAAATAAAATATATTTACTCAAAATCTTACTTCACATTTAAAATTCATACTCTGCCAAAATATTCATCAAAATTTTGTTAAAACGTATTTTTTTTTTTCTCTCGCCAAATTTCACATAATGTCTAACAACGAAATCAATCTCGCGGTGGATCAATGCAATGAAATTGAAACATCCATTGATGATTGTTTGCAAGTATTACAAAAAATCTGCGTTAAAAAGCCTACCAAGGGCGAAAAGTCTGCCAAGGATGCCGAAATGGAACAAGAGCTGGACAGTGTTTCCCAAACGAGCAATGATAATATGGAAGACGAAGATTCGGAAAATGCAGCTGCAGCATCTATGCCGCAATCTATGCATTCCACAAGAGCTGATATTGGTTATATATTTGGAAAAACACGTCAAAAACTTGAGAGTTTAATGGATCGGCAGAAGCGTATTAAAAAACTTATTTATCAGAGCATGAAACGACGAAGTAGCAACAATGCAACAAATGCTACAAATTCCTCCGAATTGGAGAAATACGAGGAAGAGCTGGAAAAGTCCATGGCATCGGATGCAGATGAAAGTGATGTTCTGTACATGGACAGTGATACGCAAAGTGCTTTTGAAGTTGAAGCAGCTAAAAAGTAATTGTTTTCGGAAATGTTGCCATAAAAATTTTGGTGCATAGCTAATTTTTTTTTCTTGTGTAAGCCTTTCTTATAGTATATAATATATGTATTTCAAGCGCTTTCAATATTCTCAACGCTATATTATCGATTGTGCAGTCATTGGCCAGTAGCCATACATATAGAATATTTATACAAATATATTCTGTATTCTACTGACTATTGACATTCATTGTTTGCTTTATCATTTTGTTTATGTCTTACATTTAATTTACTGATAATGCTGACAATAAAAACAACAACAACAAAAATATAAGACATAATTAAATGTACATTAACTTGATTAATAACCAAATCTGTTGTAGTACTTTTCCATGCTATAAAATGGACAGTTCCTAGTTAGGATGGTTACTGTTTTTTTAGCAGCTCGTAGAATTTTATAATGTAGACAAAGATTTTTGCTGGAATTTATAATATAAACTAAA